>BSBM01001504.1:0-1200000 GCA_027924585.1 Larix kaempferi | reverse complement strand
TTCGGGTTGGTGTACATACACTGACTATAGATATAGAGGATATCTACTTTCTGACGGGGTTGTCCTGATGGGGAGCTCCCGGGTCTTTGACGGGATCACGAGGGAGTGATCGAACTACCGAGGAGGTAGTGGCCCAATGGTGCACTCCTGGCACGCAGACAGTTGGTGGGAAAATCTCCATCAAATATGTGAGGGACCACCCATTACGCACGGTCTTGTTCACTATTGAGAGGGTCGAAGGGAGTAGAGATCCTCACCTAGCTAGCAAGGCCCACATGCTATATGCGGAGGATTTTATGGCTCCTACAGTTTTCAACTAGTGCGAGGGACTCCTCGTGTCTCTCAAAGAGCAGCTCACCAAATGTCGGTGTGGTGAGATGAAAAAGTTTGGATATGGAACAGTTGCGGTCTCATTCTTCTTAGAGTGGGTTCCACATCTATGCCCATAGGTTGAGCTAGATGATTTGGATCCAATGGATCCAAACATGGTACGATGGTCTGAGGTGATGGCCCGTCACGGAGTTGGGGGTCCCATCATCAGCTATGGTCCTCCTTTTTTCAACTAGTTGAGAGGACAACTCCTCATGGTGGAGGACTACCCCTACGAGGGAACTGATTTCATAGGAGACCCAGACTTAGTTCTTCCTGAGGACACGCAGTGGGGATACCTAGGTAAGAATGACAACTCTGTTGTGTTTTTTTTCATTTTAAGATTTTTAGATGTTTTTGGAGTAGTATTGATAATTGATACATGTCCATGCATATGTTGGTCCATTCCGTCTAGCAAGTGCTTCTCCAATTGCGCGGAGAGGAGCAGTATGGGATATGGAGGCTGCAGATTGAGATTCCATGGAGGAGCTAGATGAGCTGGAGGAGAACCTCCAACGATTGACTCTCGATATCCTGGATCCACGCATACATGAGCTACATCATCGTTATCAGTGGCATACTGTGGGGGTATCCGAGCGCTTTGGTTCTCTACTTCGCAAAGTAGCTAGGGCCATCGTCTACTATCATGAGCTTCCTAGCGACTAGATTCATGTGTATATGTATGTATTGAAAGCCACGGGCTTCAGAATTTTTGTAGAGGAGACTCTTACCGAAAGCTCATGTGCTTCATATTTTTGTACCAGTACAATGTTTTTGTATTTATACCGACATGGTATATAAAACTCTATTTGCGGCTCTATATACAGTGTTCTATGGATGATTATGGGATCTTGTACATGTTTTGCTTATACATTATGGATAATTTACATGTTGTGTCAAAAAATGTTTTACGAATGTGCAATGTACCAATCTAATACAAAATTGGCCAATGAATCAACAATAGTGTTCATCTCTCTAGGGATATGGAGGTATTGAATAGACTCAAAAGACCACTCCAAGAGATGTACTCATCGAAATAAACAGAGCAGCGTGGGATTGCGGATGGCATAGCCACGGTTAAGGTGGGAGACCACTAGTTGTGAGTCAAGGTGAACCACAACGTGGTCCATACCCAGGGAAAGAGCATCGGTTAAGACTCCAATCACCGCGTGATACTCAACGGCTTTATTGGTTGTGTACCCTATACAAATCCCTCCTGAACTAATAAGCTCACCAATAGGAGAGTAAAGCACCCAAGCTGCCGAAGCGAGGTTACGGGTATGCCGATTGGTGCCGTCATGCCACATGGACTCGAGCTTGCCTGCCCCTAGTTTATCATCTTTTTGGTCATAGGTGAGGATCAAATCACCCTCGTTAAAGACACAAGATTTTACGGATCTATCATACTGAGCCTTGACGCGCTTCTTATGTCCTTCATTATCCATAGCAGCATCACGGCGGGTTTCATCGAGTTTCGCTAGGTGGAGGAAACATTCTTCCTCGGCGGTGGTATTGGGAAGGAGTTCAACATCGAGTTTTAACGATGGAATCTCCCACTCTATCTGTAGTACTATCTCTAGTCCATAAACAAATTGAAATGGCGTGAAACTAGTGGCAATTTTTACGGAAGTCCAGTATGCCCAAAGGGCTGAGAAAAGCATATTGTGCCAGTTTGACTTGTGTGTCCCCACCATCCATTGGATCATGGTTTTCAAGACCTTGTTGATGGACTCTACTTTTCCATTGGATTGTGGGTAATATGGAGTTGAGTTCTCATGGTGAAAACTCAATCTGGCGCTCAATTCATCCACCATCTTGTTCTGAAAATGAGATCCATGATCAGTGATGATGGCTTGTGGGACACCGAATCGTTTAATAATGTGGTTAAACATGAAGAGTGCGGCAGTTTTGTCGTCTTCCTTGTATGTAGGCATAGCCTCGGCCCACTTGGTAAAATAGTCAACGGAAATGATGATGTAACCATGCCCCCCAGTTGAGGTAGGCTTACAATGCATGAAATCTATGCCCCATTTTGCAAAGGTGTCGATGGCAATAACGGGATGTAGTGGGTCTGGATGAGAGCGCTTTTTATAATGAAAAATATGATAGGGAGGACACTTCTTGACGGCTTCAATACAATCTTTAAAGATAGAAGGACAATAATATCCAACGTGTAATATTTTTTGAGCTGTAGCCATCCCAGAAAGATGACCTCCTTAAGCCCTGGAGTGACATTCATTCAGAACGTGTTCAGCCTCCTCGTGGGTTAGACATCGTCAAAGGATAGAATCAACACCACGACGGTATAAGGTATCACCAATGACTAGGTAGTACTTGGCGTGGTGACGCACGCAACAACAGTCATCGTGAGATAGATGAGGACTGAAACGTTGGGTTTGGAGATACAAAGTGATGTCTCCATACCATGGGTCAGAAGTACTAATCAGAAACAAGGAATCATCGGGGAAAGATTCCATGGGCTCATATTCCGTATTAGTATGGGGAAGATCACAGATAAGCTCCGCAAAAACCAGATACTTTTTAGACTTATCCTTCTCAAACTAGAGGTCAAATTCTTGAAGAATGATGATCCAGCATAAATACTTGCCCCCTAGTACCTGATGTCTGAGGACGTGGTACATACGGTTAGAGTCGAAAATAATGGTGGTAGTGCGGAGGAGGATATAGTGGCAGAATGTTTGGACAGCGATGACCACTGCGAGAGCTAGTTTCTCGACATGTGTATAGCGAGTTTCGGAGTCAATGAGAGCCTTACTCAAGTAGTAGATCACATGTTCCTGGGCATTGTTATCCTCCTGAACCAAGACCATAGCAATAGTGGTAGTGGAAGCAGCAAAATAGAGGATGTAGTCCGTGTGGTAGTTAGGCGGTTGAAGCATAGGTGCATGGGTGATAGCATGTTTGAGTTTATCAAAGGATAGCTGAGCAATGTCATCCCATATGAATGGTACATGCTTCTTCAACAATATCATGTATCCCTGTGTTTTCTCAACGAAATTACACACAAATCGTCTTAAGTAGTTTTCCTTCCCCTGCAAACTTTGTAGTTCTGGTATATCAGTGGGGGGTGGAAGAGAGACGATGGCTTCCACCTTCAAGGGATCAATGCAAATCCCATATTTGGAAATGATGAAGCCAAGGAGGCGTCCAGACTCGACACAAAATATGCACTTGTGAGGGTTCAAACGGATGTTATACCTCTTGCATCTAAGGAATATTGCCATCAGATGGTCAATGTGGAACTCTCGACGATTCGAATGAGCAAGAAGGTCGTCGAGATATGGTTCTACAAATTCCTTCACATAGTGGAAGGCGTATGACATAGCCCACTGGAATGTGGCAGCAGCATTTTTAAGGTCAAAAGGTAGTTTGTGATATGCAAACATACCCCACGGGAAGATGAAATCATTTTTGTGTTGATCGATCGGGTGGATCTCAATTTGATTGTAGCCGAAAAATCCATCCATGAATGAAAAGATGACACTCCAAGCGCATTTGTCAATCATCTGGTCGATAAACGGGGTAGGGTAGTTGTCCTCCGGACAAGCCTTATTAAGGTCCCTGTAATCGACTCAAATCCTAATGGTGCATTGTTTTTTGGAAACAGGGATGGCATTAGAGACCCATTCTGTCAAGGGGACAGGGTAAATAAAACTCGCTTTCAACAACTTTTAAATCTCAACCTTTATAGCCGCAGTCTTCCTAGGGTGCACTGGACGTAACTTTTTCCATACGGGTTTAGCCTCAAGATATGTTTTGATCTCATGAACAACAATGGCAAGATCAATCCTGGGAATTTCCTCGTATCTCCATGCAAATATGTTGCCTAATTGTTTGAATAAGGCTGTATATGAGGTAAGCTCTTCAGGAGAGCATTTGTGTCCTATGCGAATATGTTCCACGACTCCAGGTGTTTCCGAGATGTCGATCAGGATGGTAGGTTCAATGTTTTCCAAGTTACCCTCGGTTACCGTATCAAACGTGAGGATAGGTGATTGGGGGTAGGGAATGACATCTGGCAAAATGAGGGTTTCAATGTGGTTCCCCACGGAATCTAGGGGTGGGAGGAAAGACAATCGATGGTGGAGGTCTTCCCATGGGGGTTCATCCACTCTCATGACCTCCATAATGGACTCTTCCAAATGGAAATTCGGGAGGAGAGAATCCAGCTGGGATGAAGTCCACTTTAAGGGTGGAGAATAAGATGTAGATGCCACTGAAGAGTGTTCATCATATGCTGATTGGATAGCCTCATATGTAGCTTTTGTTGGTGTAAGAGGCATAACATCTCCAATTGATTCCAACGTGTCAAGCATGGGCACGATCCATTGGTCATTAGAGCTGAATTGTGATGGGATCATAGAGGAAATCATGTTTACTATGGCAACATGGGAAGGGGGATCTGGTGATGGAAAGACTCCCATAAGGGATGAGTCCTTGAGGAGTCCTGCCCCCACACTCTCGTATATCTGGGACGAATGAACTAAGAGGGGTACATTATCACCAGGGTGAGTAGTGGTGTCCGGTGTACATAAATCCAGTTGGTCGATAGTCACAATTTTACCTTGGTGGGGAAATTGTACAATGTGGAAGACGGAAGATGTGACCGCAGTCATGGCATAAAACCAACTACGACCAAGGAGTAGGTTATAATCCAATGGGGCGGAGACTCCTTCCACACTGATGGAAATGGTCTTTCCCCCCAGCTCTATAGCCAAATCTTGTAACAACCCATTTGGTTGGAATCCATGACCGTCAAATTCTTTCAAAGTGGTAGGGGAATGGCTCAACTTGGGAGAGCTGATGGCTCTCCAACAGGATAATGACATTACCGAGGTGGACGCTCCTATGTAAATACCATACGATGGATGCTTTTCCCAGCAACATTGATAACAATTTGGAATGCAAGCTGGTGGGAAAGTATCAGTTTAAAATACTCGAGTCGGAACATAACGGTGTTCAAGGAATCGAGGTCTACAGTTCCAATAGCAGCGAGGAGATTCTTGCGCTGATTAGGACAGTTTTGCAAGACTTCCAACATCAACATAGCACAAGGGGCTTGCGCTAATTCCTCTACAATGTTTTAATTCTGAGCAACCCGAGCATTGGGATTGAAAATATCTTTTCTAATCGTGCTCTTGGGCGGACGTAGTACTGAATCAAAGGAATGTTATGCATCCCAATCAGGTACTACTTATAGGGTATGGGATAGTGGTAACTCCCATGAAAAGGTCTGATACTGGTCTAGCTATTGGTATCTCAATAGTGAGAGAACCTTGCGGCACGAGAATGTTCGATGTAGAGACGGAATATTTTTCAGTATTACTTCCATTAGATTCCTTAGTTAGGACCGAGTCATAAGAACATGATCGAGTGTTCAAGTTGACAGTTTCACTATGCATCATGAGAACATGAGCGGTAGAGGATGATTATCCTTGAGAAGGAGAGGGTTGTTGTGTGATTATCTATTGTTGTTGCTCGGGGAAGGGATCAGTTAGAACTGTGGATGTTGGGTTCCCTTTTAGGAACTTTTGGACCTCGTCCCAATGTGGGCACTCTTTGGTAAATTGGTTGTCACCGCACATTAAACATGGAAACTTAGCCTTCCGCTTAGGTTTGGTGGTATCAGGATTGTTCTGTTTTGGTTCCTGCTGATTAGAAGATTTTTTGTTTTTCCCCTTGTTCTTCTTTTTACCACCGGATTGTTGAGGTAAAGCAGATTGGACTGAATTCACTTCTTTGGTGGCAGCAAGGCTGGGTGATCGATTGGTGTTGTTTCTAGGATGTGATGGGGATGGAGTGGAACTAGCATGGCTACTCGATTGAGAAATAAGATGGTTTTGAACGGAACCGATCATGTCATCGGCATGACGTCCCGGGGGTGGTTTTGTTGGGTCGTAGGTAGAGCGGGGTGCATCGGGGACGATATAATATAGAGTGTCAGATTGAGTGTAGACTAATTCTAAGTACTGGGCACATGCTATAGCTTTCTCTTCAGTGATGGCCCCACCCATGGCGACATATTTTGCCACGATGGGTAGGAGTGACTTAGTAAACCAATTTGCAAGGTGTTGGTTTGGAATGGGAGCTTTAATCAAACGTCATCTCCTCCCACTCGTGAATGTGATCGAAAATATGAGTGGAAGTAATTTGTCGGAGAGAGGTCAAAATATCTATACCGGTCTCGTAATGGATTGGTAACTGAAAATGTGTCAAAAATGATATGGCTAAGGATTGGAAATCAGGAAAAGAGTGTGGTGGTAATTCGATATACCACTTGGCGGCAATTCCGGTGAGGGTTCACTAGAATAACTGCAAATAGATGGAATCATCCATTAGGGAATTAGACGAACACCATAAATGATAATTCATTACATGGTTTTTGGGATCCTCACCCGGTTTGCCGTCAAACTTCAGAATGTTAGACAGTAACTTCACCGGAATAGTCGGCCAATTAGTTCCATGATAGATGGGATCGTTGGTCAACCGTGATAAATATGGTAGATCGAGAGTAGACAAAAAAGGTAATTGTTGGTTAGATTGTGGATACTAGTAGTACTGATATGGCATCGGTGTACCAGTAGGACCATGAACCAATTGGTTGTAGGGTCCTCCTGTAGGAAATTGGTCGTATGGGGGTCGGCCACCGGGGCGAGGAGGGGGACATGAAGGAGGTCTTCCTCTGCCATAATGAGGTGTCCCTCTACCGAAAGGTGGAGGACCACCGCCTCCATGGTAAGGTAGTCCTCCACCGAAACATGGGGGTCCTCCTCCTCCAGATTGGGGTGGTCCTCCGCAGGAAGGTGGGGGTCTTCCCCCTCTAGAATCGGGTGGTCCTCCACTACAAGGTGGGGGTCCTCCTCCTCCAAAATGGGGTGGGCCGCCACCGTAAGGCGGGGGTCCTCCTCCTCCAGAATGGGGTGAACCGCCACCGTAAGGAAGGGGTCCTCCTCCTCCAGAATGGGGTGGTCCGCCTCCATAAGGAGGGGGTCCTCCTCCTCCAGAGTGGGGTGGTGGTAGTGGTGGTGGACCAAATGGTGGTGGAGGTGGCTGGACAGGTGGTGGAGGTGGAGGGACAAGTGGTGGAGGTGGTTCCCCCATGGGGTATTAGGGTTTCCAGGGTAGGGTAATCCAGGAAAAATATTTCTTGGATATTTTTGTCCAATATTGATGTTATGATGTCCTGGATTAATGTGTCCCCATGGGGATTGGGTCCAAATGGATTCCCCCCCTGTATGATGTGTCGATGTGGGCTGTCTGATGGTTGGGAGAGGACTACCAACCATACTATAACTTGGATGAGAAGTGTAGCCTCCACTCATGGTATGACTGCTGACTGGGTTATGTCCCCCAGTCAGGTTAGTTCCACCAACTAGGGGTTTCCCCCTAGTCGAAAGTTGTCCACATGTTGGAATGTGCCCGGTGACCAAATGTTGACCACTAATGCTAGGTTATATCGTGACCAAGGGTTGACTGCTATCGAAAGGATTACTTCCTCCTGACAATAGACTAATCGGAAGATTATATCCTCCCCTCAAATTTTGAGGTGGGGGAGGTGGAGGTAATCTCCCAAAGTTAATAGAGGTTGAAGGTTTCCCTTCAGAGGTTTAGGTCATAGTAGGTATAGAACCGGTCGTTTGAATTAGAGGTGTACTCGTTGGAAACGAGGGTTGACCTAGTTCGTAAGTGGCCGAGGTAAGTATGGATGGTTCTGGTGAAGTGAATGATAAAGATCGCATAGGGGAATATTAAAAAATGGGTGTATCTTGGATGTTTGCTCGTCGTGTGAGACTCTGGGGTCTAAGTTGTTCGCCAGTCATGTGTAGATGGTTCATCTGTTCATAGAGTGGCGCAAGAAATTCATTGTTAGGAATCCAACCATGAGGTATGGTTTCTTCCATGGGAATTGACCCAAACTCGGCAACATGTTGGCCTAGGGACATGTCAACCTAGGGACGTGTCCCAAAAAGATGCGGACGGACCAAATGTTGTTGATACAGATTCATCTTGGGGCTTGCTGAAAATTAAATCCACGGCTCTAGGATGTCCCTCCATTGAATGATGGAAGGATGTGTCATATGAGGGAGGTTGTTCCGCCATCGAAGGTCTTGTGGATAAACGATAGGTGGATTGGTGGGAGACGAGTAGTTCATTCCCGAATCTAAAGTAGAGGTATCTTCCTCACGTGACATAGATATTGTAGGTTGATCCATTCTTGCTCCTGAGTTATCCTCCTGGTTAAGGGGATATTCAGGTGGAAAATTCAAAATCCTTCGGGATCTTCTCAAAGGTTGATCGACCAGTGTGACCAGATCAAAATTTCTCCTAAGTGTAACCTATAAAAAATAAAAAAATCAATCCAAAATCTACACAAGCTAAAGCCGCAAGCAAACGTATGTGACAAGTGGGGATTCAAAATTCTGGAAACTCACACGATTTTCAAGGCGGTGCAACTCACGATATACCACAGGATCCAACAGTTATACTCAGCCCAATCTTTCAGAGCACTAACCAGGGAGGATTAGGACCGTACCCCTAACCGTATAACCCGACTACCTAAAAGATGTGCGTAGTATCTCCCCAAGTGTTGTTCTTGGTGTACTGCCACGCCAAGATGACCAATAGGTTAACTCGGTTGGTATAGAAATCCTAGAAGGGTCTCCCGATATACGCAAGGTACATGGGAGGTCAAATCCGTAGTGGTGTTGTCTAATGCACAACCGTACGACAAGAGCCTTCCAATATACTACCGAGTACGTGAAGTACCTTTCGATATACCCAAGGGTACGTGAAAGATCGTTCGATATACCGGTTGGTACTGGAAGAACTGCAGGCCCCCGGGATGCAGTGAAGGAAGATAATGACATCTACCATGCTTAACGACGTCGAAACATGTCACTAGCTTATCACACAAGTTACTAGAAGGTTTTAACTTAACCCTACCGTAAATTTTATCTTGCGCGGTTAGGTGAATGCATGGAGTGTAGACAATAATTTAAACAGAATGCAACTTAATCTATATGCAGAATGCAATTTTTTTCTTTTCTGTTTCGATGAAATCTATCTAAGGTGAGGAGAAATTCCTTCATTGTCGATGGTAAAAAAAGACAAGTACCCTTATAACTCAAAATCAATCAAAAACACAAACGAAGCACTCTTTTCTCTATGCCAACAAAAATTACAAAATAACAAACACCAAATTGAAAATGCTTTTATTTTTTTCTCTTTTCAAGTTAACCATATTGACGAAACATGGAAAGAATAATTTCATTTTCAAATGTAATGATCTCTAATTTTCAAAACAATGATCTAAAAGATGAAGGAAAATCAAAGAATGAGAATTTTCAATCTTCCAAGATGCTTTGCAAAAACTTGAATGTGCTTATAACTTTCTAAGAAATGAACAAGTTGTCAAAACCAAGAAACTACAAGATGACCTTTCAAGCTTTCCAAATATTTTTATTCCAAAGTATGAAAACTCTTCCCAACACTTCAAGAATCAAACTTGAAAATGAAGGTAATAAAAAGTTTATTTTCCTACTCAAGTACTCGCAATGGATCTAAGAATTATAATGTTCTTTATATCTACTATTCAGAAAATCAAAGCCTATATCACGACCAACTAAGTTAAGTTGGAAATTCCCAAAGAAAAGAGATCACCCAAAACTCAAAAACACTCAAACGCACGCAAAATCAATCAGCAGATCGCTATAAAAGCTCAATGACTAAGTGCAGGAAGGGTTTAGGAATCATATCTAACGAGTTGAATAGATATGGAAATGTGATCATGGATTACAAGATCGAGCAGATAGATGGGGGATTGAAATTGCCCGCCACTACCAAGCCTTTAACTTGACTAGTTTAGAACCCAAAATCAACAAAATCAAATCCAAATGCACACAAACTAGACCTAGGGGTCCTGTGACAAAATCATGCAGTACACAGAGCTCAATCAATCAAACCAAATGACCAAAAATGGAGAAAATGATGTTAAACACCAAGCAAAAGATGTTGGCGCACTCTGTTGTTATGCACCAAAGCGCCAGGTGCAGGTTGTACACAGGCTAATGGTGCAGTATTCAAGAAGCAAAAGGGTGCCAAAGGCGCATTTTCTCACTGGAAATGAGCACCAAAGGCACAGTGGCGGAGGGAATGTACTACCCAGGGGCGTCGAGCGAATAACAAGTGGAAAAAATTCAAATATCTCTAGAAATGAAAGGTAAAAGGTCTGACAATTATCCCAAACAGAGTCAGGGCAATCCAACAGGCTCTTTAATAAAAAAATCCAAAGATAGGAGGGTCTTAGGAGGCTAGAAAATGAATTAACAAGATTCAATGAAATCAAACTAAACTGAAATCAAAGCTATGTTCTTTCCCTAGTATGGTCGCCAGATTTGTTTATGGATAATCTACTCAAACAGACTCAAGCGAGATCTCCCTATTCCAAGTGGATCTAGAACAAATAAGCACAAAATATAAACTACTTTCCTAGATCAATAGAGATGCAATAGAGCAGGTAGATGACTTACCTCAGATCTGCAAATCCTTTCCTCTTTGTTGCTCCAAGCTCCAGGGCCTTCAAATCTCGAGCTGCAAAATTGTCAAGCATATGGAAACAAGCAAACAGTAAAAGCATATCTAAACATGAACTGATCTAAGCTAACAGTTAAGGAAGAAAGCTCTACATATTATCAACACAACAATAATTATGGAAAGAGTTTGTATTACTATAAATTAATGGGAAATACATAGAGATAGGATGTCACAACCTAATCCTTAACGTTGTAACTTCCATCCAACAATCCAATCCAAGCCTCCAAAGGTATGATGTATGCCTCCCAAAGGATGAGTAGGGATCACCTAGGATAATTCCACCAACATGAGAGTACTATAGTCCTTCCTCCCTTCTCAATGGAGAGAGAGGTCATATTTATAAGGCTAAATGGATAGAGTAAGTTGAGGATTGAAGGGAGAGTTTTAAGGGATCTTAACATTAGGTTAGGGACTGAATTCCAGCCTTCCTACCAATTAGGGATAGACCTCCATGTCACCTAGCTTCGAAAATTTGTTTGAAGCTCCTTTTTATCCACATTAACCAACCCTGGCGCACTCTGCATGAAGACAATTGGCACCAGGAAGGGGTTGGCGCAGCTTGTATGAGGGCAGCAAGAGCCACTGGCGCACACCGTCAGTGTACATCATGCGCCAACGTTATTTGGGCGCCTCTTGCTGGGAAGCAGGATGCACCAATGCAACTACAAATGGTGGAAGATAAGGGAAACAACTTGCTCAGGATGTTTTAGCCAGGGAAACGTCGAGGATTAAGGCACTGAGTTGACACATGACTCATGATGGCAAGATTTTGGTGTAACAAATGTAATATTTCACCTGCCCCTCCCCGATTAGGGGTACCCAACCACAAAAGTGGACACCTTCCCAGACCCACCCAATATCTCCTGATCATAGTGCCCCAAACTAGTTGTACTTTATCTAACAAAGCCAACCACACAAACAATTTTACCTTTAATATTGGACATTTGAGTTTCGATAGAACAATTGTCCACCATGGGGGGTCCGGGTGATCTTCTTCCTCCCTAATCACACTATATCCTAAACAAGGGGTATATCCACCACCCACTGCATTCCTTGACCAGATTAAATCATCAGGCATGTTTACCAATCTTACCTAATGATGTTGCAGATCCTTGACATATCCCTCCTATAAGAATTTTTCATCATTTATGAAGCCCAAATCCTTTGCTTTAATCCATCATTGTCTAATAGGAGAGGTGCTTGCAACATATCCAACCTGACCCAACATGACAAGGCCTTGATCCCTCAAGTCCTCCACCATAGCTTGCAGAAGTCTGTGAGCTCCAAAGCACCCAATCCATGGATCCTATCCTAGCATGATCCTGGATCCATCCCCAACTCTCCAAACTAGGAAATCCCCAATAACATTAAATGACATAATTAATGCCTCCCACATTACGGAGACATTCCTAGTATGCTTCTTCCCAATCCTAAACCATTCCTCAATGGAAAGTGAGAAAATGTATTTCTGGTAAACCAGTTTCACCCACGGATCCTCACCTTTAAGGATCCTCCACACCCTCTTGGCAGCCAAATCATTTGTAAAATACAGGGAGTGCTTCAATCTCGATCCTCCCAACTCCTTAAAAGAGATAACTTGTTCTAGGAAATCCAACGGAAATTCATCTCCTCGGAATACCTTTTCCAAAGAAAATTAAAACACAATCTCCTAATCTACTCCAGAATTCCAAAAGGAAAAAACACAAGGGAAAGCCAATAAACAGGTATAGCTTCCAAAACACTCTTCATCATAATCAATCTACCACCTCGAGAAAGTCATTTATTACACTAAAGCTTAATTGTGTTCTCAATTTTACCAACTAACCACGCCCAATCTCTATCAGATAATCATCAAGTTTTAAGAGAAACCTCAAATGTTTCAATCCATTCTGAATGTCCACCTAAGTAAAATTAAATTGAGTGTAAATCTAGTCAATGGTCTCTTGCTCTAGATTCAAATTGGGTACTTATATCCTTATAAATTTGAATAAGTGTCATTATGACACTTTAAGTTTATATAGAGCATAATCATAGTCTTGGTCTCTTCCTTCCTTTGTCCTAGTTGATGCACCTTATTGTAAGTGAACATAATTATTTTGAAATTTATCTAATCATATCCTACATTATAGAAATGTACATAATCATGTTTTAGTTCATAAATGTTTTGGCACTGAGCTACCTTAATTCATGCCATTTTAATAGTTGGACGTCTAAGATCCTTGTACTAAATTTAGAGAATATTTAAAGAATTTTTTAAATGGAGATTTGAGCAAATTTTAACTTGTAAATGCTTTATAACTTATAATTTTAATTTTTTTTAATAGTCTTTAACACATTCTCCATATTGAAGTTGGATATATTTCCTCAAAATCTATGAGCCATTATTATATATTTAAATTATAAAAATGAATTGATTAAATATAGGTTCTACGTTATTGCTTTTAATATGAGAAGAGGCTACCATATGCTTAAAAGAGGTTGGTTTAGAGGTTATAAGGCTTGGCTTAGCTATTAAAACATAAATAAAAAACTCAAAGTTAATAATATTGATAATTAAATCTTACAATTTATATAAAATTTAAAACTTTTTTTTGTAAGCTAGAGATAGAACCTTATATTGCCTTCACCAAAATATACAGTAACAGGGTGGTACCGGGCCCTCTCTTAATCGAGAAAACAAACCCCAAAATATAGTTTGAAACAGAGTTTAGAAGTGTCATACTCCTGAGAAAACCAGAGTTTTGCTGAAAAAAAGAGATAAACAGAATTATTGACAAGCAAGAGGGCTCTTAGGCCGTATCAAAAAAAGTCTAAACAGAGCTAAAAAAGTAGACATATCTAATTACTGGTGTAATCCGTTTATCCAACCTGGGTGGGTTGGGTAGTCAGTTCCTTAGCCAGGGTGATCCCGAAGTGTCGAGCGAACTGCTGTTGGTTGAACAGTATCTGCTTCAGGAAATCAAGCATTTCGTCCTACTACATGAGAATTTCGGGTTGAGCTTTGTTTCTGTCAGTAAGAGCTTTATCAAGCAATAGTTTCTGGGACCAATGATAATCAAGCGTTTTCTGGTACAGTGTGGTTCAACCCCTGGTATTCCCTTGGTCGGGAACCAGGGTTTTGAACTCACTGCGAATTTCCTCATCGGTGGTGCACCCACGAGATACCCTGGCATCTTCCTCAACGTCCTGGATTTTAGCCTAAGCCTGTATCGAAATGTCTTTCTGGAACCTGCAGGGTTTCTCTACTACACCTCTCATGAGGCGCATTGGCGGAGTGGAGGAAGAGTTGCTCTGTTTTGCAGTGCAACGGGTGCAAACCCTTTTGGTGGGAGGCATGTTTGCTACCACAGCCAAAGGACCTAAAAGCCGGGGAGGACCTAAACTGAAGATCCGAGGAAGACGTAAATCGAAGAGCCGTGCACTTGCAAGATGAGAATGCTGAGGACGGGGGGTCTGGGAGAGTCGAGGTCTGATGGGCTACGAGCACTGAAAAACTGGGAACTGAGCACCTAAGAGCTAAACTTCAAGGAGCAAAGAACCAGCTAAAGTCGAGAGCCGAATTTCAAGGAACAGAGAACCAATGAGAGCTGAGAGCCGAATTTCAAGGAACAGAGAATCAACGAGAGCCGAGAGCCGAACTTCCTGGAGCAAAGAATTAGCGCACTGGAAGTTCATAAACCAAGCCCGGTAGAGCAGATTGGTAGTGAAGCCTTTGCGCAGTAAAGCTCGAAGCCGAGCATCTACAGTGCGGGTGCATCCAAATCTCTGAGTGAAGTGCGGGTGAACCCAAATCTCTTCATTTGAGCTGCCATCAATCGTCATGAAGGAGAGAGGACAACCCCATTCATCATGCTTCGTGGGATCCATAATAGCCAGAACACAGAGCAAGGCGGGAGTAGCCGAGAGGACGTCACGCACGCAGGAGTGGTTAATCCTCTGACGGGAGAAAGAATGCCGGACAAGGAGCAAGCAGGGGGAGTTATGAGTTTGCATGGGGCACGTGGAGGGAGGTGGTCAGCACGTGTTCAGCCTCGGAACTAGAGCAGGCAGGAAGGTGGGCATGCATGTGGGCAGGCGAGTGGCCTGTCATGGTGGTAGGCACGTGGCAGGTCATGAAGGTGGGTAGCTGGTTGTTGTTGTTGGAGGGCACATGGTTGGGCCTAGGGCCAGTATAAAGTTTAAAACTAAGATGAACCATAATGCTAATTAAAGCATTAATAAAATAAAGTTGAAATATTACAAAAGTTTTAAATAAAGTTGAAATATTACAAAAGTTTTAGAAATATTAATTTGGTTGATCAAAACTAATTTTTAACATTATAAATTTAAACAAAAATTGAATACTTCTACAATTAAAGTCAATGCTTTAAACCTTCATAATGAAATTACTTGTTGCGGATAATTATTAAAAACATATTGAAATCAATGAATTTGTAAAATCCATATTACAAAGTAAGTTGAGATTGAATAAATTTATAAATTTTGTAATACAAAATAAGTTGTTTTTTAGAAAAAAAAATATATTTATAAAGAAAATACAAAAATCAGTAAGTTGAGATTGAATAAATTTATAAATTTTGTAATATAAAACAAGAGCTGCAAGCAGCAATCTCTATGACATTAGCTTGCAGCATAGATGCATGGACAAGCAAATGAGAATTGCATACAGATGCAAATGAGGAAGCTCATCGATTTAATACGTACAAAACTAGTTGTATAGATTAGATGTGGGGCTTATGACCAGTGCCATGCCCATAAATATATCTAGTCATCTTTGCAGTATACATGAATTGGAAAGCTAATCAGTAGAAATATGGCATTGCAAGAACATGGAGCCAGGAAATCTTATTGACAATAGCCAAATGTTGAGAAAACCAGTTGCATTGGAGCCAGATTTCAAGTACTAGCAAGAAGAAATTAGATTATTGTGATGAAAAAATGAAAAATTTAGGGCATTTAGCAGTGGCATTCATTTTAAAAGAAGAAGGCACCTTCAACCAAGGATAATTTTAGGGGGGGAATTTAGCCCATGGGCTATTTTTCCATGTTTTTTTTCCAAAAAAAGATTCGTCAATTTTCATTTTTTGAAGCCCCATTTCACCCAATTTTGATGGGGTAAACTTTTTTCACTCTAAAAATCGCAAAATTATTATATAAATTATATAAAATCCTTAGAAATTGAAATAATTTTAGAAAAATATCGCCAAATATTTTATAGTTGACATTTTAAGAATTGGTAAGATTCGCCAAGGTTTATACACTTTTAAATAAGTATGGGTCCTTAAAATTATCCCTGCCTTCAACGTCAGCTGCAGATTTTGTTTCAAGACACAAGCCTACACCTTTGTGTTGAACTAGAATTTTACATTTAATTATGGTCAATCTCATGTTATGAAAGAAACACAATGTAGTCACCAACACAAATGACAAAGTGGAGTAAATTTGTTACAACTAATAAACCATCCCAAACTGGCATATGCATGCCCACTAGAATTATAAATATGTGGTCCATGAATGACTGCCTTAACCATTTAATATAGTATTCCAGTCGATACAGTTTATAGATCATCAAGCAGATTGGAAATGTAAAATTAGTCACAGCAGATCTAATGAACAAGTAAATCAATCACAATAGATGAAACTCAGAAAAATGGTGTAAAATTGTGCAAAGCATGCATCAGTGCTCAATATCCCAATAAGGGTGAATAATTACAATACAATAATCTTACAATAAGTGAGCAATTCGAATTGACTAAGTAGGCCATTCGAATTACTGAATGGTGTAGCTTGGCTCCAACTAGGAGTCCTCATCATCAATCAGTGGTGGTCATCAATGCACAAGAACCAGTCATCCAGGTGTCAATCTGAGTCTAACTGAGTGTAACTGAAGTGTGTAGCACTAATATAGGGAAGGAGACTCAGTGGAGGGCGCATGGAGGCTTAACTGAAGTCAGAACAAGTCATTTAGTCAATCTGGAGGTCCAACAGAGTGAAACAGTCAGTCGGGAGTGAAACTAGCCTCAAATCAGGGAGAATCGGAGCTAATTGAGTGTAAACTGAGGTGGTAGGTGAAGAAGTGCACCCTTCTCTAGCAGTAGATGAGAAGTGGGCGCCTTCATGACTAGGAGGGATAAAGAACTGATGTAAGAAGCTCCCGGGTGCTAGAATAAGGTGGGTAAGGTGCTGGAGGCATCAACCTGGTGACTGGGATGCATGCAAACCCTAATTGCATGCAAGGTCCTGAAAATGATGATGTGGATATCCGAACAGGAAAGGGTGCCTAGATTCTCC
Organism: Larix kaempferi; assembly: GCA_027924585.1. Lineage (NCBI taxonomy): Eukaryota > Viridiplantae > Streptophyta > Pinopsida > Pinales > Pinaceae > Larix > Larix kaempferi. The sequence continues at coordinate 1,182,726 of BSBM01001504.1, read as the reverse complement.
TTGAGATACTGAGGCTTATAGAAGTTCTGCATCATGCTAAAATAAGTACTAAATTTTCATTTCCAATGTATAAAAGAATATTTCTTAGCTCTTGGAACCCTTGGTACAGCACAAGAAAACCATCTACGTTCATGATAGAGAATACAATAGTCGATGTGAGGAAAATAATATGAAGACAGACCATTGGGAGAGAAGTTGCAGAAATAATAATACAAGGAAAGATACACTTACATATTTCATTTTCTCTACCTCATGATTCAACGTATTCTTCAAATCCCCAAGCTCTTGTAAAAATCATTGACAAGGGCATGGTTCAAAACCTAAATGCCATAGAAGACGCTTATATACCCTCCCTAAAACTTTTGACACCAGACGGCATATATTGATGCAAAATTCTAAATAAAATAGCTCTTGAAAGACTGCAAGAGCATAGAACACCAAAATCCATGACAATGGTTGTGTCAGGAAGAACTCGGATTTTGGAAACCCTACCCACGTAACAAAATTCTCTAATCGCCACCACCGAAGATAAAGAATTGAAAGATTTTTTTTCATTCCACACCTGTCAGTAGGTCTTGACTTGAGTATCAAGTTTACCACGCCAATCTTGCAAGTCCTGAAAAAGGCATTTGAAAATACGTGAAACACAGAGTAAATTTTCAAGCATCAAATCAAACTGCTAATAGCAAATAAAGAAATACGCCATCAACATATGCTTATTACTACCCACCTTTTTGAGGCTCGGAATCCGGTCGAGCAAATATGACCTTGAATCATTGATATCGTGCAATAATAATCACATGGAAATGTTCAGATAATGTATGGTGACGCAAGTACATAATCAACCTCAATATTCCAGGGCCACTGAAGAAATTAAATATAAAAAAATTGATTATGAAAAACGAACAATCTAGAGGGTTCATAATGAAACCGAGAGAAATGGGCGGAAATAAGAAATTAATAACAAAAAAAGAGAGAAAGCATAATTTACTACTCAATCGAGGGGGGCTTGTATTTTACTTTTGTAGATCCTGTTAGAAGTTAATGGAATAGATATCTGAGTCGTGCTTCTATACATTAAGTGGCAAATCAAATCGAAAGAAGTTAAACTAGCTGCTATGATGGGGTTTTATCTTTTAAATAAGATTAATTGCTAAGTTTAAATTGGTTAACAGTGAACAAATAGTTGAAATAATCTGCTTTGATTATTATTGAACCCCTAGATCGGGGTGAAGTTGTTGTGTTCAGGATAGTTTAAAATCCCCGCCTCTTCTCACAGCTGTCATGGAGATTGCCACTTGTGGCTCTTGTAATATATGACTGTCAATGTAATTGATCTAGTTGTCATTCCATGCATATTCAATATGACAAAAGAAATTGATTCATTGGTTAAAACCCTTACGACATATTTAAACGGAACTTATGAATGTAATCCAAAATATATACGCAATCCATCTCTGTAATAGAAATTGTATATACCAACAATCACCCAGAAAGGGGTTTAATCTGAATTACAACACCTACATCCATTTATTCGGAAGGTAACAAAATATTGGGTAGATACCCATTTCATAATAAGTGAAAAGAGACATTTAAGATTTAAAAGTCTCAATATTGACTAAGTAACAGAGAGGTAGAGAAGCCATGAGGAGGCTATCTCTCTTCAAATAGAGTTTAAAATCAAGAACAACCAAGTTGGCATACATGTAACCATTCTAGCGTTTAAAGCGATGGCGGATCAAAGCCATCGTGGGAGGCATGCATCGTATAAAAAAAATGCAAAAATTAGATCATATACTAACTGCAACGAAATGACAGAGTAATCATTTACCAAATGTTAAATGTATAGTTACCCAATGCAAGAGTTTATGTTTTGAGGTGGCATCCTCTTGGCTCTTCGTCCATGGGTACTTGAACAGTAAAATCAAATATCAGTATGGGTAGGCGATAATAGAAACCATATGTAAAATATGTGCTAAGAATGCGTATAAAAGAATAAATCTCTCCATGACACTTGAACTCGCATAGAGAAGTTTTCAGATGTTGGTTTGACTGAAACAAGATCAACTACTACAGGTGCTTCAGGCGGAGGTCTGAAATGATCCTTTGACGAATTGAGCTGAAGCTACCCCATACAGTAACGAGGATGACTAAGATTTGAAATTCATTGATACCTACGTAAATTGGGGGCTCCACAACAACCCATGGTCCTCTCCGCCCCTTTGTGTTGCAAACAATTTATGATGAGATTTTATTAGGAGCTTTTGGAGCTTCTCTAAGTGAATAACTCATCATTCCTCCTATATTTGATGTTAAAATTACAGGCTATTGGAGCTCTAAACCATGATCCGGCTTTCTATATCCGATGAAGGAGAGAGTGTTACAATGTCAACTAAAACCAATGGGTAACAACCTGATACCATTGCATATATGTGTATGGGAAATTGTCTTACCAGTAAATATTGTCGCAACTACATTGCCTTTTCCATTGACTGAATCTATCAATGTCACATTTCATTGCTCTGCTCTCAACACAACTAGGCGTCTGATGAAATGTGTGTCGAGCACCACTTTGGGAATGAAGAAGGGCCTACCTGTTAGCATGCGAACCATGGTTTTGATTGCAGTTAGGGGAGACAGGACGACACATAGCAACGAGGTGGCACAACCCAAGGACATGTGGCTAGCCAAACCCCCCGCACCAAACTACGAGGAACAAATTCAATACCAAAAATTGCACTTGCGCACGGGCACAGGACGATGACTAAGGATACGTGGCGGGTAAAACCGCCGCACCAAATTACAAGGAGTCAATTAAAATCCAAAACATTGTAAAACTTAGTAAAATAAAAATTGATGTTGTGTACGTTCATGCTAATATGTGAAAAATGGTTTCAATATGTCATAGAAATAATAAGCTGTTTTTAAAAATATATATATATATTTATAAAGAAAATACAAAAATCATTATAGATTTTGTATAAGTTTTTTTCTTTATTTATATTTATAAAAAAGTTATATTTTTATTTATTATTAATTAATAAATGCAAATATTTATTTTTAATAAATCAAATAAATTTATAATGATATTAAAAAGTTTGATATTCTACTTTTAAATTTGAATTAAATTTAAAATTACTTCTTTTATTTTTAACTTTTATTCATAATTTAAATATTTAATCACAATTTTTGATAAGCAATGTTTTAACTTGTTCGTTTTACAACATATAAAGATATACATTCAAAGGGTATCTAGTAATGTGTCTTCTTTACATAAATTGCAAAGCAACTTCCTACAATCGGCCCCTTGGTTGAGGATCATGTTTGGTGGTGGTATGTTCTTTTCCACTTTTACTTTTGCATTTAAATCTGTGTGATTTCCTAATAATAATAATTGTAATATAATTTTTACTTGAGTAAAAAGATTGATTCTAAATTTTTTAATTTATTTTAGAATGGTTTAAATTTATTATAAATATAATGAAGTGACTTAATAAATAAATAAACTTAATGTTTATTTTGAATTTATTTATTTCAATGAGAAGTTTTATTCACTAATTTTTAAACCAATTTTTTTTTTTTAATTCTCAATCCCCCCACGATTGGGGCCATCACCCCACGTGGCTAACTCATATAATGAGGAGGGGTCCGTACCATGCAGCATGGTGCGTGGGACTCAGCCACCAACCTCCACTTAGGTTCTTAATCCTAAGCCTAGTCATTATACTTTGGCTCATTATCTCAGTGCATGCTCAGGGAGTTCCATACAGCGACAGGTTTGCTCGCTTGTGCGAGACTTGATGGCAATCCAACTTGAAGGTGGTGGCAATGAGGATCTGCACTGCCCACTCATTCTAGGTCATAGGAAAAGGCGGCCTCAACTTAAATACAAGCTCAAAATTAGCAAGTGCAACAATTTGCATTGCCAACTTCTTTATATGTGCAAATCATTGGTTGAGGCTCTGGATCTCTCCCTTCATGGGCATCTTGTCTAGACTCTCCTAGTGGATGAGGTTTCTATGGAAAGGATGAAGGTTACTCAGAGGAAAAGTGTCAACGGGCCGCGTTGCATGCACATGCCGCACTCCCTAAAGGAGATGGGTAGGGTCCAAGGCCTCTTTGAGAGTGAAATTCCGAAGTCTATCCACAGCTGCACAACTCGTATGGAAAACAGGTTGAAGAAGAATCAAAATCACCCTTTGGCAAAGTGGTTGGAGGGAGAATTTGGTGGGTTAGTGAAGAATACGAGGTCTACCTGCACTAGGGAGACTCGACACATGAAGACTCTGGGGGTTTTCTGGACGATCAAATCTTTGATGTCCATGGAAATGGAAGACTGCCTTCAGGGGAAACTCATGCAGGAGAAATATGTGCTTCCTTTGGTTGACCATATCTCTAACCTGGAAGCTAGTCCACATGCTCTCATTCAGTTCCAACCCAGAGAATCTGCACGGGTTAACACCAAGCTCGATGATATGGCTCGGGCTCTCGCTGGCAATATGTTTAACAAAACCTCGCCATACTTGGCTGCAAACACTCAACTCGTGTTTAGGAGGTGCCCTGCAACAGCTGGTGACGACGGGAAAGGCGACATGCCAAGTGTCGGTCCCTCTACAATTCTTGTTTCTGACAATGATTAGTTGGTCAGGCCTTCGGGCTAGGTTTAGGTGTTTCCTATTTGTTTTAATTTGAAGTCTCCAACCATAACCCCTGGCATGTAGGGGGAATTATTGTCAACTCTCTTATGAGCGATGTTTTGATTATCAGACCCCAGTTAGCGTATGATATTTGTTTGGCTCTAGACAATTGTTGTTCTGTTTTTGGGTGCCTTGCATAACAATGTTGAACCTTGAACCATAGATAACTTGGCTATGTGCAATTTACACTTTTTTATTTAATAGAATACTCTCACTTTACAAAATAAAATAAAATTTCACAATAAAAATTTCCACTAATTAAATAGAAATATGATTTTTAGAAAAAATATAAAATTCATGTCATTCGTAATTGTTGTGATGTTGATTTTTTATCTTTAATATAATGTTTTTTTAATGGTCTACATTAAAGTATATCATTTAGAAATTTATATTAAAAGAAACTAAAATGTTTAAAAATAAAAATAAAAGCATAATTAAAGAAACAATGGTTAGAAAAATAATTATATTACAATTAAGTAAATAATTTGGAAATTTATATTAAATTAAGTTACGAAAGAATTTGAAATGTTTGAAAATAAATCTCCACACACTTTCTTAATAAAAAATATAATTAGAAATGTTATATATTAACGTTTAATAGTGTATGTCTTAAAAATATTCTACAACATAAAATACCTATCTATATAAAAAATCGCATTTTAAAATCTATCCATTCCTTTCCTTCTAAATAAATTGAACTTAATGAATAACTTATTACTTGAACACTAACAACATGGCTCTAAACATAATCACAATTGAAGTTTCTTTAAAAAGAGCTTTCCTAGCGAGAATTATATGAAAAGGTACCATGAAAAACATATCGATGATAATGGAAAAGTACCATGAAAAACATATCGATATTTGTTAAACATTATAGGGAAAGTAACCACAAAGATAGAAGAGATTTAGTTTGAGATTTAATCTAGAGAACAATGTGAACTAAGCAAATGTAACGCAGAGAAGAACATGAACCAAGCATTGATATGAGATAAGGATAGTTTATCTTCTACATTTAATAACTTTAAATCATCATATGAAAAGAGAATTTTATTTTAAATTTCCATTACAAGTAGAATTTTATTTTAAATTTCCTTTACAACATAGTAAATTATTGTAAATTAGACAAAATGTTTTTTTGTTGATGTGGTCCAAAGATTGGAATCTATCTTTAATTTAATAAAACTGACACTTTACTCATTGTGCTCAAAATAGTTCTCCATTCATACAAAATACATACAACCCCTAATTTGACAAATGACTATCCATAGGCCCCTGTTATCCTCAAAGTTATAATCCAACTTATTATACAACATTTACAACAAATTCACCAAAATGTCACCAACATGTAGCTACTCCTAAATTATGTCATCACATTAATACAAAATCATATTTGTTTTGTTTCATAGTTACTCTAGAATATTTTATTTTCCCAATCACATCTTCATTCTCCTTTAGGTTGGGCATGGAAGACTACATAAAATTCTCATGATAGGGAAGGCATGGGTCATGCAAATATCCACTATCTTGCAAATTAACAAACAACATTAATGATTTGAAAAAGATGTTTTTCATTATGTGGCTTCCAGAGAATAAAGCTTGACCTATACAAAGCTTCACATATAGAGGAATGTTGGGTAGGGAACTAAAGCTCTAAGTTTATCGATTTTTCACCAACAATGTTCATTGATCAATGATGGGTACTTATACCTTTTCAAGTTCAAATAATGCTAGAAATGTGTCATGCTTTGCATCAATTTTGCATTGACTCTACATCATCTTTTTTTATGCATATATACTCTATAAGGAATCCCATTAGTGATAAAGAGCACGATGCATAAATCTTTCCCATGTCGAGTTACCATCATGTTGCATTGCATACGATGCATAAATCTTTCCCATGTCGAGTTACCATCATGTTGCATTGCATATTATTACCAAAAAAACACTTAAAACACTTATAAAGTCACTTTTGTATCAAGTTTGCATCAAAAATATGTATGAGAATAGTAGTGCATTATATCGGTGATTTAATGCATTGTAATTGTGTCTTTTTTTTTCAGCGGAAAAAATCACCTTCTTACTATTCCGAAGGAATCAAGGAAAGCCAACAACGCACGGGAAATCTCAACAAACTTCCTCACATATCGTGGATGGTAGGTCGAGCAAACAGTCAGCTGGTAATCCAAGCCAGAAGATGTCTCAAAGGAATTGAACCCAGGGGGATGTGTCTTACTAGCATAGTGATAACATCAAAATGCATAACATTGTAATCATGTTGAATCATATTTGTGTCATGTTTGCATCATATTTGTGTTGCACTTACATTATGTATGTATCATATTTACGTCATGTTTGTGTCGCATTTGCTTCATATTTAATTATTATTAGTTAGTCAAATATTATTACTTTTAATAATTACTACTTTTATAATATTAAATATTGATGATATTAATTATTAGTGTGAGTATATTTAATATCATACTAATCATGAGAGAAAAATCATGCTTATATAAATTCAATGCACTAACATTCAACCAATTTCACACCATTAGTGTAATACCGCTGGCTTGGATATTATAATTGATATTGCATTCTAAACATTTTTTCTATGAAGTATGTACATAGCATGTTTATTATTTTAATATAAAATTTCCAGTTGGCTACGTGGTCAGCAAAACGTTGAAGAGGAGATCCATATATTAACCGAGGTTGGTGAGGGGGTAAGGTTTAACCGTGTACCTTGTTTCTTTGATCAGTTGTTTTCTAAACCTTATGTTAAAATCCCAAAACCAATGTTTCTAAGCCAAACTCAAATGGGGGAGTGTTTAATAATTAAACATTATTAATTTAAACTTTGGGAGAACTTAATTAATTTTGATTAAGTTGTTAATTGAAATTATGGGAAAGGGTAACGTGGTTCCTTTGGGATAGCCACGTGGGAACCCAAAAAGCAAAGCATTGGGGAAAGGGAAAGAGTGCTGAGAAAGGAAGGGGATTATTCGATATGTCTGATAGGAAAATCAGGGGATTCCCAATTCCTCGGTGAGAATGTTGCTTGTTGATACAGTTTCATGGGAAATTCTTGAGTGAAATTCAGACATTTGCAGTGAAGAGTATCATTGTGTGTCTTTGAATTCACAGAAGTGGAAGAAAACTATGTTTTACAACCTGTACTGACATTGTATCCCTTTGGTTGAATTGACCAGTCATTTGACAATTTGTGCATGAAACCCCGAGTGGAATTCCAACACTTGCAGTGAAGTGTGTCATTGTGTGTCTGTGAAGGATCTTTGGTGGGTTAGTTGGGTTATTTGGGTGGAGCGTGGCTCACACGCAGTTAGTTGTCGTTTCAGGACATAATCTCATATAAGTATATGCTAATTCTCTATAATTTCTTTGTTATAAGTTAATTCTCTACAATTTTATATTATGCATTTTACTTAGAATTTTCAGAATTGAATTAAAAGTTTATTTTGGAAATTGTTGGTAATTTCCTATTTTTGGCATTTTACATATTTCCTTAATTCTAGAAATTGTTGGTAATTAATGTCCTAGTTTTTAGTGATTGGTGAAAATTGTTAAAATAGAGTTATGGTGAAAAATATTGTGAAAGATAATGAGGAATAAATGTTCAAATGCAAACCATGGCTTGAATTAGTTGCATGGTTTACAAATACCATGAGTTGAGTTATAATTACCATGATTGATTTGAATTGGTTTGTTATTTGTAGTTTAAAGAGATAATTTAGTTAACCAAAGCAAAACCATGAATTGGTTGTATGGTTTACAAAAACCATGGATTGGTTTATTCAAGAAAAGTAAACTATTGCTATAAATTGTTTATTTATGAATGTGCTTTGATAGTTATAATAATGAAAGAATATGTTAACGTGGAAGGATGTTTTTCATTTTTAAGAATGAATTTATTCTAAAGAGAAAATTTATGAAGTTTAAGTCTTCATGATATAATGAAAATCTATAGCAACTTATGAAAGTGTTATTCACTAAGCCTTGTTATTTAATGATACAATTTCATATTGTTAATCTCTAATTTTAAGCCAAAATTGGAACTATTTTGGTTTATCAAATTTAAAGTTTGTTAAGCAAGTTAGCAAGCTTGTTTCAAATTGAGTTTTAGATTAAGTAAAAGTTTTGGAACTAAATAATGGTCTGTTGAAACTCGCCAGCAGTTGCTGAAACTCCTGTAGCATGTTGCTGAAACCCACCAGCAGTTACTGAAACTCCTGTAGCATGCTGCTGAAACTCGCCAGTAGTTGCTGAAACTCCTGTAGCATGCTACTGAAACTCTCCAGCAGTTGCTGAAACTCTTGTAGCATGCTGTTGAAACTCACTAGCAATTGTTGAAACTCCTGTAGCATGCTGCTGAAACTCACCAACAATTGTTGAAACTCTTGTAGCATGTTGCTGAAACTCACTAGTAGTTGTTGAAACTAACATTGACATGTTAAATACACGTTATAGTTATGTTATGGGTCTCATAATAGACTTATGCTTCCACAAAAGTGTACATAATGTATTTATGCATGTGATTAATTGATAAATATGTTTTTCTTTAAAAAATAAAAAATAAAAATAATGATGTGTGTTTAGTTTAATCAATGTAATGCAAGAGGGAATTAGAAGTTGGTATCAGAGCATGCAAATTGCAGCTCTCGAACCTCTTGAATCAAATTTAATTTCTTAAAAAGAGATATATAAAGGTATAAGAATATATGATGAAATTGATTTTTGAAACTAATAATCATTGTTGGCTCATATTGCTAGTGTCACATGAGAATTTTCAGCCATTTAATTTTGCAGACTGACAGTAAAGACAGGGAAACAAAATTAAAGAGATGGCAGAGGATCCCGTATTTTCTAATTTTGTTATAGAAGTCGGTGGAGAAGTACAAGGTAATGAATCCAATGGTCACCAAAGTGGGACATGGACCATTGATGTTGTGCAAACTTTGAAGGATTTGCAAATTTGAAACAATAGAATTTTGCAAAGTTTGGAACAAAAGAACCAAATCAATCAACATTTAATGCAAAATTTGGTTCAGCTGCAAAATCAAATCCATCAAGTGACTTCTAAGGTGGAAAAAGGTGAAGAGTCCATGAACAGAGACATCCCTGACAAGTATCAATTTTCTCAAGGAAAAGATGATAGCACGAGGAAATTATATTCCCACTATAAGTCCAATGAAATTTCTCATGGAAATAAGAATAACCAGCAAGATAACTACCCTAGAAAGCAACGAAAGAGAAAGCATGATGTGATATTATAAGGTGAGCTCATAAAACCAAGAAGCGTGGATTACAATATATAATTTGCAAGGAAAGGCTTATAAATGGTGAAAACATCTCAAACAAGTTGAAATTTTAGATGAGAAGCAGATTCCTTAGAGGATATTCCAAAGACTTTTCAAGAGAGAATATCTATTACAGTGTTTTTATGACAAAAAAATACGGGAATTCTTTGACCACAAATTGGGAAATATGTCCATGGAGAACTATGAAAAGATATTCTTGGAGTTGTTGGGATATGTTGAGTTTATTAAGGATGAAAAGGTGAAAGTACAACGTTTTATCATTGGCTTTCCTACATACTATAAAGATAGACTGACTTATGATGAACCTCGCACTCTGAAAGATTGCTTCAGAAAAGCTAGATGCTTGTATGAGCAAGGAAAAAATAGGCAGGAAGTGAAAAAGGTTTGGAGAGGTAAGTTGAAAGTGAAACAAGATCATAGGAAAAAGGGGTTTAAGCATCTGGATATCAAAAAGGACATTTACACTTCTTTTAGACCATCGATACCGAAAGGAGAATCCAGGATGGTTTAGTCTTCAGGGAAAAAGAAATCAACCCAAGGGAAATGTTGGGGAACCGATGTGTATAATATGCAAGAAGCTTCTATTGTTGGCGATGTTTCTAGAAGTGTTCCTTGCATCTATGCAGCATTGGATAATCGCCAAGCCGATCATCAATATTCTATGATCGAGGTTGATGGTAAATTAAAAGATGTGCCTATTTCTATTTTAATTGATTCTGAAGCTTCTTATAGCTATATTAATACTAACTTGGTTGAAAGGTGTAAATTGGTAACTCCTAAATTGTCTAAGTCTAGAATTGTTTGGTTGGAAACTGGTATGAAGAGGAAAATCACAGCTATGGTCAAAAGTTGTTGTTTTGAAATGAATGGAAACCAAACTAGTGCAGATTTGGACATCATTCTTCTTGGATCCTAGGATGTGTTGATCGGAATGGATTGGTTAGAGAAACACTTTGTTGTGTTGGACTGCCACAATAAAGTTATTACATGTTTGAATTATGGGGGCAACAATAATGTACAAATAAGAGGCCTTCCGAGACCCATATCCTTAAGACGGATTTTAGCCTTATGAATGAAGAAGTGCATCAAAAAAGGGTGCCAGCTGTATGCGATTCATGTAGAAGAGTTTCCTACTGAAAAAGAATCAAGTTTGGATGAGTATCCAGTGTTGAAAGAATTGGAATATGTATTTCAAGAAGTTCCTGGGTTACCACCCAAGAGGGATATCGACTTCACAATCAATTTGGTGCCTGACACTGTGCCCACGTCAAAATATTCATACATAATGGGTACTCCGCAGTTAAAAGAATTGCAAATGCAACTTGAGGAGTCACTTAAGAAGGGGTATATACGACCTAGTATATCACCTTGGGGTGCTCCAGTTATTTTTGTAAGAAATAAGGATGGCACACTTAGATTATGTGTGGGCTACAGGAAGTTAAACAAGGCCACAATTAAGAACAGGTACCCTCTACCTAGAATTGATGATCTTTTCGATCAGTTGAGAGGTGCACGAATATTTTCCAAGATAGATTTGAGATCTGGATATCACCAGATACGCATTAAAGATGAAGACATCAGTAAAACCGCTTTCCAAACCAACTATGGGCATTGCGAGTTTATAGTGCTTCCTTTTGGTTTGACGAATGCTTCAGCTACATTCATGTGTTTAATGAATGGTATATTCACAGAGTTTTTGGATAAGTTCATTATAGTATTTTTTGATAATATACTTATATATTCCAAAACCGAGGAGGAGCATGAAGAACATCTCAGGATTACTTTGCAAATATTGAGAGAAAATCAATTGTATGACAAGATTAGAAAATGCAATTTCTACGAGAGACCGTTGTTATACTTGGGCCATATCATCTTTGAAGAAGGTGTGGAAATGGACCCAGTTAAAGTAAAGGCTATTATGGAATGGCCTGCTCCTCGCAATGTTTTTGAGGTAAAGTCATTCATGGGACTGGCTGGTTATTATAGAAAGTTTATAAAATATTTCTCAAAAATAACCCATCAAGATACATCTTTGCAAAAGAAAGGTGTACCTTTCATCTGGAGTCAGAAATGTGAAAAAAGTTTCAAACTTCTTAAGGAATTGCTCACATGTGCGCCTATATTGAAAATTTCATACCCAAATAAAGAGTATTTGCTATGTGCCGATGCATCACTTGAAGGATTTGATGGACTTCTAATGCAGGAAGAACATGTGATTTGCTATGAGTCACGAAAGTTAAAGAAGCATGAGGAAAACTACGCTACTCATGACTTGGAGCTAGCAACCATTGTTCACGCACTTTGCATGTGGAGGCACTATCTTCTGGGAAGTAAGTTTGAGTTAAGAACTGATCACTATAGTTTAAAGTATTTATTTGATCAACCTAAGCTAAATGCCCGGCAAGCAATATGGGTTGAATTCTTAAGTGAGTTCAATTTCAAAATCAAGTATTTAAAAGGAAAAGAAAATCAAGTAGCAGATGCACTAAGCAGAAGGGATCAGTGGATGCATGTTTTAGCCATCACTACTTGGAATTCTGAATTACAAATCAAATTGCATGAAGCATTGAAAAATGACAAAATTTATCTACAGGTGACAGCAGTATTGCAAGAAGGAAATAAATAGTTAAAGTTCTGCAATTATAGATTGACAGAGAATGGTATTCTTCACTTTAAATATAGGATTTATGTACCTGATAATGAAGAGTTGAAGAAAATAATAATGAGTGAAATGCATAATGTACCATATGCAGGGCATCCTGGATATCAAAAAACTCTTACAGCAGTAAAGAAAAATAATCATTGGCCAAACATGAAAAAGGAAGTGGCTAATTACATTGCACGTTGTTTAGAATGTCAAAGAGTCAAGGCAAAGCATCAATATCCAGTTGGTTTACTTCAGCCTTTGTCCATTCCAGAGTGGAAATGGGACAGTCGTGACTATTGATTTTATTATAGGTTTTCCGAGAACCATGAGGCAACATGATTTTATCATGGTAGTGGTTGATAAGTTAATCAAATAAGACCATTTCATTCTAGTTCAATTGACTTTCAAGGCAGCTAAAATTGCATAAATTTATATGAAAGAAGTTGTTAGGTTGCATGGCATTCTGAAAGCCATTGTGTCGGATCGAGTCCCAAAATTTACCTCTAATTTTTGGAAAGGATTATTTAAGGAGTTTAGTACTAAGCTTAATTTTACCACAGCTTATCATCCCCAAACTAATGGGAAAACTGAACGTGTAAATCAAGTTATCGAAGACATGTTCAAGATGTATGTCATGGAAAAACCAAGCAAATGGGAAGAGTATTTGTATTTGGTTGAATTTGCTTATAATAATGGCTATCAAGTATCTTTGAGAATGAGTTTGTTTGAAGATTTATATGGTAGAAAATGTAATGTTCCATTCAATTGGGACAAACCAGTAGACAAGCTAATCATTGGGCCTAAAATGATTCAAGATATCGAGCGACAAGTAGTAAGATAAAACAAAATTTAAAGATGGCACAAGACCATCAAAAGAGTTACACAGATAAAAGAAGAATTCAAAGAGAATTCCAGGTTGGGGACATGGTGTTCCTAAAATTTAGAGGCGATAAAAGTTCTTTGTGGTTGGACAACTACAAGAAACTGGCCGCCAGATTTTGTGGCCCATTTGAGGTCCTATGTAGAGTTGGATCAGTAGCTTACGAGCTAGCACTACCTCCCACAATTAAAATACACAATGTATTTCATGTTTCATTACTGAAAAAGTATGTTTATGATAATAATCATGTGGAACCCGAAGGGGAAATACAGGTTCAACTACTTTGCATATTGGATTGCAGAAGCAAGATACTTAGGAACAGAGTCATCGAACAGGTAAAATTCCAATGGACCCATTACAACCCTGAGGATTCTACTTGGGAAATGGAAGATACAATGTGGGAAGAGTATCTGCATCTATTTTGAAATGTGTATATAAATAATGTAAATATTCCTGCAGTAATTATGTATATGTATATTTTTTATACAATGGTAAACATCAAGGACACTGTAAACTCTAAGGTGAGGGGAATCGTAATACCCCTGGCCCATATATTATAACTGATACTACATTCTAAACATTTTTTCTATGAAGTATGTACATAGCATGCTTATTATTTTAATATAAGATTTCTTGTTGGCTGCGTGGTGAGCAAAACGTTGAAGAGGAGATCCAGATATTAACTAAGGTTGGTGAGGGGGTAAGGTTTCCCTGTGTACCTTGTCTCTTTGATCAATTGTTTTCTAAACCTTATGTTAAATCCCAAAATCCATGTTCCTAAGCCAAAATCTAATGGGGAAGTGTTTAATAATTAAATATTATTAATTTAAACTTTGGGAGAACTTAATTAATCTTGATTAAGTTGTTAATTGAAATTATGGGAAAGGGTAACATGGTTCCTTTGGGATAGCCATGTGGGAACCCAAAAAGCAGAGTGTTGGGGAAAGGGAAAGAGCATTGAGAAAGGAAGGGGATTATTCTATCCGTCTGAGAGGAAAATTAGGGGATTCCCAATTTGCTTGCTGATACAGTTTCATGGGAATTTCGTGAGTGAAATTCATACATTTGCAGTGAAGAGTATCACTGTGTGTCTTTGAATTCACATAAGTGGAAGAAAAATATGTTTTACAACTAGTACTGACATTGTATCCCTTTAGTTGAATTGACCAGTCATTTGGCAATTTGTGCATGAAATATCGAGTGTAATTATGACGCTTGCAGTGAAGTGTATCACTATGTGGCTGTGAAGGAGCTCTGGTGTGTTAATTGTGAAATTGGCATGGAATTGGTTTAAAACCTGTTGTTTTGTTTGTGCTCCCCATATATTCCTACTTTTTCCCTGTGAGTGAACTAAGGGGGTTGATGAATTACCTCTGGTTAATGTCTGGATCTCAGCTCGGGGGTGGATTTGGGAGCCAAAATAATATAGGCTGGACAAGTCCTACGGTTGGGTGGAGTGTTGCTCACATGTAATCAATTGTCGTTTCAGGACAGAATCTCAGATAAGTATATGCGGAATTCTAATTCTCTATCATTTCTTTGTTAAATGATAATTTAATAGAATTTAATGGTGAGAATTCATGGTTTTGAATTTATATTTTGTCATACATTAATTCTCTGCAAGTATGCTTTGAAAAATTATGTTTGCGGCATTTTTATGCATACTAATTATAATTAGGGTGAAAATGAAATTTAAATGGATTTCTATTTCTGGGTAAGTCTAATTCACCCTCAATCATAATTTTTTGAGAATTTAATAGTCATTAATTAGAATTTCCATAATTTAATAAGTTTCATGTAGTAAAATGGTTTAACTAATTCTGGAAATTGTTGGTAATTTCATGTTTTACCTGTTTTACATATTTCCTTAATTCTCGAAATTGTTGGTAATTTCATGTTTTACGTGTTTTACATATTTCTTTAATTCTGGAAATTGTTGGTAATTTCTTGTTTTACATGTTTTATGTATTTTCTTGGTTACATTTAGAAAAATATGAAGGAAATATCTTGTTTACATTCTAATATTTGAATTTGGAGCTTAACATGGCTGGAAAATGTCCTAGTTTTTAGTGATTGGTGAAAATTGTTAAAATAAAGTTACGGTGAAAAACATTGTGAAAGATAATGAGGAATAAATGTTCAAATGTAAACATGGTTAGTTGCATGGTTTACAAAAGTTATAATTACTATGATTGTTTTGAATTGGTTTGTTATTTGTATTTTAACGAGATGATTTAGTTAACCAAAGCAAAACCATGAATTGGTTGTATGGTTTACAAAAACCAGGGATTGGTTTATTTAAGAAAAGTAAATTATTGTTATAAATTGTTTATTTATGAATGTGCTTTGGTAGTTAGAATAATGAAACAATATGTTAACGTGGAAGGATGTTTTCGATTTTCAAGAATGAATTTATTCTAAAGAGAAAATTTATGAAGTTTAAGTCTTCATGATATAATGAAAAATCTATAGCAACCTATAAAAGTGTTTTTTTTTTCCTTGGAAAAAGTCCGTAATTTTATTTCAAAAAGTTGATTAAAATTACATACTGCACATGTAGTGAATCAACAAGGATCCCTACATTTTCACATATTTCTGTCCCATATAAGCAGAAACAAACAGCTTATAATGAGCTGAACCAAAAAAGAGAAACCCAGAAAATGTTGCCACAAGAAGTAGAACAGATATGTCTAGAACAGTAGGTGAAATTAGGGCCACCGGTTTCAGATCAGGACCTGAAACCGCCGCCGCCGCCGCCACTGGATCGTGCTCAGACCAAATGGGTCACCGCGCAAAGGCGCCGCCCTCTCTCCATACTCAGAAAAAGCCATCACGCTCCATCAATGCCTGAAAGCAAAACGCAGGAAAGTGGAGAGGCCTCCATTTATCGCCGCCACAAATAAATGCCCGCCGTCAGAGCTTGTGCGATCAATCGACTACGAACCAAGGTCAAGTCGCCCGCAAGAAACCACTCAACGTAGGCAGCTCCATGATTCAGGTCATAGTTCTTCAGAGCAGAAGCAACATGCAGAGCTGCGAGGCTTCTTTAATTATTGCCGGGTGATGAAAGTCCCTGCAACAGACGAAGTTGCTGCGGAGTATGAGCATAGATCGAGGATCGTGTCTTCTTGCCTTCTCACCAGGGTGCGAAACAGGCTCTCAATTCAGTCATGGCTCCATCCTCTCATACAACGCCGAACCTTGAACTCACACTCTGAATTCCAAGAAAATGCATCCACGTCAGGCAAAGACTCTTCGTCTTCCGGAAGATACACAGATCATCCTATGCCGAGGAGAAGGAGATCCCACAAATGAGCCTACGCCCATCTTTTTGAAAGACGAACCATCCCCATTACTCTGTACAGAATCACCCACAGCTCATGTCTGGATCAGGATCAGAGTACCTCTGTCGATTTCGAACCCACGACCAAACCACGGATCTGCGCCACCGCCACACGCAGGAGCCCGCACCAGGATGAAATCATCTCCACAGCCATCGTATATGGCCAACGCCTTGGCCGCCTTGCCACTGGAACGGCAAAGAATCGCCACCCGCCGCCACAAGATGCCCGCTAGAGCCCTGAAACTGCTCCACAGGTGACAGATCGCTGCAAGATGGCCGCCAGTCGAACGCCAAGGTCGCCTTGCCACTTCGGCTCCCCTCTGCAATGAAACCACCGCCGCCGCCACAGCAGAACGCCGCTACTGAGTCGTCGTGAAGGCTCCACCACCGCTCCAAGCACAGGAAAGCATGCATCCTTAACAGGTAGCTGCACAGGGGAGGAAGGGGATGGCGGCTATGGAAGAAACCATAGCTGCCGAGATCCCGGCAACCTATAAAAGTGTTATTCATTGAGCCTTGTCATTTAATGATACAATTTCATATTGTTAACCTCTAAGTTTAAGCCAAAATTGGAACTATTTTGGTTTACTAAATTTAAAGTTTGTTAAGCAAATTAGCAAGTTTGTTTCAAATTGAGTTTTAGATTAAGTAAAAGTTTTGGAACTAAATAATGGACTAGTTTCACCAGCAGTTGCTGAAACTCATGTAACATGCTGTTGAAACTCGCTAGCAGTTGCTGAAACTCATGTAGCGTGTTGTTGAAACTCGCCAGCAATTGTTGAAACTCGCCAGCAATTGCTGAAACTCTTGTAGCATGTTGATGAAACTCACTAGTAGTTGTTGAAACTAACATTAACATATTAAATACATGTTATAGTTATGTAATGGGTCTCATAATATACTTATGCTTCCATAAAAGTGTGCATAATGTATTTATGCATGTGATTAATTTATAAATATGTTTTTCTTTAAAAATTAAAATAAAATAAAAATAATAATGTGTGTTTAGTTTAGTCAGTGTAACCCAAGAGGGCCTTACAATTAGAATAACAAACCATGTATTCATAATCACAATTATGAAATATTATAGCACTAGCATTCAATCAATTTCACACCATGGAAGAAATAAAATATATATGTGTGTGTGTGAGCGCGCTCATGCAATAATGAATTTTTTAATTAAATTATAAAATAACCATGTAATTTCCATTTCCTATAAACAAATGGTACACTACCATTTACTAGGAAAATGTCAACTTTGTATACAAATTACATGGAAAAATATGTAAACATATAAGGAAATATAATGAATTTGATATCAAAAATTTATTGAATTATTATCAATTTCCTTCTCATATTTTGAACCCACCTCATCTTCACTTTGTAAAAACATAATAAATGAATACGAGTTGAATAACATAAAAAATGCTAATATTTAGACATTTAATTAAAAACATATAAATTAAACAATTATTAACACCCTAAGATCTTTTTGGGTCACCCTCATCATCAATGATTTGAAATAATATAATATATATTTCAATCAATGAATTATTAAATCTACCTATATATAAATTAAAAAACACATAATTAACAACTAAGCACCTCATGCATTGCATGTGAATATTCCACCATTTTCTCATAACCATTCCTCCTGGCCTACTTTAATTCTTCGTAAGTGAGCTACCCGTGTAATGAAAATATAATTTCTTGTTTTCACCGGAGTGTATTTCTAGATGAGACTTTGTTGGTTATTCAAGGGCTCTCCATCCATAATTATTTGATTCCCATGAATAACATAAATATATGTCATAGGTGATAATTGTCCACCTTTGTTTACAACTACTTGTTTTTACCTTTTTATTTTTTCTTATCCTTTCTAGATCTCCTACGATCATCATCATTACCTCTAGATTTAGATCTATCATTACCTCTAGATTTAGATCTATCTGATCTCATATCTATAAGTACATAATTAGAGACTTAGTGAAAATTACTTAGAACATAAATGTCATAATCAAAATAAAGTGTAGACAAATAACACAATCCATAATAGGTATTCGGGATAGAATTTTGCTCAACATTGTTTCATTGAAAACTTAACTCATATGAAAAAAGATAACCTAGGGTATTGTGCAAGTATCAAGGAAGTGAGGTGAGAGAAGGAAAGAGAAGAAAAGTGGAATATAAGAGGAGAAGAGAGAATATAAGAAAGAGAAGAAAAGGGGAATAAAAGAGAAGAGAAAAGAAAAGATAAGAAGAAGATAGAAGAGAAGAAGGATTATGAAGAAGAAGAAAGTGAAGAAGAAGGAATGATAGGGAAGAGGAAGAAGAAGATGAGGAGGAAGAAGAAGAGGAATAGAGGAAGGTAAAAAAAGAAGAATATGATGATGGAGGATGAGGAATTGAAAAACAAGAGGAGGAGATCAATAGGAGGATAAGAAGGGGAAGAGAAAGAAGATGAGATGAGTATGAGGAAACAAAGTGTAAAGAGGATTTATGGAAAAATGAAGGAGTATTTGGGGAAAAATGGGAAGAGAAATACTAAGGGGAAGAATAAGGGAAAGAGGAAGAGGGGGAGAAGAAGAGGGGGAGAAGAAGAGGAGGAGGAGGAAGAAGGAGGGGAGGATAAAGAGAAAGAGGGGGGAGAAGAGGAGGAGGAGGAAGAAGGAGGGGAGGATAAAGAGAAAGAGGGGGGAGAAGAGGAGGAGGAGGAAAGACAATTTGAAAAATAAGAGCACGAGAAGGAGGAAGAGGAATATAGAGAATAAGGAAGGATGATCCATGTGGAAATTTGGTATTTCCATCATCTCAAAACCAATCCTAAACCCCATAATCAAATTTACAACTATTTATGGGTCCTAAACTTTTAACACTTTTTTAGGGTCTTAAACAATGGTTTTAGGGTTTTTATTACAAGAAGGGTAAAATCCAAAGACTTCCCTTGGTTCAAACCTAACTTCCTATAAAACGTATTGAAGTATTTCCAACAAGATAAAGAATGCCCCAAACAGATTTGGTATGATAAATTTATGCCCACGGAAAGTTGAAGTACCAACAAGGCTTTGTAAGGCCTATAATCCTTTTCCCCTCTAGCTCCTATGGTTAGGTTTTTTTTCCTCTTAAGTTTTTGGATATTGTGATATAATGTATAGTTTCACTCTCTTGTTATGGATCTTCTGCAAATAATATGGTGAAGTCAATACAATGAAGAAGAGAGAGGTGTGGCTCTAAGTTTGTTGGGTTCCCTTGTACTTAAGGGTTTCCAATGTAAACATTAGTGTACTAAGTGTGTGTGTGTGAAACACACACTATTATTTATTTTTTGATTTCTTAAGAATATGTATGCATTTTATAACTTGGAAAGGTTTAAAACTTATAAGATAATGGGGTAATAAAAAGAGGAGGAGAAGAGGGGAAGAGGAAGAGGGAGTTGAAAGAGAGGAAGAGGGAGAGTAAAAGAGGAAGGATAAGAGGGAGAGAAGGGGAGGGAGAAAGGAAAAAGAGGGAGAGGAAAGAGAGGAAGAGGAAGGGAGGAAGATATATTCCCTTAACCTACTTTGTTTTTTTTGTGTTTTTTAGATCCCATATCCAAAATTCAAATCTCATCTTCCATTTGCAAAACCCAAATATAATTTTTTTGTAAATAGGGGGGCAATGACAAAAGATTACTTTTGATATAGCGATCCCCCAAAAATATCAATTTCTTTCTCCTATTGAGTTCCTCCACAAATTCCTTTCACCTCCAAGAAGATCCAAACCCTCACGTGAAAATGAAATGAGGGGTTCCTCTTTTTTCACTTTGTATTAGAAGTGTACATGCAAGTGACACAAATATTCATTTTGCACCATTTTTTTAAGTTTTATATCAAGATTACATTAATCACGTGTTAGTTGTTCTGATGCAAAGATGGAGCACACATTATATTTCCATCAACCCTATGTTATAGCCAAGGCACAAGCTTGATGCAAAGATGACAAATTAAGCATTTTACAAAAGTGAAATGCACACATGGAAAAAAATGCAATAAGGTGTGGTATGCAACCAAATCCAAGAAAGAGAATGAAAAGAGAATAAATAGACTAGAAAGAGTAATCCATGCCTTAATAATGAAGAAAATAGATGAATAGCAAGATTCTTCAAGGGGGAAATATCCTTACACAATGTATGAAGTACACATGACAAGACAAGATGAGATTATTCAAATGAAAATGTCTCCTTCCTATATATAGGAGACAAAGAGGTACAATTACAACTAATAAACCTAGGCCGACATAACTAATATGATAATACTAATGACAATTACCACTAATAGACCCAAGCCGACATCAATAATATGTAATGAGCCACAATATAGGGGGTAATGTGCAAACATTTAGGGCTTACCATGCCCCTCCCCTTCAAACAAGTGTTTTCCTTAATGCTTGATTAGTTTTGGATGCTTTTGTATGAAGGACTCGTCATCCCATGTTGAATCTTCAATTGGTAAGTTATTCCACTTGATGAGGTACTCAGTAATAACCCAATTACCTATTTGTTTGGTCCTTCTTTCTAAGATTTGCTCAGGTTCCAATATGACTTTTCCTTCTTCATCAATCTTCGTCAAGATAGTTTGAATTGAGAACTTGTTTCCTATCACCGTCTTTAAGCAAGAAACATGGAAAACCAGGTGTACCCTTGAAGATGAAGAGAGATCCAAATTGTAAGCCATACTACCAATATTTTGCAACACTTTATAAGGACCATAGTACTTGGGTGCTAATTTATTATATTTATTTAGTTGCTTGAGGGACATCTGTTTGTAAGGTTGCAGCCTCAAAAATACCCAATCCCCTTATTCAAAACTCCTTCCACTGCGATGTTGATCTGCTTTTTGTTTCATCCTATTTTTTGACATAGCTAGGTTATCCTTTAGTAACTGGAGAACTTCTTGTTGGCGCTCTAGTTGATCTTCCACAACTTGAACTTTATATTTTACTTTTAAGGGATATGTGATAGATGGAGGATGGTACCCATAAAGTGCCATAAATGGATACATTTTTTATGACGTATAGAAGGAAGCATTGTACCACCATTCTGCCAAAGATAGCCATTTCACACACTATGATTTGTTTGTTAGATGTGAAGCAACGAAAGTATATTTCCAAACATTTGTTCACTATCTCAGTTTTCCCATCAGATTGAGGATGGTAGGATGAACTGTGAGCCATCTAGGTACCCAAACAAGAAAATAGTTTAGTCCAAACTTTTCCAGTGAAAATTGGATCTCGATCACTGAAAATAATCTTCGGGTTTCCATGTAACTTCTGAACTATTTCCATGAAGGCTGCAGCAACTGTACTTGCATTAAAGGGTGATAAAGTGCACAAAAGTGTGCATACTTTGTGATCCTATCAACAACCACCATAATAAAATTATTCCCTTCTAACTTGGGTAGGCATGTGATAAAATCCATCAAGACTTCCTCCCAGCACTGACAAGGTATTTCTAATGGATGTAAAATACCTGGGATCTTAACTGTTTCAACTTTATTTTGTTCGCAAACCAAACATTCTGCCATGAACCTTTGAACATCAAATTTAAGACCTTCCCTAAAAAAATCCTTCTTGAATTTGTGGTACGTTTTTAGGAATCTTGAGTGCCCACCAATAGGAGAGGTGTAATTCCAAAATGACCTTTTGTTTGAGTTGGGAGTTCTTACTTATATATAAACGATCCTTATACCATAGTGAATAATGTTTCCACACAAAAGTATATAATACATGGGGATCCTTCTGTATCTTTTAAATGAGTGTCCACACATATTGGCCATTCTTCCATTCTTCCTTTGCTTCTACTACCCAATTGGGTTGTATAATCAAAATCGCACAAAGTAATGCCTCAACATCCTCATCTTTTCTAGAGAGTGCATCTGCCACCACATTTTGTTTCCCTTTTAATAGATGATTTCAAAGTCATATCCCAACATCTTGGTTACCCATTTTTGTTTCTCTTTTGAAGATAGTCTCTGTTCCAAGAAGTATTTAAGACTATCATGATTTGTTTTGACCTTGAAATGCCTACCTATTAGGTAAGGATGTCATTGCTTAATTGAATGTAGTATTTCCATCATTTCCTTCTCATAAATGGGTTTATGTAAGTTATTCCCCTTGATTGGTTGAATTTCAAAAGCAAGCGGTCAACCTTCTTGCATTAGAATAGCACCGATTCCATTTCCTAAGGCATCACATTCCACAATGAAGGTTTTTTTTAAGTTTGGTGTGGTCAAAAAAGGAGCTTTGCACATTGCCTCTTTAAGTTGTTCAAAAGCTTGAGTTTCCTCTGGATTCCAAGAAAATGCTTCCTTCTTCAATAATGTTGTTAAAGTTGTTATTATTCTTCCATAGTTCTAAACAAACTTGCGGTAATACCCTATTAAACCAAAGAATCCTCTAAGATTCTTCAAGTTTCTAGGAATTGGTCAGTTCATCATGGCTTTAATGTTTTTAGGGTATACCTTGACACCTTCATGAGATACAATATGACCTAAATATTCTACCTCCTTTACCCCAAAGAAACATTTGGAATGTTTTGCATATAGTTGTTTCCCATTTAGTAGTTGTAGCATCCTATCAACATGTTGAACACGTTCTTCCCAAGACTTGCTATATATTAGTATATCATCAAAAAATACTAACACAAATTTTCTAAGAAGGGCTTGAAAATGGAACTCATCAAACCTTGAAATGTGGAAGGTGAATTTGTAAGGCCAAAAGGCATGACCAGAAATTCATACTGATCTTCATGAATTCTGAATGTTGTTTTAGGGATGTCTTCTTCCTTCATTCTAATTTGATGATACCCTGAACGGAGATCCAAATTTGTGAAGTAATTTGCTCCATGTAGTTCATCTAATAATTCATCAATGACAGGAATGGGAAACATATCTTTAATGGTGATCTTGTCTAGCTCTCTATAATATGGACACATATGCCATGAGCCCTCCTTCTTGTGTACCATTACCACCGGTGCAGAGTAAGAACTTTGGCTAGGCCTAATTATTCTAGCCTCTAACATTTCTTCAACCATACGCTCATTTTAACTCTTCTGACCATAGGGGTATCTATAAGGTCTGATGTTAGGAGGAAAACTTCCTGGAATTAAGTGAATAGCATGATCAAAATCTTGAGTATGTGTAAGACCTTTTGGAATATCTTCAAATACATTGGAGTGCTTATCAATGACTCTTTGGAGATCCATGGGAATATGAGGCTTAGTTGTTTGAACATCTAGTGAGAATAATTGTGCAATAGCACCTTGATGTCCCCTTTTCAACAACTTTGTCATACCATCAAAGCTTATCAACTTGCTTGGATGCCCTGATATACCCCTTAATTCAAATTATTTTCCTTCCCATGAAAATTTCATGAAATGTTTTTTAAAATTAAAATCCAATGTTCCCAATGATTGTAACCATTGAACCCCTAAGACAACAACCATGCCACCCATTGGGATAGCGATCATTGGACAATTCAATATATATTTCCCCATAGTAAGTGTTGGAATATTCTCACCATCATTTTTGTATTTTGCATGCATGCATCCAGTCATCTGCATGCAATTGCATGCATCCAATCATCAGTATGGTAGTCTCACAGCACCTAGTCCTGAGTATTTCAGCCCCAAGATCCTGTTTATGCTCAGTTTTATCCCTCCTAACCACTGATGCTCCCTTGTTTTCATCACTGGAGTACAAGTGCACCCTCTTCCACCTATTTAGGAGTTACTTCAGTTAGTTCCATGATTAGTGGATCTGTTCCTTGTTTTGGGGATTGATTTCTAGTTTAACTAACTGAACCACTTAGATAGGCCTCCAGAGAGACTAGATCAGAGTATTTTGACTACTGACAGCTCCTCATGCACCCACATTGGAGTCTCCTTCCCTACATCAGTTCCCATGCACTCAGTTAGACTCATTTGACTGACTATTTGAATTTTGTGACCACTGCCACTGGTTTGGATGATGTCTCCAATTCTATCCAAGCCACACACATTGAGGAGAATTCGAATGACCTTAGAGGAATTCAAATCCAATTTATTGTATTTAGTTATTATTCATTTTACAGAGTGCCAGCTTACAGCTGATATATGATACAACATTTTTTCTCCATTTTCTGTTGAATGAGTGGTTATTGATTTAGCATTTCTTATTCTTCTTTCTGCACTACATGAGTAAATTCTAGTGAGGTCTACTACTACTAAGTGATCCTACTCCTAAAATATCACATGGTATCAAAGCCATGGAAGGGACAAGACAACTTTTCTATAGTGATTCTGCACTATTGATTCTGTACTGGTGATTCTGCACTAGTGATTATGAACTTCTGCACTAGTGATTATGCACTTCTGCACTAGTGATTATGCACTTCTACACTAGTGCTTTCTGCACCAGAAACACATATGGAGATTGATAAATTTTTCTAAAAAATATTCCAACTCTGCACCAGAAGCCGAAAGTTTTCCACATAATTCTTGGATATTGTGCATCTGACTATTCAAGCTTGCTTGATAGTCTATGCCGGGTGTGATGCAACTTGAAAAGTGCAGGTTGTTGACCTAAACATTGTTTGTTGTTTGTGACTACAGGTTCATTCCATCATTTGAATCCATCTAGCAGCAGTAGATTCGAATTCAAGAACTATGTATCTGGAAGGAGTTCCTTCTCTCTCTCCATTCAACTATGATGAGTGGAAACCAAAGATGATAGCATATCTGAAGAGACATGGTCTTTTTGATGTGTGTATTGGTATTAAGAGAGATTTGTCTTCCTAGTAAGAGAAATCATATTGGCTTGATGCTTGTGACGGAGTGTTAGGAAAAATATGTATTATTATGTATTCCAATATGTACTACCTCATTGATCTTGATGAACATCCAAGTGATCTATGGACTAGATTAGACGAATGATTTGAAAATCAGGAGAAAGATGATGATGCTAGCCATTTGGAAAGCAAGCCCAATGATACTTCCTCCAGTGCTCTCTCTATTCATGATTCTGCCTCCATCATCTCTCATGATGAAGTTGTTCAAGATGAAGTCGAAATACAAGACATGGTATTAGATGATGGATTTGATCCATTTTCGAATTCAAATTCTGAGAAAGAGATGTCAGCTACTACTCTAGAAGTTGAAGAGACCTTTGAAATCTCTACTTCCGATGAGCTTTCTGATGTGCAAGATGATGATCTATTGAATTCTTTGGAGGTAAAATCAGATTTTGGAGGTGATACATTCGCCCTCCTTGATCAAATGCTTCCTTTGCACTCCTATTTGGTCATTGGCACATATTTTCAGAGTTTTACTGAAGATGGAAGACACCATCATTCGCTCAGTTTCAAGTCTCATGCATATCCTTGTGAATTTGGTTTTGATCTCACAACTGCTGGTTCAAAGGAGACCATAAGAAACCATTTATTAATTCCTGGAGTTGATTTGAAGTCCAAGATACCATCACCATATCATAGTTCATTTGGTTATGATCTCACCTATGTTGGTTCAAAGGAGATATCAAAGAACTATCTACACATTCATGGATATGATCCTACCTCAGTTGGTTCGAATCACAGGTTCCGGGATCATTTTCATATTTTTGGATTTGTTCTCACCATGCTTGGTAGGAAGAGCAAGTTTAGAAATCCTCCAGATTCGCTTGCATCCATTGTTGGAGAACTCGAGCACATGCTTTTGGAGCATGATCCACTTATTCCCAAGAGGAAGATACCACCATCATTGCTTGATGAGCTCCAAGAGAGCGAATCTTCATCACATGACAGTTCAGATTCAGAGTATGACAGTGAAGATGATGAAGAGCGAATGCTAGATCCAAATCCACAAGAACCTGAAGATCTATCACCTATCAATGAAGATGAGCGAATGGAAGATACAGATCCATAAGAACCTGATGATATTACACTTGATGATCCTCCTCTTCCTAGATGGGTAGCCACTACTCTTAGAATGTCGGATATCTTGTTGGAGATCCACTTGATCCAAGGAGGTGTTAAATTTTGAGCATTAATTCACAATACTCTAGGATCTTTACTGAGAGAATAACATATACAGTATATCAATGCATAGCAATCACAATAAGCATGACAAGCATCGCAAGAATCAAAAGCATGAGAGACAAGAGACATAGAGTTTCCGTGGGGAAAACCCTAAGGTGAAAAACCCCACAACTTCCTCAGAGATAGAGAGAGCAATGGCTCAACCAAAGTACAACCAAAATACACTGAGATAGTCTCCTAGTAGCAGATGATCCTCTTCCTCACTGGTGCGCCACTTTCTGAGTGAGAGAAGTGTGACTTTCCGAATGATCAAAATAGAGATCTCCCGATCTCTATTTATACTAACCTGTTTTCCCAGTGACCTTATGGGGCCGACTTGTCTAGCTAGGTACATCCAAAATATAATATATATTTCAGGGCCAACCCCACACATGGTGGTCTAATAACCCGTTGCCAAGTACACACACTTGCAACACTTGTCAATACAAATGACGACACATCCTTATAGAGGAATAACACATCTCTAATAAGGGTACAATCAATATATATGAAATACATAGATGAAATACATTCCGAAGTTACATATACATCAACAAGAGGACCAGATCTGATTTTAAGAATGGAAGGTTTCATCCTTCTCACATTACTGATTCATTTATTGCTGATAGATCATTCTTCGGTGGAGAAGTCCACTTACCATTTGGGTTAAGTGATGTATATGATTGATCATCCTACCACAGTCTATTTTGGGGGGGATGATTTCTTCCCACTAGGTTTTCCCTCTTTCCTCACTTTATTTATTTAGATTGTTGTGCAGGGTGACCTTTGGTCTTAATTACCAGGGCCCTAACATTTCAGTTGTTCCTCATAGTTTGGCTTGCAGGGGGATGTTGGAATATTCTCACCATCATTTTTGTATTTTGTGTGCCTGCATGCAAAATGCAGTCATTTGCATGCATCCATTCATTAGTATGGTAGTCTCCCAACACCTAGTCCTCAGTATTTCAGCCCCAAGAGCCTGTTTCTGTTCATTTTTATCCCTCCTAGCAACTGATGCGCCCTTGTTTTCATAACTGGAGTACAAGTGCGCCCTCTTCCACCTATTTAGGAGTTACTTCAGTTAGTTCCATGATTAGTGGATTTGTTCCTTGTTTTGGGGATTGATTGCTAGTTTAACTGACTGAACCACTTAGATAGACCTCTAGAGAGACTAGATCAGTTATTCTGACTACTGACAGCTCCTCATGCGCCCACATTGGAGTCTCCTTCCCTACATCAGTTCCCATGCACTCAGTTAGAATCATTTGACTTACTATTTGACTTTTGTGACCACTGCCACTAGTTTGGATGATGTCTCCATTGCTATCCAAGCCACACAATGGGGAGAATTAGAATGACCTTAGAGGCATTCGAATCCATTTGATTGTATTCAGTTATTATTCATTTTACAGAGTGCCAGCTTATAGCTGATGTATGATACAACATTTTTTCTCCATTTTTTGTGTAATGAGTGATTATTGATTCAACATTTCTTCTTCTTCTTTTTACACTACATGAGTAAATTCTAGTGATTTATGCTACTACTGAGTGATCCTACTCCTAAAATATTACAGTAAGATTGATAGTATAGCATTTCCCTGAGAAATTGATATTTCCTCCATCTTCAATCATTACTTGAAACTCTGGTACTGGATATACAGAGCGATTGAGAGCTTTGGCTAGTTTACATTAAATGAAATTATGAGTACTACCAAAATCAATCAACATTGTTACATTTTTCTTTCTGATATTGAGAGTTTAGGGAGTGATAATTCCTGCCAATACACGACAAGATATGGTGGGAGTAATCTCTTCTATGTCTTCAGGAGTAATCTCTTCTATTTCTTCAGCTTGAGATGGTTCCTGTTCTTTTTCTTTTTCCTCTTCACAATCTATGTAGAATAATTTCTTCTCACCACACTTATGTTCCTTACTATACTTGCTTTCAAAATTAAAACATAGACCTTTTTCTCTTCTTTCATATAGTTTTTTTGGGTGTCAACCTTTGAGGTGGGTTAGAAGAAGGAACATTATTCTCTCTATATGTGTAAGAAGTGATCCTTTTAGTAGACATCACCATATTTTTAATTTCAACCTTCCTTTCCAAGATGAAATACTTTTCTAAAGATGTTGGTTCAAAGATACCTCATGTTGGATGTTATTCTTCAAGGTTCCAATAAAGGGATCCAACAATTTATCATCTGGTATTCCCTCCACTCTGAGTCTCAACTTTTGAAACTGTTGAATGTGCTTGTTTACTGGACCCTTTTGCCTTATATTTATCAATTGGGTAAAGAAGGAATTGCTCTTAACATCATGATGCTATGAAATCAATTATTCTGTAAAAATGGATCAAGAGATAATGGAGTTCTTTTACATTCACGAAGCCATTGGTACCACACGAACTGATCAAGTTCTAAATATAAAGATGCAATAGATACCTTTTGGAGATCCAACACCTGGTGTATATCAAATAATTGCTCCATATGGAATATCCATGTTATGGGTCTTTTCCATCAAACTTTCCCATGTCAATCTTGGGGAGTTGGATACCCCTTGGAGACCATCCCTTGTTACTTCCATTTCTACAATCAATTCCTCTTGGAATATTCTTATTAATGGAAGGTTTCTCAACATGTACACTATCTTTATCTTCTTGAGTACTCTTAAACGCGTCATCACATGTACGAAGATTATCCTTTGAATTTGGCATGAGATTAGAAATATTTTTCATATTTTCATCCATCATATTTTCCATATATCCCATCATCTTCTCCATGTTTTCCATCCTTTCCTCTAAATTAAGTAAATCAACATTTTTCACAGACCCTTTAATCTTACCTTCCAACTTGGACACTCGAAAAGATAGGGATTCCCTTTCATCGTAGGTCATAGATGACTCCTCAGGTGGTTTGATTGGAGTGTGATTTTTTCCACTACCTTTTGGTGGCATTTTGAAAAATATATATATATATCACACCTTTGTTGTACCTCAAACAAATCCTTCTACTAAAATATATTCAAATTTAAAATGGCGTACATTTTTCAAACCATGATTTGAAGATTGATTTGCTATCCAACCTTCCAACTGAGGTAACCCTGAAATTTAAACCCCCATGAGTTTAAAATATCGGCTTGTGGTATCCTAATATGTCCTCTTTCCAATGCCACAGATTTCATTGAATTGGGATGTGCAAGAAAAAACTTATGCCAATTTTCCCAACACTTGTTATTTTTTTCCTTTTCAAAAGAGAGAGGGTGTACAGCCTTCCATGTGTCCAATTTTTTTAGTCTGATTCTGAAATTGATAAACAAGATAGTGTGATCTGTCTTATTTTTGATGCAATAGGTCTCACTCAATTTGGATCTTTCATTCTCTAGATATACCCGTTTTTCCCAGAACACTTGTTTTAGACTAGTTTTTGGATTAGTCAAAAACCCTAACTTACAAAGGGTATATCTCCTAATATTTAATGAATAAGGATATGAAAATTTTACCACACATATTTTGGCCTATTTTCTAGATGGGTTCCTATTTTAGTTGTTTGAATATTGGTAGAAAAATATTTATAGCGAAGATTCCAAGATGTCTTGTTTTGGAAGCATCCAAGCTCTGATACCAAATGTTATGCAACCAAATCCAAGAAAGAGCATGAAAAGAGCATAAATAGAATAGAAAGAGTAATCCACGCCTTAATAATGAAGAAAATAAATGAATAGAAATCCTCTTCGAGCAGGAAACCTCCTTGCATAATGTACTAAGTACACAATACAAGACAAGATGAGATGATTCAAATGAAATGGTTTCCTCCCTATATATAGGAGACAAAGAGGAGGTACAATTACAACTAATATACCCAAGCCGGCATAGATAATATAATAATACTAATGACAATTACCACTAATAGACCCAAGCCAACATCAATAATATGTAATGAGCCACAATATAGTGGGTAATGTGTCAACATTTAGGGCTTAACAAGGTGTTTGAGGGATGCATTGACACAAATCAACAATGCTACAACCCTGTATTGTAGTAGTGTATGGACAAGATGTGTAACACAACATAACACTTGTAAACTAAAATGAAATACAATTTGATGTCTGTAATATAAAAGTTAAAAGAAAAAGAAAGCAAGATGTACTAGGAACACTTTTTGCATGAAATTTTGATGTGATAGGTAGGACAAGTGGAACCATGCATTTACAAGGTTCTCAACAAGGAACTTATTATGTCAAGGTTTTGAGGTGGTATTTTGCAAGGTACTTATCCATTGGAAAAAAATGGTTAGCCACAATAATTAAAAATTAATATTAAAAATATCCACCATAATAAAAACAAGAACATAATAAAATAAACTATGCATCTTAACCTCTATCTTTTAAGCAATTAAAAATTTATGGCTCGATTATTTTTATTCTTTCTTGGTACTTGATAGATCCAGGTTTAAGATGAATCTACACTCATTATAATTAAATTTAATCCTAAATGTTTATTTAACCATATCTTACATTGTTGAAATGAGAACAATCATGTTTTAATTCATAAATGCTTTAGTAGTGGGCCACCTCAATCCATACATCATAAGATGGGAGTCATCTAATCTTGTAGAAAACTTTCCTTTGGTTTACAAACTTCACTGATATAAGAAAGTCAATATTCCCATAAATTCATAACTTTGATCAAATTTTTGATGATTTGTGTCAATTCAAAATTGGAAAAAATCCTAAGATGCATCATTCCACCATGCACAAAACTTGGATCATACTGGAACTTTTCTCATGATTAAAATTTACCTTGAATTCTAATTAGTTTTATAGCTAAATTAGGATAATTTTTTCTACAAGATTAGAGTACTTAGATCATAGGAGTAAGCTAATATTGAAATAAATGAACTCTTTTCTTGACCACAAAAACCTCATAAGAATCCGATAAAAATGATAAGAAGAGAGTCTTCCTATATGTCATGTCCCCAATTTTGGTAGCACCATGGTCAGAACACTAACCTATCCATCCCATGGGGTTCTAGTATTAAATTAATAATAAGGGAATAATTTGGGCCCAAGTTACCTTAGTAATTAATTAATTTTAATAGATAGATAATAAATTATGGCTAAAGTATTTTGTATTAAATTAATTAAAAGGGATGTTATATTATTTTGAGTATTTAATTTTTATTTAAATGTAATACTGAGTTGGAAAAGGAGATAAGGTGGGCCAAATAAGTTGCCTTGCAAAAGAAGGAAACTTTAAAAAAAAAGCACAAAGCAAGAATTGATGAAAAGCAGGAAAGTGGAAAAAGAAGGAAAAGCATAAAGCAAAGAAAAGCGGAAAGAGGCAGAAAATCAAGAAAGTTCTCAAAAGTTAAAAGAAGAAGAAAGAAGTTTCCTGATTTGTGCAACTCAAGAAGGATTAGAAACATCCAGAAAAGCTACAGGGTCCAAGTTTAGCAAGTGAGGACGCATCCATGACGTTAAGTGGGTCTAAACCCAATCCAAATAGTAAAGGAAATATCCATACCTCTTCCAATTCGAATTTCTAAGAGGATAATCTCAACAATGAGGAGAAAAGTCTATAAAAGAAGGAGGAGAACTCAATTTCACATCTTTTGGTCATTTTGATATTTGTTTTGAGAGATTGCTCTTAGAGGCTTGGGAAATGCTCCCCTATCCATCTTTGGGTGATGTGCCCCATTGCAAACTTGTTCCATTAAACCACACAGTGTTAGTACAACTATTAGATTCTTGAGTAGTATATCTGATCCAGTGGTTGGTGTTCTTGTTGCGCGGTTCAACCCTTTCATTCAGTGGAAACAATGTTGACAGGATGAAATGGAGGTTCTGGTTTCGACATTTCTGAGCATTTTTGGGTTGTGATACCTACTCCATTGCATCCGGAGGGTCGTTTCCAGTAAGAAACTCCTTTTGTCTTGTTGAAAAAGGTGTCTGAATGACCAAGATACAACCATTTTCACTAGAGTCAAGGTTTCTGTGTTGAGGAGCGCACCTGTGCAACTTTATCTTTGTATTTATGGATTTTCGAGCTGTATAAGATCCCCTATGAGTTACATCTGATGATGCTGAGCCATCCACGAGCTTTACAAGTGTCCTTCTTTAGTATATGGCACTGATATTCTGATTAAAACTCTTCTTTCTTACTCTTATTGAAGATCCTAGCTCCAAGTTGTAAAATCTATTGAAGAATTGTGAATTGTCTGTATGTCTGGATCTTTTCTACCTTCAATTGATGCTATATCAGTCTAATATAGTCTGCTTCTATTCAAATATCTCTATTTGAGTCCATTTATCAATCCTGAGAAGAAATTTGAAGATTATTGAAGTTGTTTGTAATTCTATTTCCTAGGCTTGCTCTATGTGCATTGTGAAATTGCCTAGTTTTATAGTAATTAGCATAAATGTTGTATGTGAACTTTTTAATCTCTCTGTAAGTTTCTATAGGTCCATTAGACCCAGATAAACACATCCATAGCCATAAGTCTGATTTTTGTGACCCTTTTGAGGTGTTTGGAGTCTTCTGGAAGTTGACTAGCTATGTAGTGCTAAGTAGCGCCCTTTCTAATTCGACCTCCAAATATGATCTAATCGCCACCAAACCTTTGTAATTATGTTGTAACAGGTCTGTTATGAGCCATTTAGTCTACCCTAGGTCTTATTATCTTCAGTGAGCACCAGAAGCCTTGGGTTTCCATAGAAGTCTCGTGGCAATTGCCTTGTAACCTTGGGTTCAGCCCAAGGGGTCTACCCAGGCATGACATACCCATAAAAGTGCTACTGTCAAGATATTGGCCCACTTTCCTTCTAATCCACATCCTTATCAGGTCTTAACCTATTTTTGGTGAGAATTTTGAAAGAGTCTGAAGTAGTTTAAATTTTTCTTCTTGATGTACTTGTCAAACTAGCTAGTTTTGATTCCAAGTAATCTACTGTGTGTTTAATTTGCAAATATCTTGAGTTAATATGCCATTGAGCATATATGTTACATTACACTATAATCTAAGATCCATGGATGATGTAACAAATCCCTTTGGGTTATTCCCAATTTTGATTCAACTCGAATTGTGCAAAATTCAATTAGAATTCCAAATCAATGGGAACTATAACTTTTTGTATCATTTGGATTCCATTAATCAAAGGGAAGTTTTCTACAAAATTATATGGCTCCATTTTGATAAAATGGATATCTAAATTTATTGTACCAAATTTAAAGGATTATCAAAATAGACACAGTGAATTTTTAATATATAAATCATAAACAAAGAAATCCCAATCCATTTCTAAATCAATGCACATGGCATGAGAATGTTGATATCTTTTAGGTGGCCCTTGTTGAATTCTTATTTGACGTATTATATGTGTGTGTATGATGGTTTGAACATAAACCATCTTTGATAGTGGACCATCTTTAGTTTCCTTGTACTCAATTCAAAGGAATCTTGAAATAAACATGACCAAGTCTTAATATGTAAAAGCTTTCAAAGGGGGCAACTTGATGCATACGATAAGGTGGTGTTTAGTCATTTGAAAGATTGGAAATCCAAGTGACTTGTGATTGTTTTGGTATCTGACTATCCCATCTCAATGCACACATTCTTTGTATTGAATTTATAAGATTCTCAAAATAAATACATAGTAAGATATTCGAAAGTGGGCAACCTTAATACACACATGATAAGGTGGTGTTCAATCATTTTAATAGATTGGATGCCTAGTGTGTTGTACTAAATTTAAAATAGTTTTGAAATGGATAGAAACAACTTATTAGAATGTGATGTTTTTATAGCTGGCCTCCCATCTCAATGCATACATTCTTTGCATTAAATTGAAAGGATTCTCCAGATAAACACCATTAAGTTTTAGTATGTAAAATATTTCAAAGTGAATCTCTCTCTCTCTCTCTCTCTCACACACACACACACACACAATAAAGTAGTGTTTACTCTCTCTCTCTCTCTCTCTCTCTCTCTCACACACACACACACACACACACACACACACACAATGAAGTAGTGTTTAGTCTCTCTCTCTCTCTCTCTCTCTCACTCTCTCACACACACACACACACACCACACGTTAAAGTAGTTTTTAGTCATTTTCATAAATGGGATGTCTAAAATGCCTATTTAAATTTAAAGCTTTTTTGAAATATATATGACTAGTTTTCAAATTGTCATTGTTTTGATTATTAATCATTATTTTCCTTTGGTTGTAAAACTTTGATGATATAGGAAGTCAATAGTCCCATCAACTTAGAACTTGAATCAAGTTTTTGATGATATGGTTTGATTCAAAATTGGGTAAATTCCCTAGATGCATTGTTCCACAATGCACAAAACTTGGATCACAGTGAAACTTTGCTCATGGCTAAAGTTTCTCTTGAATTCTTATTAGATTTCTGGATAAAAAAAGGTCATTTTGCTACAAGATTAGAATATTTAGACAATATGGTCTTTAGTCATTTTCATCGGAGTAAGCTAATCTTGAAATAAATGGACTCTCTTTCTAACCACAAAAAACCTTATAAGAATCTGATAGAAATTTTATAAGCAGAGTTTTGTCATAATCTAAGATTTGTGGATGGTGGAACAAATCCCTTTGGGTTTCTTCCAAATTACAAATCAACATGGATCATAAAAATTTCTATCAGAAATCCAAATCAATGGGAACTCAACTTTTTGCATCATTGAATTCCACTAATTAAAGGAAAGTTTGCTACAAAATTAAATGGCTCCATTTTGATAGAATGGATATCTAAATTTATTGTACTAAATTTAAAGGATTCTCAAAATAGACATAATGAAGTTGTAATTTATAAATCATAAAGAAATAAATCCAAATCAATTTCTAAATCTTTACGCGTGGTACGAGAACGCATTTGATCCTTGCAATAAAGAAAGAAATCCAAATTAATTTCTAAATCTACATGCATGGTACGAGAACGCCTTTATCCTTTAGATGACCCTTGTTGACTTCTTATGTGATATATTAGATGTCTGTGTGATGGTTGATAGTGGGTCATCTTTAGGTTCCCTCTACTCAATCTAAATGATTCTTGCAATAAATATGATCAAGTTTAATATGTAAAAAGATAAGGTGGTGTTTAGTCATTTTGATAAATTAAATGTTAAAATACCTTGTACTAAATTTAAAATGATTCACAACCATTTTCTAAGGCAAAGATCATGGCAGAATAAGCCTTTTTAAAAGGAAAAATAAATATAATTAAAATTACAATTCCACTAATGTTGAATGTACATATTTTTTGAGCGAATGAAGCGAGGCGGATTTTCTCTCCGGCTAGGGCCCTAACCCTAGCCGCCTCCGCTCTAGTTTTTCGTTTGCAGGGGTGCGGTCTTCGTCTGCAGCAACAGTTCAGGGATCCCCTTGCTGTGTTCTCGTCTCCTTTGCTTGCAGGGCAGTGGATCGAAGTTTTTTCTAAGCGTCCCTCCCAAGTTTCGCCTGCGTTTTTGCTTGCGTTCTGGAGCAGTAGTCTGTGGCTTGCCTCTGTGAATTGCTCGCTCTGCTGCGTCTTCTTGATTGCTGGTGGTCGCCGCCCTGCTACGATGGCCCCATATCCGATTGCTGAGATGGAAAAAGACCCTTTGGAAGCTTTCAAAGCGTTAGTCCGTTCGGCAGGACCTAAAGCCAAGCCTTCTCTCTCGTCTAAGTTTGTTAAGAAGATGGAGGAGATCCCTTCTCTGGAGCTATCTTTAGAGGAGCCATGCAATCTTGCCCTCCTTCTAGCAGAAAAGGCCCTCATCGGAAAGTTAACGGGGTTATGGCCTAGCCCCAAAACGGTGGAGGCTTGGATGGAAGAACGCTGGAAATCGCCGATGCATGGAAACGTTTCTCTGTGATCTAGTTTTCATATCTGGACCCTATTTCATGGGGCCGAGGGGGATGTTCTTAGCCCCCTGGACTCTTGATTTTAATCCCGGAGCTGAGATCACCGCAGCCCCTGTTTGGGTTAGGCTGCCTCATCTTCCCTTGCATCTGTGAGGGAAAAGTTCTTTGGAGGACATTGGAAATAAGCTTGGGCGTTTCTTGGACAGTGTGGAGCCGAAAGGGGATCAATTTACCTGTGCTCGTGTTTGTGTTGAGGTTAACCTCGAGAAAGGACTCTCGGAATCCATTCAGCTCTCCCTGGGGGAATGGCACCATATCCAAGAGCTGGACTACGTGCAGATTCCTTTTAAGTGCCTTCGGTGCCATGCTTACGGTCATTTCGCAAAACGCTGCCCCAAAGCCTCTGAGGTTGCGGAACCAGTTAAAGAAGATGACTTTCAGCCAGTAACTAACCGACGAAGGCATCCAAGGCGAAAGGAAACACTAGCCCAGGCTCCAAAGGCCACTCCTTCAACGGAGGCAACTCTTGAAGTTAAAAACAGCTTTGATGCGCTGCAAGAAGATGAAGCCCTAGACCTTGAAGCAACAGCAGTTAAGGAAGATCCTCCGGTAGATGAAAGACTTCCGGATCCTGCCCTACCTGGTTCAGTAGATGCGAGGGAATCCAGGGCTTCAGATCCTGAACCCTCTGGCCCTGTAGGTCCGGCTGTTTCAGTCCCCTCCAGCGGCTCTGTGGAAACTATTGAACCTGACGACATTTCAGTCCCGTCTCCACCCCTTACCAGAGGGCGAAGGACCAACAAAGCGCGTAGAGAAAAGGAGACGGCTTCCAACATCTCTTTAGGATCTCAGAAAAAGCTGGATCCCTACTTTAAGGGGCAAATTTCATCCCCCTCAGTTTAAATGCTTTGCTTTTGTCTTCTACTTTGCTCACAGTTTGTGAGAATTTACTCTGGTAAGCTCTTTTTGTCATTTTCTCGAATTAGCTCAAGAAGCAGATGGGATTTGTCTCCTAAGACTTTCACAAGAAGGTTGGCAGCACTGTTAGAGGTCACCAACCTTCTTCACATTTGTAACTTTTTGATTCTGGCTTGCCAGAATGCCGATTAATGCAGCTTAACCGTTCTTGTCAAAAAAAATAAATTAAAATGATTCACTAAATAAATATAAGTTCAATTTTTAAATTGTTTAAGTACCTTGTACTAAATTTAAAATGATTTCACAAACTAAATATAAGTTCAATTTTTAAATTGTGAGTGTTTTAATAGCTACTACCTCATCAAAATGCATACAATCCTAGCATTAAATTTATAGTATTATCAAAATAAATACATTATAAAACCTTTGAAAGTGGGCCATCTTAATACATACATGATTAAGGTGGTGTTCAATCGTTTTGTTAGATTGGATGTCTAAATACCTTGTAATAAACATAAACAAAAACAAATTATTAGAATGTGATGTTTCTATATCTAACCACCCATTTCCATGCATACATTCTTTTCACTGAATCTAAAGGATTCTTAAGATAAACACTATCACATTTTAGTATATAAAAGCTTTGAAATTGAATCATATATTCATTCTCAAGATACACGCAATCACGTTTTAGTATGTAGCTTTTAAATTTAAAGGATTCTTAAGATAAACACTATCACATTTTAATATATAAAGGCTTTGAAATTGAATCATATATTAATTCTCAAGATACACGCCATCACGTTTTAGTATGTAGCTTTTAAAATTGAATCATATATTCATTCTCAAGATACACGCCATCACGTTTTAGTATGTATATATAAAGTTTTAGTATGTAAAAGTTTTGAAAGTGAATGAGTTAAATATATATGAATGAAAAAGTACTGTTTAGTTATTTTGATAAATGATATATCTAAAAATTCAAAAGATTTTTGAAATATAAATAATTAGTTTTTATATTTTTATTATTTTGATTATTATATCCTATTTTAATGTATATATTCTTTCTCATTAACTATTCCATTGAATGTCTTGATTATTATTATTTTTTTCTTTGGTTGCCAAATTTTGATGATATAGAAAGTTAATATCTTATCAATTCAGAGTTTGATTAAATTTTTGTTGATTTATGTAAATTTAGAATTGGGTAAATTTTCAAGATGCATTGTTTCACCATGCACAAAACTTGAATCATAGTGCAACTTTGCTCATAACTACAATTTTTCTTGAATTCTTATTAAATTTGTGGCTAAAATAAGGCCATTTTGCTACAATATTAGCTTACTTAGATAATATGGTGTTTAGTCATTTTCATATGACTAAGCTAATCTTGAAAGAAATGGACTCTCTTTCATGACCCCAAAAACCTTATAAGAATCAGATATAAATTTTATGAGCAGAGTTTTGCCACAATCTAAGATCTATGGATGGTGGAACAAATTGCCATAATCTAAGATCTATTGGTGAAACAAATTGCTATAATTTAATATCTATGGATGGTGGAACAATGTTCTTTAGGTTTTTTTCCAATTTTGAATCAATTCAGATTATAAAAAAATCAATGAAAATTCCAAATCAATGGGAACTCTAACTTTTTCTATCATCGGATTCCACTAATTAAAAAACAATTGTTACAAAATCAAAATTAAATGGCTGTATTTTGATAGAATGTATATCTAAATTCATTGCACTAAATTTAAAAGATATTCAAAATAGACATAATAAAATCTTAATTTATAAATAATAAAGAAAAAATTTCAATCAATTTCTAAATCAATGCAAATGGCACTATCCTTTAGGTGACCCTTGTTGACTTCTTATTTGATAAATTAGATGTGTGTATGATGGTTGTTGAGCATAAACCAACATCTTTTATAGTGGGTCATATTTAAGTTCCTTTTACTCAATTTAAAGGAAAGTCCAAATGTATAATACTAAATTTAAAGATTCTCAATTGACAAAAGTTCAAGTTTTAGCTCGTGAATGTTTTAAGTTCCTTTTACTCAATTTAAAGGAAAGTCCAAATGCATAGTACTAAATTTAAAGATTCTCAATTGACAAAAGTTCAAGTTTTAGCTCGTGAATGTTTTGGTAGTTACCCAATCTCAATGTACACATTCATTGGGTTAAATTTACAAGATTCTCAACATAAACACATTACAAAAGCTTTGGAAGTGGGTCACCTTGATATATACATGATAATATGTGATTCAATCATTTTGATAGATTGGATGTTTAGATGAGTTATACTAGATTTAAACATTTTCGAAATAAACAAAAATAACTTAGTAGAATGTGATGTTTTTATAAGTAGCCATTCATATCAATACACATTTTTTACATTAAATTTAAAATATTTTTAAAATAAATATTATCAAATTTTAATAGGTAAAAACTTTTGAAAGTATAAATAAAAAGTAACTTAATAAAATGTGATGTTTCTATAAATAACTATCTATTTTAATACACTCATTCTTTACACTAAATTTAAAGAATTTTTAAAATAAACATTATCAATTTTTAAAAACTAATTTCTCTGTCACTCTCATATTTATATCTATTTCTATATATATAGATATACGTGTGATTATTAACTATTCCATTTTAGTGCTAATATATTTTATATTAATTTTAAAAGATTCTTAAAATATACATTATCAAAAACTGTATATTAAATTTAGATTCTAAAAATATACATGATCAATTATTAGTAAATTATATTAAATTTAAAAGATTCTTAAAAACATACATTATCAAATTTTAGTCAATGGAATGTACCCTAAGCAAGTAAAAAAAATTATAAATAAGAATTAAAAAAACATGATAGAAAATTTGACATGGCGGTGTTCAGTCATTTTAATAGATTGGGTGTCTAGATACCTTGTACAAAAATTCAAAAGTCTCTCCACCCCGGAGTGGACAGATGGAAGTTTCAGATTGTGATGGTGTCTAGTCATGTTATAACTATATTAGTTGTTGTATACTTTTCTTGTACTCAAAGGATTTCGAAATATAGTTTAGGATAAAAATAAAAAAGTCTTCAAGTTTTAATAAATTTATTATTATTGTTTGGCTTGTTGACTCGTGAACTAAATAAAAAAAAGTCCGAATACGATAAATTGAAAAACCGTCCTTTTTATCCAGCCGAGAACAATACGGCTTTATACGGTTACTCGGTTACTAACTTAAGTGTGTGCAGTCAAATTCTAACGGCGGAATTCTTATCGAATTTATTTTTGGAATCAAATTGGTATTCAATAGCTTTCGAGTCGCTGTCAAATGGAATTCGTGACAATACCATGAGTAGAGCAGCCGCACTAACAAACATTTAGTTTTGACTCGCAACATTTGTTGCCGTCACAATTGGCGTACTCCCAATAAAAAATGTAACGGTGACCTGTTTGACTGCGAAATTTGGCAACATTTCTCGGCGTTCACATGAGCGGTGGGTTTCGGGCTAGATATTAGGAGTTAAAGTCGGGTCAAACGACGGAAGCCTGAAGGTACGTTTCCGCTTTAGGGAGCAGGAGCTGGACCTCCAACTTTAGAGAAGTCCACGATGTTTAGCCAGTCTTCGAGGCAGGTCGTGAGACTTCGAGACTCGTGGGCGCCACCACTAAATTTATCCAAACTGACTTAACTTGCGGTGGGGATGGATCCTCCGGGGGAAACTTGGTCAAATTTGAAACAAGACACTTGTCAGTTGCCTGACCGTCACATACCGCCAAAAATGTTGGCAACGCAGAGTCGTATGTAATCTGTATTTAACGGCAGTTTGTTTTCAAACTATGGGTTAAACATTGAAGTAATAAATGTCGTTATTATATAACAATAAATTAATAAATGTTATATATTAGAAAAATATTTTGTGTAGTGATTGATTGTGATTTTTTTTTTCTGCGGAAAATGTCAACACCTGTTATTCTGAATGCTATTCTGAAAGAATCAAGGTATGACCAGATTTACAATCATTACATAGAAAGTCGGCTCCCAAGGAGCAAGTGTCACAAAGCAAGGTGTTTGAGTAAAAATAAAATGTAATTAATTTTTTTTATGTTTATTTATAAAATAAAAAAATTAAAATTGATATATATTTATTTTAAAAATAGATAAGTATGTAAAAATATTCAATTTCTTAAATTGATAAGTCAAAAAATTGGATCCCTCTCCATTCAATAATTATTATTTTAGAATAAAGTAATACAATATAAAGTAATAAATGTGATATAAGAGAACAATATTTATTACTTAGATTTATGTGTCTATTGCATTCGCAAGAGTGTCTTAACAACAGTCACCAAAAAAGCCACCAAAAAACACATAAAATATTCAAATTTTGGAAAAAAACATGTATATTCGTGTACATCCATAATTATCCAAACCATTATATACAAATATGTAAAGTTTCTCATGTATATAGAAAGTAAGGGTGCATATAACTAAAATAGCAACGAGTGCAATCCATATTTGACCCAAAATACATTAAAAAAAAGACTCTAAATGGAACCTATTCATCATAACACCCTTTGCTTTGTTTGAGTGAATGGTACATTTTTACGAAGGTCATGACAAAGGAGTTAAACAATCGACACCACCAACATCCAAGTACATAGAGGGGTTGGCGCACTTCATTGAATGTGAATCCCCTACCTTCACACATTATAGAATCCAATTGAAAATTGCTTGAACACAATTAAGTATGTTGAATTTTAAATGGGATCTAAAATTCTACTTTTTGCATATAAAGTCCAATGAGGTTGGAACCACTTTCGAAGTTAAAAATTGAAGTAAAATAATAGAAAATGAAAAATAAAGAGAATGTCACTTTTGCTTTAAGATTTTAATATTACCATTTAATGTTGTTGATGATTACTAAAGAGTAAGGTTTACCTTAATTTATTTTCAAAACGAAACTGATTGGTTCCATACAGAATCGATCAATTAGATGAAAAAAGACCGATTTTGTATTGGATCAGCAAGTTCTTGTACGGAACCAACCATTTCCAATTCAAATTAGCATTCCAAACTGGTCAAACACCTAAGTCGATAGGACCAACCAATTTTACCGAATGATAACATTGCTCTCATAAAACTTGGCATCATGATTCTTATAAGGAAGCATTGCCTTATAGAAATGAGAGATAAGTTTCATTTTTTTAAATATGCCTTAAGGGCTTTAGCTACCACAATTTTCCTCAACAAAAAACTTATATCTATTTCTTTTACTTTGTATAAGGCAGTGTACTTTGATGAATGTCCCTATCTACATTAATTTTAGTAAATTATATTAAATTAAATGATTCTTAAATTTTAAATTATTGAATTTTAAGTTTAATGATTTTAGTAAATTTTAAGTTTCATGATTTTTTTTATTTATGCCTGAAGGACTTTTCCACAATTTCCTTCAACAAAAACACTTAGATCCAATTGTTTTACTTTATTTAATTTTAGTAAATTATATTGAATTTAAAAGATTATTAAAATATACATAATCAATTTTTAGTCAATTGAATGTAAGTTTCATGTTTTTTTTAAGATCTACTTTAAGGGTTTTAGTTACTAGCACTCTTTGTTTTGGTTGATTATTAGGTGTCTAGACCATGGTAGATCTTGTTCTTAGTGTATAACTTGACCACCAAGTGATGTTTATCTAAAAGTGCTTCTCACAAGATGTTTTAAAGCTTTATGAGCAAGGTGCCATAACATGCTTTATTCTTACTTTATTGTGCTTTACCGAGTTAAAGCCAGCTTTTGCACTTCTTTTCTCATGATAAGGATGAGTTAGGTGTGCTTTGGTGCTTTCGGCAAGTTTTCTAGCTTTTTCCTAACCTCCTTCCATCTTTTTCTCCTGAAAAGTCTCCAACGTGCCCCCTTTTCGTCACTCATGGCCCACCTAAGCCAACTTGGCCAATTCCTGATCATCTAGTATGAGTTGGAGTTAGTAAGTTGTCATAGATGGAGATTTTTCTTAAGTCTAAGCCTTCCACATGTGACCATTTCGAATTGCCTCCAAAGCATTCAAATTTCTCCTCAGAGATGTATTATTTAATGTACTCAGATTGTTCATTAATATGATGATGGAATTTTATCCAATTGAGTTTTCTTTCTCATATGATTTTGCTTAAATTTCTCTCTCTTTTATGCATTCTTGTAAAATCATTGTGAGAATTTTTCTGTAAGACTGATCAAATTTTTTCACATATATATGTATATACATTAATTTTAATAAATTATATTAAATTTA
Organism: Larix kaempferi; assembly: GCA_027924585.1. Taxonomy (NCBI): domain Eukaryota; kingdom Viridiplantae; phylum Streptophyta; class Pinopsida; order Pinales; family Pinaceae; genus Larix; species Larix kaempferi. Next base: position 1,138,654 of record BSBM01001504.1, on the reverse strand, counting down.
AAAAATTCTTAAAATATACATTATCAAATTTTAGTGAATTGGATGTAAGTTTCATGATCTAACAAAAACATAGGAAAAGAGCAAAGTTTGTAACTATCTCAGATTACAAAGACGTAGGCACTCAACCCATAACAAAAAATAATGTTAAGTTCATCAACACAATGAGCCAACTATAATTGATTTTCTCACAATCTCTGTAGTAATAATCTCAACACTATAGATTACTACTATATCTAAAATATACATTATCAAATTTTAATAAATTGAATGTAAGTTTCATGATTTTTTAGATTTCCTTAAAAGATTTAGCTACCACAATTTCTCTCAACAAAATAAAACCTCGAAAAATGTCATTACTTTATATAGCATGTTGAATGTCCCTATATACATTAATTTTGGTAAATTATAGTAAGTTTAAAAGTTTTTAAAATATACATTATTAAATTTTAATAAATTGAATGTAAGTTTTATGATTTACTTTATGTAACATGATCTACCTCAATGAATGTCACTGCATTATTTTAAATTAAAAGATTCTTAAATTCAATTAAATTTAAAATAGAAGTTTCATGATTTTTTTAAAATCTGCCTTAAAGACTTTACCTACACCAGGAAAAACCTTATATCCAATTTTAATAAATTATATTAAATTTAAAAAATTCTTCAAATATACATTATTAAATTTTAGTGATTTTTTATTTTATTTTATCTAATTTTAATTAATTATATTAAATTCAAAAGATTTTTAAAATATACATTATCAAATTTTAGTCAATTAAATATTAGTTTCATAATTTAAAAAATCTTATATCCATTTTTTTACTTCATTTAATTTTAATAAATTACAATTCTTAAAATATATATTATTAAATTTTAGTCAATTAAATGTAAGTTTCATAATTTTTTTTAAAGATATGCCTTAAAAACTTTTAACAACTACAATTTCCCTCAAACCTATATCCATCTTCTTAGGTCTACAATGTCCCTATCCAAACTTGATATTATATGAAATTTTATATGTTTGATTTTGATGGAAACTGCCCCAGCCACACCCTATTGACAGGACCCCTACTTTCATCTTAGTTTCCACATTATTCCCCGCATCTTAAAATACCAAGGGGTAATAAAATGTCTGGCATTATAAACTCTACCATAGATAACTCCCCAATGTATTAAGCATATCTTAACTTTTATAGCATTTAACATTTATAATTAAATATGAAAATTAAGCATGATACATAATACATAATTAACTACATTATGTATTAAGCATGATACATAATTAAATACATTATGTATTAAGTATGGTACATAATACATAATTAAATACATTATGTATTAAGCATGATACATAATTAAATATGAAAATTAATCTTGACGGAAAAGAGATTGATTTTTCCAGTTTGTTTTATTCACTTAATCTTATGATTTTTTAATTACGGAAAAGAGGCGGATTGGGTTTGTTCACTTACTCTTGTGAGTTTTTTTTATAGCAAACCCTAAAGGCAACACTGCTGTAGGAAACGCGGTGAAGCACGGTGCCGTTTGGACCGGGTCAGCGATTGTCGACGGTGTGGGCGTGAGATCAGAGAAGCGGGGTGGAAAGAACTGAAATGTTTGAAAAATGTGAGCCGAGCGGGCAAGTGGCAGCGGCGTAAGCCGGTGGAATGTGGGATGAGAAGTTTGCAAGGAGATTCGAAATTTTGGAAGTTGCGCGTATTGCGTGAAGTCTTTGAATTTTAATGGCGGAAATTCCGACAGAGTGATCGATCATGGAGTGTCTGCGTTGACTATTTTGCAGAGCTGGCGACGCCCGCCTTGAGATATTTTTATCTTCTTGTAGGTTTATGAAGTGGACATATAGGTGTGTGACCGGTCAAGCTCTACGGTGTTGATCTCGCTATAAAGCCCGCGTCTCTGCTAATGGAATAACAATCTTTGAAGCGTCCTCCCCTGCTTCCGGCTGCTGCATTTCAAGAAAGCTATATATCGCTCTCAGTTTGCATAAAGCATTCATAGAGTTAGACTGAGCAGAGTTCAAAGTGGACTGCAGCTGTATAAGTATTGCTTGAGATTTGAAATCCCCTAGCAGAGGACAATTTCTTTTAGAGATCAGCAATGGTGTCAGAGAACGCAGAGGGCGTCAGTTCCTTTGACGTACAGGTCGGTACTCTTCCGTTTCCATGAAAATTTGTGTGCTTTATTTCCTTTTTCGCCTTGAATGGCCTCCGGTTAGCTAGATCCCCAAATTTTGATTTCGAATTTTCGAGCACTGAAATTGTTTTAATCCGGACCGTAGTCTGAATCGTTAGTCCTTTGTTCTTTCACTAAATTATTTAATATAGCAGCATAGCATCTATGCTGACATATATACGCAATAAATATAAATAATTTAATTTTAAATCCAATCTTATATATCGAGCATTTACAGTGCTTTGTTGCTGAATTCATAATATCTATCATCTAACACACCGTGAGTGCTGTGTTAGATCAGCTCCCAAAACGAAGGTTCTTTAGTATGTACAGAAAAGTTATAACAACAGTTGGAATCTGCTCGTCCTAGCAAAAAATTTCTCCACTATAGTCTTCAAGAATGAATTGAAGTTATAGTCCTCTCGGAAGAGCTTTAAATTATTCCATTATTCGAAAATAAAAGCTAAATTTTGAGTTATATAGACTTCGCACATGAAGCGAAGAGGGGCGCCTCTGCCGCCCAGTATTTAGAGGCCGAAGCCCCCTGGGCTTCGTGCACATGTTATTTCAATATGCTCAAAATATGTCGACTTTAATCAAATTTAACTTTTATACTATCTGTAACCATTCTCAACTTTTATACTATCTGTAACCAATTACAATTATATTGGACAGCAGAGTTGATTCGCACGGCTGCACCATGTTTCGAAGAAAAGTCCTCATAATTATACTTAAGCGTGCTCTGCTGCTCGTCTTCGCTTAAATTTATCCATTATTCGGTAATAAAAGCTTCCTTTAATCTTTCACTAAATTATTAAATACACAGTGCATTCTGTTATTCGGAGGCGCTTTTCTATGTAATACATAGAGATTATAGGAACACTTGCAATCTGCTCGTCCAAGCTGAAAATTTCTCAATTATTCAGAAATAAAAGCTGCAATCTTCCGAAATTAAAGTTATAATCTGCTCGCCCTAGCGCTAAATTTCTCCCTTATTCAGTAAGAAAACCTACAATATTCAAGAATTAAAATTAGACGCTGCTCGGCGTAGCTTGAAATCTGTCAATTTTTCAGAAATAAAAGCTACAATCTTCAGGAATTAAAGTAAATCTGCTCGTCTTAGCTTAAATTTTTTCCATTATTCAATAATAAAAGCTGCAATTTTCAGGGATCATCTCTTCTTTGAATAAATTATTAATTACTCTGTACGTGTTGTGTTGGATTCCCGAGTAAGATATTTGGAGGCGCTCTAGTATGCACTTACGGTGAAACTGGAGCAACAGTTCTAATCTGCTCGTCCAAGATTTTAATTTCTCCATTATTTAGAAATAAAAGCTACAGTCTTCAAGAATTTAAGTTATAGTCTTTTCGTCCTAATTTTAAATTTCTTCGTTATTCCGAGAAAAAAGCTACAATCTTTATGAATTAAAGTTTGTAATATGCTTGTCCTAGCTTAAAAATGGGTTCATTTTTTATAAGGAAATAGTCTTGGCTTAAATTTCTTTTTCAGTCTCAATTAACTTAAACTGTCTCCATTGTTCAAAAATCAAAGTTGCTCCACCGTTAAGAAATAAAAGTTACAGATTCTAAAACTTTTCCATTATAAGCAACAAAACTCCTTTCCTTTATCATGAACAAAACTTACCATATGCTCCTCCAAGCCTAAAATTCCTTTCCTTGGCTAAAATTCACCATATTCATAAATAAAAGTCACCATATGCTTGCCTTGGCTAAAAAATTTCTCTAGTTTGTCATAAATATAATTGATGACTTTATACAAGTCAATATCTTCACAGAAGTAAGTTCTGCAATCCACAATATTTACTGTATAAATCATTTGTATTCTACTCCCATTTAATAGAATGACTTAAATGTTATCACAATTTGAAGTCCTCAAAATTAGTTCACAAAGTCCTAAAAATTGGTTCAGTGATGGAATCATTTTTCCAAAGTAACATGTCCATGTTACCCAAAGAAGCCACAGATCATAGATATTCAATATTCAAGTTTTATACTCATGTCACAGTATTCAGGTATTCCATTGAAATCTGGATAAATAGCATAATGGACAAAATAGAATGAACAGGATGTCACATATTTTAATGAGAATAAATTAAACGTCATTCCCACCATAAATTTCAGTTAAATTAGACAGAGTTCTGAATCAATGTAAATTCTTAATGTAGATTCCACTACATGTTTAATCAACTCCATTTTTATATTACAAGAATTTAGCCAGTTTATTTAACTTCATTTCTATGCTACAGGGGTTTGGCTCGTTTATTTGACTTCGTTTTTATGTAACAGCCAATTCCGTCTTCCATAGATTAGTTTATCCTCGAAAATTCCATGATAACTTCAAAAATATGTAGTTATCGCAAGCTTAGTACTTTATATTCTAAGCTTAATTAGAGAACTTATTCTCTCTAAAAACTGGCAATGAAATAAATACTATATTTGTTGTCAATTGTCAACTGAATTGCAGAGACATCATGTCCATATTCCATGCTTTTTATTTGTTAAGTTTTAAAGATGGTTGTATTACTCCTTGCAGGATCATGCAGATGACACTAAAAAAACCAAAAAATCTAACGAAGATTGGCTGCCAATTACATCAGACCGGAGTGCTAAGTGGTGGTACTCTACGTTCCACAATGTTACTGCCATGGTGGGAGCTGGAGTCCTCAGCTTGCCCCATGCGATGGCAAGCTTAGGATGGTAAATTCATGTCTTTTACCATATAATTCTCTGGAGCTGTGAAATGATGACCTACTACATCTATGCAACTCTTTCCCCCACTGTCATAGCCATGGAGTGACTTTGTGCGCGGCAGCTTACATTTGATGTTTCCAGAATGGATTTCAAAATGATAACATGTTTATTATGCTTTATGCTAGATTTATGTTTCTCTGATAGATTGCTTTAGTCATAATTGAATACACATCTTTCATCACGATTATCTTATTATATTTCTGAACAGTCTTAATGGCTTTGCAGGGGACCGGGTGTTGTAGTGCTTGTCCTTTCATGGATAATTACCCTATATACACTTTGGCAGATGGTTGAAATGCATGAGATGATTCCAGGAAAACGTTTTGATCGGTATCATGAGTTGGGGCAGCAGGCTTTTGGCGAGAAGCTTGGTTTATGGATTGTTGTTCCACAACAGTTGATAGTTGAAATTGGTGTGGATATTGTCTACATGGTTACTGGGGGAAAATCATTGAAGCAGTTTCATGATCTTGTTTGCCCAAGTTGTAAAAAAATAAGGCAGTCTTACTTCATTGCTATTTTTGGTTCAGTCCATTTTGTGCTGTCACAACTGCCTAATTTCAATTCAGTGGTTGGAATTTCGCTGGCTGCAGCAGTCATGTCTCTAAGGTAAGCTTTTTAAGAGGCTTTGCTGGGAGTAGATGCATAAGTTGTAGTTTGGGTGTGTGAAAATTATTGGTTGTGTTTGCACTGTACTTTAGAAATAAACCTACATCCAGTGACTGAGGGTTCGTGTTTACACACTTTAAGAGTTTTACTGCTTTATTTTCCAATATCCACACCTTTAAAAAAACTGACTCAACCCACAGAAAGTCTATCTGAACTGTGACTAGGATTCCAATTTCACATTGCGCCATCGCATCCTTGTTTCCCATTTTGTCAACAGATCTGGACAACCCTCAATTGCATGACCTATGGTCCTGTAGTGGTTGCATTGAACTCTAGGCTTGGTTCTGGACAATCCCCAGAGATCTTACCTATCTCATCACAAGTATAACACCCAGAGAGCCTTCTTTTTCACCACCTCGTCCTCAGTAGCCTCCTCTGTATCCTCCCTTATAGCCTCCACCATATCCTTCTCGACCTCCTTCAGCAGGCCATTACTTGTTTCTTCAACTCAGAAGAACCTTTTCTCGAATCGCTCTACAAATGCATGTAATGCTCTACAATTTTCCATACCGTGGATATTTGTTCTGTAGAAGTCATAGAGTATTGTCGAGTGGGTAGATGTGTAATTTTGCAACATCAAGAAAAGTTGTGGGGTATGTCCGTGTCCATATTGTAATTTATAGTTACTTTGCCTGTCACTGACTAGGCAGTTGTGCCATGACAATAGACAGTATTTGGTGGCCATAGACATTATGTTTGGGTGAACCAGGGATCTTTCACATTGTGCATGTCCCATGTATCCTATGAATATTCGGTTCAATCGATTGATTGATTCCCCTTGGTGGTGTAAAAACGGAGCCCATTCCTAGGCACCAACATTTCATGAAACCATAGTACAAGATTCTTCTTCACCATTTTACCTCGTACCAACTACGATTCCATCAAGTTCCTTGATCCTGAGAATCCTGCATCGGAGGCATGGATTTGCAAAAATTGCATTCTACCTGCCTTAACTGTGGTCCATTCTGCCCAGAAATTGTTGACAATTCCAACTCCTATTGAGAGGGAGCTGGTACTGGGGCCCTGCCATTCTTCATTTTCAGATGTATTTCTATTCAATCTGAGCAGCAGGATTTTAAAAGACAAGTGACTGCTTTCGTTTGATATTTATATGCTAGCTCCTTGAGCAGCAGGATTTTAAAAGACAAGTGACTGCTTTCGTTTGATATTTATATGCTAGCTCCTTGACGATAGAAAACTTTTAAAATACCTCTTGCACCCTTCATAAAAGTTAGCGGTTAATTTCTATTTTTAGTAACATATTCTTTGGATAAAGTGTTGAATTTCCTTGAACCTAATTAATTTTTCTAATTTTTCTTCTTCTTTTTCAAGAGCAACTATGCAACCTTAATATTTACCTCTGTTACGAAGATATGATTGCACTATTTGAGAAGCCACACTAATTTTTCTCTGATTGGACTGCTCAGCTATTCTACAATTGCTTGGGCAGCCTCTGCTCATAAAGGACAACGGCCAGACATAGATTATGGTATCAAAAGCAATTCTTCTGCGGATACTGTTTTTAATGTGTTCAATGCCCTGGGAGACGTTGCCTTTGCTTATGCAGGACACAATGTAGTCTTGGAGATCCAAGCTACTATTCCTTCCAAACCAGGGAGACCATCCAAGATCCCTATGTGGCGAGGAGTTGTTTTCGCCTATATTGTAGTTGCTCTCTGTTATTTCCCAGTAGCATTAGTCGGATACTGGGCCTTTGGAAATTCTGTTGAGGACGATATTCTTGTTAGCCTTAGTAAGCCGACATGGCTTATTGCAACGGCCAACTTGATGGTGGTGGTCCATGTGATTGGAAGCTATCAGGTATACATCTAACCTTTTGCTGGTTATAGTAAACCACTGACATTATTGGATTATAACCTAACATAAAATGAATTCCTCTTTGTTTACGTACACCCTGAGATTGTAAAATCCTTTTCCTGAATTGATGAATTTAAGTGGATGCTGGGAATCGTCTACATCATTTCTTCCCCTTCATTTCTCGACACAGGCACAACTTGATGCAACTTCAATGTAACTTATTGAGCTTCTGACATTGTTTAGTGTTTCTTGTAGATTTATGCTATGCCCGTGTTTGATATGATGGAAACAGTGTTGGTAAAAAAACTTCACTTTACTCCAGGACTGCCGCTTCGTTTGGTTGCTCGCTCATCCTACGTTGGTAAGTGGAATCAGTCTTACTGAAAATGAAAGCAGAAACTTTGCATTCTCACAAACTTTTAAATGATTTTCTCTGAATAAAAGACTTTTCTAACACACCTCTGAATGCCAGCCATAACTTGCTTCATTGGCATATCGTTTCCTTTCTTTGGGAGTCTGCTTGGGTTCTTTGGAGGATTTGCTTTTGCTCCAACAACTTACTTTGTAAGTACTTTATAACCACTTAGACGACACTTTCATATTATGCAAAACTTAGTATATTTTATTTTGTGCTTCAATTTTAGTTTATTGGCCTTGTTTCAGTCTTATGGCCAATTAACCAAATGTGATTTGCTTATGTATAATTGTCATTGACGTGTCATGATTTCACTATTGTAGCTTCCTTGCATCATGTGGCTCGCAATATACAAACCAAAACGATTCAGCTTGTCGTGGATGGCCAATTGGGTTAGTCCTCGAGTCCCCTCAACCTTGCTTTCAGGCATTAACTTTGTAATGTGTCAGAATAAACTTTCCAATGGTAAAATACACAGGAAATATGAAATAAAAACACACTGGGAAGAAAATAGGGAATAGGAATTTGTGAAAGGTGTTTACTATGTACCATTCAAATATATCTTATTGACTTTTTCAAAAGTGTGCAGAATTTCAAAATAATTTAAGAAGCCATATACATCTAATACATTTACTTTTTAAGGTAAAAGTGTGCGGAATTAGAAAATAACCTTATATATCTCTAACACATTTACTTCTTATGCAGATATGCATCTTCTTGGGAGTTATACTCATGACTGTGTCATCTATTGGGGGTTTAAGGAATATCATTGTTCAAGCAAGTACATACAAATTTTACTCTTAAGCAGAAAGATGAGTTGCTTATATCAATAATATTTAGTAAGAGAGAAAATATTTCACGTATATTATTTTGGAACTTGTTCAAGCTTTTTTTGTATGATTATCTCTATTCACCCCATCTTGGTTTCCTTTTTATATTTCTTGTATTGTTTTAAAATCTGCTGAGCGATTGAACTCAGCTTAAATTTGCTTTACATAAAAGTTTTCTATTAGATTAAATTTTAATAGAATCCAACATGCTTAAAATATATGCAGATGTAATGAGTTGTTTGGCTAAAGTTGATGTATGTTACTTTGAAGTGAAGTAAATTGTGTAACTATTATGAGATCTTCAATAGTAGAATAAATGTGAAAGATGAATATTTACAATATGCAACATAACTTTGATATAAATTTCTAGAAATACATTATTAGAATTGTTTCATATTCAACTGATATCAGGACCTTTTCTCTATAATAATTTAAGGAAACTATCTTCTACATTAAAAATTGAAAATTGAAAATTGCACATTCAAAACATTTAATTTTCTTTCCCCATCATGAAATAGGAAACACATCAGATAATTTTTAGAATCTGGATGGCTATAATGATGGAGATATAAGATGTACAAGTCAAGATTTTTTTCTTGTTGGTAGTTATAGTGATACAGTCATAATTACAAAGTTCATTAATTTCAAGGTGTACAATAATATATAAATAAATTGAGTTTTGTTTTCACTTTATATCATTGCTTGCATAGCCTCATAAACACAATGAGGAAGTTGAAATTTAAGATTTAAAGGTTAAAGTTGGATAACTACAAAACCAAATATGGAATCACTCATTATGTCCTTTCATAACTTAATCAATCAAATGAGGAATTCATGCACACCTTACTATGACTATTCGGATTTGGCATGGAATCACTAGTGATGTCCTCCCATAACTTAATCAACAGAATGAGCAGTTAGTGCAAACCCTACTATGAATATTGGGATTTGGTATGAAATCACTAGTGACGTCCTCCCATAACTTAATCAACACAATGAAGAGTTTGTGCACACCCTACTATGACTATTAGGACTTGGCAAAAGTGTTGAGACTCAACATGGGATTTCTACCAATAACTTACTTCATAATCAAACAAGGCAATCAATTAACAATAAAGATGATTAAATAACATTTTTTTTCTTGTCTATATAAAAATATGTATTATGATATGATTAAGTTGTTATCCAGTGTCCAAGGTAACTTATCTTAAACAAGAAGCTACTTTTAAAAGATTGTAATAGAAAGCACGCTACCACATAATGTATTTAATATTGAAATCCAATGATCTTGTGGAAGGTGAGATTAAACATCTTGACAATGTGAAGGACTGTGAAATTGAGAAGTTCCATATTTGTGAAATATAGTAGAATGTATAATTGTGAAATATGGTAGAATGTTTTGGTTTAGTTCAAAATGAAATTGAATATTTTTACAATGTGAAAAAATATGATATTAGAAGTATAATATTGAGAAAAATTATGATTATGAAATATGTTAGAATGCTTTGTACAAATTATGTACAATTTAATAAAAGCATAATAATAATAATAATAAGGATTTATTTGTGTTATTTTTAAATAATTATTTTCTTTAATTGTATTATTTTTAAATTAAACAATTATATTGTATTGAGTCAAAAGATATACAAAAGAATATTTTCTTTCTTTCCTTAAATTACTTGAATGAAGTCTCATCATGTAACAAAATACAAAAGCAATACATATTAAAATAGATTCCAATGACATGTCATGCAATTGTACAAAGGTATATGTGTGTGTGTGTGTGTGTATTTCCCTAAATGACATAATGAACTCACGACAATATATAAAAGCAGTACATGTTAAAATAGATTCCAATGGTATTTCCATATCATATGGTTTGTACAAAGATATATTTTATTTCTTTCTTCCCTATATAAAAACAATGCATGTTAAAACAGATTCCAATGGCATCGCCATGTCATATCGTTTGTACAAAGGTATCTTTTATTTCTTTCTTCCCTTCCCTATATTACATGAATGGACTCTTAACAAAATATAAAAGCCACACATGTTAAAACAGATTCCAATGACATTTTTGTGTCATATGGTTTGTACAAAGGTATATTTTCTTTCTTTATTTCCCTAGATTACATGAATGAACTCTTTGACCATGAAACAAAATATAAAATCAATACTTAAGCTGTTAAAATAGATTCCAATGGAATTACCATGTCATATCGATTATCATCCGTCAAGGTGGCTTGTTCTTTTTCATCTTAGAAACCTCTATCCATTCTCCTTGCTGCTTTTGTAATGGTGTTGTTGGTTTTGGTGGTTCTCCATCTTCTAGTCTTGTTGTGCTTTAATCCTCCAATTCTTGGAAGGCTCCCTTGTTGTCTAGAGTCCTCTTTGCTTAATCCTTTTTCACCACCACATCGACACAACTTTCTCTTCCCTTTTCTAAGGAGGGATGAAGAGGCGTGATCATTAAGGAGAGGGTGTGAGGAAAGGTTAGCAATTTCGATCTTGAGCAAGTAGAGGGTCAAAGCTATTTTGTGTTGTTTGTCTCTTGGGATCTGCAACTTCCTTTGGACCTAGAGATTGCAACGATGATGTTGGACATGTTTTGTACTCTTTGTAGGTTCCTAGAATAAAAGGGTGTTCGGGGGCTAATTAGCCCCTTTAACTATGGGGCGCGGGGGGGTAACGCCTCCAAAATAATTTTTTGGGTCCATTTTTGGTTTGTTTTCAATATTTTTCGGCCAATGGTTTTTTTGCCCACTATAAACTAATTCTAGTTACATAATTAGGGTTGTAATATAATCTGGGTTAATGGATTAGGGTTTTGGATGCTATAATATTGTATTGTAAACATAAAAGATAATACAATGAGATGGAGAGTAGAGAAACTCTCGAGTAGGTTGGTTTTCATGGTTTTAGGTTTCCAGAGTTAATCTTTGTGTATTGTGTATGTGAGCCATTGTTAATTCTTATGTTTTAGATTTTGTTTGATATTGGTTTTATTGCACAAGTTTATCAAAACTCTTCAAATGCCACTTCATGCAGTTCTTGAGGTGGAGCTTGCATTACTAATTCAACAAAAAGAGGCTTGTCCCGTAGACTTTTTGGAGTCACATGAGCTCTTTGATCCTTTCCTTTTCCCTACAAAATTAGTGTAAATGCTTTGACCCGGGGAAAATTGGGGTCTGAGGGATAGTTAATAGAAAGTCCTTGTTGATTAGGCGATGTGCTTTTGTTGGTCCCACCCACCAAATGGGATTTTTGTGAGATTTCCTAGTGTTTGTCTACCCTTACCAAAAAGTGGTGAGGTGAATGGAGGGTCTAATGACAACATTAGAGAGAGCATAGTTTTGGATGGTTTGGATCTAATGGAGATCAAGAGGCTCTTAGATAAACCTAGGAATGGATTCGTTGAGACTCGCATCATCTCCATAGGAGAGACAACTTCTTTAACATTGATTAGAGGCAAATGTTGGAGGGAAAAATAGGTTGGTGTCTTGGTGTAATTCCCCTAGTTTTGACCCATGGAATGTATTAAATCAAATTTTTGCTGAGTGATCAAGGCAACCATTTTCTCAACCGCACCATTAGCGCTTTGACGGAGGAATTGCAGATTCAGCACTAGAAGAGTACACCATATCACCCACAGGAAAATGGGACGATAGAAGCGTTTAATAAGATATTGGAGTAGGCACTGACAAAGGTGTGCAATGCAAACTGCGACGATTGGGATTTGAAAGTTCCAGCGGTGTTGTGGGCTTATCACATCACATGTAAAAGGTTGACTGGTCAGACACCTTTTAAGCTGGTATATGGGAAGGAAGCAATTATTCCTATGGAGTACATTGTTCCGAGTTTATGAATTGCGGCGACTACCAGCATGGATGATGTTGCAGCATTAGACAAGCGTCTAGCACAATTGGTGGAGCTCGAAGAAGATTGATTTATCGATGGCTTTCATTAGGGAGTAGAGAAGGATCGCCAGAAGGCATGGCATGATCGCCACATCAAACACAAGCAGTTTCAGCAAGGCGACTTGGTGCTATTGTATGATAGTAAGTTTATGAAACATCCAGGCAAGTTACAGATGCATTGGCTGGGTCCCTACTGCATCAGTAGTATTACTTCAGGCGGAGTGGTTCAATTGCAGCGATTGGATGGGGGGATGCTCCCCAAGTTGGTAAATGGTCACAGATTGAAGCCCTATCACGCGGGCTTGGAGCAGTGCGATGTCTGAGTCGCATTGGGTTTCAAAAAAAAATGGTGAGTAATGATGATCGGTTGCAGGTTGCTTGATGACAGATGACGCACCAATGAAAATATGGCATGCGAGAGCAGGAGGCTTCTACAACAAGTTTGGCACAGTTAGCGATATAGGGCAACACGATGGCCCGGTCGAATCAGCAATAAATGCCAAAAGTGGAGATAGTTAAGTAACAACGCGGTTGCATTATGAGCATTAATGGCAGATATGGCCGAGGGGAGGACAAGATCGTCGACGGATTTCTCTCATTAATACGAAGATTTGGATGAGTTAAGGCACGCATTAGAGAGATTTTGAGGTAAAAAAATGGCCTCCTAAGAGATGTACTACAAAAATATGAGATATAATTAAATATTATGAATTGGAGGTTTTATGGGGTAGGTATATATGACAAGTCACCTCCCACACTATTTTCTATGCACAATATAAATAACCATGGTTGAGTTGCTTTTCAAAATTCACTAGAAATAAAATTAATAAAATAAGTCTACATTGATGTGACTAAGATTCATTGTAAATTCCCAAAAATTTATTGTCCTTTAGCATTTATTTGTCTTGAACTTGCAAATAAAATTAAATAATAAAAAATATTTTTAAGAACTATTTTTTTAATTTTATGTTGACTTTTTATATTTAGTACTTTTCTCATGAATTTAATATAATGTAATTTAATTGAGAATTTTTTTTTCAACCGAAAAAAAATACGTACTATTGCTATTCCTTGAATCAAATAGTACAATGATAATCCCCTTTTTCCAAAAAAGGTACCTTCTATATAATCACGACTGTGATCTCATAGATCTCCTCCGAATTTACAAAATTTTCATACCAGTCTATACATATCAGAAAAAGACTATATCCTTCCAAAAAAGAGTCTCCAATACTCTAGACAATAAAATTCTTAGAAGAAATAAACTGTCCCACACTCCAGCATGCATGACTCCATCCACTCCTTCCAATAAAGTAAACCTTCAGAATCTGATAAAGCCTTCTTTGATAAAACATCAGCCTGTCCATTGTGTTCACGAAAGATGTGAACAAAAGTGATCTGTTCCTGCTTGTCAATCTCCCTTCTAGCGCGTCTACACCAGTGATAGAGATCAATAACATTTAAATCAAATTCTTTGGTAGCCCACTTGATAGTGACACGTGAGTCACCATAAACCATAATATTCACCAAACCAAAAATGTTGGCACACTTCAGAACACACCACAATGCTAAAAGTTCAGCTTTCATATTACTGCCTTTCCCACAGTTGAGTCAAAGGGTATAAAAATGATCATCATTTAAATAAATAACACCACCGGCAGCACACATCCTGTTCTGAGCCGCCCCATCAAAGAACAATGTTGGTTTATTAACAGTTAAAGAAAACTGTCCAATCCTTCTTATCTCAGCTGATATAGGATTTTCAGAATACTGTTGTATAAAATATGAAGCAATAAGTCCACAAGCAACTACATCCGGCACATTATCTTGAAATGTACAAAGATTCCTGTAATGCCAAAGAGCCCAAGAAATGAAAATCGGAACCTGTAATAAATCTCTGGATTCACGATGCCAACTCAACAAGGCCTCCCCAAAATCAACCTGCTTCCATACCTTGTTGATTTTCATCTTTGAACAACAAAAATCCCAAACTTTCTTACCAAAGGAGCAGAAAACAAATAGATGATTGATAGATTTAGCATTTTCCTTGCATAATATACACCAATTAGGTCCATTCCACCCACGCTTTGTAAGATTATCCCAGGTTTTCAGAGTTCCCTGCAAAGCATGCCATACAAAACATTTGTGCTTTAATGCTATATTCCACTTCCAAATCCTCTTATACCACCAGTGTTGTGGGAAGATGTACTTTTCCTGCATAATTTTGTCATATGTATCCTTTGCTGTGACAATACCAGTTTTATCATTTCCACACCACAACAATCTGTCTTCATGCTCTGATAAAATGATGCCATCCAAATCAAGAGAACTAATATAATTATCCCAATTGATGGCGTCCTCACCAACCAACCCCAAATCAGAAGACTGAAACCAATATGACTGTCCATTTAAATTCCTGATGCTATCAAGGAAAGATAATCCATATATTTTTATATAATATAGAATCCTATTTGTAAGACTTACCGGTTCAGTTATACCCAGAATATAATCTCTGCCAACCCGGATGGTCTTCCCGGAACCAACTTGCCACCTCAGGTCGCGGGTGATCCAATCTGAAACCTTTAGCATGCCACACCATAAAGGAGAACAAACATGACTCATGGGCATATTCAATCTTATCCACTCGACCAAGTTCATATTTATATATTTCACGTAGGATATCTTAGACCAAGGATTCTAATTGAAGAGACACCTCCAGAGACTTTTTGCCCTGAAAGCCAAACTGAAGGATTTTAAATCCTTAATACCCCAGCCACCATAAATATCAGGTCTAGAGACCGACTCCCAACTCGTCATCACCAGAGAAGCTCTATCCATACCACCGGTCCACAGGAAATTAAAAATCAGTCTTCTGATGATATTCAAAATATATGCTGGAACTTCGAGAAGAGAAAACCAATAAACAGGAATACCCAACAGAACAGCCTTAACCAGAGTAAGTCTGCCTCCCACAGAAAGCATTCTATATGCCCAGTGTGAAATCCGAGCCTCAAATTTCCGAACCAGCCACCACCAATCCTTGATCTGATAATTATTGGGTCTCAAGAAAAAACCCAAATACTTGAGTCCATCATCTAATGGATGACAATTAAAAGGCATAACAGAGACAATACCATTCCTTTCATCTGAATTCACATTATGATAATAGAAACTAGACTTTGAAAGGCTTATCTTCATCCCCGAAATACGACAGAAGCAATTCAGAATATTCCGGAAAACCCTCCACTCAACAACAGAAGCCAAACCAGCCAACAATACGTCATCCACAAAAATCAAATGTGTAATGATACAATCTATCCCCAGATCGATACCTTTCAGAAAACCTTCCTGCTTGGCAAAATTTAGCATTTTGCTAAGAGCATCTACAATCAAAAGGAACAATAAAGGGGATAAGGGGCATCCTTGCCGAATGCCCCTCGAACACTTAAAAAAGGAAGAAGGCGAGCCATTTATCAATACATCAATGCTAGCCGAAGATACACAAGACATGATCCAGTTTATAACCAGAGGGGGCACCCCAATTTGGATCAAAATAAGCCTTAAGAAAGTCCAATTTACCCTATCGTATGCCTTCTCCAAATCAAGCTTGAGTAACATGGCACTGATTCTCCGACTCTTTATAGAATGTAGCAGTTCCTGTGATGCACCAATGGTATCATGGATCTATCTATTAAGCAAAAAACCAAACTGTTCAGCAGTAATGTGATTTGAAAGAGCCAATTTAATTCTCTGTGCAATGATTTTTGAGACTAACTTATAAGCCAAATTGCAGAGGGCAATAGGCCTATAATCCCTGAAATGTTCAGGTTTACCCTTCTTTGGAATCAGAGTAACAAATGAAGAATTTAAAGCACCTGAAGTGAAACACTGCAATCTTGTATGTTCAACCATTTGCACTAGATCCGGTCCCATAATTTCGAAGAAATGTGAATAAATCTCCACGGGCCACCCATCCGGTCCCGGACTTTTCTCACCAGCAAAAAGTTTCAATGTATGTTCCACCTCCTCCAGAGAAACCTCCCTACCAAGAATAGCAGCCTCCTCATCATTGAAAAACCGAGGAAAGAGTTCTGCAATTTTGATTTGTTCCCTCAGATCACAGTTACCTTCTTCCTTGTATATATTCCCAAAATGTTTAACAGCTTCCAACTTTAAAACCTCATCACTAGAAAAACTATTACCATCAGCATCAGACAATTCCCAAATAGCATTCAAATTCCGACGAGCCGAAGCAAAATAATGGAAAAACTTGGTATTCTTATCACCATGTTTGATCCACAAAGCCCTGCTTTTTAACCGCCATTCCATCTCCTCCTTAAGAAGGATAGCATCTCTTTTCTTCTCCAGATGTTTGACAACTTCAAAATCCTCCTATCTCATCTCACCCATAAAATTTTCCTTATAAATCCTATGAATCTCATCTTCTGTATTTACCAACACCTGCTTATCTTCTTTCTTCCTCTGCTTAATCCATTCCCTCACAGCACCTTTCAGACCACACATTTTAGAACAAAAGATATCTAATGGATTTCCACCCTCCACACTAGCAGACATCCAGAAATCCTTCACCAATTTACAAAAATCCTCCTCCAACAACCAGGAGTGGTTAAATTTAAAAGGAACATGAGATTTCTCCCCATAATCATCAAACTGTAAGATGATGGTCCAGTGATCAGAAACCTTAAACCCGTGAACCCATGATCTGTATTTTTGAAACTTTTCCAACAAAGACACCTTCACCAAGAAATGATCCAGTCGTTTATGAACTCCATCAGCACCCCCTCTACCATTACTCCAAGATGGACATAATTTAGTTGGCACAATATCAATAAGCTCATGCTTCACCAGAAAATTACAGAAGAAATCCGCCAACGGGTCAAGTCTAGCTTTTCTCCCCCAAATCTCCGAAGGTGATTTAGTAAAATTAAGATCACCAGCAAAGATAAGATCCTTATCATTCAAAAGACCAGACCCAGAAAGAGATTGCCAAAAACTCCGCCTGTTCGAGTATGGAGCATAACAATTGAAAACCGAAAAACAAAGGTTCAAACCAATACACAAACCCTTCAACAGAATCCCCCACGCAGTTTTGTATGCACTGAAAGAATATAACTGTGGATTCCATGCAACTACCAACCCCCCAGAAAGACCAGAAGCATCTAAAGCAGAAATCTCCCATGAGGGTAATATACGACCAAGCTTTGAAACAACATCAGAACCCGAGCACATAGACTCTTGAATTAAGACAATACCGGGTCTAGTAGCAAGAAAAAGATTGGATAGGGCCCTAGCCCTCAAAACCCCACCCAATCCTCGTACATTTAATGAGACAATAGACATTAAGAACAATCATCAATGGGCTTCTGTGCTCTAAGACCCAATTCAATACCACCATTTGATACACCCTCATCAAAAACCAATCCATCACCCTGTAGAGCCCCTGAAACCGTCCCTTTTTTCTTTTTCTTTGCCTTCCTAATCGTTAAAATAGATTCCAATGGAATTACCACGTCATATCGATTGTCATCTGTCAAGGTGGCTTGTTCTTTTTCATCTTAGAAACTTCTATCCATTCTCCTTGCTGCTTTTGTAATGGTGTTGTTGGTTTTGGTGGTTCTCCATCTTCTAGTCTTGTTGTGCTTTAATCCTCCAATTCTTGGAAGGCTCCCTTGTTGTCTAGAGTCCTCTTTACTTAATCCTTTTTCACTACCACATCGACACAACTTTCTCTTCCCTTTTCTAAGGAGGGATGAAGAGGCGTGATCATTAAGGAGAGGGTGTGAGGAAAGGTTAGCAATTTCGGTCTTGAGCAAGTAGAGGGTCAAAGCTCTTTTGTGTTGTTTGTCTCTTGGGATCTGCAACTTCCTTTGGACCTAGAGATTGCAACGATGATGTTGGACATGTTTTGTACTCTTTGTAGGTTCCTAGAATAAAATGGTGTTTGGGGGCTAATTAGCCCCTTTAACTATGGGGCGCGGGGGGTAACGCCTCCAAAATAATTTTTTGGGTCCATTTTTGGTTTGTTTTCAATGTTTTTCGACCAATGGTTTTTCTGCCCACTGTAAACTAATTCTGGTTACATAATTAGGGTTGTAATATAATCTGGGTTAATGGATTAGGGTTTTGGATGCTATAATATTGTATTGTAAACATAAAAGATAATACAATGAGATGGAGAGTAGAGAAACTCTCGAGTAGGTTGGTTTTCATGGTTTTAGGTTTCCAGGGTTAATCTTTGTGTATTGTGTATGCGAGCCATTGTTAATTCTTATGTTTTAGATTTTGTTTGATATTGGTTTTATTGCACAAGTTTATCAAAACTCTTCAAATGCCACTTCATGTAGTTCTTGAGGTGGAGCCTGCATTATTAATTCAACAAAAAGAGGCTTGTCCCATAGACTTTTTGGAGTCACATGAGCTCTTTGATCCTTTCCTTTTCCCTACAAAATTAGTGTAAATGCTTTGACTCGGGGAAAATTGGGGTCCGAGGGATAGTTAATAGAAGGTCCTTGTTGATTAGGCGATGTTCTTTTGTTGGTCCCACCCACCAAATGGGATTTTTGTGAGATTTCCTAGTGTTTGTCTACCCTTACCAAAAAGTGGTGAGGTGAATGGAGGGTCTGATGACAACATTAGAGAGAGCGTAGTTTTGGATGGTTTGGATCTAATGGAGATCAAGAGGCTCTTAGATAAACCTAGGAATGGATTCGTTGAGACTCGCATCATCTCCATAGGAGAGACAACTTCTTTAACATTGATTAGAGGCACATGTTGGAGGGAAAAATAGGTTGGTGTCTTGGTGTAATTCCCCTAGTTTTGACCTGTGGAATGTATTAAATCAAATTATGTAAATGATATAAATATGCTAGTATGGATTCCTAGTGTGGAGCTCAAGGCCAAGGCCTGACTAGTGAATGGCTATGCATGTATAATGTAAATGTTTCTATATGGACCATGTGGTTGGATTGTCATGATAACTTGAAATCTATGTAAATATTATGTTGAAAAATTAATAAAATGGTCCAAGATGGTTATGTAAAGTGTACTAAAGGGGCTATGATTCCTCTAGAGGGGAAGAGAAAAGAGGGCCTATGGGAGACTAAATCCTCTATTGCCAAGTGTCAACCTTAGAACTCATCCATTTGCTGCCATGTGCCTTAAATGAGACAATTACTCCCTTTTGACTTATTAAATCCAATCATTGAATGCATGTGTGAGGTTGGTGGGAAAAGTATTCTCATGTAGTTATGGAATCATGGGATGATATACTTCTACGACAATTGTAAGATTCCTTCCTTTTAGGGTCAGAAGTAATGTTAGTTATCCTTTCACCATCCTCTCATCTCCTTTGGAGTCTATCATCCATTTCTCATGCATATTTTTACACTACATAGATTTTTCATGTTGTTCTCTCCATTACCAATGATTGGACTATGAAAATAACAAAAAAATCAAATTATGAAGGGGAACTTGTAGACATTAGTAGGAACTTCTAAGACAATTGTAAGATTCCTTCCTTTTAGGGTCAGAAGTAATGTTAGTTATCCTTTCACCATCCTCTCATCTCATTTGGAGTCTATCATCCATTTCTCATGCATATTTTTACACTACATAGATTTTTCATGTTGTTCTCTCCATTACCAATGATTGGACTATGAAAATAACAAAAAAATCAAATTATGAAGGGGAACTGGTAGACATTAGTAGAAAGAGGATGGTTGTAGGTGAGCATAGAGATAGAGAAATATATGAACCTAAAGGCAACACTCTGTAGAAAACGCGGTGAAGGACGGTGCCGTTTGGACTGGATCAGCGATTGTCGACGGTGTGGGCGTGAGATCAGAGAAGCGGGGTGGAAAGAACTGAAATGTTTGAAAAATGTGAGCCGAGCGGGCAAGTGGCAGCGGCGTAAGCCGGTGGAATGTGGGATGAGAAGTTTGCAAGGAGATTCAAAATTTTGGAAGTTGCGCGTATTGCGTGAAGTCTTTGAATTTTAATGGCGGACGACAGAGTGATCGATCATGGAGTGTCCTCGTTGACTATTCTGCAGAGCTGGCGACGCCCGCCTTGAGATATTTTTATCTTCTTGTAGGTTTATGAAGTGGACATATACGGTGTAGATCAGCTCGCTATAAAGCCCGCGTCTCTGCTAAGGGAATAACAATCTTTGAAGCTGCCTCCCCTGCTTCCGGCTGCTGCATTTCAAGAAAGCTATATATCGCTCGCAGTTTGCATAAAGCATTCATAGAGTTAGACTGAGCAGATTTCAAAGTGGACTGCTGCTGTATAAGTATTGCTTGAGATTTGAAATCCCCTAGCAGAGGACAATTTCTTTTAAAGATCAGCAATGTTGTCAGAGAACACAGGGGGCGTCAGTTCCTTTGACGTAGAGGTCGGTGCTCTTCCGTTTCCATGAAAATTTGTGCGCTTTATTTCCATTTTCGTCTTGAATGGCCTCCGGTTAGCTAGATCCCCAAATTTTGATTTCGAGCACTGAAATTGTTTTAATTCGGAGCGTAGTCTGAATCGTTAGTCCTTTCTACTTTCACTAAATTATTTAATATAGCAGTTGTCTTAATTCGGAGCGTCGTCTGAATCGTTAGTCCTTTGTTCTTTCACTAAATTATTTAATATAGCAGCAGAGCATATATGCTGAGATATATCCACAATAAATATAAATAATTTTATTTTAAATCCAATCTTATGTATCGAGCATTTACAGTGCTTTGCTGCTGAATGCATAATATCTATCATTTAGCACACCGTGCGTGCTGTGTTAGATCATCTCCCAAAAGGAAGGATCTTTAGTATGTACAGAAAAGCTATAACAACGGTTGGAATCTGCTCGTCCTAGCTAAAAATTTCTCCACTATAGTCTTCAAGAATGAATTGAAGTTATAGTCTGCTCGGAAGAACTTTAAATTATTATTCCATTATTCGGAAATAAAAGCCAAATTTGGAGTTATATAGACTTCGCACATGAAGCGAAGAGGGGCGCCTCTGCCGCCCGGTTTTTAGAGGCCGAAGCCCCCTGGGCTTCGCGCACATGCTATTTCAATATGCTGACTTTAAATCAAATTTAACTTTCATACTATCTGTAACAATTCTATTGGATAGCCGCGTTGATTGGCACGGCTGCACCGTGTTTCAAAGAAAAGTCCTCATAATACATAGAAATTATAGGAACACTTGCAATCTGCTCGTCCAAGCTGAAAATTCCTCAATTATTCAGAAATAAAAGCTGGCAATCTTCTGAAATTAAAGTTACAATCTGCTCGCCCTAGCGGTAAATTTCTCCCTTATTCAGGAAAAAAACCTACAATATTCAAGAATTAAAATTAGACGCTACTCGGCGTAGCTTGAAATCTGTCAAATTTTCAGAAATAAAAGCTACAACCTTCGGTAATTAAAGTAAATCTGCTCGTCTTAGCTTAGATTTTTTCCATTATTCAATAATAAAAGCTGCAATTTTCAGGGATCATCTCTTCTTTGAATAAATTATTAATTACTCTATACGTGTTGTGTTGGATTCCCGAGTAAGATATTTGAAGGCGCTTTAGTATGCACTTACGGAGAAACTGGAGCAACAGTTCTAATCTGCTCGTCCAAGATTTTAATTTCTCCATTTTATTTAGAAATAAAAGCTATAGTCTTCAAGAATTTAAGATATAGTCTGTTCGTCCTAATTTTAAATTTCTTCGTTATTCAGAGAAAAAAGCTACAATCTTTATGAATTAAAGTTGTAATATGCTTGTCCTAGCTTAAAAATGGGTTCATTTTTCATAAAGAAATAGTCTTGGCTTAAATTTTTTTTCAGTCTCAATTAACTTAAAATGTCTTCATTGTTCAAAAATCAAAGTTGCTCCACCGTTAAGAAATAAAAGTTACAGATTCTAAAACTTTTCCATCATAAGCAACAAAACTATTTTCCTTTATCACAAACAAAACTTACTCTATGCTCCTCCAAGCCTAAAATTCCTTGCCTTGGCTAAAATTCACCATATTCATAAATAAAAGTCACCATATGCTTTCCTTGGCTAAAAAAATTCTCTAGTTTGTCATAAATATAATTTAGGACTCACAGAAGTAAGTTCTGCAATCCACAATATTTACTGTATAAATCATTTGTATTCTATTCTCATTTAATAGAATGACTTACATGTTATTACAATTTGAAGTCCTCAAAATTAGTTCACAAAGTCCTAAAAATTGGTTCAGTGATGGAATCAATTTTCCAAAGTAACATGTCCATGTTACCCAAAGAAGCCACAGATCATAGATATTCAATATTCAAACTTTATACTTATCTCACAGTATTCAGGTATTCCATTGAAATCTGGATAAATAGCATAATGGACAAAATAGAATGAACAGGATGTCACATATTTTAATGAGAATAAATTAAACGTCAATTTCAGTTAAATTAGACAGAGTTCTGAATCAATATAAATTCTTAATGTAGATTCCACTACATGTTTAATCAACTCCATTTTTATATTACAAGAATTTAGCCAGTTTATTTAACTTCATTTCTATGCTACAGGGGTTTGGCTCGTTTATTTGACTTCATTTTTATGTAACAGGAATTTAGCTGCTGCAATTCCGTCTTCCATAGATTAGTTTATCCTCGAAAATTCCATGATAACTTCAAAAATATGTAGTTATCGCAAGCTTAGTACTTTGTTATATTCTAAGCTTAATTAGAGAACTTATTCTCTCTGAAAACTGGCAATGAAATAAATACTGTATTTGTTGTCAATTGTCAACTGAATTGCAGAGACCTCATGTCCATTTTCCATGCTTTTTATTTGTTAAGTTTTAAAGCTGACTGTATTACTCCTTGCAGGATCATGCAGATGACACTAAAAAAAACGAAAAATCTAACAATGATTGGCTGCCAATTACATCATCTCGGAATGCTAAGTGGTGGTACTCTACGTTCCACAATGTTACTGCCATGGTGGGAGCTGGAGTCCTCGGCTTGCCCTATGCGATGAAAAGCTTAGGATGGTAAATTCATGTCTTTTACTATATAATTCTCTGGAGCTGTGAAATGATGACCTACTACATCTATGCAACTCTTTCCCCCACCGTCAGCCATGGAGTGACTTTGTGCGCGTCAGCTTACATTTGATGTTTCCAGAATGGATTTCAAAATGATAACATGTTTATTATGCTTTATGCTAGATTTATGTTTCTCTGATAGATTGCTTTAGTCATAATTGAAAACACATCTTTCATCACGATTATCTTCTTATATTTCTGAACAGTCTTAATGGCTTTGCAGGGGACCGGGTGTTTTAGTGCTTGTCCTTTCATGGATAATTACCCTATATACACTTTGGCAGATGGTTGAAATGCATGAGATGATTCCAGGAAAACGTTTTGATCGGTATCATGAGTTGGGGCAGCAGGCTTTTGGCGAGAAGCTTGGTTTATGGATTGTTGTTCCACAACAGTTGATAGTTGAAATTGGTGTGGATATTGTCTACATGGTTACTGGGGGAAAATCATTGAAGCAGTTCCATGATATTGTTTGCCCACGTTGTACAAAAATAAGGGAGTCTTACTTCATTGCTATTTTTGGTTCAGTCCATTTTGTGCTAGCACAACTGCCTAATTTCAATTCAGTGGTTGGAATTTCGCTGGCTGCAGCAGTCATGTCTCTAAGGTAAGCTTTTTAAGAGGCTTTGCTGGGAGTAGATGTATCAGTTGTAGTTTGGGTGTGTGAAAATTATTGGTTGTGTTTGCACTGTACTTTAGAAATAAGCCTCCAGCCAGTGACTGAGGGTTCGTCTTTACACACTTAAGAGTTTTACTGCTTTATTTTCCAATATCCACACCTTTAAAAAAACTGACTCAACCCACAGAAAGTCTATCTGAACTGTGACTAGGATTCCAATTTCACATTGCGCCATCGCATCCTTGTTTCCCATTTTGTCAACAGCTCTGGACATCCCTCAATTGCATGACCTATGGTCCTGTAGTGGTTGCATTGAACTCTAGGCTTGGTTCTGGACAATCCCCAGAGATCTTACATATCTCATCACAAGTATAACACCTAAGAGAGCCTTCTTTTTCACCACCTCGTCCTCAGTAGCCTCCTCTGTATCCTCCCCTATAGCCTCCACCATATCCTTCTCGACCTCCTTCAGCAGGCCATTACTTGCTTCTTCAACTCAGAAAAACCTTTTCTCGAATCGCTCTACAAAAGCTTGTAATGCACTACAATTTTCCATACCGTGGATGTTTGTGCTGTAGAAGTCATAGAGTATTGTCGAGGGGGTAGATGTGTAATTTTGCAACATCAAGAAAAGTTGTGGGGTATGTCCGTGTCCATATTGTAATTTATAGTTACTTTGCCTGTCAGTGGCTAGGCAGTTGTGCCATGACAATAGACAGTATGTGGTGGCCTTAGACAATATGTTTGGGTGAACCAGGGATCTTTCACATTGTGCATGTACTGTGTATCCTATAAATATTCGCTTCAATCGAAGGGAATAGGATAAACTTATTTATCAAACACTATTGATTGATTCCCCTTGGTGGTGTAAAAACGGAGCCCATTCCTAGGCACCAACATTTCAGGAAACCAGAGTACAAGATTCTTCTTCACCATTTTACCTCGTACCAACTACGATTCCATCAAGTTCCTTGATCCTGAGAATCCTGCATCGGAGGCATGGATTTGCAAAAATTGCATTCTACCTGCCTTAACTGTGGTCCATTCTGCCCAGAAATTGTTGACAATTCCACTCCTATTGAGAGGAAGCTGGTACTAGTGCCCTGCCATTCTGCATTTTCAGATGTATTTCTATTCAATCTGAGCAGCAGGATTTTAAAAGACAAGTGACCGCTTTCGTTTGATATTTATATGCTAGCTCCTTGACGATAGAAAACTTTTAAAATACCCCTTGCACCCTTCATAATGTTAGCAGTTAATTTCTATTTTTAGTAACATATTCTTTGGATAAGTGTTGAATTTCCTTGAACCTAATTAATTTTTCTTCTTCTTTTTCAAGAGCAACTATGCAACCTTAATATTTACCTCTGTTAGGAAAGATATGATTGCACTATTTGAGAAGCCACACTAATTTTTCTCTGATTGAACTGCTCAGCTATTCTACAATTGCTTGGGCAGCCTCTGCTCATAAAGGACAACTGCCAGACGTGGATTATGGTATCAAAAGCCATTCTTCTGCGGATACTGTTTTTAATGTGTTCAACGCCCTGGGAGACGTTGCATTTGCTTATGCAGGACACAATGTAGTCTTGGAGATCCAAGCTACTATTCCTTCCACACCAGGGAGACCATCCAAGATCCCTATGTGGCGAGGAGTTGTTTTCGCCTATATTGTAGTCGCTCTCTGTTATTTCCCAGTAGCATTAGTCGGATACTGGGCCTTTGGAAATTCTGTCGATGACGATATTCTTGTTACCCTTAATAAGCCGGGATGGCTTATTGCAACGGCCAACCTGATGGTGGTGGTCCATGTGATTGGAAGCTATCAGGTATACATCTAACCTTTTGCTGGTTATAGTAAACCACTGACATTATTGGATTATAACCTAGCATAAAATGAATTCCTCTTTGTTTACGTACACCCTGAGATTGTAAAATCCTTTTCCTGAATTGATGAATTTAAGTGGATGCTGGGAATCCTCTACATCATCTCTTCCCCTTCATTTCTCGGCACAGCATAACTTGATGCAACTTCAATGTAACTTATTGAGCTTCTGACATTGTTTAGTGTTTATTGTAGGTTTATGCTATGCCCGTGTTTGATATGATGGAAACAGTTTTGGTCAACAAACTTCACTTTACTCCAGGACTGCGGCTTCGTTTGGTTGCTCGCTCATCCTACGTTGGTAAGTGGAATCAGTCTTACTGAAAATGAAAGCAGAAACTTTGCATTCTCACAAACTTTTAAATGCTTTTCTCTGAATAAAAGACTGTTCTAACGCACCTCTGAATGCCAGCCATAACTTGCTTCATTGGCATATCATTTCCTTTCTTTTCGGGTCTGCTTGGGTTCTTTGGAGGATTTGCTTTTGCTCCAACAACTTACTTTGTAAGTACTTTATAACCACTAAGACGACACTTTCATACTATGCAAAACTTAGTATATTTTCTTTCTGTGCTTCAATTTTAGTTTATTGGCCTTGTTTCAGTCTTATGGCCAATTAACCAAATGTGATTTGCTTATGTATAATTGTCATTGACGTGTCATGTATTTCACTATTGTAGCTTCCTTGCATCATGTGGCTCGCAATATACAAACCAAAACGATTCAGCTTGTCGTGGATGGCCAATTGGGTTAGTCCTCGAGTCCCCTCAACCTTGCTTTCAGGCATTAACTTTGTAATGTGTTAGAATAAACTTTCCAATGGTAAAATACACAGGAAATATGAAATAAAAACACACTGGGAAGAAAATAGGGAATAGGAATTTGTGAAAGGTGTTTTCTATGTACCATTCAAATATATCTTATTGACTTTTTCAAAAGTGTGCAGAATTTCAAAATAATTTAAGAAGCCATATACATCTAATACATTTACTTTTTAGGTAAACGTGTGCGGAATTAGAAAATAACCTTATATATATCTCTAACACATTTACTTCTTATGCAGATATGCATCTTCTTGGGAGTTATACTCATGATTGTGTCATCTATTGGGGGTCTAAGGAATATCATTGTTCAAGCAAGTACATACAAATTTTACTCTTAAGCAGAAAGATGAGTTGCTTATATCAATAATGTTCAATAAGAGAGAAAATATTTCATGTATATTATTTTGGGACTTGTTCAAGCTTTTCTTGTAAGATTATCTCTATTCACCCCACCTTGGCTTCCTTTTCATATTCTTTGTATTGTTTTAAAATCTGCTGAGCGATTGAACTCAGCTAAAATTTGCTTTACATAAAAGTTTTCTATTAGATTAAATTTTAATAGAATCCAACATGCTTAAAATATATGCAGATGTAATAAGCTGTTTGGCCAAAGTTGATGTATGTTACTTTGAAGTGAAGTAAATTGTGTAACTATTATGAGATCTTCAATAGTAGAATAAATGTGAAAGATGAATATTTACAATATGCAACATAACTTTGATATAAATTTCTAGAAATACATTATTAGAATTGTTTCATATTCAACTGATATCAGGACCTTTTCTCTATAATAATTTAAGGAAACTATCTTCTACATTAAAAATTGAAAATTGAAAATTGCACATTCAAAACATTTAATTTTCTTTCCCTATTATGAAATAGGAAACACATCAGATAATTTTTAGAATCTGGATGGCTATAATGTTGGAGATATAAGATGTACAAGTCAAGATTTTTTTCTTGTTCGTAGTTATAGTGATACAGTCATAATTACAAGGTTCATTAATTTCAAGGTGTACAATAATATATAAATAAATTGAGTTTTATTTTGTCACTTTATATCATTGCTTGCATAACCTCATAAACACAATGAGGAGGTTGAAATTTAAGATTTAAAGGTTAAAGTTGGATAACTACAAAACCAAATATGGAATCACTCATTATGTCCTTTCATAACTTAATCAATCAAATGAGGAATTCATGCACACCTTACTATGACTATTCGGATTTGGTATGGAATCAGTAGTGATGTCCTCCCATAACTTAATCAACACAATAAGGAGTTAGTGCAAACCCTACTATGAATATTGGGATTTGGTATGAAATCACTAGTGACGTCCTCCCCATAACTTAATCAACACAATGAAGAGTTTGTGCACACCCTACTATGACTATTGGGACTTGGCAAAAGTGTTGAGACTCAACATGGGATTTCTACCAATAGCTTACTTCATAATCAAACAAGGCAATCAATTAACAATAAAGATGATTAAATAACATTTTTTTTCTTTTCCATATAAAAATATGTATTATGATATGATTAAGTTGTTATCCAGTGTCCAAGGTAACCTATCTTAAATAAAAAGCTACTTTTAAAAGATTGTAATAGAAAGCACGCTACCACATAATGTATTTAATATTGAAATCCAATGATGTTGTGGAAGGTGAGATTAAACATCTTGACAATGTGAAGGACTGTGAAATTGAGAAGTTCCATAATTGTGAAATATAGTAGAATGTATAAATGTGAAATATGGTAGAATGTTTTGGTTTAGTTCAAAATGAAATTGAATATTTTTACAATGTGAAAAAATATGATATTAGAAGTATAATATTGAGAAAAATTATGATTATGAAATATGTTAGAATGCTTTGTACAAATTATGTACAATTTAATAAAAGCATAATAATAATAATAAGGATTTATTTGTGTTAATTTTAAATAATTATTTTCTTTAATTGTATTATTTTTAAATTAAACAATTATATTGTATTGAGTCAAAAGATATACAAAAGAATATTTTCTTTCTTTCCTTAAATTACTTGAATGAAGTCTCATAATGTAACAAAATACAAAAGCAATACATATTAAAATAGATTCCAATGACATGTCATGCAATTGTACAAAGGTGTATATATATATATATATATATATATATATATATATCCCTAAATGACATAATGAACTCACGACAATATATAAAAGCAATACATGTTAAAAAAGATTCCAATGACATTTCCATATCATATGGTTTGTACAAAGATATATTTTATTTCTTTCATCCCTATATAAAAGCAATGCATGTTAAAACAGATTCCAATGGCATTGCCATGTCATCTCGTTTGTACAAAGGTATCTTTTATTTCTTTCTTCCCTATATTACATGAATGGACTCTTAACAAAATATAAAAGCCACACATGTTAAAACAGATTCCAATGACATTTCCGTGTCATATGGTTTGTACAAAGGTATATTTTCTTTCTTTATTTCACTAGATTACATGAATGAACTCTTTGACCATGTAACAAAATATAAAATCAATACTTAAGCTGTTAAAATAGATTCCAGTGGAATTACCATGGCATATCGATTGTCATCCGTCAAGGTGGCTTGTTCTTTTTCATCTTAGAAACTTCTATCCATTCTCCTTGCTGCTTTTGTAATGGTGTTGTTGGTTTTGGCAGTTCTCCATCTTCTAGTCTTGTTGTGCTTTAATCCTCCAATTCTTGGAAGGCTCCCTTGTTGTCTAGAGTCCTCTTTGCTTAATCCTTTTTCACCACCACATCAACACAACTTTCTCTTCCCTTTTCTAAGGAGGGATGAAGAGGCGTGATCATTAAGGAGAGGGTGTGAGTAAAGGTTAGCAATTTCGATCTTGAGCAAGTAGAGGGTCAAAGCTCTTTTGTGTTGTTTGTCTCTTGGGATCTGCAACTTCCTTTGGACCTAGAGATTGCAATGATGATGTTGGACATGTTTTGTACTCTTTGTAGGTTCCTAGAATAAAAGGGTCTTCGGGGGCTAATTAGCCCCTTTAACTATGGGGCGCGGGGGGTAACGCCTCCTAAATAATTTTTTGGGTCCATTTTTGGTTTGTTTTCAATGTTTTTCGGCCAATGGTTTTTCTGCCCACTGTAAACTAATTCTGGTTACATAATTAGGGTTGTAATATAATCTGGGTTAATGGATTAGGGTTTTGGATGCTATAATATTGTATTGTAAACATAAAAGATAATACAATGAGATGGAGAGTAGAGAAACTCTCGAGTAGGTTGGTTTTCATGGTTTTAGGTTTCCAGGGTTAATCTTTGTGTATTGTGTATGTGAGCCATTGTTAATTCTTATGTTTTAGATTTTGTTTGATATTGGTTTTATTGCACAAGTTTATCAAAACTCTTCAAATGCCACTTCATGCAGTTCTTGAGGTGGAGCCTGCATTACTAATTCAACAAAAAGAGGCTTGTCCCACAGACTTTTTGGAGTCACATGAGCTCTTTGATCCTTTCCTTTTCCCTACAAAATTAGTGTAAATGCTTTGACCCGAGGAAAATTGGGGTCCGAGGGATAGTTAATAGAAGGTCCTTGTTGATTAGGCGGTGTTCTTTTGTTGGTCCCACCCACCAAATGGGATTTTTGTGAGATTTCCTAGTGTTTGTCTACCCTTACCAAAAAGTGGTGAGGTGAATGGAGGGTCTGATGACAACATTAGAGAGAGCGTAGTTTTGGATGGTTTGGATCTAATGAAGATCAAGAGGCTCTTAGATAAACCTAGGAATGGATTCGTTGAGACTTGCATCATCTCCATAGGAGAGACAACTTCTTTAACATTGATTAGAGGCATATGTTGGAGGGAAAAACAGGTTGGTGTCTTGGTGTAATTCCCCTAGTTTTGACTCGTGGAATGTATTAAATCAAATTATGTAAATGATATAAATATGCTAGTATGGATTCCTAGTGTGGAGCTCAGGGCCAAGGCCTGACTAGTGAATGGTTATGCATGTATAATGTAAATGTTTCTATATGGACCACGTGGTTGGATTGTCATGATAACTTGAAATCTATGTAAATATTATGTTGAAAAATTAATATAAAGGTCCAAGATGGTTATGTAAAGTGTACTAGAGGGGCTATGATTCCTCTAGAGGGGAAGAGGAAAGAGGGCCTGTGGGAGACTAAATCCTCTATTGCCAAGTGTCAACCTTAGAACTCATCCATTTGCTGCCATGTGCCTTAAATGAGACAATTGCTCCCTTTTGACTTATTAAATCCAATCATTGAATGCCTATGTGAGGTTGGTGGGAAAAGTATTCTCATGTAGTTATGGAATCATGGGATGATATACTTCTACGACAATTGTAAGATTCCTTCCTTTTAGGGTCAGAAGTAATGTTAGTTATCCTTTCACCATCCTCTCATCTCCTTTGGAGTCTATCATCCATTTCTCATGCATATTTTTACATTACATAGATTTTTCATGTTGTTCTCTCCATTACCGATGATTGGACTATGAAAATAACAAAAAAATCAAATTATTAAGGGGAACTTGTAGACATTAGTCGAAAGAGGATGGTTGTAGGTGAGCATAGAGGTCGGTAAATATATGAACCATTACCCATTGGTTGTTTGCTACTTCTGAATGCTTGAGATACAGTGGATTAATGTTATAGGAGGTTGTCCAACAACATATAGTAGGTTGGACTCTTTCTGCACACACTGGTAAACACTCTAAGGATTGGATTTCTTGAGGGAAATGTGGAGCAATGAAGGGAAACTCCTTCCTTATGTTGTGTGGGGCAGTAGAAGAGAGTGCCATGGCTAGGATGGATAAGTGAGATTCCTGTAATTGCTTAGTGGTGAGCAATTTGGCTAAGCATGAGAGAAAATGGGTTTTGGGATGAGAGAGAGAGAAGCTTGTAGGAGTTCCCTTCACCCTGGTGGCCTCATAGCCTGGCTTGGGTGTGGTATTTGCAATTGATACCTACAATTGGGTGTTAAATCGCGCTCGTACAAATTTAGTTGGTTGGATTATCTTTTGTTAAAAGATAAGTATTCTCTTTGTATATGAATGTGAAATGATTTTTATTTACTTCTTGTGGTAAATGCATTTTCTATTCTCTTTTGTTATGTTTGGTAAATGGATTTGATATGCATCTCTTAGTCATTAATTTTGAATAATGACCCATGGCGCGAAATTTGTAAGCATGAAATTCGAAAATACCCCATTATATGGTCAGAATGATGGATGAGGACACTACAAAGTGGTATCAGACCTCTTAGTTGTAGCACCAGGGTTGTATGGGTCAGAATCTACAGTTATAGGAAAAAATCAAAGTTTGCACATGAAGTGTTTGAAAAAATGCTTCTATGAAAATATGTGGTTTTAATTGTTAAATAATATTTTATCAGATCCATGACTTAGATTTTATGCCAACAACATGAATGGTAGACTATCTTGAGAAAATTTAGAACAAAAATTCGAAATTTGTAGAGATATTAGTGGAAACAAATTATTATCTTAAGTGACAGAGAATTTTTAGCATGTGTAAATCTTGTGTGGCCACCTATGGAAGAATTCAAATTTTACATATTTGTGAAATTTTTAAAAATTTGGGAAAATTTGAGGTGGGCCCCACCAATGCCACATGGACAGAGGTGTGACATGGAGGAGCCACGTAGATAGGGGGTGACGTGGAATAACCATGTCGAATGAGTTCATAGGTGGCAGAACCGAAGCAAGGTCAAGTGGCTTTGTTGGCATTATGACGCAATGGTCCAGGTGGAAGATCTAGATTCTTCGCACATGCATATGGTGGTAGCCTTGGCACAGTGCGTGAATGGTTGAAATAAGTCCGCATGGTTGAGGAGAAACGATCCTGACCATTGGCGGGGGAGTGGGGGGACACCTATGTTAGGTCCATGCAGGTTTAAACGTCGCAAATGGTCAAGATTAAAAGTTCGAATATGCATGATAAGATCGTGACCTTTCCGGGGGAGTCCCATTTCCATAGCACTCGATCAAATGTGAATACCGTGACTACTATGATTAAATGTTGAAAGATGCATGGTCAATCATGAACATTTGTGGGGAGACCCCTCCTATAATCACTTGGTTTACTTTATGTGTTGTTGTAACATCCTCTTCACCCAATCCGACCAATGGGAGGGGGCATTAACTAAATACGGGCTTCTAAATTTCGCCCCATACCCATAATTACGAATTTCATGACATTTAATTTATGCACGTGTAGATGTATAAATGAAAAAACACAGCAGAAATAAGATCAATCCACACACACAACATGCATTTACAAGCATAATCATAACATGCATTAAATAAAAACATTGCATACTCAAATATAAGAGAATACTTATCGTTAAACAAAGAAGATCTAGGAAATTAGTTGTGTAAGAGCAATTTTCCACCCAACCATATGCACTTTGTCTAGCATATACTATTTTTGCTAAGATTCCACCCCCAAGCTAGGCTATGAGGCCACTAGGGCGAAGGAATCACCTACAAGCTTCTCTCTCATAACCCACAACCCGTTTTGCACTCTATGCTTGACCAAATGCTCATCCAAATCTCTACAGAGATCTCACTTAGTCTCGTAGCCACGGCAATCCTTCCAAATGCCCCACACAACACAAGGAAGCATTCCCCTTAAATGATCCACAACTGCCTCAAGAAATCCAACCCTTACAGTGCTTCTAGTGTGTGCAATAAGAGTCCAATTTGCTGTATGCTATTGGAGAACCTCCTGTAGCATCGATTATGGCTTCTCAAGCATCTGCGAGTAGAAAAACTCAATGGGTAAGGGTTCCTAGATTTCCCGACCTCTATGATCACCTACATCCATCTAATTTCCCTTCAAATCTGCAGCTCAACTATCTCTAAATTCGAATTTATGGTTTATACACAGTTTGGTAATAGTCATGAAAAACCATAGGGAGCTCTATGTAGAGTAGAAAACTGCATGAGAGAATGATATAATGATTGTTGACTCCAAAGGATAAGAGATGATGGTGAAAATACAATTGACATATCTTCTGACTATAGAAGAAAAGGACTCCTGATAGCTAGAAAAAATGTCACCACCCCCATGCTTCAATAACTACATGAAGTAACTTTCCCACCAACCTCACACATGCATTTAATAATTGGAATTAATAGTGAAAAGGAATTAATTGGATCATTTAAAGCACATGGAAATATTTGTATGAATTCTAAGGTTGACACTTGGCAACAAAGGATTTAGTTTCCCATAGACCTCGTTTCCTCTTCCCCTCTAGTGGAATCATAGATCCTCTAGTACTCTTGACACAACCATCTTGGACCATTTTATTATTTTCCAACATAATGTTTACATATATTTCGAATTGAAATGATAATTCAACCATGCAGTCCAAATAAAAATATATACATCATACATGCCTAGCCATTCACTAGTTAGGCCTTGACCTTGAGCTCCTCACTAGGAATCCATACTAGCATATTTATATCATTTACATAATTTTGATCAAATACATTCCAAGTCAAAACCGGGGGTATTACAATCCCCCCCTTGGAATAACATTGTCCTTGGTGTTTTCTCAAAATTAGAACAAAAATGGGTATGCCTCTTTCATGGCATCCTCTAAATCCCACATAGCCTCATCAGGACCAAAGTGCTTCCATTGCACCTTTACCTATTTGATGGCTCGGTTTTGGAGCAATGTTACCTTCCTATCTAGGATGCATAGTGGCTTGGTTTGGAACTCTCCCTCAGGTTCCACTTGAATAAAAACCCAATCAATCACATGGTTAGGATCATGTACATATTTCTTAAGCAAAGAAACATGAAAAAAATTATGAGCTCTAGTATTAGCAAGCAATGAAATTCTATATGCAACTAGCTCTATCCTTTCAAGCACTTCAAATGGCCCACAATATCTTGGTGACAACTTGGCATAACTTCCAAGCTTCAAGGAACTCTTCCTTGGCATCACTCTAAGGTAAACATGATCCCCAACAATGAATTCTCTATGAACTCTATTCTTATTTGTATATATTTTTTGCCTATCTTAGGTTTCCCTTAAATTTTGCCTAATTTTTGCAACCCAATTCCTTAAGCAATTATGGCCCAAGTACAATTATGCTCATTGGATTATTCCAAGTAATCGGTGTCTTGCACTTTCTACCATACAAAGCTCCAAATGAACTCATGCCCAATGAAGCTTGTTGTCCATTGTTATGTGCAAAATCTACCAAGTGTAGATAATCTTCCCACTTAGATGGCTTGTCCATCACATACATGTGAAGCATGACTTCAAGAACTTGATTTACTCTTTCTATTTGTCCATCTGTTTTTGCATGGTAGTCAATGCTAAAGTTTACCTGTGTACCCAAATCTGCAAAAAGTGTTTTCTAGAAATTTGAAGTAAATTTAGTATCCTTGTATGAAATTATTGCCTTAGGAAACCCATGCAATCTAAAAAAATTCCTTCATAAAAATCTTTGCAATGGAACCTGTTTTATATGTGGATTTAATTGGGATAAAATGTGATGCCTTAGACAATTTATCCACCACAACCATGATGGAATTATGCCGCCTCATAGTCATTAGAAAACTTGTAATAAAATCCATGGACATTACCTCCCATTTCCATTCAAGAATTGGCAAAGGATGCAACAAACCTACTAGGTGTTGATGCTCATGTTTCACTAGCGGGCATTTCATACACATACTCAACAATATCATTTTTCATCTCTCACAAAAAATATTGTTTCTTGGCTATAGCAATTGTTTTTTGGTATCCTAGGTGACCGAAATATGGAATTTTATGGATTGCATCCATAACAATTCTCCTCAAGTCTACAACATTTGGAATATAAATTATGTTTCTATATGTAAGAAGTCCATCCTCTTCTAAATGATACCCTTCAAACCTATTTTCAAAATTATGCTACTGTAATTGATCCTTTACTTGCACACACATTTCATATTCGGGAAGCTAATTGAGAATTTGTTGCCTTAAATTTGATTGACAAGTACTAACGATTTCCAAATGCATTTCATGCATATTTCTGCTGAGTGCATCAACCGCTTTATTTTCTTTTCCTTTTATGTGTTTGATTTCAAAATCAAATTCACATAAAAATTCCAACTATCTAGCTTGCCTGGTATTTAATGTTGGCTGCTCAAATAAATATTTCAGTCCACAATGGTCTATCCTTAGCTCAAATTTTCTGCCCATTAAATAGTGCCTCCACATCTTTAAAGTGTGCACTATGGTTGCAAGTTCCAAATCATGGGGAGCATAATTTTTTTCATGCTTTTCAATTTTCTAGACTCATAACACACCACATGATTGTCTTGCATAAGAACTCCTCCAAGTCCTTGTTTAAATGCACTTTTGCACACTACATAATATTTTTCTGGTCTACAATTTTCAGAATTGGAGCACTTTTGAGAAGCTTCTTCAACTGCTAGAAGCTCTCTTCATATTTCATTTCTGTGTCCACTCAAATTTTATTCACTTCTTTTACAAAGAAGTGATTGGGTGTGCTACCTTGGAGAATCCCTCGATGAACCTTCTGTAATAACTAGAAAGAACCATAAAATATCTCATGTCTTTCACATTCGTTGGAGTTGGCCAATTCATAACGGCTTCAATATTTTTTAGGTCCATTGATATTCCTTCTTCTGAAATAATGTGACCCAAATAGTGAATTTATTTTTATAAAAATCACATTTTCTTAGCTTTGCATACAACTTATGCTCCTTTAGTAATTGAAAATTCATTCTCAAATGTTCTTCATGATCCTCTTCATTCTTAGAGTAAATAAGGATGTCTTCCAAAAAAGCATGCACAAACTTGTCTAAATACCTGCTGAAAACGCTATTCATGAGACACATGAAGGTAGTTGGTGCATTAGTGAGACAAAATGACACCACCACAAATTCATAGTGTCCATACCTTGTTCTAAAGGCTATCTTGTGAATATATTCTTCCTTGAATCTTACTTGATGGTAACCAGACCTCAAGTCATTCTTTGAAAATACATTTTCCCCTCTCATTTGATCAAAAAAATCATTAATTCGAGGCAATG
This sequence comes from Larix kaempferi, assembly GCA_027924585.1. Lineage (NCBI taxonomy): Eukaryota > Viridiplantae > Streptophyta > Pinopsida > Pinales > Pinaceae > Larix > Larix kaempferi. The sequence continues at coordinate 1,101,538 of BSBM01001504.1, read as the reverse complement.
GTTGCTTGTTTTTCATTGTCACTTTGTTCAAATTTCTGTAATCAGTACATAACCTGAGTGTTGCATCCTTCTTTTTCACAAATAGTACGGGTGCTCCCTATGGAGCCTACACTTGGCTGAATGTACTTCTTTTCCAACAATTCTTGCAATTGCATTTTTAGCTCTAATAATTCTTGTGTACTCGTTATGTAAGGTGAATTGGACACTGGTGTAGCTCTTGGCACAAGAACAATTGTGAAATCAATATCCCTCTTTGGAGGAAGTCCTGCAACATCATCAAGAAACACATCCCTAATTTCTTGCAAAACATGATGATCCTCCAACCCGAGGATTTCATTTTCTGTTTTATTTAAAATATGGGATGCGTACAATTGAAAACATTTCCCACAAAACTTATTCATCCGCATGGCTGAAATATGCCTAACATAGACTACCTTTCAGATGCCTTTTACAACCGGGTTTCCTTCCTCATCAATGGATTCAAAAGTTTTGTTGTAGCAATCAAGTTTAACTCTGTGTGCTTCCAACTAGTCCATTCCAATGAGAATATCATATGAACCAAGTGGAAAAATATTTAAATTTGACCAAGTGAACATCCCACACATTTCTAATGGACATTTCTCCACTATTTCACTAACTTTTCTCTTGGTTCCAGTGGCTAGTTGGACCAACCATGATTTACTATGCCTGGTTTTCTTAAAAGCACAAATTTCAACAATTTTAGGAGTGATATAGCTATGAGTAGATCCAAGGTCAACTAAAATATAAATAGATTGATTAGCGATCTCGCCTTCAACCTCAACCATAGTTGATTGATGGTCTACTTGGTGGTCGTCTAGTGCAACATAAATTCTAGGGTAAGTTCTTGCCACTTGACCCACAATTTCAACTTCTTGGATGTTGTGAACTTGCTTTGCACTTCCATTTCGATGTGGACAGTTTCTAAGCAAATGGTCCTCTCACACCCCCAACATTGAAGTGCCTCTCTTGGTTCTCTTGGATTTTCTCCCATCATCCTAGCTGGCTTTGTCACACCCTGTTGTGGTTTCCTCTACTGATTTCTAAACTGAAGGACACAAAGGGGGGTAACTAAGGGACATAACTACAATGAGGATACTCATAGATGGGAAGTGAAGGGATTGAGGTCGCATCTAAGAGAGACTACTATCAGGGGGAATGAGAGACTACTATCAGGGGGAATCCATGGGTGACACATCACAAAATGCTTTGAATAAAGGTTACCAAGGATGTTGCAAAGAATTAGATCATATACAATCTGCAGGAGTGCTATGGAGAATTTTTTTAATGGTTTTGTAAGTACATGGGTACCTGAGAGAAAGAATGAGGGAATGCAAGGAGATAAGTTTCCAATGTATGACCAAGTGAATCAATGAATATAATGCTATTATATGGAAGTTGTTGAGTCTAAGAAAATTTCCATTGTTTCACATCCTTTTACCATCTTTCCATATTATTTTCCCTTGACTTTTAACCATTTTTAATTTTCCCGTAACCCTGTTTTACTCCATTTTAATATTTATATGTGGGATTATATTCAATATTTTCCAATGCATGTATTTTAGTATTTTAAGTGAATTTATGATTAAATGTTAGAAAAATAACATGCTTTCACTTATTTGTGAAATTTGGGTTAGTTTGATCATGATTATAGGAACATTTAGGGCTTGGAATAATGCAATTATTTATCACCTAGCTCCAAATTCGAATTTCCTCTCCAACCATTGAAGATTTGATGAGGATCTGGGATGATCATTCAAAGATCTTGGATAAAGACGAATCTTGATGTCTTGGATAAGATTTGTTATCAAATATCTTAGAGAGTTTGGAGATATCTTTGATTTTCTAATATTTAGCAAATGGTTGTAACCACATGAGAGATTTGTGGATCTAAATTAATTATTTCTTATCTTAGTTTCAAAGAAAATTTATGTAGAAATAAGAGTTCCTTCTCCATTCCAAATGGAGGACTCTTGGAGGATATGTCCAACTTATGATGTAGTGAATAAAACTTCTTGATATTTCCTTTCACATAGATTTCCATTCTTTAGTTCTATAAATAGCATGCTTTGATTTAGTTTTATGATGTTGTAGTTTAGTTTACTACCTTGTTCTTGGGAGAATTAAACTAAATCCAAATGGATCATGGCGGTCATTTATTTCATTTTATGCAAGTGTGTTTATTTTATGCAAGTGATTTTTCCTTTTATTAAAGCATTAATTAATGGAAAGAAGAGGTTCTTGACACATGTCAAAAGATTACTTAGTGACAGCAAGGTCCTAGTAGCATGACGATGTTCGAGTGCACGTTCATTGCTAGTATTGGTTAAGGTTGGTTTCGATTGATGAAGTTTGGCATGTTTCATTTCAGCATTAGATTTCATTTATCTTCATTCATTGAATTATGTTTTATATACCAAAATGGAGCATTGTTGTAGTAAAGTTTAGATCTTTAGAATTGAACACTTAACTACAACTTGATTTGCATTACTTGCGGATATAGTAAGACATAGTTTAATGTTGAATTTTTCTTTGTTTATTTTTGCTTCAAAGCAATTGATTTCCACAGTTAAATTCATTTACCTTCATTTATTTTCCATAAGCATATTAGGTAATTCATACTGCAAATGATCTAATTCTGCACATATTGTGGTTGCATTTCACAAGTTTACATACTTCAGATTGATAAATAAAATGTAACATGATTTATACATATAAATCGACTAACATAAGCAACCAAGAGTAGGATACTAGTGGGAATATCCTTGAGGGTATATGAATGGTGGAAAAATAATGTGACTTTTACAATATGGATGAAACAATGGACTCAATAATGTGTAAAATGAAGCATCAAAGTGCCATAAATGTGGGTTTTTGGGGGTGGGCCAATGAGTGATAGTGAAGAATTACATGTGGATAATTTCATAATCACAAACTAGGTGAACTCCCAATCCCATGGGAAACTAAAATGGCATGGGGGTACTAACAAATAACACCCATGTAAGGGAGGCTCTATTGTCAAGCAAGGGAAAATGCAAGGGTGGCTAGTTGTGGCCACTTTCTTGAGTAGAGGGGGTACTACAAGTGAATTGGGGATCAAACAAGGTTGATGCATATGATGTTTGTAGAGGGAAATCACCTATATGTTAGTTTGAATAAATATACCTGTAAGAGGAGGCTACATGCCGAGATAAATGGGTCTCGTTGCAACCACCACCTACACACATGGAGATGATACTAAAGCTTAAAAGTCTATCTAGAAAGAAAACCAAATGTACAAGCAACATATAACATAGATAAGAATTCGATCGCACACGAGCATGAAAACCAAGGAAAACAAGGGTTTCCAAGAAAGTTCTCAATCACAAAAAAATGGATCACATAATTGAGAAGAGCATAGAACCAGGATTCTGATAGTGCATCAAATGGAGGTTGTATGAGCCTGTACAATATGGAAGAAAATTGGGCTTGAATAATTATAAAAGGAGTGGGTCCCACAACCCTAGGTGTCATTTTCATTGTTCACCACTGGAGGATCTTGTGGGGTCCAAATCTTTAGGCGTTAATTTATTTCATTCCATCCATCATTTTGGGATTCCATGACATGCAGTTTGGTGCTCTCACCTTACCCTTGAATTTTTCCATTTACTTCTTGCATTTTGGCACTCAAGGCACCTTGGGAAATCACAGAGGGTTTGGGTGCAGGTTCTTCCTTTTGAGGCCTTTCATGTGACCTAGTTCATGGGAAATGCCTAAACAAGCATGACTAGGTCATGCTTGGACAAGGAATATGTGCAACCCTCAGTTTCACTTGGATGAGGAACATGCGCCACCCTTAGTTGTGCCTAGATGGAAAAAATACTAACCTGGGTTAATGATTTTTCCCAGCAAGATGCGATTGAGGTTACTCTTTTTCCTAAGAAAAGAGCGATCAGGTTAGTTTTGGTAATTGTTAAAAAATGTGACTAACGTCAAAACTTATGATGCAGGATGAGGATCAACTAGAGGGATCAACTTGATCTCTCCAAGATGCGGAGAGATCAAAGTCTAGACTTCAATGAGCAATAATATTTCATGATATGGGTTACTCTAATTCCTTGAGAACCCATTAATGAGGTCAGCAAGGTTTTTTCTGAACAAGATCATTGAGTATTGGGACTAGGATGCTTGTGCTTTCCTTGTACAAGATGAGTGGATAAAAATTATCCTCCAGGACATGTACTTTATGACTAGGCTCCCTATGCTAGGGGTCATATGTGAAACATAGCCCATGAATCCATGATATGTCAACATGGACGATATCCTTTCTAGGAACTACAGAAAGGAGTTGCAAGTGCATAGAGCCTCCATATTATTGAGAGACATCACTAGCCTAGATACATGATCAATGATGACTAGTGTCATACAAGTACTAGGGTCAACCGAGACCCATAAGATATCCAATGGTTAGATGACGATTGTGGAGTAGGTCAGATGATGCTTATCATCATGGATAGTGGTCCAGTGAAAACTAAACCATTGCAATCGCCATGCATGAAACTTCAGGTTTGGAACTTTCATCTACTTCTTTTTCTTTGAGTGGGTGTCGATGTTGTGCCCTCATGTAGTTGTCTGAGATGGGGGGCCTATGTAGCTCCGGATGCAACAATGGGGTGAAATTATGGTATGGGGTGAAATTATGGTATGGGAAAAAGGTGGTATATTCATTTATGTATTCTTGACCCAGTGGCGCTAGATCCCTGTAGTTATCAAGGACTACACATATGCTAGGATGGATTTCTAGGGAGAGCCAAAGCTACCATGCATATTGGGGCAAGCACGGGGATGAGATGGTATGTATGATTATGCATTATGGTTTTGATAGTTTTGCTTACATACTAGCATAGATGGTAGCTAGAGTTGATTATGTGACACATGGTACTAATTACTCATCATATGTCTATGCGCAAACGTAGAGCCAGTGCCCCAAACAGGTTTTCAACATTGACAAGGTAGGGTCAAGGGTGTTTATCCTTCCCCTTGGGAACAACAACAATGATAGACTACTTAGGGTATAATGGAGTGAATACGTCGCCGACATCAACCAATTTCCAAATGGCATTAGTGATAATGGGTGGAAACATCTATATGATGAGTTGATCGTCGTGTGTTACTAGGCATCACCAGAGTGGTGCCCAACCATGTGACGCATAGCTGTGGCTTCCCAGGGTATCCAGGATATGATGAGGGAGGATTTCCCCCGCATCATTGAGGAGGAGGGAAATGATGATGAGGAGAATTCAAATGGCTCCAAGGATTATTCTAATGATTACTAGGCAGTGATGTAGGCCTGCCACCATACCACGGGTATAGGATTTGGACTTATGTATCACATATTTTGACTGAGCTATGGGATCATAGATGTAAACAATTCTATTTTGGACTTATGCTTATATATTTACGTATGCATGTGAATGCAACTTTTATTTACATGAGCCTTATGTTATGATGTGATGTGATGCAACGTATTCTTATTATGTACATATGGATGCACTCGATGATGTATCGATGGAATGCACATGCATGGTTTATTTCCTTGTTATTGATGATTAATGTGCTAGTATATAATTTGATTTGATGTATTATATAAAAATTCATCGAGACTCCTAGGTATAAGAATGAATGTAATGGATTCAAACTATCTAACCAATTGTATAGTTCGCATATAATTTCTAAAAAGGAAAGCATTGCGCAACCGATAACAATTATTCAATTATGTGACAAGGATATGGGAATCAAGGAAAACACCAAGTTAAAAAATGTGTATATGGAGAGATTCAAACAAGAGAACAATAACAACATTGTATTCCACCTGATTATTGGTGGCTACATTGATACATATACCATTGACATGGATCATGGAGTGTGATGGAGAATAAAGGACCCGGGTGACTGAGGCAAGATTTGGGGAATATCTACTTGCATCGTCAGCATAAATAATGCATCAAGGAGGATGGTGATCCATTTGATAGGAACAAAGACCAAAACGTATGGCTCATTACAAGGGGAAATAAATATAACTATGATACAAACAAAAGAGGATGGGTCAGTCTTATGGATAGTATTTTTTCAGATACTATCCATTACGAGGATGCTTTAATAGTTGGCCATCCATACTGATAAGAAGGTACACCCCTTTCCAAGGTTGTGCTTAATGAAATAGAGGCCCTACGATAGAGACTCAAACTTTAATTGATCAAGTTTATCAAGGGATTGGTCATAAACAAGGACAAGATCACCTTCATAGAGAAAGAACGGGTAGACGTGACTACTGTAATGAGATTTTGAACGTTGTTTTAATACTCAATGTTCTGTATAACAATGCGAAAATACTTTTCTGCTTGTTCTAGGGAAAGAAGGTGTTGTTCTAGAGAAGAAATATCTGGAAAAATTTCAATGATACTAGGGAAAGAAGGTGTTGTTCTAGAGAAGAAATATCTGGAAAAATTTCAATGATAAGGTGCAAAGATGGTATTTAGAAGTCGATGGTTAGAACGGACTTCACTTCATGGATGACATGGAATGGAGTAAAACTGATAGTAGTTTTGGTGGACATCCGATATGCCCATAAGGTGGAAAAGAAAATATGATTCTAATTATAGTTGTGCTTATCCAACGTCCATTGGAGCATATTTTTAAAGACCATGTTGATGGCCTAAACTTGGCCATTACCCTGGGTGTAATAGGAAGGCAAACATTGGTGCTTAAATTTCAAATGGTATGATAACTCTTTCCAAATGGAATCATTGAAGCGTGTGCTATGATCAAACAGTAATTTACGTGGGACACCAAATCGAATTATGGCATGGTTAAAGAAGAAGGGATCCATTATTGTGGCAGTGTTGTTATATGTCGACATGGCTTCGACCCATTTAGTGAAATAGTCAATAGTCTCTATGATGTATTTATGGCCACCAACCTATGCTAGGTTTCACTCCATGAATTCAGTGTCCCATTTGCAAAATGGACCAACGATGATAAGGATGGGTTCTCACCTTGGGTGTAGGAGAGAAGGATGGGTTCTCACCTTGGGGGTGAACAATTGGTAATTTCAGTAACTGCCTCAATGCAATACAAAAATAAAGTGGGCCATAAATAACTAGTGCAGATGATCTTTTGGGTGGTGGCCATGCTTGAAAGACGGACACCAAAATATCCTCTATGGAATTCATTTAAGACCTTATCAGCTTCATCGTAAGATTGTGTCAATGTCTCGTTAGTATAAAACATCACTGATACACTAGTAGAAAAAAAGAAATATATGACTAAAAAAATACTAAAATTTGCATATAAATAATTAATTTTAGACACATGGGTAATAATAGTTTATTGCCAATCACTTATAACGCAACTAAATTTATGAATAGAACATTTAGACATTTATTGGTTGTTTTGATTCATCGACTTCGTAGTATATTTAGTAGTTCTTTTAGTCATTGATTGTCGTTAATTGGTCATTTATTTAGTAGTCGTAGTCATTGATTGCCATTGACAAGTAGTATATTTAATCATTTTATTAATTAATTACCATAAATTGGTGGTAGATTTAGTCATGTTTTTCAGTGGTTTCCATCGATTGATTGTATATTTAGTCATTTTAATCTTTAATTTCCATCATTTCATAGTATATTTAGTTTTTTTTTCCACTAATTTTCATCGATTGGTAATATATTTAGAAAATACATCGCAATATCATTAATTAATTTATGGTAGGGAACAGAGGAATAAAACCACCAATGTCCTGCCTGTAAGGCAGGTGCTCTTACATTGAGCTAACACCCTTTAATAACCGGGGAGAGGAGCAATATAAATGACTAATAATTTAGTATGATTATGTTCAATATATCCTTTCACAAATACCAAATTTTAAAAATTAAGAAAAACGTTTTAGATTTCACTCCATAACCATCGTATTGTAGCGTTTGGTAATGTCACTTAGATTCATGTCAAGAAAATAATCATTGAAAAGTGTATTATGTAGATTCAACTCCATTACAAAATTTCAAAATACTACCATTAATATATACTTCGCTTATACGGTAGGTTTTTTTTTTTAAAATATGATCTCCAGATAAAAGTGCAAATAATACTATGATGAATGTGTTGATCAAAAATTCAATTGAGGTGCATTCTTACGACAACACAACCAAAGGTACATCAATTAATTATTTAGTAATTAAAAAATAATAATCCGATGAGAGTTCTAAAGTCTATATATTATGAGCCAAAGGTCCATGAAAAAGTAGTAATTATTTTCAAAAAAGTTAAGGTCCAAAAATATAATATGATGATAGCATGTGAAAAGGAATTAGAGTCTATTAAAAGCATCAATTAGGCTTTTTCAAGACACAAGTGAAAAGATAACTAAGTTAGTAGCCTATGAATATTTATCCCTCATCTGCACCTATTTAGGTGTAAATTTCATACTACCACAAAAAATATGTTACCTTATTATTGCTTGCTGCATCTTCTACTTGTTTAACAAGTGTTGTCCCCTCATCAATAACATGCTACAAGGCATAGAAAATTGTTGAACTTAGAATAATTAAATTCTCTGGAATAGGTCCTATCTTCTCAAAACATAATTTCCAGTTATAAAAAGCATCTCATATAGAGAACTTTTCCATCTAGTAATAAAGCAAAAATAATAACTTATTTGAAAAATTGAGCTATCAATTTTAGACCTTTGGGTATCCTATAGAACAACCTATATATCCTTGAAAGGCCATCTATTTGGTCAATACTCACTTTCATTTCACAATGTTTATTAGAAGAAAACATAATAGAAAATGAATTCACATTTGTATACTGCAATTCCATGTACCAAATTCATACCTTCCTGTCCTTTAGAAAGGAATGACACCCTAGATGTTCCTTCTCCAAAAATTGATTTTCATATTGGGAAAGAAGTTCATGTTCTAATCTCTACACAACAAATTCCAAAAATAAAAGCAAACAATAAAATGAGGGAGATTGAAGAATTAGAGACAAATTGGTTTTCCATTACATGAGTAATTGAGAACTCAAAAATAAAAATGAGAATCCTATTTGACATCAAGTTATGCATTCACAAGAACTCTTACAAATGGACTCTTACCCTAAATAAATTTTGATCACTGTCTATATGTAAATAATGACCAACTCTTTCTTTCTCTTGCTTCAAACATTCTTCATCCTGTAGAAAGATACATTTTTTACTTTAATTTAAAGCTTGAATTTAAAACGAGTTGTTTACATATAAAATTTGCATGACAAAGACCGGATTTAGAAGAAAATTCCTCAAAACCCATTGTAGCCAAGCTGAGATTGAGACTGGCTAGTACTTTTAAATGTCTTTACTATTTTAAGGAGTTCATAACCCCATGTTTTGTAATGGCATGAAAGAACTAATTGATCCATGCGTGTAACGCTTTGAAACTTAATTTACTAGATTGTCTTTGTTTGTGTTTTCATCTATATATGTTGTGTGTGTGCTTCTAATTACATTGTTGTGTTCTCTAAATTTATTGTAGCATTGTAGATTTACACCATCTACCATGAGGAATTCAAGGTAGGAAGATTGACCATTGTTTTAATCTTACAATGGCATCCTTCACAAAATTATCAAAGAAAACCCAATGGCGTGGAATAATATATACATTGATGTTGACACACAAACATATACAAATTATCAAGCACACAAATATATACAATTAAAATATAACTTACTTGATATAGGTGTTTCAATTTCATTGTGCCTTTGATCGCAAGGTTTACTATAGTTAGGAACTTTGCTCTATCTGTTGCTTGTGGAATTTCCTACGAATCATATCACAAATTCAGAATGTCTCTTAATATTACATCCATGGTACATATATTTAAGATTGACTAAATCAAGTTCAACAACTGAAACTAATGATAGCTTATTTTCCCAACATAATGAAAGAGCTACAATTTACAACAACAAGAGAAACATTAAACATACAATCCAAAACTTGTATTAATAAACATAAAGCATGAGTGCATGTATATACACGTTTCAATATAAAATCTTGCATAAATTTCCAAGTATACTTATTCATTTAATACCTATGTCCCATAGCTTCATAGATGAAACTTAAGAAGGTATAATTTTAGGAGATACATTTGGAGCTCCACACATATTTTATCAAGAATTTCTATTAAGACAACATAAGCTTGAATAAATAGAATCATTTCGTTTTCTTCTTAAAATCCGATGAATATACTTCTAAGGAATTCATTCATATGTTGGATAACTTAAGTTGGTATAGAATATTTATATGAATTCATCAAAGTTGTAGGGTAATTGAATACCATAGCATATCTTGATATCCTTGACTTGAACAATGATGATGTCCAACAAGATTTGTAGTACTACATTTCGAGGAAGCTAATATGCACAATAGAGAAAAATTAGATATTACATACCCAAGAAATGAGAGTGGTTCACTTGGTAGAGATTTATCAATCAACTTTCTTCCAAAAAGTTGCTCCAACAAAACAACTCCATATGCATAGACATTACTTTTCTATGTCAATTTATCTATGCAAACAAAGTTAATATTCATCTCATGATGTACAAGGTACAAAGCAATTTGTTCATGATGTACAAGGTACAAAGCAATTTGTATGTATTGATAGCTATGTTAAAAAAGGAAAGGATTCATATACATCCACTATTAGCAAAATATTTCACCACCTCATGAAAAAGGATCGAGGGTAATATTTCACCACCTCATAAAAAAGGATCGAGAGAATTCATACCGCTAAGCTATCAAATTTTTGATTGATCTCATACTATAATAGTTTCTAGGGTTTGGGTTGAGGGATTTGCAATGTTGTTTATCCTTCTTCTTATCTAATTCTCCCCACTTGGTAAAAAAAGCTATAGCTAGTAACACATACTTACAACCATGAATTATGCATTACAAAATAGTTGTAGAACCACTTGCTTTTAAATAAACCCTAGTCCATGCCTGCAGGTGATTCATAGTGCATAAAGGTGGTTCGTGGTGGAATTGGCGTTCAGTTATTGCATTGGCTGAACACATGACATGGAAATTTTATGCTCTTGGATTCTCCCCCTCAATATCATATTTTCCCTTAGGATCATGCTGGATGGTCATCTCCCTTGGTGTGTTGATTGATAAAGAGTAGACAAAACTCCCCCCTCCCTTTTGGAAAAGTAATATAAACACTTCATAGCGAACATGAAATTCCCATGGCTAACTTTTCCCCCTCATACTAGGGAACACTCGACCTATTTTCTTATTTAGATAATTAAAGAAGGTCAATTGGCACATAAGGGATCTTGTTGAAAACAATAAAAAAAATATAGGCCTATGCGATCAAACCCTACCTACCTACCTACATTGATTCTAGTCAATTCACACCAAATTATAATGGCATAGTTGCAAGGAAGCAAAAGTACAAGTCAGAACGAATTCTTTTGATGAAATTCAATGCTTTGATAACATATAATACTACAAAACGATGATACAACATCGTCATATGTTTGTAGAGACGGTATGTGGATGTAAAAGGTTTGAATGCATCAGATTTCTGCAAAGACGGTATATGGATTCCAAAGGTTCGAGGCCCACCCACCTAGATCTACTTTTGTGATTTGTCTCGAGTTCTTTTTGTTTCTCCTATGATTATTGTGGATCAGACCATCCCCCACATCTTACTGAATATCAATGATCTACCTTAGTTTTCTACATTATAGGATCTTCTAGATAGGCCCTTTGGTGGAGCTTTTACCCTCGGTGGAGCTTTTACCCTCACTCACTATAGATCCATCACAACATATTCATTTATCTTCATATTTGTGTTAATTGTCTCCACATGGCCTCATATCTATTGACTAGGCTTCTGCGTACTACTTGTCAGCGTGGTGCTTGTTGACCATAGTACTTAGGGTGGAAACCCTTTTTTGTGTGAACCTGTACTTGTGAAAATGCATGTAAAGATCAAATTTACCTTGCCAAAATTGTAACAAAAGAAAATTATTTGTAGAGGTAGAAGGAAAAAACAAAACAGAGTACATTTGTATGCCTAATGTGTCAAGCAGCTTGTATCCTAGTGCTTGATGTGCCTTGATGTGCCCTAGTATGTACTACACCAAGCACATTAATAAGAGGTCTAAAATGTAGTGAGAAAGGGGTATTTTCGCTGCTACTTAACCATGACATTTTTTTTATAACATAAACAAGGTAAAGGATTATATTATAAAAGGATGTGCACAACCATTCATTACAAAAAGAGACAAGGTCTAAGCTCAGAAAGTATCTGCGCATAGGAAATCAAAATATGGGCCAGTCTATATTTGTAGAAGTTCCTAAACTACTTCCTAGTATTCGCCATAACAGAGGAGGGATATACCCTTGCAAACTGCAAATTTAACAGAATACAACAAAACATTCAAACATGAGGGGGAGGACCAACCCAACTAATTCTAGGAACCTTGTTGCCCATACATCGGTTGCTGTACAAATGCTTCATCCATGGGTCTCATATATTCAGCTGGATATTCTTGACAGTGGATGCATTGTGACATCTTAGCCATCTTCAAGACTTCCTCCTTTATAACTTCCACATAACCCATCGGCTCGAACAAATTCCTCTCCAAATAATCTATGCGCGAACCCCGGAAGGTTAGCTGCTGAGATATATATCTCATGTCTTCAACTGACTCTCTGTGGGATTTAATACCAGCCCAAACAACCTCATACACCTTACGCAAATGATTTTTAAAGTTTTCTACACTTGCTTTTAAAAATTCCATCCCTTCAGCTAAGTCGACCATTGAACCCTATTTAGAGAGATGGAAGTGATATGACTCTCCAAATATCTTGGGAGAATGGATTGAGGATTCCGTCTGAGCACTATACTTCTGTGCCGAATCGTGTTCAGAAGCCAAGTATTCCTCGCATACAGAGAAGGAGAGGCATTCAAAATACTCCCTGAACCGCGGAGACACTATCCACACCACTCACAGGATTTCTCAGGGCGTTCGGTATAATGTTTAAGTGAAATATTCCAGGGAAATAGACCACCGAATGCACAATATATGCTAAAACATATTTACTTCCAGCCAAAAGACATGCAAGGGCTGGGTTATGTGAAGACCCACTCGTCCCGGATCGTGATGAGGCTGCAGACAACTCAATGCATTTAATATTCCAACAAACCGTTATACCTCGCATTTAACCCACTTAACCAAAATGATTAAGGTATTCTCTTAAATTATTAAGGTATTCTCTTAAATTTTTGGTGACCATCTTCATATTTCACAATTCCTGGCTCGAGGTTGGCATCTTGATTGGCTAACACGTTACATTGCTTGTTGTTTTCCCTTAATACATGGAGGAAGGTTATCTCGGGATGATTGTTTGACTGAATGAATCTTCTATATATTCTTTTGCATCGAGGGACACCTTTAACATATCCAAACCTCATCTTTTGAATGAAATGTCAAAAACCTTTAAGCTGATGATGTTGAAGTTTGAGACGATTTCCATAGCGTGAAGGAGGGCTAATCATTTTGTTTCATTGTTGGATTTATTTCCTAGTCCCCACGCAAAGGAGGTAAATATTTTCCCTTTGGAATCAAAGATAATCCCACCCACACCTACCTCCCCTTGCTACTTAACCATGACATCGCTGGTATTTTGAGAGCAGTTTTATGGGATTCAAATAGTGGTACTGGTAAATAGAAGCAACGTAATAGATACCAATTTACAAATCATAACAAAAACCCTATATTAATAAACTTGATTTTTGATTAAACATCGTTGTAAACACACAAAATTTAAATTGATCCAACCAATAATTGAATTCATATGCTTATGTTTCACCAAGACGCTATAGGAAATTCATTTATGATAGAATTATTGAAAGTGCCACCAACTGCATCATAGCTAGTCCTACTTTGCTCATTCCGCGCATAGAAGAAAGTTTCCCCCAATTTCTTTCCCCCAAATTTCTTCCACCCAACTTTTATTTCCCTCCACATGAATTTGAGTTTTTAAAATTTGTTAATATCATTATATTATATATAATGTAATATATTTATATATTAAAACATATTGTATTAATACTAAAAATTATATAATATTAGATATTAACATACTATATATTAAATATATAATAGTATAATATCATATATAAAATCTAATACTATATAGTTATATATTAAAATTTATAACTATTATATATTACTAATTATACATCTTAACTATACTATATATAATAACTATATTATACATTTTTACCTAGATGCGAGTGACGTTATACCTACCCCCACACACCATCCCACATGGTTTTCACACGCTTTGGTACAGAGGAGGTGACATGTAGAGGATGCTTTATGGTCGATATAGATGCAACTAGCAATAGATTGATGAGGTTATTCGTGTGCTTGTGTTTGCAGGGTTGGATCCACCTGATGGCTTGGATCCATAGTGTTGCAAGGATGCAAGAGTCATTGTGATGAGACCTTGAAAAAATTGCATCCATAGAAAATAAGGGTGCTCGATCAAGTCTGTATGCTAAAGAGTTAATGAGTCAAGTGGGAGAGAGGAAGATGTTAATGGAGGACATGAGTGCGACAAGCCTTGGGTGAAGTAAGGTGACGCTCCACGAGGGTCTATATGTATCTTGAGTTCTGATTTTTTTCGATTGTTTAGCTTGGTTGCAGCTTGAATTTAGGTGAAATTTTGTTAGAACAGGGATACATCATGTGTGCTCACAATGATTTATCGGTGGCTTGGTGCATTCAGGATGTCCTCATCCCCCGCGCTAGCGAGCTCGGTGTAGGAGAGGGAGGGGGAATCGGCCCCAGCTGATGCTGGAGGAGCTATACCCCTGCCAGATGTTTCATAGCAGGGTCCCTTATAGGAATGAGGCCTAAATAAAAGAATTGGAGGCCATATATCTGGAAACCTAGGAGTAAGAACGAGACCAGAAAGTAGGGATAGATCCATATTGGATTGTTTAGATCAGTTTGCTAGCTAATGTGCTTATGGAATGTGAAAGGATCCAGGAATATGCTCTTTAGGAAATTCCTACTATTCATGAAGCCTTCTATGTCGCTCTTCGGGACTTAGATAGGTTCGCAGAAGTGGTGGGGGATCCATTCCAAGTCACGGCTCCGAGAAACGAAAATGTCCAAACACAACCCATCTCCATCTCCTTGGATGAGATCACACCAGATGATATATTGGTTGATGCTCCAGGTCCTTAGTTTCTCAAATGTTCAATATTTTTTCAATGTTTTTGTTTTTCTATGGTTAGCACACTAGAGTACTCATTTTGAATTAGCATCCTAGTTTTCCCATGCACTATGAATCCATCCACAGCGTTAAAATTTTAAAAAATACACAATTTGATTGCAAAATTTTGAATTTTCATTGTCGAATTTCGTCTAATAATTTGTCGAAAGGGGAAGAATGCTCCATGATTATCTTGCTCCATTAAAATTTACTAATTCGTAAAATAAATTTTATGATTTAATAAATTTTAACAATGCAGATGGATTCAGAGACCCCATAATTATTTTATGATTTAGTAAATTTTAACACTGCTAATGGATTCAGTCTCTAAATTCGTCACTACGGATGAATTCAGTCTTTGAATCCATTTACAGTATTAAAAGTTTCTAAATCATAAAATTCGATTGTCAAAATTGCAATTTTCCATTTTATATTGATCTTGTAGCTATTATATAGTCTTATTTTGTCCTTGGAATAATTTATTCGTTTTTGTAGTCATTTTTTAGTTGTGTCAATCATTATCTAGTGGCATTTTTTATCCCGTGACTAAATTAGTCCTTTAATTTAGTCATTTTTAGTTGTTTTCTCAAATTTAGTAGTATTTAGCTTAGAAACACTGTCATGACTAGCTTTTTTAGTCACGTAGTCATTTATTTTCCCAAATCCTACTAGTGATAATAAGGTATCAAGGGTCTTGGTGACAGATCCAACAATGATCATTGTGGGTGTGGTGAGTCCTAAATTCTGAGTGTACAAGTAAGTGAGAATGTCCCTGTACAAAGGATTGTTCGATGTAATGGTGAACAAATGTTAGTCCCGAAGATTGTCGTTGATAGGGGATTAGTTGGTGTTAGAAGGTAAAATGACAATGAACTTTTCCAAGGCCAATCCTTCTTACCCTTGGGGGTTACAAATTGCAGTCATATTATTGAAGGATAATGATCCACTTAGATATCTTTCCTTGGATGAGGATTCAATTCAAGAGATATAGAATGGCTTCCGAGTTTGCGATGACTTTGAATTTTATTAATAGGATATAATGACAAAGCTTCTAGACATAAAAGATGATGGATAAGGCTATCTTCTCCTCCTAGGGGTAGGATATCGAGGTTCCATATAATTTCTTATTAACATAGTAGATGAAATGTTCCCAATGGTCGTCATACTCTTGGATGAACACTCCAATGACAATGTAAGGGGACGTTGAGACGTAAATGATGAAATCCTTTGCAAAGTTTAGAGGGATAATCAAGGGACCCAAAGTAAGAGATTTTTTTAATGCATCAAAAGAAGCTTGAGTTTGATTATCCCATTATATGAAGGGGACGTTGGATCAAAGAAAATTCAAAAATACATGAATGGTTGTGGTGTAATCTAGGATGAAATGGTGTAATAAGTTTGACTTGCCTTGAAGGCATTGCAATTGGAACAATGTCTTAGGAGGTGGAAGTTCAAGGATGAACTGGAACTTCTAAGGAACAATGGTGATCCTCTTCTTTGATATGATAAATACTACCAATCTATTAACAGTAATGTAAAACACGCACTTAAGTGGGTTCAAGTGGATTTTTTATGTGCAACACCTAAGGAATACTTTACGAATATATTCTAGGTGTTGTGAGTATTTTTGGGACGTGTGGTGAGGTCATCCAAGCATGCTAGGATAATCTCAACCATTTTGTGAAGGCAATATTACATAACCCATTGGAATGTGTATACAACATCTCCGAGTTCAAACGACATATTGTCTTGGTAAACGAACATCCCTGGGGGTTGGTAAAGGAAGTTTTATACTGATTTTGTTGATGGAATTGAATCTGGTTATACCTTGAGAAACCATACGTGAAGGATAGTACTGTTGGAATACTAAGAGGGGGGTGAATCAAACATTCAACTATTTAAACAATCTTTTTACTTCTTAGACTTGTAATTGCATCCTAGATATCATACAACAAAGCACATAAGCATAAATACACAATATACAAATATTTTATGTGGAAACCCAAATGGGATAAAACCACAAAATGTTGTTCTTATGTATTTGAAGAGTACATTCAATTTTATGTGCACTAACGCAAAGGAAGCACCAACTCTCTAATTTTTCTATCACCAACTAGAAGGAGGCACCAACCCCCTTGTGATCACCAACTCATTTATTTCTCTAACACCAACTAGAAGGAGGCACCAACTCCTTTGTGAGCATTGAATCACACTTCTCAGGCACCAACTTAGAGGAGACTACAATATCCTCTCCTTGCCCCAATCCTTACACCTTGATATGGATAAGAGTATCAACCTGCCACTGTCACTATGTCAACCTATACATGCATCAAATTTGTCTGCAATAAAACCTTCAACAAGATGCCCTTCAAATCCGGAGCAAACCCTAGAAACAATCATCCATAGACTTCATTTGTTAAATGCTTATTCAACCCCTTAACATCATTATCATCTTCAAACTCTAGGTCTTTCCAAGAGAGGAACCCTATATCATGCCAATAACATCACCATACTTCATGCCCATAACATCAAAATACTCCATAATAATAACATCACCATAATCAACAGCATCTCCATAACCTATGCCAATGCCACCATAATCTATGGAAATAACATCATCATGATCTATGGAAGATATTCACCATAGTCTTTGCCAATAACATCACAAGAATCTATGGAAATAACCAATGTCACTATAATTTATGGCAATAACATCACAATAATCTATGCCAATAATATCACCATGATCTAGGCACATAATATCACCATGATCTAGGCCAATAATATGATCTAGGCCAATAATATCACCATGATCTAAGCTAATAATATCATAATTTATGCAAAAACATCACCTTGGAGAAACCTTAATCCATACCCTTTGATAATACAAACCTTAATATATGAGAGAGATAAGAATCATGCCCCAAAACTTCTTCACTTTATCCTCCAAACAAACATTCCTTAACTCATCTTATGTCATAAGAAGAATGCACCAAACTTTACGCGAAGACATCCTCCTCATGAACTTCGCTTGAATTTTCTTATCCCCTTAAACTTGCACATAAGATATTATATGAAAGATCGATGATATATATAACAAGAGCCGCGTGCAGCTTAGTCCCTACCTTAGTTATATCTAAACAAAATATTTTATTTAACTTAACAATGAAATAAATTATTAATTTACTTTTTATTTATTTCAAAAATTCAAAATGCAAAAAGAAAAAGAAGTTCAATGCATGTTTTGTTTTTTTTACAAAAATAACATATAGTAGACTAAAATTAAAAGGTTGGAATTGAATGATGACTCATAATGTCTCACTAACGCAAAGCAAACAACACATCGATTAGATTGAAATAACGACCTATTTAAGTTTAAATTTTGACAAAATTACACTTAACTAACATATAACATATATGGAAATATTATGAATCAAAATTATTGAGACATACTCAAAGCCTATCTATATATGTCAAATTATGAATTATAAATATTAGAAGAATCTGATCAAC
Organism: Larix kaempferi; assembly: GCA_027924585.1. Taxonomy (NCBI): domain Eukaryota; kingdom Viridiplantae; phylum Streptophyta; class Pinopsida; order Pinales; family Pinaceae; genus Larix; species Larix kaempferi. Next base: position 1,082,693 of record BSBM01001504.1, on the reverse strand, counting down.
AACCTTCTTCAAAAAAATCCAAAATATAACTGTATTTCTTAACAAGCTGCGTCACTTCAATTTAGAAGGGGCAATTCAAAAAATAATAACATTACATCTAAGCCACATTGTTTCTTCACATTTAACATATTCTGAACATATGCCATACTTGTCTATATAATATTGATTCTTGCCATCTTCTTTATTATTGGTTCTTAAACTACTTTTTCCCCAACTTTAATAAACTCATTAATCAAATTCTACTCCTTAATCTTTCAAAACAATAACTTTTAAACATTCCATCCAACTTTGTTAAGATTGTGCTTCTAATATTTATACATCTTTTTTGAACATTCCTTAGGAGTGGCAAGAATACATGAGAACAAAGAAGTTAGATTATGGTTACGATTTTGTGACCATAATTTATGGAGGTTGTTGAAAGCTTTCAATTGAAAATAAGAGGTCATGCATTCAAGTCTCTGAAGTGATTGCCTCTATGAAAGAGCCTCACTGGATGTTGCCAATGATAGAGATTGTGTTCAGACAAAGAGTATGTTTCAAAGTTTTAAACTACTTAACAACCTACTTGAATTAAAGTAATAATTAATTCAGTATTTAATGATCACAATAAGTTTTTTTCTTTTAATATCTTAATCATTATATAATACATAACAAAGCTAAGTTTTTTTTCCGTCAATTTCTCAATTATTCAAGTTCTCAAAGGAGAGAAGTAGGCATGCACATAGGGGACACACCAATGGAGACTAATGTGCACACAAAATTTCTAATTCTTTTTCTTTTATCTCAATAGTTATAATGTTTTATTGAGTAATATTATTTTAAAAAAATTGGAAAATGAATTATACTTTTTATTAATTAGATATAACTATCAATTATTTTAATAAAAAATCATAATTAATTTATATATTTTAAATCAAACATACTAAGTATAATAATAAGATTGCCACAAAACAATGTAACTTTTAAATAAACTTTTTTTAAAAACAACAAAATACAAAACTATAAATACCATTATTAGGCCCTGTGTTAACATAAACATTCACTTTCTAAAGCAGTTCTTAAATATGTTACGGTTGCATGGAAATGATATGATTTTTTAAACTGCTATTTACCTTTTGATTAAAAACTACAAAACATTTGGCACAAAGGTGTCTGCAAAGGCATGTGCATTAAGCCCCGTTCCATGTAATAACAAAAACATTCACATTATAAAGCAAAGAGGTTTTTTATTTTCAGGTAAGTAAATTTGTTGACCAAAGTTTTTGGACAATAATCTAGAAAACAGTTCTAAGAAGCCCTCCAATAACCAAACACTCACATTACAAAGTAAAATAGTTATATAATTTTAAGGAAAGACAATTTTCTTCTTATTTAAAACTTATGTCCATATAAAGCTGAGTCCAAACTGTTTGGTACATAGTAAATATATATATATATATATTGGCATTGCTGCAAAGTGTCAACAAAGCACTGAAATGTCATTGTTCATTGATCATTTGCTTACATGACAACACATAGACGAACGAAAATACAATGAAATGCAAAAATATAAAGAAATTCTAATGCAGTGTCAGAGATTCATAGCAATCTTTGGTGTCACTAACAACTGCAAAATATACCAAAATTAGTTATGTAGTAGCAAGTATATCTTCCTTCACCAATCTCATCAAACAAATTTCTTAGGTGAGCTAGTCAATACTTTCCAAATCTTCTTTGAAGGCTAAAGAATTTTTTTTCAACGATTGAATACCTTGTGAAATTGGCCAAGATCTTACAAAGTACTACTATGATTTCAATTTCTAATCACTTAAATTATGTCTCTCAAATCGATAGTGATAGTTTCAAGAGTCTTGAAATCACGCAAGAGGAAAACCAAGCTCCTATTTCCTTTCAGATTCTTCCCTAACTCCTCATTAAATGGTGTAGATCACTGAGACTGGAAGGACACATTATCAGAGTTTGAATTCAAGTCCAAAGGTACATGGTAAAATAAGCGAGAAACAAGAAACCAATATCAATAAAATATTTTATATTGAATCTAATTATATTAAATATATATATATTTATAAATTTTAAAATATATATTTATAAATTTATAAATTTTAGGGAGTAGTTTATTTATTCTATGCTATGTTTTAGATTTTTTTGGTTGAAATTTGGTTAAAAAATTTAAATCCAAATTTAAAAGCATTTAAATTGTAATTTTGAATGCATTAATAAATTCAACATCCTCAAATACTTTTATAACACTCAGATTATGCAATTTCCAGTATTAATATATATAACTCTAATATTTGTTAAAATTTTAAAAAAAAAAACAAAAACAAAAACAAACAAACAAATATAAAATATTTAAAATACTCCTAAATTTTAATATAAAAAAGTTTGTCCATTTATGAATATTAGTATCCTACATTGATATTAATATTATAAATCATTTATAACTTTTTATTATTATTTATATAAAACATTTTAAATGACAATAACATATAAAATAACATAATTTTATAGTGATTTTGATTCTGATTCTTCCAACCGGTGTGTTTTTTAATTATTTATTATGTCCTAACAGGATCATATATGGATCGGCTCACCCCTATTAATATACCTCCTATAACATTTTAATTTTAATTTTTCCAAAGTTTTATAGAGTTATAATTTTATTTATTAAACTGATTTCAATTAAAAATTATTTATTTGGAATATAATTGGCTTACAACAATGACATCACTCTTGAATTTGGTGGGCCGGGAGGTGGCGGCGCCATGTCGTCAGCAGTTTTTAATATATTTTGCAGAGCTTGCAGGTACTGAACAAGAAGCTGCCTGAAGCTGTTAAAGATGCGTGCAGGTATTCTATTTTGAAAGAGTTTAACACCAACGTTGGTTTCTTATTTCCTGTGTGCACAGTAACTAAAAAATATCCAAGTAAGAAATTAAAAAAAAATATAAAATATAAAATCAAATACTAAATGCATTGTATTTATGCATTTTATCAATGAATAACATGGATAGAAAAACACATAAAAATTATCTTCACCTATTTTATTTTCTACCTATAGACTCTCTACCTCCTTTCTGTTTTAATGAGGTTCCATGAAACTATATATCCATCAAATAGATTTAATTTCTTGAAAGTTAGATCTCAAATTTGTGAAGTTAGGTTCCATTTTGCTCTATCTTTTTTGTCTCTATATTTGTCACTTTGCTTATACATTTTTTTTCCTAAATGTGAAATAGTTATTTGCTAAGCAGTTTGCACAATTTTTCAGCTATTAATATGAATAATATACAAAATTAGAGTTTAAATATGGTTCTGATGATAACTATAAAATTACAAAATCTGATTTAACAAATTGATAGCCAAAATTTTAGCTATAGAAATTTTAGATTAAGATGTTATTGTTGGATTTGTTTGAAATTGTTATTAGAGAAAAAGGTTAAGCTACTCGGTCCATCCCATCACTTTGCGAGCCATTCCGTATAGACTAAAACCCGGTGTCACTAAGATGAAATTAATGCCTTTTGTACCAAAATGAGTCGGACTTCTCCAAAAAAACGCCTTCACTTCAACTCAATCTGTTTTTACGTGATAATTACAATGACATCGCCTACTCTATGTGGGAACCAGTGGACTCCAACTAGGATTTGAAAACCATGTGGAATTTGTATATGAAGTCCATTAAATTATTTTACATACAATATCAAATTTGGATTTTCATCACCAATGAGTAGAGTCTTTACTCTACCATAAAATCTACTAAAATGAAACCTTGTTTGAAATTTTGTCGTCTCATCACTAGGATTAGTCCATTAAAGTTAAAAAAAAAATGAATAGAGTCTTTACTCTACCTTAAAATTTACTAAAATAAAACTTTGTTTGAATTTTTTTCATCTCATCACTACACTTAGTCCATTAAAGTTAAAAAAAACAATGAATAGAGTCTTTACTCTACCATAAAATCTACTAAAATGAAACCTTGTATCACAATATAATAAACCTTATAACTCCACGCTGAATGTTTTACATGCACATACATATTTACTAAAAATAATATGATCATGCCTCTGAATTTTGTCTTTCCCATCGCATTAAATTAGATTTTAAAATAACTAAAAAAATACAGTCACACACTTAATATGTCATCTTAATGATGAAAAGAATATGGTCACATTACGTGCATTTTGTCTTTATTTTTTTATTTAGTTATGAACTTTTCCTTAAACTTAGTTTGAACATTTATACCTCTCTTTAGAAAATGAAAAATAAAAATTAGATGGAAAAAAGAACTCAAAACAAAACCATGCTCTGAGGGTGAGAATGATGCTTGCAAATTAAAAAAAACTAAATGCAAGTGACAGTGTCTCTTGCAAATTTCAAAAACCAATTTACATTGGCACAAGACATTGCCACTTCGTGGCTCTTGTTATATTTAACATTCATTTAAATATTATGTGATTTAATTTAATTTAATATAATATTGTGTTAATTTAATGTGTATAACACTAATGCAATTTTGAAAATGGGTTTGTTAAAAAACATAAATAAATACAAGATAAGATATGCATGGGACGAAATGGTTATGTGAGATTACATTTAGTATAAATAATTATATAAGAAATAAATGATATTTATTTTGATGATGGAGAAAATCTATGAATTGCATGCAAGTGCTGAGTCGTTGACAATAGATTGCTGAAAATAGAATAGTAATCCACTTGATAACTCTGATCATTCTCTCATAGTTAACATGCCATATGTAATGCCCCTCCTGTAGGGTCCTTCCGTGCTTAACTTGAAACTTAACAAACTAGTACAAAACATATTAGATAGCATAATCACTAGAGAAATAAAATAAATTAACTGAATAACTTAACAAATATAGACAAAACCATAACCTGTGGACCATAGGTCGTGACCATTGTTGAAGGAGAAGTTGTCATTAATCCGATCCAGCTTGTGCATTGTCGTCCACGTCTTCCGTAGGATCCCTCCAACAAATCTCGATTAACCATTGGCGAAGCAGCTGTTAGCTTCGCCACCCAACCATAGGCTCATGCTTTCAGTCGCATGACCACCCCTGAGCTTCGGGTCATAGAGCTCACACACACCATTCAAAAAACTCCTCAATGGGTTTCCCCCCCACAAGAATTTCTAGCCAAACCCCAATAGTAGCAAGTCACTTACCGTTTCAAGATTACGATATCCATCCAAAAACTGGGTCCTTTACCCATCCCCAAAGCCTTCCTTAAATAGGAAATTCCCCTACGACACATGTCGCTTCATGCAAAATACCCAATTTCTTAATATTCAAAAAGTAATTTATCTCACAAATCCATGTGTCAAGTTTCCTAGAAGAATGCACCTACTTTCCTAAATTTACTCACATTTGTCTCTAAGATGCTCACTCTAAATTCTATTTTGTGGGTGCATATGGTGTTAGCTAATAACTCAAGCCTAGGATTCCATTTTGCTCCTAATATAATTATTTTTAATATTTTAATACTAAAATGTATTTTCATGGGCAAGTGTTCTAAATGCAATTTTATATGGCTTTTATGCATAAAGTTTACCAATTCATCCCTTCCAGGACCTAGGTGCCACACCGTTGGGCCCATATGTCCTTTATGCTCATCTTTCGACATGGTACCACTCAGTCGGGTCCATTTATCCGTCCTATCCATTTCTCGGCAAGGTACCACATCGTCAGGTCCTCGCGTCCATCCTTTCCGTTTCTAGGCAAGGTACCACACTGTCGGGTCCTTCTGTCGATATCTTTTCATTTGACTTGCGGGAACTTCATGTAGGGATTTAGGATCCGTTACCTTCAATCCTCCATCTATATGCTATTGGGGACTAATGGCGTTGAGGAGTAAGTCCGTTCTTACTGCACGCCCCCCAACTCGTACGTGACCAACTTTGTCGTGGTCCACATCGCACGACTTCACGCGACCCCGAGTAAGCGGATAAGGGATTTTGAACTCGATCGTGGGATCCGTTGGAAGTCGACACCGTTGTCGTCCTTCCGTGTGTGATTTATTCATACTCTACGACCCTTTATTTCCTTTGTGTGTCTGTTCGGTGAACCGTTTCACCTATTGCTACACACATTCTCAAAAACAAATATTAAAATCATGTCCTCATTCATCATAATCATTTTATACATGCTAATCGTTGAGCAATTACAGTTTACTCATAACATCTTATATCTTGTTAATCAGTAGGGCATTACGTTACATGTATTTCTTTCATTTTCATCACATAATTCATCATACATCTAGTCAATACACAACATGCTATTTTTTTAGAATAGATAATTATTTACTTTCATAATTGTCATACAATTCATTATTTTCATTCATTAGTTGTCATCACATACATACCCAGTTGTTCTTCAATTATTCAGAAATATAAATTCAAAGGGTTAACTTGTGGAAGTTTCAATCAGTCGGGTCACTCGACAAGTTCCCTCAAGGTCTACCACTGTTTAAGGGCACTACATACACCCCTCTTTATATAGAACTTCGTCCCGAAATTAATTTTTGTTCTCGTGCTTTCGATGCTAGGCTTTATCTTATTTTCTATTCTCATCTCCAGGTCATTCTATTCTATTTTTCTCCAACAATCATGGCCATAAGCACTTGTGGTTCTAATCATTAGTTTTCATTTTCATCCAACATGATTCCAACACATCCTCAGGAACTTCGCATAATATCAATTCAATAATCTTCAGTCTCAACTAGATCTCCTATATCTCTTATTCATTCACGAGGGTCTATGATGTCCAAAATTTCAACAAGCCGCAATGCATCAATAGCCACCTAATAATTTATCAACATAACGAATCCAAGTATGGTTTCAAAATTTATTTGGTTATCCTTCCTTCAAGATAAGTTACGGTTTTAACAAATCAGGAGATACCCTCAAATAGTCGAAAAACTAAATTCCACAAGACTACTTCCAAATCCCTAAATGTTTTAATAATGTTTGGTTCTCAACAAGATAGGATTCGAGTCGTTGAAATTTAGTGACTTAGTCGAAGGTGGTAAAGCTTATCTTTTATTCCTTTCATCAGTAACATCATGTCCAAGTTAATGAGCTTATCACGTCCTTACTTCATTTCATTATTTTCATTGTCATAGGGCTACTTCGACACACTCATCAAGTCGTACTATGCATGTTTTTCTCAACCTCATAGAGTTCCATCTCAGGCTAGTCGTATTTTTGTCAGGGTTTGACCATGTCTCGAGGTTAGCTTCTTTGAGTTCGGTTTATTATGTTACTCGTCTCCATACCTGTTTTACCAAAATCGTCTTCATTTTCCCCCTTGAGGTGGACTTTCCAAGTTAATCATCCTTCATTTACTGTTGTCATAGTCATGTCGAGTTGTACTATTTCATTCTCTTTAACAACATTGTCATGCTAGAAATTTAGTGGAATAAGGATTAGCTCTTCATGCTAAAAACATTGATATCTTGTTTTCCAGTTTCCGTGTTCGTTTGGCTCTCTTGACAGTTTGTCGAATTCTCGACATATATACATTTACGATATGTTAATCCTCTTTCCCCTATTTATCATAAGTATTCACACTCCAAGTTAATATTTAATTTATTATAGTGATAAGGAATCAATCACCTTAAATCCAACAAGGTAATTGCTTGACATAGCTTAACCACTTACACATTTTATCAAATGAACATCTCTTGTGCAAGCTAGGTAAGTATGTTCAAGTCTAAATAACTAACCTTTTAATATCAATTTATCCCTATCAAGTATTTATTGACATTTCGTACATTTCATTATCCTAGCAATTCTTTATCTATACTGATAAATTACACGCATATGCATTCAATATCTGGTCCAAGCTGGACATGGTAGTACACACATGTTATTTACCTCTACTACCATATATATCTAAGTATAAGGTCACCTAGACTCTTAAATATTTTTCATCCTTTCCAAACATGATATAATAATTTACACATTTCATTATTTCTAGCATCCCTTCTTTTCTCTCAAAATACTTATAAATCTACACTTAACATCTTTTTCATGCAATTCATTTATAAATTCAATGAAGGTAATTATATATATTCTTATTCAAATTCAATTGACTGAATATGACTTTATTAAGGGTATACATTCAATGAATATTATATAATTCCCTTGCATGTTACATATATCCTTTTTCCACTTCGAATACAATACATGGTATATGTAAATCCTTAAAGGGTGTATATAAGGAATAGCATAAATCTGATCTTATTCCCCATGACATGACATTAATAAGATTTTGTATTCAAAATTCAGGTATTCTAATTTAATGATCAATCAGTAATATGAACTTATTCACTACCATTCTATTTTATGATGAATATATTTATTATCAGCATAAATGCAATTGATACTCTGTGTCCAACAATCACAATTACATTGGCGTTATCCAACCCCCTTTATTCAATTTCTTAGTTTCTACAAATGTAGTTCCCATCTCTAACACAAGTAGGTATATAAAATCTTCTAAATTAGAGTCCCTTCAATATTTCAAGTAATACTTCTAAACTATAGTTTACTCAACACCAGACTCTCTCTCTCTATATTTTAATTTACTTTAAACTTCCTTATGAAGCTTAGAAGTAGAACATCTAAAGTCTGTAATTTTGGTGAAATAACATTTCTTGTGTATGTAATGCATTCGTTAAAATACTAAGAAAACCTTGGCAACGTATAATGAGTGTTGAACAAAGCATTTAAGACAACTACTTAAATACTCATATTCTTTAGATACAAATGCTTATCACTCTCAAAATAAATACAAATGATTCATTCTATCTAAGCAACTCATATTTTTTCTTTTTATATAATTTGAACTTTTTACCCCAGCTATAAGCGTAGTCAAATTTGCCATTCTTTGAGTATACAAATAAGCATAAATGAGCAATCTTCTTTACATATACATTATATAAAATACAATCTTCACCCATAATTGTAATTTTAAGTATTACTTCGAGTTGTACATGCATATATAAAAATGAAATCTTCACATGATAATGTATTTAAGGATATGACCTTGTACATACATATATATATATATACAATTTTCACATATAAAAGTAATTAAAGTATGACTTTTTCACACTTAAAAGTAATTAAAGTGTGACCTCCAGTTGTGCATAGAAGTGAAATATTTCATGGAGGAGCTCTTAGGACACATATTTCTTTTAACATGTTGACTTATGGGTTGTACTAAGTGAAGGTTGAGTGCACAACTTAAATATGAATTATATTAAGAATTGCAGGAGAGGTGAGAACTAAACACTCCATCTTAATCGTCGGTGGTCTAAGTTTTTGGATAAAAACTCCGTCAAATAATTAATCAATTTGATAACATAGTTTATATGCCGTGACGATTAAATTAACACACTTCAATAAAAAAAAATTAAAATAATATAACCAAGATTCTTCTAATGCATTAAAATAATATAACCCAAGATTCTTCTACTGCATTAAAATAATATAACCCAAGATTCTTCGTCGGTGGTCTAAGTTTTTCGATAAAAACTCCGTCAAATAATTAATCAATTTGATAACATAGTTTATATGCCGTGACGATTAAATTAACACACTTCAATAAAAAAAATTTAAAATAATATAACCAAGATTTTTCTACTGCGTTAAAATAATATAACCCAGCACTATAAGTCGCTTGACTTTTCATGCATCTCACAAAATAAAATAAAATAAATAAATAAAGACAAACTTTTGAGTGAGTCATAATGTAACCGTAAATCCTCACTAACTAATCAAATGACACATCGGCCTAAACGATAACTATCACCTATTTACTGTTTAACAGAGCATGATGCACGTAATCACTTTTACATAGTATCTGCATATTTTATAATGTTATGCACGTTATCATTTTCTTATTGAAGAAATTATATGTTAATTAAGCGGTGAGGGACAGGGGTGAAGTATGTTGCGATTATACAGAGTTCAACGAATTTCAACAGAGCAAGCGAATGTGGCCATGAAATGAGAAATCGGGCCAGAAGGAGGTACATAATTCGTTTTTACTTGGGAAAAAAAAAAAAAATTGTATTTGTAAAAGGAGTGTTTATGTCTTTTTTTATTACACCATTGATAATTAATTGAATATATGAGGGACTGACAGGAAATTGTGTAGGTTAATTCTTGTAATGATGAATTGATTGTGAACCGGAATGACTGTGTGTGTGAGCATTCAAGAATAATTGGGGATTTATAATTGATTTCAAAAATTCGTGGGTCCAACAAGTATTGTGAATCGGCTGTTAGATATGTATTCCATAATTAAATTGTGATCCACGTTCCAGGAACTACTTGTGATCTGTGTTTTAGAATCTGTAGCATTTTTTTTTAAAATAAAAAAGCATTATATTACTGCATGGACAAAATATACATATCGTGCTTATAGCGTCGCAGAGTTAAGAGTCTGAACCCCAAAAAACCATAGACAAAGACACTACCAGAATCTCGACATTACAAAGCGAAGGTCCATGAAACTCGACCTCGTCATTAGCAAAAAGACCTTTCTCAAAATAGTACCCACTACCCACATCCCGAGTTACAGACAGAGAGCTACAAAAGAACAGAAGACATAACATTCTAAACACAAGCCCCAATCCAAGACAAATCCGAAGATCAGACAACACCTTTCGCGAGAGCATTGATGTTCGTCTCTAGCTTTTGAGAGAGATCCCCTCCTTGAAGAACCGTAGCCGTCGACTGAGACGCAGCATGCTGGGGCAGTTTGCTACTGGAGACCCAATTCCCCTGAGCATCCAGGGCCGGATAAGAGAAAGAGAGGCCCAACTTTTTAGCTATAGCATCAATTTTGCAATGCATTAGCCTGTTGTCTGCATTGTGAGCCTTCCAAGCCTTCACTAGTTCTTCATCACCTTGACGTTTTGCAATGCCACCCATCGTAACATGGGCCAACAGGGTCTTAGTGACCCAATAGGTCATGATCATTCTATCATAGGCCAAAGCTCAGCCTGAGGTGGTACCAAGATCGATTACCCAGTCCTCCACTTCATTCTTAACATCATCAAATAGGAGAGCTTGAACCTCGCTCCACAGTTGCTTCTCTATAACCTCAATGTCTTCCCTAATGGGATCAGGGATCTGTTCACGGAAGAAAGTGGCAGCGGATTGAGCTCGGACTTGAGCTCAGGTTACCCGACCCGACCCACGGTTAGTAAACTTGGCTTTGTCTTTACCTTTTTGGGCGGCAGAGGTAGAGCCCAACCCAAAGAAGTATCCAAATTCACGTTTAGGGACCATTACAGAGTGCAACACAGAGGATAAACAACTCTCAGGGGGACGCGATAGCGCAAACCACACCCTGGAAGTCACTCTTAAACAACTAACATCCGAGAAACAGGGGCTAGCATTCACACTCGAGCCAGGAATGAACCCAACACAGAAGGGCACTCATAAATAAAGGTTGAAGGCCCATGATGATAGAGGCATGGAAATAAATGGCCAAGTCCCATGAAGAACTGACCGGATCGAGGAGCGTACGCTCACCATTACACTGAATTATGAAGACCATGATGAGAAAAGATTGGAGTCGGTGCAACTCCAACATTCGAATCAAAAAATGACTGAAACTGTACTTCTCCTTTACTCTAATAATAGCCTACCTGTGGGAGTTATCACTTCTCCGCATAAATGAAAATGTCAGCAATTCGTCATCGGAGTGACCTTCGACTCACATCTGTCACTTGCCTGGGGTACGTGTTGAGCACCCTCCACCTGTTGGTTTCTGGCAAAGTCCATAGTGGCCAGCTGGAGGCACTCGTGGGCCCATTCTTCCTGCTTGAGCTCAGCCATGTGGCCAGATGTGTGACTGCCAGCCCGGTCAACACCCGAGTTTGCTAGAAAATCAACAACCTTGTTAGCCTCCCATTTGACATGGTGGAAAGTTAACGAACTATTGGCGCGAACGAGGCGACTCAGGATATCCAACCGATAAGAAAGCCTCCAGTTGGCAGTGACATGTTCGGTTGTCTTCCCTTGCGCCAGCCCTTTGGCCATGTGAATAATAATTTTCGAATCTCCCTCTATAGTAGCCAGGAATAAACCACCCTGAGTAATTAGCTGCAAACCATGAATGAGACCATCAAGCTCTGCGGAGTTGTTAGTATCGTGACCGATGTGCCCAAAGAAAACCTGTAACACCATTCCTTCCGCATTTCTGCAGACACCACCATAGCCAGCAGTCCCGGGATTTCCATGCGATGCCCCATCAAAATTAATTTTATATTCAGTTGGCCCAGGTGGAGACTAGAAGTTGGGACTGACAGGTTTACATATCTTGTCCTGCCTTCGCAGACCCAGCATATCATCCCTACCGAGACCCCATCCTTTGGCAATAAGCAATTCCCCCTACGAGATATTTTTGGCCTCGTCAATCCACTGTCTACATCTAATGGTTTCCTGAATGTTACGGACTAGAGTCTCCCACACCTCCTCTTTACGATGGTGTTTATCCCGGAATATCCTTCCATTTCTTTCCTTCCAAAGGTTCCAACATACCATACTGGGAAACATCTGCCAAATCAGCACTAATATTGGATTGCAAAAAGCTTGATCATTCCAATTTCTCAGAGTTTGATCTGCTTGGCCACGAGCACAATCACTTTTTCGAAAAATCATGGCCCCTCTATCCCAGAGGAAAGAAGAGTATTCACATTCATCCAGCAAGTGGCTGAGCATTTCCTCACTGTTTTTGCATAAGGGACAACATGAGGGGCCTTGGATGCCATGTTTCTTAAGGTTTTCGCCTGTTAGGACTCTTTGCCAGGTGATCAGCCAACAAAAAGTCGTCGTTGTTGGCCAGGGATTCATCTTCCAAATTTTTCTCCACGGAGCTTCATCTCCTGCTTCTCTATTAGTTTGTAGGTCAAACACTTTCTTGATGCTGAAAACCCCTTTCTGTCTGTATCCCCACCTTAACTTATCAGGTCTGGTTCTTTTACGAATGTATCTTTCTTGGAGCAGATCCCCCAAAGCTCTACCGTCATCTTCATTAATTAAAACGGTCCACCATTGATGGTTTGACCAAGATCTGGAATTCTCTGTGACCGTGTTGGTGTAGTAGTGACAAACCTTGAGTTTTCCTTCAGTCAGACCATGAGCTCTGATGTTCTGCCACCTTTGATCATTCCCTAGTTTAGGGAATTGATTCCATGAATCATCCCATAACTTTGCCAACTCACCATCTCCAATTTCCCAAAAGCGGTGATCTTGAACCATCTTTCTCCCTTTCTGAGCCTTCGTCCATATGTGAGATCCCAAAGTATCTGCATTGTAACTGATCAGTTGATTGGTTTGATGGTCCCTTGCATATTTGACATGCTAGAGTTTCGCCCAAGGCTCATTGTTGTGGTTACACTATCTCCACCATAATTTGGATCCCTGAATATCACTGACCACCTCCAGATCTCTGAGTCCCAAACCTCCCTTTTCCTTGGGACAACATCAGATGTCCCATCTGATCAAAGCAAATTTGGATTTGGATTCTCTTCCACCCCACAAGAAGTTACGTTGGATGGCCCTTATTTCTATGAGGACCGATTTAGGGGCAGACAGTAAGGAGAAGAGGTAAATCGACATCGCTTGCAGGACTGATTTGACTAGAGTCAGCCGAATGGGAAAGTTTAAAGGTCTATTAATCCAGCTATTGAGTCTGCTTCTCAAGCGATCCAAAAGGTCCTGCCAAGAAATCCTACGGATAGTGCCCTCTAAGAGCGGAGCCCCCAGGAATTTAGTAGGAAGGGAACCTTTCGTGAAATTAAGAATGCGGAGAATGTTGCGCTGAGTAACACCGGGAGTATTGAAAAAGAAACCTTGAGACTTGTCAGGATTGACTTCGAGCTCAGAGGCTTTAGCAAAAATTTTTAGGATTTTCTTAAAGGCATGGGATTCTTGGATTGAAGGGTGCCCCATTAACATAGTATCATCAACAAATTGTTGGTGGGTCTGTTTTATCATTCCCTCATGGAGGTTCAGACCTCTGATTTCCCCCTCCGTAGAAAGGGAGTGAATACGACGACCAAGCCCTTCCGCCATAAGGATGAAGAGAAACGGGGATAGGGGGTCTCCTTGTCTTATGCCCCGAGACGACGGAAAAGCCTAGTTGGAGAGCCATTAAGCATAATAGAAAAGAAGGGGGTAGTGACTAGATTCATGATCCAATTGACCCAGTCCGAACCAAAACCATAGGCCTCCAACATACTTCACATATATTGCTAGCTTAGTTTATCATAAGCTTTGGCAATATCAAGTTTGATCATCATACCCGGTTTCTTGGTAGTCTTCAAGGAATGAATAGTTTCATGAGCTAAGATTATACCATCGAGGATCTGCCGGCCTTCCACAAAGCTAGATTGCTCAAGGCTGATCAAAATAGGGAGCAGAGGCTTTAATCTATTGGAAACAACCTTAGTAATGATTTTATAGATAACATTACATAAGGCAATCGACCGAAACTTGCTTGGCACCTCGGCCCCATCCTCCTTCGGATTAAGAGTCAGAAAGGTGGCGTTAAAAGCCTTCAGGACTCCACATCATCTACGGGATTCTTCCACAATGTCCGTAACCTCCTGTTTAATTAAGTCCCAAAAGAAATGGAAAAAATTAGTGGTGAAACCATCTGGGCTTGGAGCTTTACCTAAAGGCATCTGCTGCATGGCTTCTTCAACCTCCTACAAGGTAACAGGTTTATTTAGGATCTCATTGTGCTCATTGGTGACCAATCTGGGGATGAGTCTGGTTATCTGGGTGATGGCATTGCTGCGGTCCATTCGATCCTCCTTAAGAATATCTTCAAAGTGGTTAACAAGTTCATCTTTAATCTCTTGCCTGGACTCAACCTGGTTGCCATTCACTTTGCGAAGTTGATAAATCTTGGATTTGTGATGATTATGAATATAACAGAATTATGGAAAAAAATTGTATTCCTATCCCCTTCTTGAAGCCACTGATTTCTGGATTTTTTCCTTCAGTAAATCTCTTCCTGTTTTTCACGGGCATCCAGTTGATTTAACAAAGTATATTCGTGCTCTTTGAGCTCATCAGTCCACCCTTCTTCCATGCCTTTCCTATGTAAGAGCTCAAGCTCTGCCACCACCTTTGTTTTATCCTGAAAAATGTGCCCAAAGTCAGCTTTGTTCCAAGCTTTTATTTTGGTTTTGAGAGCCTTTAATTTTTGTTGGAACTGAAACATCCCGGTTCCCCTGGGGGGGACTAGTTCCTGCCACCATTTCCCCACCAGCTCTTTGAAATCCTTATGTTCTAACAAAAATTGCTCAAACCTAAAAGGTTTAAATAAAGAGGCATTGGACCATTCCAATTGGAGGCAAATGGGCCAATGATCAGAGCCAGCCGAAGGAAGGACAATAGCATGGGCCTCCCCCCCATCTCTGACAAGATCCACCATAGCCAGGAAATGGTCAATTCTAGAGGCTACAAGATGGGTACCCCCATGTTTGTTGTTCCAGGTATAAAGACCATTGCTAGTCTCGATGTCAATGAAGGGGCTATGGGAAATGAAATCACCAAAGGCTTCCTGGAATTTGTCCAGAGCCCTCCTTCCCCCTTTCTTTTCTTCAAGAGAAGAAATCAGATTGAAATCCCCTCCTATAATCCATGATCCTTCTGTTGCTTGGTCCTTCATCCATGACAAGAATTGGAGAAAAGCATTTTTCTGGGGGAAGGCACTCGTGCCATAGATATTCACCAGCTGGCCAGAGTTCCCAGAAACACGATCAGTAAACTGAGCACTCAATGAGAAACAGTTATCCCACCAAGTCGAGAGACACAGGGAGTTAGGCTGCCAGAAGACTGCCATATCACTTGCCAACCCCATGGCATAAATAGCCATAAAATCACTTCCTCTCCAGATTTTCTGCTTCACTTGCTCTAAAAGTTGAGAACTACATTTGGTCTCTTCGAGAAAAAGAATATCAGGTTTTTCCTGTTTAATCTTTCTTGCAAGGGTCTTTATTTTCCTGGGGTGGTTGCAACCCCGAATATTCCAAGAGATTAGCTTCATTGATTAACCTTATTGACTTCAGAAAAGGCTGCCAATATAGTAGGATACTGGTTAGACTCGATTAACTTAACTCCTATCTCTGCTATCTTTTGTTTATTTGTCTTCCTGGCTCTTTTCAGATCTTCCTTTGGGGATTTCCTCTTGCTTCTCTTCTGCGGATCTGAAGCTATCTCCAATTGGCTAGAGACTTTAGAATTGAGAATTGCCACTTGAAGAAGTTCTAATTGCTTTCGTGACATACCCTTTACCTTTCTTTTCACGTTCTCTCTCAATCTCATCTAGATTGAGCTCACCTAATTCCATGTCCTCATCTCCATCTTCTACCATTGGCTCCATTTGATTTTCAGCTTCATAGCACTGCTCAACTTCCTCGACTATTCCCTCTATATGTTTAGATTTCACTTCACCTTTATTCCTGCCGATCTCACCTTCTTCCTGTGGTTCTTCCAAGATCTGAAAGGGATTGGTGGTTTCAATCCTTTTACCACGATTCTCCTTAACAACTTTGTTATGTCCTGCCGTTTTATTTCTTTGCCTGTTTCGAACCTGCGTGAACCCTTCCTTGTCCGTTTCACTGGCAGGGCTACTTTTAGAGGGAGAGTAAGAATATTTTACCTGGGGACAATTCCTACTCAGGTGCCCATATTCATGACACTGACGACAACGAAATGGGATCTTCCTGTAGTCTAAAGGTTGAAGCCACTCCTCATCTTCCCAGTTTAGACTGATCGCCTCTGGTAGCTCTTTTGACAAGCCCATGTAGACACATATCCGTGCATATGCAGTATATCTCTACTGCTTATTCTGGTCCTCCACTTTAACAAATTCACCAAGTGTGTTGCCAATATCCTGCAGGATCTCCAAATCCCAGTATTCACACGGTAGGGAGAACAACCTAATCTAGACCGGGGCAATTGTTACATCCTCAATTTTCGGATTAAACCTTTCCTTCCAGAGTCGAAGGTATAATCCTTCCGAGAAGAAAAAATAAGGGTCTCCTTCCAGAATTCTATCCCGATCCTCAATGTTAAAGAAGATTATGGTGGAAAACCCTTTGGCTCCCAATTGAAGATCATAATGCCCTTTGGGTTTCCATGTGGTTTTGATCCAGTACACTAGATCCCGTTCTCTGGGCCAAACCCCCACAAATTTACCTATTAGGGATTTTTCACACCACTGCTCTACCCATTCACGGATCTTTTCCGACTTGATCTGTATAGTCGGAATATTCAGGGTTTTGGGGAGGCATCCACCTGACCCCATCCTTCGCTTGTTTCCTTTCTCCACTCCACTTGATTCGGCATTGGAATAACCTGCCGGATCATCTAACGGCTGCGAGATCGTGGGGTTGCAAGTCCCCATCTCAGGATGCTTGGGGAGAGGGCCCCTGCCCAGATCCGTCAGACTTGTCAGAGCGTTGTCCACAGGCCTCCTGCCAATGTCAAACCTTGCTCACGGGAGCGCGGAAGCGCCGCCATATTTTCCACTACAACAAGGGTTTCAAGCGTATCTCCTCTTAGGTCTTCATCCGCTCTTAACTATCGGTGTGCCTTATCCAACATTGCTCTCTTTTGAATATCACTCATCATTTTATTTTAGAATCTATAGCATTACACAGGGTAACAAAGGTTTTCAATTTCAGCATTCGATCGCAGATCATGGGGATATAGATCAACGCTGCCCAAGACGTGACGAATTGAACCTGACATAGTTTTTAAATGAATAAATAAATTAAAGGAAGAACAAGCGGATCGGATCTACGCGGCTAGGGCGTGCGGTGACTACCCAACCGAATTATAAATAATAATTTGCAGAGTATGATAGATTTGGATCTTCGCTGCAAAGCGTGAAGTGACTAAACAACAAAGTTATAGAGTGCTCGATCTGGGTGTATGTAGAGGTATAAGCAACATTTCGAACAACCACGATTCTGAGTATGAAGGTGTTTAGCGAAAACCGAGATTTCATATAAACTTTCGCAGAGTGTAGTAATATGGCTCAACTTTAACTCGGCGTATAGGTGTTTAACCAAACTAGGGATTAATATAGAGATACAAACTTCCAACCAAGCACTCATTTCGAAATAAAAGGAATGACATAGATACAAACTTCCAGCCAAGAACTCATTCAAATAAAGACAGTGACAGATCTATAAATTTCGATCCCCATGGATATATGATAATTCCTTCCATAGCTTAAACAAGGTTTTATTTCCAAAATGTAAATCACATTAGGATCATTCACTAATAGATCTAGAACGATTTCATTTCCAGAACTAGATTATCACAGAAATTTTCTCAAACAATTTTTTTTAATCAAAACAGAAATAATTTAACCGTTGAGTACATGAAAACCTATATGAGTGGCTGCTCCAACTGTTGCTGTAGTTCCACGAAATCCGCAGCTCCAATTCTGCTGTTGGCCTCTACGAATCATCGAAAAGACCCCTGATTCAAAAATATGAGTCCGGTGCCCTCAAGGCTCGACCGACTCTAATACCAAATGTAGTGCCCCTCCTGTAGGGTCCTTCTGTGCTTAACCTGAAACTTAAAAAACTAGTACAAAATAGATTAGGTAGCATAATCACTAGAGAAATAAAATAAATTAACTGAATAACTTAACAAATATAGACAAAACCATAAACTGTCGACCATAGGTCGTGACCATTTTCGAAGGAGAAGTTGCCATTTATCCGATCTAGCTTTTGCTTTGTTGTCCGCATCTTCTGTAGGATCCCTCCAGCAAAGCTCAATTAACCATTGGCGAAGCAGCCGTTAGCTTCATCACCCAACCATAGGCTCATGCTTTCAGTCGCATGGCCACCCCCGAGCTTCCGGTCGTAGAGCTCACACACACCATTCAAGAAAATCCTCAATGGGTTCCCCCCCACAAGAATTTCTAGCCAAACCCCAATAGCAACAAGTCACTCACCGTTTTAAGATTACGATATCCATCCAAATACTGGGTCCTTTACCCATCCCCAAATCCTTCCTTAAATAGGAAATTCCCCTGCGACACATGTCGATTCATGCAAAATGCCCAATTTCTTAATATTCAAAAAGTAATTTATCTCTCCCGCAGGGGTGTAGCTCAACCGACGATTCGCTTGTTATGAAGGAAATGTTGTAAATGGAGGTCATGAGTTCAAATCACCCCAGCTTACCCGTGCCCCATGCTTGCGGGCTGTGTGGGTGCACCTAGGGGTATAGTGGTAGAGGACGGGATTGGATCCCTGGACCCCATGTCACGCGAGTACCAGCCCCTTCCCAGTTGCCGATTCCCCTAGTTACAAAAAAAAAAAGGTAATTTATCTCACAAATCCATGTGTCAAGTTTCTTAGAAGAATGCACCTACTTTCCTAAATTTACTCAAGTTTGTCTCTAAGATGCTCACTCTAAATTCTATTTTGTGGGTGCATGTGGTGTTAGCTAATAACTCAAGCCTAGGATTCCATTTTGCTCCTAATATAATTATTTCTAATATTTTAATACTAAATGTATTTTCATGAGCAAGTGTTCTAAATGCAATTTTATATGGTTTTTATGCATAAAGTTTACCGATTGATCCCTTCTAGGACCTAAGTGCCACATCGTTGGGCCCATCTATCCTTTATGCTCATCTTTCGACATGGTACCACTCCATCGGGTCCATTTATCCATCATATCCATTTCTCGGCAAGGTACCACATCGTCGGGTCCTTGCGTCCATCCTTTCCATTTCTCGGCAAGGTACCACACCGTCGGGTCCTTCTGCCGATATCTTTTCATTTGACTTGCGGGAACTTCATGTAGGGATTTAGAATCCGTTACCTTCAATCCTCCGTCTACACGCGATTGGGGAGTAATGGCATTGAGGAGTAAGTCCGTTCTTACTGTGTGCCTCCCAACTCATACCACTAGTACAAAATGAGAAATTAATGACTAAAATTCGACTATTTTTGAGTTGGTGGCTAATAGTATCCGATTTCCACTATCTTATCTCTAGTCGTATTTCACTAGTCATTAATTGGTTGACTTATTAGTCATTGATAGTCACTGATTAAGTCATTGATTTAGTCATTGATACTTACTGATTTACTCACTGATTTAGTCATTGATACTCATTGATTTAGTCATTGATACTCACTGATTTAGTCACTGATTTAGTCATTGATTTAGCCATTGATTGTCACAATTAATGACCAAATATACGACTAAATAAACTACTAGATGATAACATATTAATGACTACGCTAAATACGACTAAACTTTAGTCGCACTATAAGATACTGGAAATTAGCTACTAATAGTCGTATATATGCGAATTTAGTCGTTTTCTTAGTCACTAATTTATGATAGGGTACGGAGGAATCGAACCACCAATCTCCTGCCTATAATTACGCAGGTGCTCTACCATTGAGATAGCACCCTTTAAGAAGTTGTTATTGCTTGACAATGATGATATTCAAACAAATTTTGCATGGGAACAAAATGAATGTCAAACATATTCAAGAATAATGCTTCAAGTACTAAAAGAATTCTAAGATATAGCAGTTCAACTATGACAATGATGAAAATTCAAAGAAGAATGATCTTATAAACTACGCATGAGTACAATAATCCATGGCTGTACAAATTATCAGGAACAAAAGCAAGCTGCTACCCTTCACAGACAGAAAAGAATACAAGATCCAACTTGCAATAAATTTGTTTTAATTGTCTATCAATTGTTGATCTCTCGACAGCTAGAGACGTTTTCTTGTCTGAGATCCAAAATACATACAATTATCTTCAACTTCACTTCTTCAAAACCAGTTGCAGTAAAAATTATTCTAGGAATTGTCTTATGAGAAACAACCACTTTTTTGAACAACAGGATTCCCTTTCATTTGTACAGTAGCAGGTCTGCTGCTATTCATGGCAGGCTGACTTGCCATTGTTATGAAAATTCCCATGCACAGGCACGTCTAAGGCATCACGGCATTGTATGAATAACTTTAGAGAATCCATGCCAAAACAGAAAGAGATATGCCTACAAAATAATATACCCCATATGCAATGATGTCTAAAATTGGATATTCTCCACCACCAAGTGTATATAATGAAAAACATAAAATATGCCTTACATATTTCAACAACCATTCAGTTCCATTCTTTAATTTTATCCATACCTTACCCATTCTAACAATTTTACATGACTCATCATCACCCAATAAAACATGTCCAAAATTGCCTGGAACATAATCATGAAAAAATTTCCTATAAGGTGTAGCATGACATGAATCCCATGAATCTACTACCTATTAATCACTAGTATTATCTAATGAAAGAATCAAGGCATCTTGTAACACATCACCTACTACATTTTATTTTTGAGTAGTCTACTGCTATCCATCTCCTTTCTTCTTTAGATATTTGCAGTCTTTCTTCTGATGTCCTGTCTTTACACAGTTCCAACACTCTATCTTTCCTAGTATGGACTTGGATCTTCCCTTCCTATACCCTAAACTTGCTGCAATTACCTAGGCTCTTTCCTCTCTCCCTTTTTCTTCCCCTGCTCTCAATGGTCAATGCATTACCTGATGTCTCACCTGTGCTTTTCTTTCACATTTCCTCTCTAAGAATAACACCAACAACATCATCAAATTTCAAAGTATATGAACCAAATACAGAGTTACTTACAACCATGACCAAGCCATTCCATCTTTCTGGCAATGAACACAAGATTAGAAGAGCCCTAACCTCATCATCAAAGTTCACTTTTATATAACTTAGTTGATTTGTAATCATATTAAATTCATTTAAATTATCAGCAATAGATCCACCTTCTGAAATCTTCATATTAAATAAACGATTCATTAGAAATACCTTGTTGGAGGTCGATGCTTTTTCATATGGCTTACCCAATGTGCTCATAAGACCATTTCGTTGTCTTTTCTTTTGAAATATTGAAAGCCACCGATGAAGCTAGGCACAACTGTATTCTTCGTCCTTCATAGTCACTGGCTATTTTTCTTTTCCTCCCAACAGTAGGAATAGATCCTTCTGGTACAGACAGTCCTCCATTTTCATCTTCCATAACTGGTAGTTTTGGACATTAAATTTCTCGACCTTAAACTTTCCTTCTTTCATCATTTCTCTCACTCGAACCAGGAACCCTTCTTTCATGCGAGTTTATCTTCCAACTAGACTTTTGGCTCTGATACCAATTGTTAGAAAAACAGGATCGAAGAGCAATAACAATAAACAAGATGCAAATATAAATCACATAAAAACAATACAAGAGAGACACCAATATAACGTGGTTCACCCAATCTCGGCTACATCCACGGAGAAATTGCTAGTGCTTTTATTATTATACCATCTAACAAATGAAGGGATACAACCTGCAACACATCCGCTGCAACTTCCTCTTCTATCTCTCTCAGCGTCTCTTACACAATCACAGAGATCTTTACAATGCCACAATGCATTACACAACCGTATTACAATGTCTTCCATTTAAAGGGAATTACCATGGGAAAATACTACGGGATACCCAATACCATGGGCTCTTAAACTGTTGGCCAACAAAACAACCCATAAAATTTATTTTGGGGGCTTCACCCTCGAACCCCCTTTCTCGAGGGAACCATTGGAATGAGTGTACATTCCACCTGCATATCATATAAAACTGGGGTACAAACACGAATGAAACAAAAACATCTCTCAATTAAGAAGATCAGGCTCCACAACCAACATGGACTGTAAGAGCTAATAGAAAATGTAACTAGGAATGAAATATTTTAATCTGAATGCAAATTTAATGTTTCTACAAATATATTACGCAACCAAATAACATTTATGATATTTTAAATGATAATTCTATGTGTAAGAATGATATTTGCAAGAACGAATTATATACAATGGAAACCTAAGATGAACAGCTGAATGCAAAGATAAGAAAATTAAATGGGAAGGGATTTACTGTTTAAACTACAGAATGCAAGACGTTCAAATAATATCTACACCATTCAACCGTTTAACATATCAATCCAAACACATGGTAATATTGACAACAATATATGCGTATATAAGTGTTCAAATGTATAGAGATCATACAAACAACAAACATCTAAAAAGTATACTATGTAGATATGCAATCACGCGTTAAGAAATTAAACAAATGCTTTAAACATTCACTAACAAGATGGAAATACATTTACAGAAAGAGCATGGAAAAGTAAGAAGTAAAACCAGTGATGAGGTTGGGCCCAAAACTTCGGCAAGTCTGCTCCTGAGAACTCTAATTCACAGAGATGAAGTGATTTTCTACTAAGAAAATATTATCTCCATTAACAACGAAGAGATATTCACATTACAATTTGACACGTCCAAAATACTCAGAAACTATAGAAATGAATCATATTGCAAACTTGAGATAAAAACAATATCAAATTACAGACTTTTCAACTTTGCCCTCATAAACAGGGATTTATTATTATTTATAAGCTAAGCATTGAATTTCTCTTTAACTTCATGCTGAACACGAATCCCCAAATCCCTGGGTTGCTCAACAAATTGGTCAAGTTTAGAAAACCGACCACCATGAATTCTGGAAATTCCATCTTAATCAGAGAAGAATTTCTCTCAATACATTCAATTTCAGAGAAAAAGACCTGCAATCTAGCTAAATGAGGCCATTTACGAAGTGACTTTTTAACATATTGGCGATATTTTTCACATTTTGTTCACAAATCATCCCCGAAATCTGCTTCCTAGGGAATAATGTGAATTGACCGGAATTGACAGTTTGACTGCTGAATTGGATCGTGACCTGTCATGGTGGCACAAGAAGACAAGTGGAGTTGAATGTTGACTGGATGAGTTGGTAGGATAAATACAAGCATCCAAAGAGCATCCTCAGTGATCATATGCTTCTAGAATCCCATGCATAGGTATATACGCCATGCTCGAACCGGTTCATGCCACATTTATCTTTTGAAAATTCAATGTTGCGTTCTTTGAGCTAGATCATCGAGCGAGAATGGGAAGAAGTACCAGATCTGAGAACCAGAGAGAAAACACATAATAAGACAAAAATGCATGTAATATAATAGGGCAACGTTCATTCAAAAACTAAATCATTAGTAAAAACCATGAAGAATTGACAAATAAATAAGAATTTTACCTCAGTTGCTTATGAAATATTGGATTAACCTATATGTGCTTGCATTTGTAGCTTAGATACCAATATGAACAATAAAATGAAGACAAAAGTCCAAATGACAATCAATTCCAAGCCCAAACTATGGAAAAAATGAGACAAAATGCCAGCCCATCAATATGTTGTATGCATGTATATGGTTTTATAATTAGTTGTATGCTTGATTTTTATAATGTTTGTGTGTGATATTATTAGTCATTTGTATGTATTATTAAAATATAATCACAATGGTAGTGTGATCCAATGAGAAATTATTCAATGTATTGATGGTTATGATTGTTATTGGTTGTTATTGGATATGTTTGCTATGGTCGATGTATGATATTTGAACGGTTGGTGTATGATTGACATTGATTGATTGATGTAATTATTGTATGTTTGGTTATTATTGGTCGATATTGATGATTAATGTATGATTGATATGGACTTAATTGGTTGATATTGGTGATTAATGTATTTTTTATTAATGTATGGTATCCTGGTTGATGTATAATGATTGATGGACGTATTATGTATTTTGATTTATGTATTATGATAGATGTATTCTGGTCGATGTATTCTGATTAATATATTTGCTTGATGTATTCTGATTGATCTATTCTGGTTGATGTATTCTAATTAATGTATTCTGATTGACGTATCCTGATTGATGTATCCTCGTTGATGTATCCACGTTGATGTATTATGGTTGATGGATTATGGTTAATGTGTGTATGTATTGATGTAGATTAAATACGGTTGATATTGATGTTGATGTGGATGTATGTGCAGTTTCATTGATCTATGTATTATGGATTGATGATTGTATGGTTGATGATTATATTATGGTTGATGTATGTATGATTGATATTGGTTGATGAATTATGGTTAAAATGTTATGGTTGATTTGTGAAAGGTTATTACTGGTTGTTACTAGTAATTATTGGTTGTTATTGATTGTCATTAGTTGTTGACACTAGTTGTTACTGATGTTACTAGTTGTTACTGGTTGTTACTGGTTGATGTTGGTTGTTATTGGTTGTTATTGGTGGATACCGGTTGTTATTGGTTAATATATGGTTGTTGTTTGTATGATCGTTACTAGTTGTTATTGATTACTATTGGTTGATGTATGATTGATAGGTATGGTATTTGGAGGTATTATGTGCAATCTAGTTAGAAAAATATATTTGTGATCTTTGTTGAAAGGTATTTTGGTAGTATCTTGGTGACATTTCACGTGTCTTTACTGAAAGGTATCTTGGTAGTATATTGGTATTATTTTGTATATCCTCGTTGAAAAGTATTTACTAACAATGTGACTGATTAAAGTATGATTCAGGTACCTTTGTTGAAGATGTAATGCATGTATCCTTATATAGCCAATACTAATCGTGTAGAATGTGATACAAGTATCTTTGTTAGAAAACAATCTAGGTGATCTTGTTGAAAAAGTACTCTTGTGATCTTTGTTGAAAATATCTTGTTAGGGTATCCTTGTGATATATCAAATACCTTTGTTGAAAGGCATATTCATAAAGTATCATAGTGATAGTTCATGCATATCTATTGGAAAGTATATTAGTGATTTTTTCTCATGCATCTTTGTAGTGACATTTCATACATAGTTTATTGCAAAAGTATCTTAATGCATTTCATGTATCTTAGAGTATATGCATGATGCATTTCATGTCCCTTGTTTAAAGGTATACCTGATGCATTTCATATGATTGGAATTGATGAGAATGTGATATAGGATAGATGCATTTCAAGTATTTAAAGAAGTATCTATATTCCATGTACCTTTGTATATACAATGTAATTATTGTGATTAATTGAAATCTATTTCATATATCATGAAGGTGTGTTTTATGTATCATGTTGAACTGTATATATATATATATATATATATGTTGTTGACCATGTGTTTGCTTGCAATGTGGAGAAAGTATCTTTGTAGAATAATATCTTTATATCATCTATCACATATTTTTATACCTAATGTTAATCATATGGGTGATTGAAATATGATTTTCAGGTGGATATATGTTTGTTGAGGTTTGAAGGCCTCATAATGAGGTTTGAAGACCCTGTAATAGGGATTAAAGACTGACCCTTGCTTCCTTGAGTCCACTCTACTCATCTCGATTCTCCCATTGGCATTGGAGATGGACAGGAAAGTAGGTGCTAGTGGAAAGTATTGTGGTTAGAAAGATGTTATCTTTTTTAGGCATGTATGGGCATGTTTGTAAGAGTTAGAAAGATGTTATCTTTCTGAGCCATGTATGGGCATGTCTGTAAGAGTCAGAAAGATGTTATCTTTTTGGGGCATGTATGGGCATGTCTGTAAGAGTTTGAAAGATGCTATCATTATTATGCATGTATGGTAATTCTTGTTATCCTTTTCTAAAGGAAAGGCATGTATGTATTATGCATCGAGGATGATGCATTTTTCAAGGCTGAGGGGAAGGTAATACTCTATGTGTTAAGCCCTGGACATATGTAAATTGTAATTATTTGTTATTGTGGCACTTGTTGGCAGGCGGTTTGATGAGGAAAGGTCACGGTATTGCTGACACCGCGACATGTTGGATGAAGGCGTGAAAGGAGTATCGTGGGCCAAAGGATACCGCACTTGGCGGTTTTTGGGTCACTTGGACCATGTATTTTGTAATATTGAGTCAAGTATACCGCAGTTGGCGGGTTTTTGGTCATATATTTTGTAATATCGAATCATTGTACCGCGGTATGCGGGTTTTTGGGTCATTAGACCAAGTCAGTTAGTAGATTGTCCATAGTGTCGGTTAGGAAAGTGGACAAGTATTGTAATCGGCGGAAGCCTATAAATAGGGGAGAATTGTAAGAGGAGTAGGGAGAAGCAAGTAAGTAGTAGATGGAGATAAGAGCTATATGTGGAGATTAACAGAGATAATGCGGATGTTGCGTAGAGGTTTATGTATTTGGTTTGCCACAGTAATATAAAGATGATGATGATTTGGTGCAATCTATGTGTAATGTTATTCACTGTTCTTAATGCAGTTATCTGTTTTCTGTTGCTATAATATAAATGCTGCAATAATGTGTTATCTATCTATGCTGCGATTGAATTAAGATGCGATCTCTGTTTCTGGTAATGTTAAATGCTGCGATGTGCTAGAACTTCATGGTGAATGTTTGGAATTGATGTTAGTATCATAGTGCCGCAACTTGCCTCCTCCCTTGGCGGAAACATGGTTCCGTCTGCTCTTCCTGGTCGCCTCGAGTGAGACCTCATCCACTCTGCGGGTGTTGCTGGGTGGGCTCAAACCTGCCCGGACCAGTGCCCAGGGAGACTGCGGTATGGGTTGAAAGTCGGTGGACCCCTGTCGACCGTGAGGTCGGTGGAACTTCCAGGGTGGTGAGCCGACGACCTGGACCCAGGAATTGATTTAGGAATTGCAGAAAGTTGATAATAAGGCATCGCGGGCTGTCGAGGTTTGGCTTGACAGCATCTTGGAAGGATACATCACGGAATTTGTGGTCGATACGAAGAAATCCTATAGTGAAGCTGAAAGATACTTCTTTGATGGATCGAGGGGAAGGTTTCTGTTATCGCTCCAACTGTCGATTAAGATGCTAATCTGTGAGAAAGGCATATTAAAGATGCACCTTGATCAGTAGACAGCCTGGTGGGCGGAGGCCGTGGGTACCACGACTGTTGGGGAACGGTGCATGAAATGGTAAAGGGGTAGATGGGTGCAGACCATGAGGAGACTGTGAGTGAAGTTGAGGAAGAAAGTGTCCTTATGAGGGGAGGAACAAGGTTCAGACAGGAAAAGAGGCAGAGGGTAGGAGAAGGTCCTGTTGCGATCGGACTGCAAGACCGTGAAGGAAGGCCACACGGGATGAAGCGACCTCATAGTCCTGATAGGAACGACTAGGATACTCCTAGGATAGAGGCAGGACCGATCCCCAGTACCAACGTGCCCACACCTCCGCTCACTAGCTCTCAACCAGCAAGGAAAACTACATCGACACCGCCGAGTATGTCGACACCGCAAAAGTTAATTGGTAATAGTAGTACAGCGACAGGAGGAAGGAAGCCCAAGATGGCGGGAGATGATGCTAAGCTACCGTTGTTCCATGGAAGTGCGACAGACAACCCAGAGCAGTATTGGTTTTTGTGTGAAGCGGTATGGACTGTGAAACAGATCACTGATGACGATGTTAAGAAAGGACAGTTGGCCATGACCCTGCAAGGTCGTGCGTTAGATTGGTTCATGAAATTTGTCTTAGTCCCTACAGGGGCCCCAGATAAGTCATTAAATGAGATTCGGGATGGGCTGATTGCCGAATTTAGACGGCCTAAGTCGGAGGCCCAGTATATTACTGAACTGAAGGAAATCAAGCAGTATCCTAACGAGACGGTATGGGATTTTGACTAGTGATTCAAGACGCTGATGGCAAAGGTTAGTTTTGATATGAGCGCTGTCCAACATAAAGAATGGTTCATTGTGGCACTGTTACCCCATATTCGGCTGCTGCTGATGCAACAAAACATTTCGACGCCTAGTGAAGCTCTAGAAATCGCAATATGGTTGGAGGCATCCTCGATTGGCGATAATGCAGTTGGGATGTCGTAGATACAGACACAACTCGCTAACTTGACTATACAGTTGCAAGATTTAAAGAAGAACAAGGAACCATGTGATGAAGTATGGTGTACGCGCTGTCGAAGAGAAGGGCATACGAAAGATGGTTGTCTGGATTTCCATAATTACTTGGTATTAGGTGCACCAAACCCGTTGAATGGAGGCAGTATGCCATGGTGTCATGTTTGTTCGATGTTTGGGCATAGTCATGATAGTTGCTCGTATATGCAGAAAATGGTCATAACTCTCCAAAATTTGTATTGCACCTTCTGTAAGTCGGTAGGACATGATGACAAGGATTGTCGTGCATATGGGTTGCTATAGGAGAGAATGTGTGATGCAATCTATGTCAAAGATGATCAGCGTGCCGCACCGCTACAATCGCAGGTAGCTCAGCCGATGCCTCAAGCCCAGATGCAGTTTGTACCGCAGTATACTCCGGTGAACCCCCTGCAGCCTCAGTATGTGCAACAACCACAGTATGCACCACAAGGGCAAGGGATGCCGCCAACACCCATGCAGCAGCAGTTTAACCAACCTCAGTATCAGTAGCAGGGCGGCTATCGGGGAGGTTACAGGGGCAGACGCGGTGGTGGATTTGGTTGTGGAGGAGGAGGTCGAGGTGGTCGTGGACCTGTTCAATGTTACCACTGTGCGGTATGGGGGCATTATCAGCGCGACTGCCCACTACTGTAGAATCAGTGTACGTTTTATTCTGGTAATGATCATATAGTCAAGAATTGTCCGCAGTTGATTGCCAGATGGCAGGCTGGAAACACTCCATAGCTACATAACCCAGTACAACAACCAGTGCAGAACTCAGTGCAGCAACCAGTCCAAAACCAGCCCTCGCGACCACTGCCGAACGCTAATCCGAATGTAAATCAACAAGGGAATCTGCCGCAGAATCAGACAGAAGGTGCCAATATTGCGACTATTTCGGCAGAACCACGACCACAAGATGCTTCGGTGGCTGTTGTCACTTGCGGAGGTAAAACGACTAGGGAAGATGGTTCGCAACCGCTCATTCGCTTGGCTGGTCAAAAGACGGTAAATTTTGACATTGATGCGGAGTGGGAGACGTTCATGGAGGCACGTCGCACTTTGGAGGAATATCACAGTAAGGCTGTTGTTTGTGATATGCCGCCTATCTTTGATGCTACATACGATGCTGATTGACCATCACCAGGAATATTGCAGAAGTTCCTTGAAAGCTGTATGTCCTTGGTACGAGATCCAGTTGCCTTGGTTGAGATTGAGGGATGGTTGTAGCGATTTCCGAAAGGACAACAGGAGTTGGCAGTAAACGCCTTACAGCGAAGGAAGACTGGAAAGGAAATGTGAATGAATATTCAAATCGGGGATTATGATGTTGATTCTGTGATCCTTGATCTTGGTTTGGATGTTAACATCTTAACCAAGCAGGCGTGGCAGAAAATGGCGAGTTCTGCGGCTCACAATTGATATTGAGGGAATGAAGACTTATGCCTACTTCGATGTCATTGAGGTAGTTGACGGCGGAAGCTCCTATCCTGCGCTGTTGGGGATAGGATGGGCTAACGATAGTGGAGTTGTAATTAACTTCAAGAAGCGCATGAATTTTGAGAACCGCGATTTTCGAGTTATTGCTCCATTGGATCTGGCTGAAGGATGCTGATATGTTGGGCCTATCAAAGATGACGATCACACTGGATGGGATCACGCATTTAATATTTCAGAGGATTACATTCATCCCACTATTCACGGTGAGCTGGATTTGCGCAATGAGAGCTCCGCGTCTTCCGACTCTGATGACGCATTGGAACATTGGCAGAATCACATGCATGAAGTATCAGTCCGGAAGTGTGGTCTAGTTACGCAATCTTTATGTCATGTCGCGACCGAAACGATCACATTGCCTATCTATGAGGGATTGCCTGGCCTAGAAACCTTTGTAGAAGAATTTGAAGACCGTGTTCCAGAACCACAGCGACTGCTGGCCTTGGAGGAAGCACTGAAGGCTGCTCCAGCATGCTAGTGGGCGACGCATAAGAAATTTATTAAAGATTGGTCACAATGTCGAAGGTTGATGATGGTTCGATTTGGCAACACTGAGGTTTATCACACTGGCAAGTATGATGGCCAGACCGATCCTGGTGATCATGTGATGGAGTGTCAACGGTTGTGGATCACACGACCCAAAGACGAGTGGGTTCATGCTTTTGTCCATACTTTGGAAGAGATACCGTGTTCGTGGTATACTGCAGCTGAGTTACGCCGAGATATTACCACATGGGGGGAGTTAACGATCTGTTTCACTCATACCTTCACGTTTGCGGATGCCAACCCTGATGTCCATAACGTCCTGTAGCTCATCCGCGATGTGATATTTCAGGTTGTTCTGGTGAAATGCCCTGGTGACCCGCACACCCACAGTCAGCTGCAGTCCCTCATGGAGTGTTTCAACATCAGTGGCGGGCCAGAGGACGATGATGACCCCTGGAATATTAACATTCCTAAAGGAAGTCGCGATATAGTACCACCTGTTGCGCCAAGTAACCTGTTCAATCAGCCGTTGCAGCTTCGCAAGACAAATATTGGCATGGAAGCTACTCCCAAGTTTGCTAATGTAGGGGATTATTGGGATGATGAGATGATGAGTAAAGTTACTGAGTTACTGCATGAATTCCAGGATGTGTTTTCCACGAATTTTTCTGAAATGAAGGGAATCCTGGGTGATTTAGGAGAGATGAGGATTCCATTGAAACTAGATGCTAAGCCAGTCCGATAGCGACCTTATCGACTCAACCCGCAACATAAAGAAAAAGTCAAGGTGGAACTTGATCGGATGCTGGATGCTGGTATCATCAAACCTATAGAAGAGTCAGAATGGATTAGTCCTATGGTGGTGTAGGACAAGAAAACAGGTGAAGTGCGCATTTGTGTCGACTTACGGAAGTTGAATGATGCTTGCTTGCATGATCCCTTTCCGACTCCATTTACTGATGAAGTACTTGAAGGAGTGGGTGGCTAGGAGATGTACTCTTTCACTGATGGATTCCCTGGATACCATCATATTCGCATTGCCAAGGAGGATCACCATAAGACAACCTTTGTTACTGAGTGGGGTTGTTTTCAGTACACGGTCATGCCGTTTGGGTTGAAGAATGCACCTGCGATATTTTCTCAGGTCGTTGTTGCCGCGTTCAAAGATTTTATTCAGAAGTTTTTGCAGGTATATATGGATGATTGGACTGTTTATGGGTTGATTCGCGATCCTTTGGCCAATCTGCGGTTGATGCTTGAGTGATGCTGACAACACCAGATATCGCTGAACTTGAAGAAATGTATTTTTTGTGCTCCGTTTGGGATATTGCTGGATCATATTGTGTGTAAGCAGGGATTGTTGGTCGATCCAGCCAAGATTGCGCTAATTTTGGGGTTGCAACTGCCGACCATTGTTAAGCAGTTGCGTGCGACCTTGGGTCACACAGGATATTATCGGAACTTCATTAGGGGGTATGCTGCGATTACTGCCCCTATGGAGAAGTTTTTGAAAAAGGATGCGGCATTCCAATGGAATCCAGAATGTTAGGAAAGTTTTGAAACACTCAAAGCGAAGATGGTGTTGGCCCTAATCTTGGTTTTTCCCGACTAGAGTAAGGAATTCCATGTCCACGTTGATGCTTCATCGGTTGCGCTAGGTGTTGTATTGGCTCAACTAGGTGAAGGCGACATTGATCATCCTATTGCTTTTGCCAGTTAGAAACTATAGTCGGCAGAACGAAATTACACTACCACAGAACGCGAAGGGCTGGCCATGGTTTACGTGCTGCAGAAGTTCAGGCATTATTTGTTGGGTGGCCACTTTAAAATGTTTACTGATCATTCTACATTAAAATACTTGGTCAATAAGCCTGTGTTGGGGGGGAAGATCTGTCGATGGCTACTTTTGTTTCAGGAGTTTGATTTCAAAGTCGTTGTAAAGCTGGGGCGATTGAATGCTGGACCAGATCATCCATCGCGGATTGACACAGGGGAGGAACCGACTAATATCGAAGATGGGTTACCGGATGCCCAGCTGTTCCATGTGGCCGCTGCTGATCACTATTTTGATGACATCCTTTAGTTTTTGGCGACCAGCACCGCCCCTGATGACTTTACTACTACTCAGAAGAAGCAATTGGTCGTTAAGGCTGCAGACTTTCAACTGATCGTGGGAGAGTTGTATAAATTGGGTACCGATGAGATTTTGCATAGATGTGTCTTGTCGCATGAACAAGCGTAGATATTGGCTGAGGCACATGGTGGAGTCACAGGAGGACATTACAGCGGTCGGGAAACTGCCCGGAAGGTGTTGCATGCAGGGCTTTGGTGGCCCACATTACACAATGATGCGACAGACTACGCCTGGTCTTGTGATTTTGTCAATGAATTGGAAAACTGTCCAGACGCGATGAGATGCCGCTACTACCTCAATTAACACTGCAACCGTTTGAAAAATGGGTTGTGGATTTTGTAGGGCCGATTAATCCACCAGGGAAATGTACAAGTGCCCGATATATTGTCACGACGACTGAGTATTTGACCCGATGGGCGGAGGCGGCCCCTATCGTTGATTGTTCCGCAGCAACGGCCGCTCAATTCTTGTTTGACCACATTATCACTCGGTTTGGCTGCCCTAAGATTTTGCTGAGTGATCAAGGCAGCCATTTTCTCAACTGCACCATTAGCGCTTTGACGGAGGAATTGCAGATTCAGCAAAAGAAGAGTACACCATATCACCCACAAGAAAATGGGATGGTAGAAGTGTTTAATAAGATATTGGAGCAGGCACTGACAAAGGTGTGCAATGCAAACCGCGATGATTGGGATTTGAAAGTTCCAGCGGTGTTGTGGGCTTATCGCACCACATGTAAAAGGTTGACTGGTCAGACACCTTTTAAGCTGGTATATGGGAAGGAAGCAATTATGCCTATGGAGTACATTGTTCCGAGTTTACGAATTGCGGCGGCTACCAGCATGGATGATGTTGCAGCATTAGACGAGCGTCTAGCACAATTGGTGGAGCTTGAAGAAGATCGATTTATCGCTGGCTTTCATCAAGGAGTAGAGAAGGATCACCAGAAGGCATGGCATGATTGCCACATCAAACACAAGCAGTTTCAGCAAGGCGACTTGGTGCTATTGTATGACAGTAAGTTTATGAAACATCCAGGCAAGTTACAGATGCATTGGCTGGGTCCCTACTGCATCAGTAGTATTACTTCAGGCTGAGCGGTTCAGTTGCAGCGATTGGATGGGGGGATGCTCCCCAAGTTGGTAAATGGTCACAGATTGAAGCCCTATCATGCAGGCTTGGATCAATGTGATGTCTGAGTCGCATTGGGTTTCAAAAAAAAAAATGGTGAGTAATGATGATCGGTTGCAGGTTGCTTGATGGTAGATGGTGCACCAACGAAAATATGGCATGCGATAGCAGGAGGCTTCTACAGCAAGTTTGGCACAGTCAGCGATATAGGGCAACATGGTGGCCTGGTCGAATCAGTAATAAATGCCAAAAGTGGAGGTAGTTAAGTAACAGCGCGGTTGCATTATGACCATTAATGGCAGATATGGCCAAGGGGAGGACAAGATCGTTGACGGATTTCTCTCATTAATATGAAGATTTGGATGAGTTAAGGCACGATTCAGTCATGATTAGGGTGGATTTAGGGAAATTCCTCCACTGTGGCAATTGGCCGGCTCAAACACACAGATGAGCAGTACTGGGGCATCATTCCCCCTGTCGTGACAGAGGAGGGTCCGGCTATAAGTAACTGAGGAAGTTGGTAGTTCGCCATCCAGAAGTTGTTCCGACCAAGAGTGGTTATGTTGTTTGATCCCTGTGTGAGTTGAGTTGTGAGGAATTCCAAGGAGGCTGTGGAAATGCTTCGCTTTGTTTCCCATGGTAGTACCCCAGGGGCACTGCAAGCCCGAATGACGAGTGTCCCTGAGCATCTAGACACCGCAGGTGCACTTACATTGTGTATGCCTGGGCCGGTTCCAGGGCGCCTGCGGGATGTGTCGACAGTGAAATGGACCCTTAGCCGGTCCCACATGCTTCAGTATGCAGTAGTTGTTCGAAGGGTTGTGCCATTTTTGCTCAGAACGCTGGTTGGGGAGGTATCTCCCCAACCTCAGTAGGAGGCGGACGCTGGCACGAAACAGATGTGCCAGATTTGTCCGCCATTCTCACCCCTTGGTACTGTTCGTCCTCTTTTCTTTTCAGTTTGCACTCTTCTATGAGATTGAAGGATGAGTTCGCGATATACCTGACAGTCAGTCGGGGGTTGCCTACTCTCATGGAGGGCTTACAGAATTGGTAGCCGAGGATCTGTACAGCCGAACGAAGGAGACAACAACTCATGATCCAGACAACAAGAATAGAAGCCATTGACGTGGCTCGAGGGCGAGCCACAAGATTGTGTTGGGGGCCTGTTGGCAGGCGGTTTGATGAGGAAAGGTCGCGGTACTGCTGACACCGCGACACGTTGGATGAAGGCGCGAAAGGAGTATTGTGGGCCAAAGGATACCGTACTTGGCGAGTTTTGGGTCACTTGGACCATGTATTTTGTAATATTGAGTCAAGCATACCGCAGTTGGCAGGTTTTTGGTCATATATTTTGTAATATCGAATCATTTTACCACGGTATGCGGGTTTTTGGGTCATTAGACCAAGTCAGTTAGTAGATTGTCCATAGTGTTGGTTAGGAAAGTGGACAAGTATTGTAATCAGTGGAAGCCTATAAATAGGGGAGAATTGTAAGAGGAGTAGGGAGAAGCAAGTAAGTAGTAGATGGAGATAAGAGCTATATGCGGAGATTAACAAAGATAATGCGGATGTTGCCTAGAGGTTTATGTATTTGGTTTGCCACAGTAATATAAAGATGATGATGATTTGGTGCAATCTATGTGTAATGTTATTCGTTGTTATTAATGCAGTTATCTGTTTTTTGTTGCTATAATATAAATGCTGCAATAATGTGTTATTTGTCTATTCTGCGATTGAATTAAGATGCGATCTCTGTTTCTGGTAATGTTAAATGTTGTGATGTGCTAGAACTTCATGGTGAATGTTTGGAATTGATGTTAGTATCATAGTGCCGCAACTTGCCTCCTCCCTCGGCGAAAACATGGTTCCGTTTTCTCTTCCTGGTCGCCTTGGGTGAGACCTCAGCCGCTCTGCGGGTGTTGCTGGGTGGGCTCAAACCTGCCTGGGCCGGTGCCCAGGGAGACTGCGGTATGGGTCGACAGTCGGTGGACCCCTGTCGACTGTGAGGTCGCGATTCGGTCAATAGCACTAGGTGTCGAGACATGGGTATTTAAGGACCTAGAGACATTATTATTATTATTTTGTAAATAATTAATTAATTAAAATAATTGGCACAACGGGGACCACAAAAGAGTATGGGAGGCATAGCTCCACAATGTGACGGGGAATGGGGACATTCCTAATACTTTAGAACTTGTTTGGTTGAGCTTGGTCTGTATTTATGAATTGGTGGATTTATTAGTTTATGATCACCCACACATTGTACAACAGACCCAAATTTTGATTATTTTAGCCTATGCTGGTAATATTGAGCCTAATTCATGATTTATGGGCCTCCCTTGGTGAATGCACCCTACTTGCTTCTTGGGTGGATTCCACTTGTTGATTGAGCCCCTTTGGTGGTTTTGTAAATCCTTTTTGGAGGTTACACTTGGTTTTCTAACCTCCACTTGCACAAGTACACCCTCACTAGATATTTTTAGCCTTGGTTTGTGTAAATCCTTGTGTAACCCCTCCTTTTCTATTTTGGGAAGATGCTTTGGCTTGTGTAACTCCCCACCTAAATATTTTGAATTCCTCTACATGGATGAAGTGTCCACAAATGAATTTGAGTTGGGTGGAGTGACTTGGAGCCACTCTCCTTGAAATTCAAATTGCTTGGGTTGGATTC
This sequence comes from Larix kaempferi, assembly GCA_027924585.1. NCBI lineage: Eukaryota > Viridiplantae > Streptophyta > Pinopsida > Pinales > Pinaceae > Larix > Larix kaempferi. The sequence continues at coordinate 1,045,833 of BSBM01001504.1, read as the reverse complement.
GAGTTAGCCTCTTGTGGTTGAGTTAACCCCCCTTGGGTTGAATCATGTTGGATTACCTTGGTTTTATTTGACACCCTTGGGTTCAAATTGCCTTCTTTGGTATATAAATCCATGGTTGATCTCCTTGGTTAAGGTTTTGTTGATTATTATTGGTTATTCTTTGTTGTTCATGCCATTGATATTGAGATCTTGGTAAGCTTGTGAGCTTGGGAAGCTATGTATGCTCTACTATGTGAATGAACCTTGTGCTTGAAGCACCGCGATCATGTATGGTGTTTGTGGAAAACCTATACAACTCTATTATAATTCATCTGTGTCCATTGCTTGTCTTTGTCTTGGACCTGCACATGAATCTTGATGGTGAATGGCGATGTCTTGAGGAACCTAAGGGGTGAAGGGATCACCATTACACCTGGTAGTTGGGTGGAGGAGAAAATAGGTGGTAAGTAATTGAGTTGTGGCTTCTCAAAATGATACTTGACCTATCCTTGAATGAACATTTATTGTGTATCTATGGTCTCAGCTCGGGGGTGGCCTGCCAAAGTGAGATATGGCTTGGTAGTGCCTAAGGCTGGGTGGAACGTGGTTCGGTTGATGCTAGTTGCATATTAATGAGATAACTGTTCCATTTTATGTTATTTCATATGTTTATATGAAGCACTTGTTATTGTATTGAAGCCATGGAAGCTGAGTTAATATCTATTTGTGAAAGTGGTTTTTGTACAATTCTTTGGATGCGAATTGATGGATTTCTCCTCATGGGATCTGGATTATACTTTCTATATATCAGATATGATTGAAATATATTTTTATATGTTGTTCTTGATGATGATATTGCACCCTATATGGTTGAGTTTCAATGTGTTTATGCATATGAAATTTAATCTTGATGATCAGATGCAGGTTGCTTCGTTTACTGCTTGAGATATGGTAGAAAATATTAGTTATATCTTCTTTGATATTGATAGTGTTAAAGAAATGTAACTGTGGAAGATATTCCTTGAAATGTATTTTTATATTGTATTATTGTATTCCTCCTTTGAGAGATGTCATTTATGTAATTGATAATGTAAGAGTCATTGAAAGAGTCAATGCAAACCCTAACTGATTAGGTCGGCCTGGAAATAACTAGAAAATGATATTTTATTGTAAAGTGTACAGGTCGGCCCAGTTAGGTGAGTCAAATCCAATCTAATTAGTAAAAAGGTCAAGTCACTTTTCAAGTATAAATAGGAGTTTGAGTTTCTCATTTGTATCACTCACCTCACTCACTCAAGGTCGCATAGGAGAGATAATTTCGCACAAGTGAAGGAGAGAAGTTGTTTTGTCTTGGGGTTTTATCTTGTACTTGGTGAATTCTATATTGAGGAAGTTTTGACGGGGTTTTCTCCCTTTTGGTTTCCCCGAGAGAAATTTTTTGAAATTTATGTTTGTTGTGCTTGTCTTTCTTTCAATGATTAGATTGTTTAATGTTATTATGCTAAACAAGTAAAAACTTAACATGGTATCAGAGATGGCCTGAAAGAGAACATTGTGCAGCTGTTACCTAGGGTTTCCATTTCCGAAAAACTAGTCATATTGGAATTTTCCCTATAAATCACTTCTGGGGAAGCTTCAGGATCGAAAACTTGTACTGGACGAAGATGAAATTTTCATGTACCTTGTGTGTGTACCTCAGATTCGTTTTACTTTAGGAGATATGATCCATGCAAATTAGGGTTCCAGCCTCCTCCAGAATTCAGTTTTAAAAAAGTGACCTAGGGAGAAATGCTATAGATCGGGATAGGAAGATCCAAACCGAATTTAGTAATATGTTACAGAAATTGAACGGACTGTAGTTTCTCCAGTTAAAGTTTCAGAGCCCAAAGATGAAATAGTGACACATGGAAGTCTGTACAAGTTCGTTATACTAAAATAGTCCATAAACAGGTCATATTAGGAAACATAACATAAGTTCCACTTGGTGAATCCAATACTGCTCTAAACTGTTTTTTTTGATAGAGTATAGACCAGAATATCACAGGACGAAGTTTCATACCTTGAGGAGCATACATTTAAGAGATACATCAGAATTAAGACCAGGCAAATATGCAATAGAAATTGAAGAAACTAGGGCATCAAATATTTTGTAGTCCTGTCCACAGATTTGGGAAAAGGAGTAATTTGCCTAACTAACCTTGGGGAGGCACATATTTTCCTCCAATCAGTTTCTCAAGATATGAAAGTTGAAAAAATCGGGTTTCTTTGTCAAACCCTAAGTCAATCCAGAAGCGGTTTCACAAGTAAGTACTATCTCCATCCTATTTCCATTTGAGGTTCTCATATTGTCAAAATGAAAAACAATACCAAGCTTGATGAGAAGCTTGAGGGAGTTGATAACTTCAGGGCATGTAAATATAGGGTCATGCTCATTCTTGAAGAAAATGACCTAGAAGGCTTCATAAAAGAATAAGTTAAAGAACCAAAGGGAGATGAAGCCAAAGAAAAACACAAGAAGAATACGATCAAGGCTAAGAGGATCATAGATAACTCCATCAAAGATCACTTGATCCCTCAAGTGTCGTCAAAGAAGACCCCAAAATAAATGTTTGATGCCTTGACGAGTCTATTTAGAGGAAATAATATTAATAGAAATATGACCTTGAGAAATCAACTCAAGGGTGTGAAGGTTCAGAAGTCTGAGACTATGCATTCATATTTCACAAAGTATCTCAGATCAAAGAACAATTAGAAGCTATTAGAGACATGATAGAAGAAGATGAAGTTGTGATGACTACCCTGAATGGTCTCCAAAGAGATTGGGAACCTTTCGTTTGTGGCATATGATCTAGGAAGAAATTGATCAAGTTCATACAAATATGGGAAGAGTGTGTGCAAGAAGAAGAAATGATAGTAGTAAGAGAAGAGAAGTTAAATTATGATGAAGATCAAGCTTTGGAAACCCATGCAAAAGGAAGGAACAAAAGGAAGAATCATGAACATTCTCATGAACACTCTCTTAGAAGATCTCAAATATTTCAAACGGACAAAAGGATCAAGAAAGACTTCTCCTCGTTTGAATGTTTTACTTGTCACAAGATGGGACACATTACAAGAAATTGTCCTATCAGGGATGAACAATTCAAGAAGCAGAATAAAATATTTCATGCCCATGTAGCTGAACATGATGATGAAAGGAAGGCCAAAGAAGATTCCTCCAATGATGAGGAATGTATGCTTTAATCCAAACTAGGAAGATAGAATAACCTCTTATCTATCTCAACATTGGATAAGAGGGGATGCAGTTGTGATTGAAATTGAGAAAGAAGGACTCTAGAAATTGAAGGGACATGCAGAATCACCCCTAATAGCTAGGACCATGAGTCCTTGTGATTTGTAGTATAGAAGACTTGTTCAGAATTGTCAGTCATAAGAAGAAAGGAACAACTCCTTGAATCAGATGACGGATTGGAGCACACTATTATCACACCATTATAGAATCCTGCAAGGAGACTAGGATCAAGAGAGATCCTATCAAACAAACAAAGATAAGTATATGAATTGTCATTCAAATATTTATGTTCCTAGATTTAAGATGTATGCATTTTTATATGAACATAATACTACTAATATGCATGTGATGAGTAAGTGGCCTATGGTGTTGTACACCATTCCATTTCTACTTATCTAGAATGAAACCTCTTTGCTAACATATTGGGAGTAGTGCACACTCTTAATAATGTTCTAGTAGAGATGGAAGACGTCTAGAAAGTTACCGTATGAATACGGGATATGGATGAATGTTGTGTTGAAGCAGTGGCTAAGATAGTTGCATGACTATGTGAATTTGTCATTATTAATATGTTTTGGAAACTATGAAATGTTTCTAACCATGCAACTGAATTTGACTTGTAGGAAATATCGTGTACTATCACCTACAAACAAAGAATGATGAGATTTGTTTCATAGAACAAGGCTTATGAAATCAAGCATACTAAAAAAGTACAAAGCAAGGGTTCTCTCAGAAAGAGGGAGTCGACTATGACGAGATGTTGCTCTAGTTCTAGATAGATGGTGTAATCGAAGTAGAAGAAGATATTGATCAACCTCCAAGACTCAGGAATCTCTACAGAGAACCAAATGTGTGCATATTGAAGAAGACTTTCTATGGGCTCAGAAGGCACCCATGGGATAGGATGATCACCTGTAGTGATGATGATGATTGGATCTCCATCGAAAGAAGGAGTGGGTTCTGAAAGGACCTCCCTCGAAAGAGGGAGTGATGATAGTGATTCCAACACTTGCCTACTGAAGATCAGTACTGTTGACTGATAGAGATTCCAGTCCTTAGGTGATTGATGCCAGTCCTAAGGTGACTGAAGATCAGTACTGGATGACTGATAGAGTTCCAGTCCTTAGGTGACTGATGTGAGTTCTAAGGTGACTGAAGATCGGTACTGGATGAATGATAGAGTTCCATCCCTTAGATGATTGATGCTAGTCCTAAGGTGACTAAATATCAGTAATTGATGACTGATAGAGTTCCATTCTTGAGATGACTGATGCCAGTCCTGAGGTGAATGAAGATCAGTACTAGATGACTGATAGAATTCTAGTCCTGATATGACTGATGTCAGTCTTGAGGTGACTGAAGATCAGTACTGGATGAATGATAGAGTTCCAGTCCTATGATGATTGATGCCAGTCCCGAGGTGACTGAATATCAGTACTAGCTGACTGATAGAGTTCCAGTCCTTAGGTGATTGATGCTAGTCCTTAGGTGACTGATGCCAGTCCTGAGGTGATTGTATATTAGTATTGGATGAATGATATATTTCCATCCCTTAGCTGACTGATGCCAGTCCTAAGGTGATTGAAGATCAATATTGGCTGATTGATAGAGTTCCAGTCCTGAGGTGACTGATGTCAGTCCTGAGGTTACTGAAGATCAGTATTAGCTGACTAATAGAGTTCCAGTATTTTGTTTACTAATGATTGATATTGTTGTTCCTTTACATTCCAAGATATAAATAAAAGAATCTATGCTGCTACACTCAAGAGCCCAATTAAGAAGAATAGTCAGAAATCTGCTCACTCCTTGCATAATGAAGACAAAATTGATACAATACCTAAAAAACCTATGACAAGAAGGGTCCAACAGACATTTTTTGGTAATTGCTACTCATGTAATAAATTTGGACATATGGATAGAGAATGTAAGCTGAGGAAGAATGCTTCAATAGAAGTTCAAGAACAAAAGAAGGGATGGAAGAAGATGGAAGTTGTGAAGTAGTAAGATCAAAGATTCCTCAACCATAAAGGAATATTCTATGGATATTGTCACTACTGTCACAAGTTTGGTCACAAGGATGTTGATTGCAGAACCAAGAGAAAAAATCTAAGCACATAATCCAAGAAACAAAGAAGGTCAGTAAGTAGTATACCTCATGGAAAGATGTGGAGAAGAAAGCAAGAATACAAAGAGCCAGAGGAAACACAGATTCCAAGCATCAATGAAGTTTCCAAAGATGATGATTAGCATAATAGTGTTGTAGATGGGAATGACATCCATTATGATGGAAAACAAGATGAAGATGAATACACCGATGGAGAGAATAATTTTGAAATTCTCTTCTAGAGTCTCTCATGACCTAAAAGAGAAACCTTGAACCCAGCATTAGAAGGGATCATATGCTCAGGGGGAGTAAATATCAAAAATTGTAGTTGGTATTTAAAAAGTAATTAATATCATTTGGTAAAAATAAAAAGCTATCATCATCAAAGACAAGAAGTAGAGGTTACAAATTGAAGAAAAGAATTTTGTCTAGAAAACGTCTATATGACAAGCACACTTAATGGTTGAAGTGTAACAAAATCAAAAGCAGAATTAGAGAGGATAAGAGATGATCTTGGTGAAATGATTAACTAGTGTAAAGAACTGAAATAAGAATGTCGATAGGTAAATATCTTGGAAGTGAGTTACTCCTACAAGGATGGTCTACATACTCCAAACACAGTAAGGAAAATGATGTAATCTTTGCTCTAGAATGCATGAGTAAAATGAGTCCAGGCAAGGTCAAAATATCAATGTAGGCTATGAGAAACTCTATTGAGAAAGAACACTGAATTCTTAAGAATTTTTTGTGAGCATACACATATATGCAAGAATTAATAAAAGGTGCAAAATACATTGAATATGATCACCTAGTAAAATAGATACTATACATCCATGATATATGGAAAGCATGATCAATATAAGCAAGTACATAATTCAGATGGGAATACTAACTGTGAAAGACTCATTAATAGAGCAGAAGACAGCACTATGATAGGGGGAGTTTATGAGCTTATCATCTAGGATCTCACTCAAAATGGTTATCATTCAAAGGCCAAGTACACAATGATGAACATATTATCTTAACACGATGATAAAGTACCAAGTCCAAGATAAAAGGAGGAAGAGAAGCAAAATAAGGGCAGTTGTCAAAAGGAAGAAGGATATGAAATTCTCTATCAAGATGGTTACAATAAAGGGAATAACAGGTTATCCTTTGTCATTGTTGTCAAAGGGGGAGAATGTTTAGATGTTTCCATCAATGCCAAAGGGGGAGAATGTTGAATATGATTGTCATTAATGTCAAAAGAGTTCAGTAATGACAAATCAATAACCAAGGACATGATGGCAGGGAAAACTCAGTGAAAGACAAAAGAATGACAAAGGATGTGATGACATGACATGTATGATGATGTGACATGTGTAATGAAGTTGAAAAGACACTTGATAGTCTTCTGGTGCTATCATTAAGTTAGTGTTGCAATCTGACATCATTTTGGAAAGATATGGCATGTTTATGAAACTTTGGAAATTGACTAAGTATGGAAAAATTAGTCAAAACTGCTCTAAGAGAATGCCCGCCATAATTCATGGTTTGAAGATAATGCCTGCACCATCATATCAGGATGTACCTTGTTGAATAGGCTATCCAACCATGGTCTCATTTATTCCAAAGAGTACTTTATGACAAAGTTATAGATCTTCCAAAACAAGGATTCAAGCAGTTTTAGACATTCTGAACATGTCTAAGTGTTGGAAAAATGGGCCAAGTGGCTTTGGGGAAACACTTGGCGTTCCTCACAGGTGAATGATCAAACTTATCTAAAACTATCATGCTATAACTTGTTGAATAGGCTATCATACCATGGTCTCAGTTCTCAAAAGAATGTTTGATGACAAAGTTAAAGGTCTACCAAAACAAGGTTTTAGGTTGTTTTGCACCAGAGGGAGTAAAACTACCTAAGTGGCCTCAGTAAAATGCTCGCCATTATTCACGGGTTAAAGTAAATTCCTGCACCATATGGTCGGGATGTAGCTTGTTGATTGGTCTACCTGACCATGGTCTCAGTTTTCCTTAAGCATGTTTGAGGAGAAAGTTATAAGTCTTCCAAAATAGGGATCTGGTAAACTTTGGAGAAATTCCTGAAAATGACTGTGTTGGAAAACTGGCTCAGGTGGCCTTAGGGAAATGCCCGCCATATTTTGTGGGTTGAAGAAAATGCCCGCATCATATGGCCATCTTGTAGGTTGATGTTTTTTCTACCTGACCATGTCCTCATCTTGACTTTAAAGTGCTTGAGAGAGAAGTTATGCATCTTCCAAAATAGTGTTTTAGGCATATTGGACCAAGTCTAGGAAAGTGCAAAAATTGTCTGTGTAAAATCACTAAAACTTCCTAAGTCACCTCAATAAAATGCCCGCCATGTATTGTGTTTGATGTCTTAAAAATATTTTGAGAGTATGGATCTCTAAAGTGTTGTATGGTGCATCCAACCATATAATTGGCTTGACCAAAGAGTCTCTGAGGAAGAAGATATTGATTTTCCAAAAGTGCCTCTAAGGCTTGATTTGCACTACTTCAGTAAAATGCCCATCAAGGAGAGAGAAAGAGGTTTCAAGGGGTGAAATTGGTTTGGATAGAATCCTCTAGTTGGCCCCTATCCAGTGGATGTCTCACATTTCAAAATTGATGAAAAGAAAAATCTGATTATATTAACCTAGGGTTTGATCATTTTGCCTAAGTGGCAAATCAACAGTTTGGAAGGCCACTTTCAAATGCCCGCCAGATGATGGGTGTGTGTTACTTAGTTCATATTTTGACATGGTCTTGTTCATCATTAAAGTATCTATCCATTCATTCTTGTAGTTTTCTTTATGGTGATCACATGAGGAAGAAATCAATCTGCCAAAGTGAAGAAAATTTGTTTTACATATTAAAGACAATTTTGTCTTAGTGTTGAATTAGCATTTTGGAAGGCTATTTTCAAATGCCCATCATATGATGTATGTGTATCAAAAAAATTCAAAAGGTGACATGGATTTGTTCCTTATTGAAGTGGCTATCCATCCATACTTTCAGTTTTCCTTATGATGGTCATATGTGCAAAAGATCAATTTGCCAAAAGTAGGAAAAATACTATTTTGCATATTAAAGACAAAAGAAAATTGGCCAAGTGTCAAAATCAGAAAGTTGAAAAGGAATTTGGAAATGCCCGCCAAAGAGTGTCCTTGTTCTGCTAATTTTTCTAGATGACATGGGGATGTTCCTTAGTGAACTGACTATCCATCCATGGAGTCAGATTCCCATTTTGTGCTCACACGTGCAAAATATTGATCTCCCAAAAACAGAGTAAAACATGATTATTAATAAAGGGGCTTAAAGGTTAAAATCTCCCAAAGGATTAAATATGCCCATAGGAGCTGAAGCTAAGCCCGTAGGTACTTAGGGATGCCCGTATGGGGTGAGGTTAAGCTCGTAGAGGCTTAAGGAAGCCTGCAGGGGCTAAGGCTAAGCCCGTAGAAGGCTTAAGGAAGTCTGCAGGAGCTTGCCCGCATACTCCCATGAAAAAGCAAGGGGTTTAGGGATGATTGCTCGTATAGGGAGAGCCTGCATAGGGAGAGCCCGCTTGGAATGAATCCCGTAGGCTTAAGATGGATGAATCCCGCAGGCCGAAGATGTCCAAAGATATTTTTAATTAAATTAATTAAAAATATGTAATAAACAAAATTACAAATTAAAAGATTAATTATCAGAGATGTGAAGAGGCACGATGATGAAAAGGCATGAGCACAATTTGAAGATATGCGAATAAAACTCATGAAGATATATATAACCAGAAATTCAAATTAGAAGAAGTGTGTCTCGGGTGTCCAGGTTGAAGGAGTGTGTCTTGGGTGTCCAGGTTGAAGGAGCAGCAAGTACAGGCCTAGACCAATGAAGATCCAGAATTGAAAGAAATTGGTTTTGGAAAATCTGAAGAAGACAAACAAGGGAGGAAGGGTGGAGCTAGGGCAGGTTGTATCCTGCTAAAAGGGTTTTGGTTCATCCTGTCAGTTGTAGCTGACAAAAAAGGGTGTTGGTGCATCCTTCAATTGTAGCTGAGAATTTGGGTGTTGGTGCATCCAGCAAGTTGGAGCTTGCAAATTAATTGTAAACATAATTTTGCAGTAATACAAAGAATTGGTGGTTTTCCCAGTTGGGATTCCACGATAAAATTTTATCTTCTATCTTTCCTATAATTAAGTTTTTAATTGTGATAAAATATAGTAAATAGTATAATACTGATTCACCCCCCCTCTCAGTATTGCTTGATATTCCAGCAATTGGTATCAGAGCAAGCTCTTCATTAAAAGTTTAAACACTTTAAGAGAAGTATTTTATCACTATGGATCAGTCAGGAAAAGTATCCTTCAAGGTTCCCTTATTCAATGGAGAAGACTATGCCTTCTGGAGCATCAGAATGAGAAGCTACATAATGTCTCTTGGATTGGATGTTTGGATGTCCATAGAAATAAGGTACATATATCCCAAAGTACCTCCTATAGATCTTGAAGGAATTAAAATGTTAGGAAGCAATTCCAAAGCTGTCAATGCAATTCTCGCAGGATTAATGAGAACAATTTTTGCCAAAGTAATTAATTGTCAAACAACAAAGGAAATTTGGGACAAATTGCAGACCATCTATGAAGGAGACACTAAACTAAAAAGAGCTAAACTCCAGAATTTTAAAACTCAATTTGAAAGTCTGAAAATGAAGGAAGTAGAAAACATTTCAGAATATTTTGGGAGAGTGGGTGAAATCGTGAATGCTATTCAAGGGCTAGGAGAATAATTGGAAGAAAAGGATATAGTTGAGAAAGTACTAAGATCTCTTCCAATGATTTACAATCCTAATATTTCTACACTAGAATATAGAGAATATCTTGACAAACTCACCATGGATGAGTTATATGGAATTCTTATAGCTTATGAAATGAGGATTGGAATAGACAACTCTCAAAAGAAGGAAGCAGCCTTTAAAGTATAAAAAACATAGAATAAATCTAAAAAGATTCAAGCAGAAGAACCTAATGATGAAGAAGTTCTTCTAGTAAAAAATATTAAGAGATCCATTGGTAAGTTCAAAGGGAAATTACCTTTAAAATGCTTTAACTGTGGGAGAATTGGTCACTTTGCTAACAAATGTCCCTATCCCAAACAAGAAGAAGAAAGTGAGTTCCCTGATAACTCCAAGAATAACAATTTTTTTTTTAAGAAAAACAAAAGAAAAACCTTTTATTCCATGGATGACAGTTGTTCAAATGACTCTAATGAAGATGAAGAAGCAGAAATCTTATTCATGGGGATAGAGAACAACAATATTGAAAAAGAAGTAGAAGATAATTCATATGTGGAAGAGGAAGTAGACCTAGAAGTTGAACTCATGTGTGCTCTTGAGGAAATGGAAAAATATAGAAGAAGGAACAAATCCTTGAAAGGAAAATTGTCAGAATACCAAAACGAGGTGAAATCAAAAGAAGAGGAAGTCAAGACCCTCCAAGAAGAACTACACAAATCAAGAGAAGAAGTTATGTGGCTTAAAAAGAAGCTTGATAAGGAATCTATTAAATCAAAATTTGACAACAACTCAAGGACCTTAGATGAAATCCTAAACAACCAAAGATCATCAAGTGATAAAATTGGATTAGGTTATGACAAAGAAAAGAATCCAGAATGTTTGTCCTTTACATTCTAAGATATAAATAAAAGAAGCTATGCTGCTACACTCAAGAGCTCGATTAAGAAGAATAGTCAAAAATCTGCTGACTCCTTGCATAATGAAGACAAAACTGATACAATACCTAAAAACCTATGACAAGAAGGGTCCAATAGACATTTTTTGGTAATTGCTACTCATGTAGTAAATTTGGACATATGGCTAGAGAATTTAAGTTGAGGAAGAATGCTTCAATATAATTTCAAGAACAAAAGAATGGATGGAAGAAGATGGAAGTTGTGAAGCAGGAAGATCAAAGATTCCTCAGCCATAAAGGAATATTCTATGGATATTGTCACTATTGTCACAAGTTTGGTCACAAGGCTATTGATTGCAGAACCAAGAGAAAAAATATAAGCACATAATCCAAGAAACAAAGAAGGTCAGTAAGCAGTATACCTCATGGAAAGATGTGGAGAAGAAAGCAAGACTACAAAGAGTCAGAGGAAACACAAATTCCAAGCATCAATGAAGTTTCCAAAGATGATGATTAGCATAATAGTGTTGTAGATGGGAATGACATCCATTATGATGGAAAAAAAGAGATGAAGATGAATACAGCGATGCAGAGACGAATTTTGAAATTCTCTTCTAGAGTCTCTCATGACTTGAAAGAGAAACCCTGAAGCTAGCATTAGAAGGGATCATATGCTCAGGGGGAGTAAATATAAAAAATTGCAGTTGGTATTTAAAACGTAATTAATATCATTTGGTAAAAATAAAAAGCTATCATCATCAAAGACAAGAAGTAGAGGTGACAAATTGAAGAAAATCATTTTGTCTAGAAAACATCTATATGACAAGCACACTTAACGGTTGAAGTGTAACAAAATCAGAAGCAGAATTAGAGAGGATAAGAGATGATCTTGGTGAAATTATTAACTGGTGTAAAGAACTGAAATAAGAATGATGATAGGTAAATATCTTGGAAGTGAGTTGCTCCTACAAGGATGGTCTACATACTCCAAACACAGTAAGGAAAATGATGTAATCTTTGCTCTAGAATGCATGAGTAAAATGAGTCCAGGCAAGGTCAAAATCTCAATGTTCTATGAGAAACTCTATTGCGAAAGAACACTGAATTCTTAAGAAGTTTTTGTGAGCATTCACATATATGCAAGAATTGGATAAAAGGTGCAGAATACATTGAATATGATCACCTAGTAAAAGAGATACTATCCATCCATGATATATGGAAAGCATGATAAAGATAAGCAAGTACATAATTCAGATGGGAAGACTAACTGTGAAAGACTCATTACTAGAGCAGAAGGAAGCACTATGATAGGGGAGTTTATGAACTTATCATCCAGGATCTCACTCAAAATGGTTATCATTCAAAGGCCAGCTACAAGATGATGACTAGATTATCTTAACACGGCGATAAAGTACCAAGTCCAAGATAAAAGGAGGAAGAGAAGCAGAATAAGGGCATTTGTCAAAAGGAAGGATGGGAAATTCTCTATCAAGATGGTTACAACAAGGGGCATAACAGGTTATCCTTTGTTATTGTTGTCGAAGGGGGAGAATGTTTAGATGTTGCCATGAATTCCAAAGGGGGAGAATGTTGAATATGATTGTCATTGATGTCAAAGAAGTTAAGTAATGACAAAGGAATAACCAAGGACATGATGGCAGGGAAACTCAGTGAAAGACAAAGGAATGACAAAGGAAGTGATGACATGGCATGTATGATGATGTGGCATGTGTAATGAAGCTGGAAAGACACTTGATGGTGTTCTGGTGCTAGTTGAATATGATTGTCATTGATGTCAAAGAAGTTAAGTAATGACAAAGGAATAACCAAGGACATGATGGCAGGGAAACTCAGTGAAAGACAAAGGAATGACAAAGGAAGTGATGACATGGCATGTATGATGATGTGGCATGTGTAATGAAGCTGGAAAGACACTTGATGGTGTTCTGGTGCTATCATTAAGTCAGTGTTGCAATCTGACATCATTTTGAAAAAATATGGCAAGTTTGTGAAACTTTGGAAATTGACTTTGTTTGGAAAAATTAGTCAAAGCTTCTCTAAGAGAATGCTTTCCATAATTCATGGTTTGAAGATAATGCCCGCACCATCATATCAGGATGTATCTTGTTGAATAGGCTATCCAAATATGGTCTCATTTCTTCAAAAGAGTACGTTATGACAAAGTTATAGATCTTCCAAAACAAGGGTTCAAGCAGTTTTAGACATTCTAAAAAATGAGCTAAGTGTTGGAAAAATGGGCCAAGTGGCTTTGGGGAAATGCCCGCCGTACCTCACAGGTGAATGATAAAAATTATATGAAACTATCATGCTATATCTTGTTGAAGAGGCTATCCTACCATGGTCTCAGTTCTCAAAAAGAATGTTTGATGACAAAGTTAAAGGTCTGCCAAAACAGGGTTTCAGGCTATTTTGCACCAGAGGGAGTGAAACTACCTAAGTTGCCTCAGTAAAATGCCTGCCATTATTCATGGGTTAAAGTAAATGCATGCACCATATGATCAGGATGTAGCTTTTTCAGGATAAACTTTGGAGAAATTCCTGAAAATGACTAAGTGTTGGAAAACTGGCTCAAGTGGCCTTAGGAAAATGTCCGCCATAGTTTGTGGGTCGAAGAAAATGCCTGCACCATATGGTCATATTTTAGGTTGGTGTTTTGTCTACTTGACCATGTACTCATCTTGACTTGAAAGTTCCTGAGGGAGAAGTTATGGATATGCCAAAACAGTGTTTTAGGAAGATTGGACCAAGTTTAGGAAAGTGCAAAAATTGTCTAAGTGTAAAATCACTAAAACTACCTAAGTTACCTCAGTAAAATGCCTACCATCTCTTGTGTTTGATGTCTTAAAATATTTTGAGAGTATGGATCTCTAAAATGTTGTATGGTGCATCCAACCATATCATTGGCTTGACCAAAGAGTCTTTGAGGAAGAAGATATTGATCTGCCAAAAGTGCCTCCCAGCTTGATTTTCACTACTTGAGTGAAATGCCCGTTGAGGAGAGAGAAAGAGGTTTCAAGAGGTGAAATTGGTTTGGATAGAATCCTCTAGTCGGCCCCTATCCAATGGATGTATCACACTTCAAAATTGATGAAAAGAAAAATCTCATTATATTAACCTAGGGTTTGATAATTTTTCCTAAGTGGCAAATCAACAGTTTGGAACGCCACTTTCAAATGCCCTCCAGATGATGGTTGTGTGTTAGTTCATATTTTGACATGGTCTTGTTCATCATTGAATTAGATATCCATTCATGCTTGTATTTTTCTTTATAGTGATCACATGAGGAAGAAATCAATCTTCCAAAGTGGAGAAAATGTGTTTTACATATTAAAGACAGTTTTGTCTAAGTGCTGAATTAACAGTTTGGAAGGCTATTTTCAAATGCCCTCCAGATGATGTATGTGTATCAAAAAAATTCAAAAGGTGACATGGATCTGTTCCTTGTTGAAGTGGCTATCCATCCATACTTTCAGTTTTCCTTATGATGGTAATATGTGCAAAAGATCAATCTGCCAAAAGTAGGAAAAATACTATTTTGCATATTAAAGACAAGAAAATTGGCTAAGTTTCAAAATCAGAAAGTTGAAAAGGCATTTGGAAATTCCCGCCAAAGAGTGTCCTTGTGCTGATAATTTTTTCAAGATGACATGGGGATGTTCCTTAGTGAACTGGCTATCCAGCCATGGAGTCAGATTCCCATTTTGTGCTCACACGTGCAAAATATTGATCTCCCAAAAACAGAGGAAAATATGATTATTAATAAAGGGGCTTAAAGCCTTAAAAGCTCCAAAAGGCTTAAATATGCTTGCAAGAGCTGAAGCTAAGCCCATAGGGGCTTAGGGATGCCCGCATGGGGTGAGGTTAAGCCCGTAGAGGCTTAAGGAAGCCTGCAGGGCTAAGGTTAAGCCCACAGAGGCTTAAGGAAGCCCGTAGGAGCTTTCCCGCATATACCCACGAAAAATCAAGGGGTTTAGGGATGATTGCCCGCATAGGGAGAGCCTGCATAGGGAGAGCCCGCATGGAATGAAGCCCATAGGCTTGAGATGGATGAATCCAGCAGGCCTAAGATGTCCAAAGATATTTTTAATTAATTAATTAAAAATATGTAATAAATAGAATTACAAATTAAAAGATTAATTATCAGAGATGTGAAGAGGCACGGTGATGAAAAGGCATGAGCACAGTTTGAAGAGATGAGAATAAAACTCATGAAGATATATATAACCAGAAATTCAAATTAGAAGAAGTGTGTCTCGGGTGTCCATGTTGAAGGAGTATCAATTACAGGCCGAGACCAATGAAGATCCGGAATTGAAAGAAATAGGTTCTGGAAAATCTGAAGAAGATAGACAAGGGAGGAAGGGTGGAGCTAGGGAAGGTTGTAGCCTGCTAAAAGGGTGTTGGTGCATCCTATCAGTTGTAGCTGACAAAATAGGGTGTTGGTGCATCCTTCAGTTGTAGCTAATAATTTGGGTGTTGGTGCATCCATCAAGTTGGAGCTTGCAAATTAATTGTAAACATAATTTTGCAGTAATAGAAAAAATTGGTGGTTTTCCCAGTTGGGCTTCCACGATAAAATTGTGTCTTCTATAGTTCTTGTTAATTAAGTTTTTAATTGTGATAAAATATAGTAAATAGTATAATACTGATTCACCCCCCCCCTCTCAGTATTGCTTGATATTCCAATAGTTCCAGTACTTTCCGACTAATGATTGATGTTGTTCCAGTGTTCAAGCACTGATGATGATACTGATGGTGATATTGTAGAAGAATACAATGATGATGTTGATGGTGACATTTCGGCAGAAGATGATGTTGATATTGATGGTGACATTCCATCAAAAGATGATGATGATGTTGATGGTGACATTCCAACAGAATATGATGATGATGTTGATGGTGACATTCCAGCATAAGATGATGATGAATCTGAGGCTGATGGTGATATTCCAGCAGAAGATAATGATGATGTTGATGATAACATTCCAGCAGAAGATGATGATTATGATGATGGTGATATTCCAGCAGACGATGATGATGCTACTGATGATGTTCCAGAATACGATGATTATGCTGATGGTGATATTACAACAGACGATGATGATGTTGATGATGATGTTCCAGCATATGATGTGATACCCTGACATATCATGATTCAAAAAATTCCTACGACATATAGAGATTCACAAGTCAGTTGGAAAGCTGTTGATGTTTCCCGCATAATACCTTCCTAGTTAAGAGGGAGTGTTAAAGAAATGTAACTGTGGAAGATATTCCAAATATATTTGTCTATTGTATTATTGTATTCCTCCTTCGGTAGATTTCATTGATGTAATTGATCATGTAAGAGTCATTGAAAGAGTCAATTTAAACCCTAACTGATTAGGTCGTCCTCGAAATAACTAGAAAATAATATTTTATTGTAAAGTATACAGGTCAGCCCAGTTAGGTAAGTCAAAGACGACCTAATTAGTAAAAAGGTCAAGTCACTTGTCAAGTATAAAAAGGAGTTTGAGTTGCTCATTTGTATCACTCACCTCACTCACTCAAGGGCGCATATGAGAGAGAGAAGTTCACACAAGTGAAGGAGAGAAGTTGTTTTGTCTTGGGGTTTTATCTTGTACTTGGTGAATTCTATATTGAGGAATTTTTGCCGGGGCTTTCTCCCTTGTGGTTTCCTCGAGAGAAATTTTTTGTTCTTTGTGTTTGTTGTGCTTGTCTTTCTTTCAATGATTAAATTGTTTAATGTTATTATGCTAAAAAAGTAAAAACTTAGCATATAGCAGTTGTACTAATTGATTTGCATGTTTATTTTATGTATCTTAACCTGCAAGTGCACCCTCTATGGATGGGTTTATTTGTGTTTGAGTTTTATAGTCGAAATTTTATAAGTTTCGATGACTAGTTTATAAGTTTCATTGCTTAAAAATTGGATTGTTTTGATAGTTTCTCTGTATATTTGATTATCTGATGTTGCATGGCTATACATGAATATGCTAGTGCGTCCTTGGTGGCTGTAGATTTTCCCGTATGGTTGTTATGTTTTTTACTCAGGACTCATAGTTGGTTTTCCATGGAATTGGATGCTTACTAGATGATTTGGTTATGAAATTGATAACTAATTGTGGATCTAATTTTATGTATGAGTTAGTGGCTGTAGATGGATTCTTTTTACATGTTATTCATTATTGAATGGCCATATATGTAATATTCATATATGATCCGATAATCAATGCAAAACTATTAAATAAAGTGCCATAGAATGGATTTGTAGAAGTGTCTTATTTTCCATAATTTTTCTGTTGAAAATCTTGAATTGTGATAGTTTGCAAAGGAATCTGTAAATATGATATATAGGTGTTATTGCGATGATTATAGTCACCCATTAATGTTTTAATAGTGCTAAGTTATGTTGAACTTTGGTTTTCATTGATGTCAACTAATGTCAAATAGGATGTCAACTGATTCAGTTTGAGTCATTGATATCAATTGATGTCAAAGTGGATACGACACTCCTACAAAAGTGTGAAGAATTATATGGAAACCACTTTGAATAAGTGTCTATGCAATATGGTGAATGATATGCATGCTAGTATGAAAAAGTATATCTAGATGTTGCACCCATTCTGAAGATATGCGCCCAAGGATAGATCATGCAGATCCAGTTTGAAGAAGTACATAAGAAGGATACATCATGCATGGTCAGTGTGAAGAAGTAAATAAGAAAGGTACATCATGAAATGTATCCTACTTCAAGTAGTACCTGCACATAATTTAAGTCCACCATGTCATACACTTTCATGGTAGCAATCAAAAGACTGGTTGGACAATGGTGCATGTGCACAAGCAGCCAAGGAGTGGTTGAGCAAATAATACAAGTGTGCAAGCATGTTGAAAGAAGTCTCTGGTATGCGCAAGCATTGCTTGGTTAAAGTTCGGAAGTGCGCAAGAAGTAAGAAACAACAAATGGTTGGACAGTCCTACAAGCACGCAATTTTATCCAATCATAAGATTCTTTCAGTTAGTGGAACGAGTGCAACATCCTAGAAGGGTACAATGGTTGAATTAAGTCTATGAGAAAATTCCACAGCCAATGTTACAACAGGTGCACAAGTCCCACAAGTAATTACAAGGAAAAGGTCAAAGTTCCACCAAGTATAAGATAGCATATGCATAGAATCCACAAAGTGTCAATGCATCAAGTGCGCATCACTCACAAGTAATGAAGTGGTAAGGGTCAAAGTCCCACCAATTAGAAGTTGGAGTATGCGTAGATACTAGAAAGAATTTATACACCAAGTGCGCATTACCCACAAGGGAGGGTATAGCAAGGGTCGCAGACTCATCAAGTTGAATAACAAGGATGCGCACATACCTCAAAGCAATGGTACATCAATAGCGCAGAAGATGACATGTGGAAAATGCACAATCCATGAAATATGGGAGAAGGGATGCCACGACCAACTTGTGGACATACAATCTGTGTAGGACCTGTATAAATAGAGATGCAAGTTGGAGATTTGATGTAAGCTTGAAGGAGAGAGCATAAGAGCTTCAAGTGAAAGTTTCAATTTGATATTTGGGGCATCAAAGGGATCGAGGATAGAACATAATGATTAGTGAGGAGCCAAATGCACACATGCAGAAAAATGAAGATTTGATGGTGTGTAGAATGATGTTGTAGATCTGTGACGGATGCACAATTATTGAAAGGAAGAAATATTGAAGTATGCGCAAGTGATTGATGTTTTTAATGGTAGTATTACAGTCAGCACGCTGATAGTCACATATTTTGTAAACACAAAAGCGAAAAGATGGAACTGAAATATATCAGATGATGCGCCTAGATGTCTAGCTTATGCATATGAGCAGAAGTGAAAGTGTGCGAAGTTGAGAAGACCATCTGATGCATGATGACAGAACACCATAAGGATCCATTAACCATGTCATGACACATATGATATGAGACACATGCGTTAAACTGAATGAACAAATCATTTGATGCACAAGTTGTCGCAGATTTTCTAAGAGACTATAGCACTTAAATAGAACAAACCCATCAGTAAGTGCGCATTTCCATATGCTACTGGTGCATTATTTCAGAACAAGAAACTATCAATTGAAATCGCAGTATAAGTTGGTGAAAGAAGTAGCTCTGTAGTAGAACAACAGAGCATACCTCAATGCAGACTGTAGTATCAACGAGCACACAGTACATAAAGCAAGTCATCAGTATAAGTGTGAATTTGAGAGGAATGAGAATTCAAGTGATGTATGTAGCTAAGTGACAGAGAATCGACTGCATTCAAAGGTAGCACACAACATAAATATTATCAAAAGATCAGAAGAGTGAGCGGAGTTGAAGTTCAGCAAGACAGAATAATACTTTGGACATCAGGGTGGCAGGATGGGGAAAGGAAATAGGGAGTTGGATATTCCTTCAGGTTGGTGCCTGTAAAACAACAAGGAAAGAGGGTGTTGAATCCTCCTTCCAGTTGGTGCTGGATAAATACAGGGATTTGTTGCTTCCTTCAGGTTGGTACTTATAAAACTAGGAGGTTGGCGCCTCCTTCCAGTTGGTGCTGGTAAAAAAAGGAAGTCAATGCTTCCTTGAATGTATTATTTCTCATTATAAAGAATCATTCTGTGGTTTTCTCCCGTTTGGGTTTCCACGTAAAAATCCTGTGTGTTATGTGTTCTTTTTCTTGGTGCATATATGGATGAATTTTTTATTTATTGATGCATAACTGAAGATAAATACTAAGTAGAGGATAATCTATTAAAGAAGGCAAAAACTGTTGATAACTACGCTAATACTGATTCATCCCCCGTATCAGTATTAAATTGATTCCAACAAGGTAAAAGTTTTTATAATCTTGTAAATATGGTTTAATTATCATGCTTGTGCGATCTTGCATTTGCATGAGCTTTTGGGGAGTTTTATAATTGTATTCTTTTAAAGGGTCACAATTCATTTTAAGGGATGAATGTTTGTTTTATTTGGCTTTATGGCTTGATGTATTAGCCTTTGGTTGACCCTATTCCACTGTACAATACCATTATTCAGCTTTCCTTTAGGTTTATATGTGTCCATGACCTTGGTTTTGGGGTCGGGTACACTACATGGAATATGTGTTGGCCATTTTATCTTCTTCAAAGTCATCTAAAGTAGGGATTGGGTTCTTAAATCAATCAACATTTCCAAGGGGAGTAACATCTTTCGATTTGATGAAAAATTGGTTTGAACATGGGCCAGAGGGTAAAGGTTCCCCAGGAATGAAGTATGCATAGTGGTGCATATCATCCCATAGGAATTTAGGGCTTACAAGGGCTTCCATAATTTCCTCATCATTTCGAAAGTGTCGAATGGATAGGTCATAGGTTTTGTGGATGAGAAAGGGGAAGATGAGTAAGCCTCATTATAGGATGAAATATAATAGATGGAAATCATTCCTTCATATGATGTAGTAGGCGTGGTAATCTCCTAAATAGTGGTGACCTGATATTCAGGGGATCTATAATGGAGGTCAACCAATGATGCACGAAACTTTTGGAGATCGGTGTAATGGTGCAAATAGTGGCCATAAAGGCCAGACAATGCATATGGATGGTTAGTAAGCAATGCTTTGTTGCGGTGTTTGGAAGCATCAAGGAGGGTGATGTCAACCATAAGGGTCTTTGCAATAGTTTTATCCTCCTATATTTGGATATGAGCATGCAACAATGGCCCAAGATATGACAAAACACATCAAGTAGGGGCTCGTTAGGGTGCAGGGGGAGAAGGGTTTACTGCCATGTTTGTGGTAGATTGTACTGTTGCATTCTTGGTTTCCCCCCCAACTTCTCTTTGGAAGAAGGATGAGTGGGGCATGAGGTGTCTTTCATAACCATGGGTGTGGGGCATTGGAAGTACCCACTAGTTGGACAAGTGTTAAGACAACTTGTGGGGTAGGTAGTGTGTTTGGTGGGGAAATGTACCAAATAGGGAGGCCTTAAGGAAATCCTAGAATGTCAAGGGTAGCCATCACAGGGGTTCCAACAATTCCATGAGGAGGAAAGAGGAACAACTTGATGTATAGGAATACCCACCCAAGAGGTGCCCTCTCAAAGGGGTAGGACTAAAAGAGGGATGAGGTTATTGGGGCTATTGTTAACATGAATAAAAGGGATATTGGGATGAGACATGGGTTAGGAAAAGGTAAGTGTAAGGGTTATTTTTGTGGTAGAGTATCCTTCTACTTATCAATACCGACGATTTCATCAGATGGGCTATAGTGGTTACGTTGAGTCTGGAGATTGATATCGAAAAATTCATGTAAATTTTTTGAAAGGAAGGGTCATTAGCATGACCTTATGTAGACAAATGAGAAGGGTAAGAAAACAAGAGTTATGTTGTGATTATCCCTTGCAATGGTAAGGGGTTTTGTAAGGCCGTCAATTGCGATTGGGTTATATGAGGATGTGGGGGATTAGGTTTCCATTGGGAGGAATTACCTGCTTCACATTTATGTTTCTGATCCCATAATTGGTGAGCCTTACCAAGGTGTGTAAAATTATGCGTGTAGTGTCCATAAACACCACAATAGGAACACGAATGGGTAATATGTAAATAAGGGTTCTTACCTTTCTTGGGAGGTTTATTTAGATCCTCTAGTTTGTGGGATTCATGGCGTGACACTTCAGGGTAGTTCAACGGAGGAAGTATAGGATGTGGAAGTTAGTTGTGAATTAGATAGATGATGTAAGTAGATAGGTGTATCATGAAGTTAGGAAGGAAACTTGATTAACTTTGTATGTTGAGAACCTTTGTTGAAACATGTGTTGTAACTAAGTAACTTGTAATTGTTTCATAGATTGATAAGATTTACTGAATAAATTAATCAAACGTTTTGATTCATGTTTAAGTAGGCATCAACAAACAATAACTTCTGTGATTATGAATGTTGTGTGGTTAAGTACTATTAGTGTACCTACACGATCTATGTAAGCATTAGCTATACTTACATAACTCGTCTACCTATGCTGTATGAATTATTATTATACTATCAAACTTGGTTTGGATGCATAGTGGTTATGAATGATCACATTATAATTACAATTACCTACTTAGACGTGAAATAAAACTATTACGTCAAGTATACATGAATGGTTAGTTAATTGTGATTAGGGTTAATTATTAATTATGGTCAATAAATGAGAATTAATGCTAATGATGTGAGTTAGGGTTCAACATGTTGGTTAATAACTTTGTCGATAAATGTTAATTAACAATGTTAATAAGGTTGTTGTTAACTTAATTGTTAATTGAAGTACTTAGGTATAAAATGATTAAATAAGTATTACTCAATATTAATTAGTTTAAGGCCTTGGTTTAAAATGATAATGGTATTTGTAATACTAATTAGATTATTATTAACTTGATCTATTAATAGTAATTGCGTGTTAACAATGTCATTAGTGTTAATAAGGTGATGATTAACTCGATTAATACATATTAATTAAGTCTTAATTATAACTAAGGTATGGTAATAGTTCCATGAATGGTCACTTAAATTAAAAGAGTATTAATTATTCATTATATAAATATCAATATAATTAATTATAATCGAGGTTCAATTATTAAATATGGTAAATAATTATGTGACTAATCATTTAAGTTTAAAGGAGTAGTAATTAATTAGTGAATAAATGATAAATTAGTTTTGATTATAAATATGGCTTGACCGGTAGATTCGGTAATGGTTAAATGTATGAAAAAGATAATTATAATTACCATTAATTAATGTGAAATTATTACGACAAGAAAGAATGGCGGTTTAAATTATTATAAATTATTTTCATATGACCCTTCGAATCGAGGTGGTTAAGGGTAATTAGTGAACCATGAGATAATAGATAAGTTCGGGAGTTGTGAATTGAATGGGGGGATAAGGGTAGTAAATGTTGAGGGAAAAGTCGATAGGAAGGGGGAAAAGGGGGAGAATGAAATTTGGGAAGGGGGTTCTTTTGGCAAGAAGAAGAAATTGAGTGAAGGAGAAGCTAATTGGGGAAATTGGGAGAAGTTACTTTGAATTACAATAGAGGAGGCCTGTTTTTTATGATCGAAGGGAATAGCTTTAGATGAGTTGGACTTAGTACTCAGGTTTTGGGCTCGGGAGTCCAAGAAGTAATTCTTGGAGTTGGGTGGTCGACTAGACTATCCTAGTTGGCAGGGAGGTAGATCAAGTTTCATCGGTTGAGTATTCCGAGCGTTGGGAAATTTTACAGGTATTTTATTGTTGTTATTTTATGTATATCCCAGAGGAGCTGAGTACTAATTTAATTCAATTAATAGTATGTTGTTTAATTTAATTCTTAAAGGTATTGAAAAAATTAGATCTATATCTACCCTTACCTCATATTTAATTGTTTGTCACCTGCACATTGAAACACCAAAACAGAGAATCATTTTAGAAGCATTGAAAACAAACAAAACATCCAATAAAATTAGAACTCATATTGTTTAACCGGGGACCCAAGGAGGTCCTTACAGAATGGTATCAGAGCCATGGTTCCAAATCTGGAACCAGAGGGCTTGCTACAATTGATATAAACAAAAAAACAAAAAAAAATACTATAGAAACAGGAAAACATAAGTGAAGTGAACATGAGAAAGAACTTCCCTATAGGAAAGCCATAGAATAGGATGCACAAAGAATAGAGAAGGATGCCCTTAAACTGAATGAATGATTTAAAGTTACTAGAGGAACAAATATAGCTATACCTTGAGCTACACCTAGAAATACGTGGCTAAACTCCCGAAAAAAACTCTACCTACAAGAGAGCACCATTTAGAATATAGTGATTAGAGAACATTATATATGTGTGAAAGAAAATTTTACTAGAGAGAGACAAGGTCTGTATGTATTATATATTATACACAGCATAATGATGTACGTATAACTTACAAAAAAGGGGGTCAATAAACAAAAAAAAAATTCATGAGATCCTTCATATTCAAACTAATCTAGATATTTTACAAAGGCTGCCAGAATATATGTATATTTTTATTTTATTTTAATTTTTTTAAACGGATAATACCTGTGTATCTTGTTTATATTACTTGTATATCTATGTATGAGGTTCCATACAAAGAAATTATGAACCAAAACAAAACAGAAAAAAAAATGCATGATATGAACTTTTATTTATTTACCCCATACCTTGCTAAGAGGATTACCCTCAAATCACTTCTCAAAACTAGATTCATTGTATCCTCCTCTGCTAAATCACAACTTTATAGGGACCTGCACAATCACAAATTTATAGGAGTTAATGGCATCAGGCTTGGTCTTAGATCCTGCAGGTTTGATGGAAGATACTTAAGCGTTTGGCTTCATTATAATAGGAGACCATGGCACCAACATTGGCCATTATTGACAAGCACAAGCCCACGACTTCGTTCTGGTCAAATAAAAAATCTTGCTAACCCCCCAAAAAAAAGAAATATCAGATCAAATTCTCAGAATTATTGATGCCATTTTTTGTTAATAGTCCATGGACATTTTGCTTTATTGTCAAGGTTTACCAGCAATAAATACCAAATAATTAAATGAAAAATCGTTTAGTCAGAACTTACATAATAGAGAAACTTCAAAAACTCCAAACGCTCAAATCATATGCACGGAAAAAGATAAAATGCAGCATTGTCTTAAAAATTTACTTAACCCTCTGTTAATTTATAGATATTTTGTCAAATATATATGCATATTTAAATAAGCCCTGTCTGAGCTTTAAGCTATGGGAGACGCAAGGAGGAAGGGCACACCAAGTCGCGGTGAGGACAAAAAGGAGAGCATCCAGACTGCCACTCGAGAGGGAAGAGGAAGAATTGGCGGCTGAGCCGTCCCTGAAACCAAATTTATATGTGTGTGTAAAGAAAATGTATATTATAAAACAAAATGCAAGAAAAAACTATATTTATGTGAGCACTGCACCCAGGGATCAACTTTGAAGGGTGGGGTCCCATTTCACTTTGAAGGGCTATGAGATATTGAACCCTTCAATGCTGCCATGTAAAAATAAGTCATTATTTTCATTTGAAAATGTACTAGAACATCAAAATTTCATTATTTATTTACGTAGTAAAGTCGAGAGGCTTTATTTTGCAATGGATATGGCATCACTAAAATTTATATATGTCATATAACACAATCATATTTGGCCTCAATCTAGCAGCTCGGTCTCTAGGCCACTATGCCACCTTTTCTACCTTAGTAGTTTCCCAAATTGATCTAGCCTCTTAAACTTTTAACCAGTATAATAATACAGTTAACTTGCTAACCCCATTCCAATCCAACTTTCATCCTTACAGCCAAAATTAATGCTATTTTACTCTTTCATGATCTGCTTGAACATGAGGAATTTATTAGTGAAACATAACTTAGAAGACACATAGAAAATCCACTTTCTAGATGTTCAGTGTGAATTGCCATAACTAATTTTATAGATATTTTTTTTCTGCATCAGTGCAGCTACAGTTAGCTTGCTAGCCCAATTCCAATCCAACTTTTCATGAGTATAATAATATTTAACACCTCTTAAAATGGGTTCCTAGGTTGCTTCGAACAATACAAGCTAGATGAAGAATTGGGTTCTTCAACTCTTCTAAAAGCAACGTGATGCTTATTCTTGGAAAAGTTCAATCTTTGTAAATCACTAGCATTATTCAAACTAATATAAATTATATCCTACATAAAATCTAGCCTACTTAACAATGGAAAAAATGATAATGTAAGCAAAAAAAGGAAGAAATTGTTTCAGAGGCCAAAAACATTGGACATTGATTATGGTCTGTATCTGTTGCTAAATTAGTGAACAATCGAGATGTATGCAGAAAGGCAGTAAAAAGGGTGAAGGGAAAGAATATGAATGGTAACTTTTTTTTACTTTGTTGAATTGAGGACAATAATTCACTTTCATGCACCTCTATCAACAAACTATGTTTCCTATGCCTTTTATAATCCTCCTTCACTTAACTCTATTAGAGAGAACAGTTCAACAAAGAAGTTGGATTGGATTGAAAACTAATAGCAAGTTTCTTTGTCACTCTAATTGTGTACCCTATGACAGAATTGAATGCCAATGACAACAATATATGTTTTTATTTTTCATTCAACTCTATGAATGCCACACGTACTTGGGATAGAATAAGTTTAAGCGCTCCTTACATTTTACATGCTATTGTATGGTTTGAGCAAAAAGAACTATCCGACTCCAGGCAGCTTTTGTTCGTAATAGCTGATTAAGGACCCTGGATGCTTCTTCTCTATAGCCCTCCTCCTATATCTCGTTATACATACTAACTCTATGGTATGATGGAGTAGAGGATGGGTTGTGAAGCATAAGTAAAATGTAGGTAGACCAAATAGAGAGGATATGCATAGATGGTTGAAGTTCCTTTTATATGGTTGAAGTTCATGTTCTATTCCAGACCAGCCAATAAGGGCAACAAAATCAAAAGGTAAAGTAGCATTGTCGTTCTAAAAATCAATATTACAAAAAAAAAATTGTCCGAGTTCGTATAGTCGAACGCAGGAGTGGGCACTGGGCATTCTAAGAAAATTGCCAGCTTTCAGCATTGTCCTTCACCAGATGTTGTTGCATATTCTGAATCATATTGAAATTCGATAGATAGTTGGGATTGTAAGTGTCGTAGCATCGGTGGTCTTCATATTAATAAATACCAAGAATCTTAAACCGTGTACTAGAGGAAGGTATCGATTCGACAACTGAGCAATTGGGGAAAATAGCTCATGCAATACAGTTTTAGATACAAAGTCTGGATTTTTTATCTGACTCATTAACTAGATGCATGGAGGTTGGCAGAGTGGGAACTTCCCCAAATCCCCAAGGTTTTTGGTAAAGCTGGGGGGCACAGTGCGCACAAGTGTTTCCCGTAGGGCTGCAACCGTGGCCAGTGGCATTTGCACGGGGAAGCGCTCGATTTCAGAGTGAAAACAATGGTCTTCCTTGTCCCCTCCATTTCAAGAAAGTTAAAGGGAAGCTAAATTCTCAAGAGCTTCGATTAGGCGACAATGGAAAATAGGGCAAGGCAAGGAGCACATGGAATCATATGCGTATACACAGAACAGATGAAGAAAGATGTAATTGTTGTTGTTGATACAGTTGGGAATTGATAAATGTCGTTCTAAACAGCTTTTGACAGAGATTTGTGACAAACCCACTCTCGGGGCCAGGCTTCAAATTTGAAGCCTTCAAGGCCCATTTGAAGTAACAAAATTTCAGTCAAATAATAATATTGTGTTTGAACTTTGAAGTTACAAAATTTTAATCTAATAACAATTTTTTTAAATAATTGATGGGATCATGAATGGATAAAATGATGTACATACTTGTATATTCATAGGATGTCAGCAATCCAGTCAGCCTTGAAGTTGAGCTCCTCAAAGAAAACGAATTTCTTTATATATGTTTATGTGTAACACCCCGTTTTGACATTAGTACCTGAACTACTATTATATGTTATATTTGTTTGATTGTGAGACCTCGTCGGTTTTGACGACACTGTGGACATATGGTTCTATTATTTTGCCGATATATATATGTGTGTGTGTGATGATAGTATTATGATCGGTAGTCATGTTTAGATATGTATCATGTGTTAATTATGTCAAATATATGGAAATTACTGAATGATGGGTACGTGGATACCGTTACAGTTATATGTTGAAATAATGAATGTTATGCTAGGTGCATGGCGAATGAATGAGTTTATTGTTGTTATGTTATGATGAAATATATGTGTACATATCGAGGATTTATGCACGATATTCTATATTGTATGTCGAGGACTGACTTACAGGTTGAAACGGCTAAGTGATAGCTGGATCCTACGAGGTGGGAGGGCCTCGGGGACATGGGCTTCGAAAGATAAAATGGTATGCGAGTGATGCATTATTTACTTTCGTATGGTTATTATGCTGTTTATTATGATGTATGTTATGACATGGGTGGGGTAGGGTTCCAGGAAACTCAACCGCCCAGATCGGTTATACGATGATAGACCGAGTACAAGTGCAACGTTGTTGTTATGTCGAGTAGACATAGTCCCTTGTTCCATTAGGGGGGTGGAGGCTTTACCCACCGATTATCCCCGAAACCCAGAGTCATGGGAGGGATGTCCTACGGCGCGCTCCCCAAGGTGTGTGATGATGACTGGTGGTTGCCTGCTGGGGAAGCTTGGTCGATGTAGTCGACACTTCCGCTTATGGGTTCTAGCTGGAACCGGTCATGACTTGACATTTCAGGGTAGTCCAACAGAGGACAGGATAGGATGTGGAAGTTAGTGATGATGTAGGTAGATAGGTGTAGTGTGAAGTAGGGGTGAAAACAAGATCTAACTGTAGGCGTGTAAAACCCTTGATTAGTATGTGTCAAAATCAGTGGTGTATGAATTGTCGTAACTTGGATTTCAGTAAGCTAATGGATCATACCTTGTAAACTATGTTAAAACATGTGTCGGTAAATAATAAGTTCCTTGATTATGATTGATGTATGTGAATTATTACTTTAGTGTACTTACGTGAGGAATGTAAGTAGTAGCTGCGCTTACATAACTTGCCTACATATTATGAATTACATGAAATATTGTTGAGTAATAATGCCAATTAGTGTCGCTTAATATTAATTACTGTCGTTTAGTAATTAACTATTGTTGATCAATGTTAATAATGTCGATTAAAGTTAATAATGATGATTAGGATTAATAATGTTGATTAATGGTTAATTATTGTCCATTAATAATTAATTATTGTTGATTAATAAACAAAGCTAGGGTTAACCTAGGTAGTGACTAATGCAATTGATTAGAATGCTTGATTGATTGTTAATGAGTTTAATTAGCCAGGGATAAGGGTTGAAATGTAATTATAAGGTTAAATAAGTAATAGTAACTTGATCCCTTAAATTAATTATGTGTTAATGATGTTAATTAATTTTAACAAGACTATGCTTGTCTTTAGTAATGATTGTTACTTTGCTAATTACAAACTAAGGTGTAATTAAAATGGAACCAGGTAAATGAGTCGATTACATCTTAGTAAATTTTATCTAATTAATATAATTACACATTGATAATGTTATGAATTACATTGATAGGATTATGGTTCATAATTGATAAATTGAATTAGTTGAATTTATAATTAGAGGGAATTAACATATTATAAACATTAGAAACCATTAATTAAATGATTAGGTTAATAATAGTTAATCAATTAACTATTATTGGTAATTAATTGAAATATAGGGATAAGGTTTAATTTATATATATATTACTAATTTCTTATAAGTATGTCGTAGTTGTTTATAACCAGGATGTAAATTATGAACAATGCCATATACCATTATGTAACAAGTTATAAAATGTGCTTGGATTAATTAATTAAAAGATTAATTAAATGGTTAAATATTGAAATATGGGTAAGGAAATGATTTAAGTTATTATATGAAATAAAATGATTAAATTTAATTGAATTGGAAGTTACGGTTGAGAAGTGACCCCAACCAACACCTTTTAAATATTAATTTAAATTATTCCAACACCTTTTAATATTAATTTAAATTATCCCAACACCTTTTAATATTAATTTAATTTATTAACAAAAGTCCAAGTTGAGGGCTCGAGGACTTACATGGTAGATGGAAGGGGGGTGGAAACATTTATGTGGGAGATAGGGGTAGTAATGAGGGAAAGAGTCGACAGATAGGGGGATAAGAGGGAGAAGGGAGGAAGGAGAGGGGGATCCTTTTTACCTTAGGATTTTGGAGAAGTTTTGCAGAGAGCGGAATTGGGAGACCAGAGCTGGAAAAAAGAGGGTTTTTGCTGAAGGTTGTGTTTCTAAAGGGATACAACAGCTAGGCTTGTACTCGGTTTGGGCTTGGGGGTCCAAAGGGGTACCTTTGGAGCTGGGTGGTCGGCGAGACCTCGCAAGTTGGAAAGGTGGCAAGACTGTTTTGGGCTGGTTGAGTTTCAGAACTTTGGGAAAGGCTTTTGGCTGCAGGGAAAAGCAAGGAAAAACAGCAAACAGGGACAACAACAAAGGTGGATCTACTAGCTACCTACAGGTATTTCTCCTAAAGGTATACTAAGCAATTTCTATCCCTGTTATCATTTTATCAAGTTATTAATAGATGGTAATTTCATGATTGAATACACATGTATTAGTTGTTCCACCTGCACAAACATAAATGGTTAGAAGTAGCACAAACATAAATGGTTAGAAGTAGGTGAAATAGTAAATACATATATTTCAAAATCTGCAAATGTAATTGTTATTGTTTTTACAGACCTGAAACTGAACACAAACCCACAAACAGAAACAGAAATTTTGACAAGTAGTGAAATATATGACTGTATATAAAAGTTAAAGGAGACCCAGTTGGGGGGTTTTACATTATGGCAGGCTGGCATTGGTAACTTCGCTCTGCAAACTCTCCTGGAGGATTGGAGGAGATAGGGTAGGTGGAACTTGGAAGTAGCTCGACTACAGTGGAGTAGGGGTATAAGAAAAAGCTTGTTTGTATTCCTGTAATATTATATATTGATGGTCGGAGCCATGGAAGCATGGAATTCGAGCATTGACTTGATACAACAAAGAAAACACAAGGTGGGACTCGAGAGCCACAGGATTGACTTGATACAACAAAGAAAACACAGGGCATGAGCCTGCTGGGAGCCGTAGATGGTAGGATTAACTTGATACAACAAAGAAAACACAGGGCTGTGGGTAGGGGCCACGGGCGGGAGCAGCAACCTGCAACATTACAAGAAGTTTCTTGATTGTGGAGTCAGAATTCACGAATTGGTATGTGATAAATGGTAACTTGGTAAGCTCGGTGCCAACAACACGTATGAGCCACCAACCATGTTTAATAAAGTTGTTGATGCCATTAAATGTGTTAAACACCGCTCGTTGCAAACACGAGAACTTAGAAGTGTTCAAACCATGGGATGCACAGTGTAAGCCAGTCCACGTAAGCTGGTCAATGATATTATTAGAGGTCCAATGGTCCATGATCCATGGATGATCGAACACTTGGATATTGGAGAGTAACCAAGTCCCACTCCCAAGTCACCTAGCTAGTAGCTGCATTCCCAATTTCCCACTGAAAACCGTTGATGGGTGAAATTTGAAGCTACCCTTCTGTTGCAATTTTAAACAATAGTGGTTAATTTAATTATTGAAGGGCCTACCATGAAAGTAAATTTTTTTTGCATGGTAAAATTTGAGGTGGCCTTCTATGACGTGCAAAATGGCCTCTGAAGGGCCCTGAAGGCTTCAAATTTGAAGCCTGAGTCTGCACCGGTCATGGGGAGGTTGGTTGCGCAGGCTATGCCCACGCCCCAGGTTGCATCGATAGGGAGAGAGGGAGGACAGTGAGGTTGTCACTCGAGATGGAGGATATGGTCGTGGATCCATGTAAAAAATAAAAAGAAATTAATTATGTATATATATACAAACATTTTAAGCAGTCACGAATTGTCGAACAACAAGAATGGACCTTCGGGCTGTGCGGTGATGGATTTGAGCTCTTGGTAGCTTTGGCATTCTAGAGAAGCCAGTTCTTGGAGCCAAACTGGTAGTTGTGGAGTCTATTTTGAATTGCAGAGCTCACTTAGAACAAAAAATTTGGGCGAGAAAATGACAACGCGCTGGGATTAAACTCTGTCTTAACTTGACGGTGAGACCGAGCAGGTGGCCCTCATGCAAGGAAGACCGGGCACGTGGCCCTCATGCAAGGATACGAGCCTATCGAAGACTTAGGGTTAAGGCTCATTAAACTTTTAAATTGTTTATTCAATTAGAATTCATTAATATATATTATTATTTGTTATCTAAATTTTCTTTGTGAAATCAGAATTTGGATCTTATTCAAATTTTGTAGTTTTAAATTAACTATGTTAATTATTTAACATTTTGTCGAAATTAATATAATTTAAGATTAATCTTATTTGAAGATTAAATTAATATTAAAGTGTTAAGACTTAAATTTAAGGATTAATCTTGTTAATATTAATATAACTTAATATTATTAAATTAATTAAATAATTGTCAGATTTAAACTCTATAATATTTAAATTTCATAGGTTAATTATTTAAGTTAATTTGGAATTGGTCACGTGTTTAGGAGTCTACCTGATTAAATTAAATTTAATACAAACTAAGTAACATAGGAGGTTTCATGCGAGGAATCATAGCAAGTGTGACCTCGAAGGTAGATATGGTCATCAGTGACACCCTAAGCCGCGAGGACGACGCGACACGTTAAATGCGACCAAAGGCATAGTATCTTACCCGTTATTCACGATTACGAATTTGATGTAGAGATGTAGTAGTGCCTTTGTACCCTTTCCATTTCAGGAATTTTCCTCGGTATCAGGTAAAACCCGTTTACAGGTGAAGAAAGACAGAAACTTTCACTCACTCTAGTAGGTTTGGGTATGTGTTTAATAGTGACCTAGTTAAGATTTAAAAACATGTGCTAATTGTCGAATTATACCATGATACAGGATAAGCATGGCAAGGACACAAGCAGGTCAGGGGCCAGGTCGGGTGATGACAATACCTAAACAGAATGCGTCGACATCATCGCTAGATATCATTCTCATATTGCGCTCTCTGGAGACGATAAATGACACACTCAAGGGACTTCAAAGAGAAAGTGTTACACCGAAGGAAGAAGTGGAGGCCCCGCCAATGAGGGAGGTAAATCTTGAAGTAGCATTGAACATAGTGCAGATACCTCCTCATCAAGATATCATGAGGGAGCTTCAGAAAATAGGGCTTCCATATTTTTCAAGGGGTCGTGTAGGGGTACAAGCAGAGGAATGGTTGGAGGGGATGACCAGGTGTTTAGCATTGCAGGAATACACCTCCACATCCAAATCCAAAATAGCCATATTTAAACTAAAAAAGAATGCTTTGAATTTGTGGGGACACCAAGAAAGACAGTTTCACCTTATCCCAGACACTATTCCATGGGAACTATTTGTGGATAAGTTTAGAGGAAATTACTTGCTTGCCTCCTACCAGGAAGAACGGGTAGTATCCCTTCATGCCTTGGTACAAAAGAATCTATCTGAGGAGGATTATGAGGAAATATTCATGGAACTAGTTAAGTATGTCCCCTACTTGCACAATGACCAACGTCAGGTCAAGCGCTTTGTGTACGGGCTTAATACCAAGATCAGGTCCCAAGTGCAGATGTGGAAACTGACTTCGGTTTTCGAGGTAGTTGATTTTTTTCGTTATAAAGAAGAGATGTTGGGTGCAAAACCCATCAAATAATTCAATTCTCAGAATTCATGGTTTGTAGGGAAGGCCCCTCGAAGCTACCCTAGGGGAGGGTATGCAAGGCCACCTCCCTACGGAAACAGGTATACACCCATATTTGCGGTAGTAGATAGGTCTGTGGAAGCTTGGGAAGTATCCCAAACGGAAACAGGGACTCACCAGAGTGTAAGGAATTATCGAGGATCAGTTGGCAGGGGAAGGGGCTCCAAGGGGAGAAACCCCTCTCAGAGGTCTCAGCATTTCTGCTCGCCTTCCCTGTTATAGGTTGCTTGTTGGGGTTGTGGAGGCCCACACTATCAGCGTGACTATCTCGAATTATGATCCAGTACAGTGCATCGAGAAAGGAAGGTCCTAATGGGGCTTGGGGGAAGTAAGCATCAAATCTCGGCAATAGTGAATAACCATCAGGCTCAACACCAATCCACTGTGGTGGAATCATCAGGTAAGTTCAAAAATGTTAAAATCAGAATCTTGTTTGATCTTGGTGCTACAGATATTTTTATTTCTCCATATGCATTAGACAAATGTGGGTTGGCAGCCTACGAGCACGACTATTTCAACCTAATTGAAATGGCTTCAGGGGTAAAACAAGTAGTAGGACCTAGTGTTGACATGTATAGTATATATCGGGGTGTGTGTTACATAAGTTAAAGTGTACTTCACCACCCTTGGAACCTATGACCTTATCATAGGTATGAACTGGCTTGAGGGACATCGAGCTTTCTTGGACTATTATGGGAAAAAAATTATTTGCTTTGATGAAAAAGGAGAGGCCATTGAGATCCACGGTATCAAACGGAAGGTGTCCCTATGTTTCATATCAATGATGAATGTAAAACAATGTATGAGGCAAGGGTGCGAGTTGGATATTCTTGAAGCGGTAAATAATGAGGAGGGACCCTCCTTTAATAAGTACTCAATGTTAGCTGAATTCAGTGGCGTCTTTCCAAAGGAATTGCCTGGATTACCTCTTGATAGAGAACTTGATTTTACCATTGAGGTTAAACTTGGTTCGGAGCCAACATCAAAGACACCATACAAGATGACGGCCCTGGAACTTTGCGAGTTGCAAATGTAGTTGAAGGAACTATTAGACCTAGGGTTCATCAGAACAAGTATTTCACCTTGGGGTGCACCAGTAATTTTTGTGAAGAATAAGGATGGTTCCTTGTGTCTTTGAATATATTACAGAGATTTGAACAGAGACACGGTGAATAATAGGTACTCGATACCTCAAATTGATGACCTCTTCGATCAAATGAAATGGGCGACAGTCTTCTCAAAGATCGACCTGTGATTAGGTTACCACCAACTTCGAATTAAGGAAGGCGATATACCTAAGACTTCTTTTCGAACTTGATTTGGGAACTATGATTTTGTAGTGGTACCCTTTGGTTTGACCAATGCCCCAACTGTATTCCTGAGCCTCATGAATAACGTATTTCAGAAGTACTTAAATCAGTTTGTGCAAGTCTTCTTGGATGATATCCCTATATATTCCAAGAATGAACAGGTGCACGAGGAACACTTGCTAATGGTGTTGTCATGCTTAAGAGAGCACAAGTTGTATGGTAAGTTGTCCAAATTCTCTTTTTATCAAAAGGAGATCCATTATCTAGGGCATATAATTTCCAAAGAGGAAATTTAAGTGGACCCTAAAAACGTGAAGGCCATAATGGATTGGCATGTGCCAAGAAATGCGCATGAAGTGAGAAGCTTCATGGGGTTAGCCGGGTACTATAGAAGATTTGTGGAAGGTTTCTCAAAAATCACAAAACCAATAACTACCTTACAGCGTAAAGGAATCAGGTATGAATGGAATGATGAATGTGATGTCGCATTCGTTGATCTTAAAAGACTACTAACAAGTGCATCGATCCTATGAGTGCCTAATATGAATAAGGACTTCACAGTTTCCACAGATTCCTCAATGAAAGGTTTGGGTGCAGTGTTGATGCAGGAAGGTGGGGTAATAGCTTATGCATCAAGGAATCTAAAACCACATTAAGAGAATTATCCCATCCATGATTTAGAATTGGCTTTCGTGATGTTAGCTTTAAAGCTTTGGAGACATTACCTTGTTGGACAAAGCTTTGAGCTCAATTCTGATCACCAAAGCTTGAGATATATCTTCACTCAAAGAGACCTAAATGCTAGGCAATGACGATGGAGTGAATTTATGAGCGAGTATGATTTTTGGATTTCATACATCAAAGGGAAGGAGAATGTGGTAGTCGATTCCTTAAGAAGAAAACCAAGGGTTTTCTCCCTAAAACCCTTAAAGGTTGATTTGAAGGAAAGAGTATTGGGACAGTTAGTCAAGGATAGTTGGTACCTAAAGGTCTCTTCGACACTCCAGAATGGGAAGTAGGTGGAACTTAATTTTGAAGGATATGAGTTGGAAGTTGATGGGATGTTACGATATCAAGGGAGGATGTATATTCCAGAGGAGGGATATATTAGAGAAACTATACTTAAGGAATCCCACCAAGCAATATATTGTGCGCACCTAGGCATAAAGAAGATGTATGGGGACATGAAGCAACTCTTCTTTTGGGAGGGAATGAAGCACGACGTGGTCAAATTCATTTCTAAGTGCCTTGAGTGTCATTAGGTAAAACCTAATCATCACCACCTAGAAGGACTATTGCAACCGCATGACATTTCTATGTCAAAATGGGAGGTTATCTCCATGGAATTTGTGGTTGGATTACCTCTTACCTCTCATAGGCATGATGACATTATGGTCATCATTGATAAATTGACCAAAACTAATCACTTCATTCTAGTAAAGGATACCTATGACGTCACGGATGTAACTTGTGTATTCATAAGTGAAGTAGTTCGTCTCCATGGGTTTCCCAAGAAGATCATCTCAGATATGGATTCCAGGTTTACCTCCAGGTTTTGGACAAGTTTGGAGTCGGACTTAGGAACTCAGTTGAACCTAAGCACAACTTACCATCCAGAGACAGATGGGAAAATGGAAAGAGTGAATCAGGTGATGGAGGACATGCTTAGGATGTCTGTTATGGATCAACAGACCCATTGGAAAAAGCATTTACCTTTGGTAGAATTTTCTTACAATAATAGTTACCACAGCTTGATCGAAATGTCGCCTTATCAAGCATTATATGGAAGGGCATGCAGAACACCATTGAGTTGGGAAAGGTTAGAGGATCAAGTGATTATAGGACCTGAGTTGATTCAGGAGATAGAAGAACAAGTGATTTAGATTAGACAATGGTTAAAGGAAGCTCAAGATAGACTAAAGAGCTATGTCGATGCGCATAGGGTTGACCGAAACTATAAGGTAGGGGATGCAACTTTCATATGCATCAATCCTAGTAAAAATAACATCCGGTTTGGGAAAGGGACAAAGTTGTCGCCACGATTTATAGGACCCTTTGAAATTTTGGATAAAGTTGGACCCGTCGCGTATCGTCTCGCGCTGCCACCCCATTTGCATAAAACTCATAATGTTTTTCACGTATCTATTTTACGATATTATATAGCCGATGAGTCTCATAAAATAAATTGGAAGGAATTGCAGGTTTCAGATGAGGGGACCATCAGGTTCGAACCATTACATATATTGGACCGCAGGTTTAGAAAAATAAAACACCGTTTGGTGGACCAGGTTAAGGTCCAATGGGACAGGTATAGCCCAGGTTTTGCTACCTGGGAGGACACTGAGACCATGCGTCATGATTTTCCCACACTATTTTGATCATAAATTTGGGACGAATTTTCCCCAAGGGTGGGTGTATGTAATGCCCCATTTTGACCTTATTTACCTGAACTATCATTATATGTTGTATTTTCTTATTATTGTGATACTTCGTTAGTTTGATGACACTGTGGACACATGGTTTTATGATTTTGCAGAGATTATATATATATATGTGTGTGATGTTAATGTTATGAATTATATTCATGTTTTGATTATGTCTCTAGCATGCAAATTTACTAAATGATGGGTACGTGGATACCAAGTTAAAATTTATATGCTAAATGGATAGATATGACACTAGGTGTATGGTACATAAAAATGATTTGCATTATCATTCCTTAGTAATGAAATGTATATACATGTCAATGATTGCACGATATTCTCAAT
The DNA here is from genome assembly GCA_027924585.1 of Larix kaempferi. Lineage (NCBI taxonomy): Eukaryota > Viridiplantae > Streptophyta > Pinopsida > Pinales > Pinaceae > Larix > Larix kaempferi. Next base: position 1,008,290 of record BSBM01001504.1, on the reverse strand, counting down.
TGTGTGTATGGAGACTAACCTACAGGTAAAAAGGGCTAAGTGGTAGATGGATCCTACAAGGTGGGAGTACCTAGGGGACATGGATTCCGAAAAATAAATGGTATGCAAGTGATGCATTATTTGTTTAGCATGATTATTATACTATTATCATGATATATGGGTAGGTGTGGGGTTTCAGGAAACTCAACCACCCAAATTGGTTATTCGATGACAAAAACTGAGTACAATAGTCGCAACGTATACACTATGCCGATGTAGACATAGTCCCTTCTTCCATTAAGGGGATGGAGGCATTACCCATCGTTTATCCCTGAAACTTGGAGTCATGGGAGGGTTGTGCTATGGCACGATCCCCAAGGTGTGTGATGATGACTAGTGGGTTCCTGCTGGGGAAGCTTGGTCGATGTAATCGACACTTTTGCTTACGGGTTCTAACTGGAGCTGGTCATGGCGTGACACTTCAGGGTAGTCCAGCAGAGGAAGGATAGGATGTGGAAGTTAGTATTGAATTAGATAGACGAAGTAAGTAGATAGGTGTATCATGAAGTTAGGAAGGAAACTTGATTAACTTTGTATGTTGAGAACCCTTGTTGAAATATGTGTTGTAACAAAAGCAACTTGTAATTGTTTCATGAATTTATAAGATTTACTTAGTAAATTAATCAAACTTTGGGATTCATGTTTAAGGAGGCGTCAACAAATAATAACTTGTATGATTATGAATGTTGTGTGGTTAAGTACTATTAGTGTACCTACATGATCTATGTAAGAATTAACTATGCTTAAATAACTCATCTACCTATGTTGTATGAATTATTATTATACTATCAAACTTGGCTTGGATGCATTGTGGTTATGAATGATCACGTTATAATTATTATTACCTGCTTAGATGTGAAATAAAACTGTTACGTCAAGTATACATGAATGGTTAGTTAATTGTGATTAGGGTTAATTATTAATTATGGTCAATAAATATGAATTAATGCTAATGATGTGAGTTAGGGGTCAACATGTTGGTTAATAACTTGGTTGATAAATGTTAATGATGATTAACAATGTTAATAAGGTTGTTGTTAACTTAATTGTTAATTGAAGTACTTGGGTATTAAATGATTAAATACGTATTACTGATCTCTTAATTAGTTTAAGACCTTGGTTTTAAATGATAATGGTATGTGTAATATTAATTAGATTATTATTAACTTGATCTATTAATATTGATTGCGTGTTAACAATGTAATTAGTGTTAATAAGGTGATGATTAACTTGATTAATACATATTAATTAAGTCTTAATTATAACTAAGGTATGGTAACAGTTCCATGAATGGCCATTTAAATTAAAAAGAGTATTAATTAGTCATTATATAAATATAAATTAGGATTAATTATAATCGAGGTTCAATTATTAAATATGGTAAATAATTATGTGACTAATAATTGAAGTTTAAAGGAGTCGTAATTAATTAGTGAATAAATGATAAATTAGTTTTGACTATAAATATGGCTTGATGGGTAGATTCGGTAATGGTTAAATGTATGAAAAATATAATTATAATTACCATTAATTAATGTGAAATTATTACGACAAGAAATAATGGCGGTTTAACTTATTATAAATTATTTTCATATGACCCTTCGAATTGAGGTGGTTGAGGGTAATTAATGAACCATGAGATAGCGGATAAGTGCGGGAGTTGTGAATTTAATGGGGGGATAAGGGTAGTAAGTTTCGAGGGAAGAGTCGGTAGGAAGGGGGGATAAGGGGGAGAATGAAATTTGGGAAGGGGGATCTTTTGGAAGGAAGAAGAAATTGAGCGAAGGAGAAGCTAATTGTTGAAATTGAGAGAAGTTACTTTGAATTACAGCAGAGGAGGCCTATTTTTTTGATCGAAGGGAAGAGGTTCAGACCAGTTGGACTTAGTACTCAGGTTTTGGGCTCGTGGGTCCAAGAAGTGATTCTTGGAGCTGGGTGGTCGGCTAGACTATCCTACTTGGCAGGGAGGTAAATCAAGTTTCGGCGGTTGAGTATTCCAAGGGCTGGGCAATTTTACAGGTATCTTATTGTTGTTATTTTATGTATATCCCGAAGGAAGGAGTTGAATACTAATTTAATTCAATGAATAGTATGTTGTTTAATTTAATTCTTACAGGTATTGAAAAAATAGATATATATCTACCCTTACCTCATATTTAATTGTTTGCTACCTGCACATTGAAACACCAAAACTTATATCATTTTAGAAGCATTAAAAACAAACAAAACATCCAATAAAATTAGAACTCATATTGTTTAACCGGGGACCCAGGGAGGTCCTTACAATGTTGATGCTCTACATCAACATGATTATGAAGTGTAAAAACATGATGACGTAGGAAAACCTACTAAAAATTTTTGCAATATCATTCCATATGTACCATCATATCTAGTTCGATGTGTGCATTATCATGTCCATATCTTATTTCACCTTTTTTGCTTTCATATTATCCCTTCAGCAGATGTGCCAAGTTTCATCATGTGCATCATCATAGACTTGTGGTTGAGTCGAGTCTTGGATATTTTTCATCTTTCCCTATAGGTATCATCATGTCATGAAATTGGTGTCATTGTGTTCGGCTCGTTGTACTGGTCATGTTCATATTTTTATTGAACAAAACCGTCATCGTTTGACCCTCTCTACAGTCTATTAAAGTTCTAGCAAGTTCATGTATTTTCCGTCATGTTAGCTAAAAATTGTCAATTTCACAACCTCCATTAATTGTGATCTATATGCATACATTCATTATATTTTTCCTCGTGCTTGAGTTCAGAAAGCTCTAAAGTCCCCATTGGTTTCCTCCCCTGCAAAAAATCGTCAATATCCTCCATTTTGAAAAGAAAAAAATTCCTCCCTTTTGGTAAAAATCCCTTCATTCCCATCTCCTTGAATAATTATTGTTATTATTATTAATATTAATATTATTATTATTATTCACTCATTATCCCTAACCCCTTTGCTTTCTATTTCCCATTTAAAATAAAGAAATGATCAAAACCCTTTCTTTTCCCTATATCTTTATTAACATTCCCTTTTTCACTCATATTAAATATATTATATAGTTATTATATATATTTATATAGTTAATATATGTAATATATTAATATTAGTATTAAAAAATAAAAAAATAAAACAATAATGGGAGGGAAAATAAATGAAAATATATAATTTTTCAAAAGAAAACTCCATTACCCTTGGTTTCATGATCACGACGGGGGGAATTTACTATATACTTGTTTCCATTGAGAGTTGTTTACTCAGTAATCAAGTCGTCCAACTTGATCCCCGGCTTTAGTAAGGGCATGTAATGAAAGCTTTTTCATATTTGCATGGAATCTCTTCGCTATTGAAACTTTATTTGTACGATGTTTTCTCTTCAAGTATCATGCCATAGAAAAGTGGGGGTTCCAGAATTGAGTGGGCTCATGGCCGCCTTCCCTTCTCCCTGCATAACCACTAAGGTAATTGACCGTCTCCATTTCAAAATCAATTCATGTACTAATTGATATGCTATTGATGATCTTGTATTATTTCCAAGAGCTTGTGATAGTTTTTCTTGAATTCTAGAGATTTATTTTCCAGGTTTCAACATTGTTTCCTAGGATTTGTCTTATTACAACATTATTAGAGGGTTTATTTTTCTGAATCCTTTTAATATGTGAGATATCATCTGTTAGAAGTCCAGCGTGATGATATTATTATCAAGATTGTATCAAGACTTCCTCTGGATCATTTTATCTATAAATCAACATTGGGTTCAATGTGAATTTGAAGTTATGTTGTTGGTTGAGATTTTAGCTAGCTTCTTGATGTTTGAAATGGAATCTAGAACAAAAATTTCCAAGTTGCATACATTGAAATTAAACTCATTCTTTTTTTGTAAAGGTTTGAAAATTTTATTAAATAAAAAAGAGATAATTGTACATATCCATGTTGTCCGAGTGTCAGAGTGCAGAGATTCCATGCATGACATGTGGAACCAGAGAACTAGAAGCCTAAGTTTATTGTGCTATCTAGAACCAAAAATGTCCATGAACTGTAGAAAGAGAAAGTTGACATTGTTCCCCCACTGGCCAAGGGTTATGACCGGAATAGCTCAAAATGAAAGACATACCAACACCATTAAAACCATCCCAAGGGAAAGAAACTCTATTCATCATTTGAGAGAGGAATTGAGGAAGGACTAGAACCTGGCATATTTCTTGTCCTAGTATTGCTAGTTGTGACAAGGAATCTTCTGAAGACGAGTGGGTTCCTGTAGCTTGATCTAGCAGAGGCCTGGTGAATTGTTTCCCCATGGTGGCTCTGGAAAGCGTGTCCACTTGTGCATTAATCCGCTCCATCTCCTCGCGTTGGAATCGGAAGATGGAATGCATGGTGGCTTTGATATTGGAAATGCATTCCACCAACGACATAGCATTCTTCTCCGGCCTGAGCTGGCCTTGGATGTAGTCCTCCATCGCAAGTGAAATCATATCTTTAATAGTCCAAAAGACCCAAATAGTTTTCATTTGCCGTGTTTCACGACTGCGCATCGACCGAGTGTCCTCCACAATCCCACCAAATTCCACATCCAGCTGCTCCGCAGAAGGGCGGACTCATTTCTTCTTCAAGCGTTTTTCCAACCAAATGGTGCGATCCCGAGATGAATCAGGGATTTCTTGTTCGAAGAAACCATGAACTCTACCCATTTACTTTAGGGACCATAGCATGTGGGTTCGTCATGATCCATTCACTATTTTTTTTGGTGTCACCTTTGTCCTGGCCATGGTCACTTTGGTTGTAGAGAAAAACCAACCCAAATTCCCACAGAGGGAGAGTGCCAAGGTATAAACCAATTCACAGTGTAAATGAGAGACCTGATGAGATGGGATGCCAATATGGGACTGGGCCTTGGGTCACCTCTTTCTATGTTTAGGAACATGCGAGTCGTGTGAAATACCATGTCCACCAACTTCAGATTTAATTTCCATTAAGACTCTCATGGTCGAGCCAATTTGCATCCGTATGGATCTCCTCGGACATGCATTGCAATGATGAGAAACCTCTCCTTGACAAGACTTACTATTATAGGTCTGAATTGAGGTTGATGTCCTGGTACCACACGGCGTGCTGCATGGTAAGGCCTTTTCCTCAAGAAAAACGATTGCCACGTGGGTTTGTATTTCCATGCGAACTGCACCCGTCATGGGCGATTGAAATTAAACTGATTCATTCCAAAACAACATTTGATTTTTTCCTACTGCAACAAAACTGATCCATGCATAGTAACGAGCTAGGAAGATTGATTCACCTTGGCAATCATGGTGTTAGTGTAGGTCTAATAAGGAAGGATGTTAATGCAGCTCGGATTTGGTTATCACTGATCTTGAAAGGTCATTATTACATATATGTAAGACTTAAAGAAATTAGGAAAGCTATGAATTTTATGGGATTTTTAGTATACAAATGTGGGTTAATGCATCTATTCTGTGGTAGGGTGAATATATCCTATGGATAAATGGAAGTGTGTTCCCTCATATAGGTGATTTCCATTTGGTATATAGTGTATAAGTTCATGTTATTTGTATAGTTTCTTCCTATATAGGATTTGGCTTAGGGAAAGAGGCACTGGAGCATTGATAGTTATTTAGATCCTTCACTTCGGTCAACTTGGGTTTTCAAACTTTTTTTGGAAGATTGTAGGTAACAATTGGAATGGTGCATCCTTGGTTGTTGGAATAAACACAATATCCTCTTCAATGGTGATGCATACCTCTTGTGTTTCTATCTCTCCTTGGACAAATTCCACGCTCCTTGAGTTGGTGATGAAAGAATCTCTTCATCTTCTGTATTCTTAACTCTCCACACCCTTCTCCTGGCTATGAGTTGGGTGAATCTCTCTGTTGGAAATCCTTTTAATTCCCAGAAGAAAAGGGGAAATTCATGATCTTCTTAGTAGAGGTAAAAAATTTAGACCCCCTATATTTTATCCTAGTAGAGTATCCGAACGAGCAATCGACTTCATTCTACTCAACAATAAGAACTGAGGCCCTGGTATATCAATCTAACCATTGATTCCCAATTTTCACAAAAAAAATGTATGATATGTAACAGGTGATTGGGACTACAGTTGTGTACCATGTGTACTGGTTTGTGTGTTTTTTCTATTTGGAACATTTATATCTACTTGTTTCTTTTGCAGTTTGGACTATTGTTTAAATTTGAAGAAAGCTTCATGTATTTCCTTTTGGAGAAGGTTTATGTGCATATATAGTGTATGCCTTACAAAACCAATTCAGAAACATGCCAGAACAATGCTTACATTCACTTCTAGTGTCTTTAAACTATAGGCACCATGGTAGAGAAATTTTATCTAGAGCTTCGAAATGAAAGACCCAAAAACATGAGTTTCTTTGTGGCAATGGTTACATCATAGGTATTAAGAATGCGAATGCATGCCATAATGAAATTATGATTAGTTCAATTTTTTACCATTGTGACAACATCTCTTGTGATTGTCTAAGACTAAACTTGTTTCATTTGATAGCTGAATGTTTTACTAACAAGAAGTTTTTTTTTCAGCCTTTTCTTTTGGTGCAGGATGCACTGCCTCAAGGAATTGTTCCATTTGTATTTGCAAGGGATCAATACAATTTGCATCATGATATTCTCAACACAGGGTAAGAATACTTGAATTCTCATTCCACATAAATATTCAGTTGTCACCAGATATTATAGGACATGGATTAATATTTTGTGGGGAAATAAGATATAAAATAATACTGAAATTTTACGTTGTAAAGTGATAAGTTGTTGTACAGGAATTATGAAAAAGAGAACTAAGAATACTTGAGGTAATGATGAAGTGAAGAAAATATGAATGCAAAATGTGAATTAGATTTAGCATGTCCCTATCAATCATTAATACTATTGATGTAAATGTAACTTCGAAAGATATTCAATTGTATTTTATGTTGTTATTATTATTGTATTTTATTTGTACCTCCGACGGAGATGTTTTTCCTCCAGTCAGAGATGTCATTATTATGTTTGGTCATGCAAATTCATTGAGGTAAAAAATACATTGTAATTAAGGGTAATAGATCCCCTAGAGTCAAATGTAAAAGGGTTTATTGAGTCTCCCTAGAGAAGTCGGCCTAGTTAGTTTTAGTGAGGCCAACCTAGTTAGGTAAAAGGTCAAGTCAAAAGTAAAGTATAAATATATATGATTTCTCTCTCATTTGGACACACTACTCACTCACACAAGTTCGCATATCAAGGGAGAGAAGACAAGTTCGTTGGAGGAGAAAGAGAGAGAGCTGTAGAAGACATATTTTGGGTTTTCCTTTTTTGGCTTGATATTGTATTAGTGACAAATCTATCTTTGAGGAAGTTGCGTGGATTTATCCTTTATGGTTTCCACGAGGAAAACTATTGTGTATATTGTGTTTTGTTGTGCTTGTTATTCTTTCAGTTAAATATCCTATATAATATTGAATTAAAGTACAAACTCTAACATGGTATCATAGCTAACCTGAAAAGAAGAAATTGTGCAGCAGTGCGAAACTAGGGCTTCCTAGTTTGAGGTCTTCTCTCCACGGATCATCATAAAAAGAGGGCTAGGATAACTCACCCTAGGAGGGCGCATATTTTGGAGGAAGCAAAACTCAAGTTTGAGAAGTTTGATTTTTTACCCTGTCACTAGGACTCGGAGAAACTAGGGCTTCCTGTTCCAGGAACTTTCCTCCAAAGATCAATTTGAAAAGGAGGTTATTCCAAATCGCCCTAGGAGGGTGCATTTTCCCGTAGAAGCATAATTCAAATTCGAGAATTTTCATTTTTGGCCTCGTCACTTTTGTCGGGAGAAAACTAGGGCATCAGTTATTTTGGGATTATGTCCACGGATTTGGGAAAAGGAGTACATTGGACAACTTGCCTTGAGGAGGTGCATCTTTCTATCCAAGTAGAAGTTCAAAATTCCAAGTTTGAAAAATTAGGGTTTCTCTAACAAACCCTAGGCCGGCCAACTCCAGAACCAGGTTGGGCATCTCAAATTGGTAAGATCTAAATCTATGTTATTTCCATTTGAGGTTCTCATTTCAAAATGACTCACCACACCAAGCTTGAGGATAATATTGAGGGATCTGACAACTTCCGAGCATGGATGTATAGGATTTCTCTTGTCCTTGAAGAAAATGATTTGGAAAAATATGTTAATGAAGAGGTTCCAACACTAGAGGGAGATGAGGCTAAGGCTATTCACAAGAAGAACTTGGTTAAATCCAAGAGAATTATTGTTAACTCGATTAAGGATCATCTCATACCACATGTGTCATCCTTGAAGGCACCTAAGGAGATGTTCGATGCATTGACAAGACTATTCGAAGGGAAGAACATCAACCGGAAGACGATATTAAGGAACCAACTCAAGAACATAAAGATCTTGAACTTAGAGACCATGCAATATTATTTCACAAGGGTCTCACAGATCAAGGATCAACTTGAAAAAGTTGAAGAAAAGGTAGAATAAGGAGAGATCATTATGACCACCTTGAATGGTCTCCCAAGATCATGGGACTCATTCATTCAACTTTCAAGGGATATGTTCCAGGAAGAAGTTGATCACATTCAACATAGTATGCGAAGAATGTACACAAGAAGAAGCTCGAATTGTGGCACGAGAAGAGAATATGGGAGCAAATGATGATCAAGCTCTCACAGTTCATGCTAGAATAAATCACAACAAGAGGGAGCACCACCATCACAACAAGAGGGAAAACCACCATCAAAATAAGACAGAGAACTACGATAGACAAAGGAGACCCAGAAGAGATCTATCCAACATTAGATGTGAAGGGACACTACTCCATAGATTCTCCCAGAAATAGAGGTCCCTCCAAGAAGACAAACAAGAAGAGACATCATGCTCACACAGCGGAAGATGATGAACTTGCAAGGAAAAGAACCAGAGAAGAAGAAAGAGATGATTCTTCAAGTGATGAAGAATATGTCCTAATCTCAGCACTGACGAGCACTATCACACATGGGATCATTGATTGGCTTGTAGATAGTGGATATTCCAAGCACATGATGGGATACAAAGAATCATTTGTCAATCTATCTGAGCATGAGTCACCTCATAAGGTGAAACTTGGGGATGAATATCAATACCCCATAAAAGGAAGTTGAGAAGCTTCCTAGAAGCTAGAATCTGGAAAATATCTGAAGATGAAATATGTACTATATGTTCCAGGATTAAAGAAGAACCTTCTCTCGATATCAGCACTAGATGCTAAGGGAATGAGGGTTACATTTTTTGATTCCCAAGTCCTAATGTGGCCAAGAGGAAAGACGATAGATGATGCAACAATGATTGGAGAGCAAGAGGGAGGTTTGTACAAGTTGAAGGGCCAACCTGAACAAACATTGGTTCATGACTCCATGGAACCAATGGAACTATGGCATATAAGGCTTGCACATGTGCATTATAGTGCACTACCTATTGCAAGAAAATCAGTTTCAGGACTTCCAGAAATCCAGACAAGACAATGAAGAAGAACACTTTGTCAAAGACTCCAGTAGTTACAGCAAGCAAGCATAGATCAAGAGGGAGTCCACCCAACAAACAAACAAAGATAAGTATTTGAATAATCATTCCTTGTATATCTAATGTGGTGTACATACTTATGTTACTAGATTTAGGATATGTATTGTGCATATTAGAATGTTTGCATCAATGAACAATACACTACTAATATGCAGGTGATGGGTAAGTAGCCTATGGTACTGTACAACATGCCATTGTTATTTATCTAGAATGAAACCTATTTGCTGGCATGTTCGGAGTAGTGCACGCTCTTAACAATGTTTTGGTAGAGATGGAAGGCATCTAGAAAGTTACTGTATGAATGCGGAATATGGATGAATGTTGTGTTGAAGCCTTGGCTAAGATAGTTTCATGACTATGTGACCTATGTCTTTTTAAGAATCTGTTCTGAAAATTATGAAATGTTTCTAATCATACAACTGAATTTGAATTGTAGGAAAGATCGTGCACCACCATCTACAAGAGAATAATGACGAGACTTGTTCCGTAGGACAAGTGACGACAGTTTAAGAGACAATCCAGAAGATCATGAAGACCATGACATAACAGAACCACAAGAACCTGTAGATACACCACTTGAGAAGAACTCCCACAAGAGAAGACCAGCATGGGCATGAGAGGCAATACAATATGTAGAGAAGTATGGAGCTCCAGATGGGATGCACAGAGAAAGCAAGAGACCTAGACCATAGTACAACTATGTGGCCCTTCTGTGTGACATAATTGACAAAGAACCTTCCAACTACAAGGAAGAAGTAGAGAAGAAAGAATGGAAGGATGCCATGATTGAGGAGTATCAGTTGATTATGAAGAATGATGTCTGGGAGATAGTTCTGAGCCAGAAGGGAAGTCCATTGTGACTTCAAAGTGGATCTACAAGATCAAGCATGCTGCAGATGGTAGCATTGAGAAACACAAGGCAAGATTTTTGGCACGTGGCTTCTCCCAGAAAGAAGGCATAGACTACGAGGATACATTTGCACCTGTAGCGAGATACACTTCCATCATATATATATTGGAATTGGTTGCAGTGATGAAATGGAAGGTACACCAGATGGACATCAAGACGACATTCTTAAATGGTGTAGTAGAAGAGGAAGTGTATGTGTAGCAGCCACTGGGATTTGAGACACATGATAGGCAGACTCATGTGTGCAAGTTGAATAAATCCTTGTACGGATTGAAGCAGACTCCCAGGACGTGGTACAACAGGATGGACAGTTTCCTGATGAGCTTGGGATTTACTAAGAGAAAAACGGATTCCAACCTTTACTTCAATTTTGAAGGCAGAAGTCCAGTGATACTTATGCTATATTTAGATGAGATGTTTCTGACAGGTGAGGATGATCTCATTCCAGATGTGAAGAGGAGGCTTGCCACAGAGTGCGGATGGAATATTCCTTGGACAAGGAAAGTATGCAATGGAGATTCTGAAGAGATTCAGAATGATGGATTGCAAGGCTATGACCACACCCATGTCATTGAAATTGAAGCTACTGTGTGATGCTTCATCAGAGACAGTTGATGCCACAATGCATCATCAGATGATTGGTCCGTTGATGTACCTGACGAACACGAGACCAGACATATGCTTAGTTGTGAACACCCTAAGCCAGTTCCTGACGGATCCAAGACATGTTCACCTGATTGATGCAAAGCATGTATTGATGTACCTGAAGGGTACAGTAGACTATGGGCTCAAGTATGAGGCGAATTAGAATATTAACCTGCATGGTTATGTTGATTTAGATTGGGTAGGCAGTGCCGCAGATAGGAAGAGCACTTCAAGATACTGCTTCAGTATGGGATCCGGTATGATCTCCTAGTTTAGCAAGAAGCAGTCATGTGTGGCACTGAGAACAGCCGAAGCAAAGTATGTTGCAGCTTGTTTGGCTAGTTGTGAGGTAGTATGGCTTAGGAAGCTACTGTCAGATTTCCAGTTAGAGGCGACTTGTATTTTCTGTGACAACCAAAGTTGTGTGAAGTTGTCTGAGAACCCAATGTTCCATAACAAGTCGAAGCACATTGAGATCAAGTACCACTATATCCAGGATATGGTGCAGAGAGGAGCAGTGAATCTCCAATATGTAGCCACATACGATTAGATAGACAATTTTTTTACCAAGCCGTTAGCCAGAGTGAAGTTCGAGTACTTCAAAGAGAAGCTTGGTGTTATTCAGATCGAGTAGAACTAAATTTGAACCCAAAATCCGATGAGAAAATATGATGAATGCCGACGAAATTGACCATGTCGTCAGATGACACATCCATGGAATATTTATTTTAGAGATCATAATAAAGAAAAAAATGGTTAAATTATTATCCTAGAGCATAAATGAATAACGAAAAGAGAGTCATATTTCAGTTACAACAAGCTTCACTCAGAAATTATTTTGTCCATTAATGCTTAATGAATGCCAAAAACTATGAAATAATATTCCTCATGGTTGTCATGAGATGATTGTTAATTTTGTTAATGAGGAATAGGAATTTAGTGAATATTGAAAACGTTGGCTATTAGATATCCCATACTTAGAAAATTCCTTGAGCTTAAGGTCATACACACTTCCACAATTTAAGCATAGCACTCAAAACTCAACTAGGGGTCATGGAGGTTTATACACAGGATATGTGTTGCATCATGTGTATCTCGAAGGCTACACATAGTGTTTTTTACCTCCTTGAGGACACATACAAACTATATAGGTCATACACAACTATAAGAGGCTATCTTTCTCTTCCTTGAGGTCATGTGATTTATGGTTGGGCATTTGCATTGTTGTTGGACCATTTCTTGAGTGGGAGTCTGTACCATCAAGGGAATGGTCAAGTGAAACTATAAAAAAGTAATTATTCCTCCCCCCCCATTGTTTTGGAATTTTTTGGTTCAAGTCGTTGTGTGCATATCATGGTTCAATGCATTTGGATTTTTGTGGAATTGCCTCTTTCCCCGTGTTCTTATAAAGTCACCTCATATATGTATTCATTACTTGTGTTTAATTTGAATTAGATTTTGTTTATAAGCATTAAAACCTAGAAGTGAGTCCATCCTAAACCAAATGAATGGCATTATATACTTGTATATAATTCTTTATGTTTAGGCTTGATATTATGCACATCAAGATTTTGGGTGATATCATCTCATAGCAAGTGAATGGTAATTGAGATTAGTTCTTTATCCAAACATTACTTAATGGAACAATCTGAGTACAATGACTAGTAGAGTTAACATTATAGTCTCCATCTCAGTCTTAATCACTCGAGGGAACTAAGGGAGACTCTAAATGTCTCAAAAAATTGTGTTGGTGAAATGAATAGGATATAATACTACCATTACCAATCATATGGCATCAAAGCACAAGTTTGAACATACTTGGAGAGACTTGTATGGTAAACACCATAGTTAATATTAAAGAACTAAACAAGCATTATTGTCAAACAAGTGAAGACCAATAATGGTGAGGAATCCCCATGAAAAACATGATGGATAAAATCATAAAGTCAGGTTTAGTTGGTTGGAGGAGAGCATTTCTATACTGAAAAATACAATAACATAGTTGCTGGTAACTAAGGGTATGGAAGCACACTCATAACACAAGGATAACCTAAAATATTCCAAGAAAACGCAGAAGGAGCTAGAGGCTGAGTTCAATACCAAGACAGAGATGGGAGAATGCATGTACTTTTCAATGTAGAGGTGAAGGTGGACATCAAACCATATGCAGAAGAAGTTGATGCCATTAAAATGGACTAGTGGTTACAACAAATGGAGGTCTACTTCATAATATTACACAAAAGATAATATTGCTTCATCCCAGGTGAACCCCGTTTGGAACTAGTATTTTTTTTTAAATTCCCCAGTGTCGTCGCAAATCCATCCGACGGACACTCCAATAAATCCAACGATGTTTTCATACCTTCGACAACAAATGTCGTTGGACTTTGTCTTCTGTCTGTGGGTATATTCGTCGAATATCCGATGGACATTAAAGTAATTGTGGTCGAATATCCAACAACCATGTGGTTGGATATCCGACCTTAGAGAAAGTAATATTGGTCGGATATCCGATGTGTATATTAGAATAATTGTGGTCGGATATCCAACGAGAGCGTATTGTTGTAGGATATCCGAGGAAGTTTCACTGACGTTTAAAAAAAAGGGTTTGTCGGATTTTCGACAGAGTGATGTCGAAATTCAGACATATATGCCATCGGATTTTGGGTTCAAATTTTTCTATGGAGGTTCCTCCTAAGAGGGAGTGATGAGACCGAAAGACGCAGATGCACTAGAGTCGTTCTCGCATGGTGGTAGACATAGGTGGTACTTGGGACGTAATGCATCTGGGATGATCCTGATTGTTCTCCCATGTTGGTATATGCAACGGTTGGTTCTCGTATGGTGGTAGGCATAGGTGGTCCTTGGGACTTAATGCATCAGGGATGCTCCTTATTTTCCTCTCATATTAGAGACGCTAAGAGGTCCACCGGTCATAAGACATTGTGTGTGCGCCTAGGTAGGATCTCACATGGTGGTAGGTGTAGGTGGTCCTTGGGACGTAATGCACTTGGGGTGATCCTGATTGTCCTCCCATGCTGGTAGACGCGGGTTGACCGTTGCGAGACGTAATGCACCAGAGGTGCTCCTTAGATGTTCCCATTGGGTGGGAGATGCAGGTGGTATGTTGGACATGAGATGTGCATCTGGGATGTGCTCCGTGTGATGATGAGATGATTTGGATACTATGAGATGATAGTAGGAGATGCAGGTGATTGCTGTGGCAATGTAATGATTGGTCCTGGGATGTATCTACTCGATGGCTTTCTTGCAGAGATTATGAAGACCTACATGAGGGCTGGGCATACATCCAGCATGAAAAAGGGTTAGCTCTGTAGAACTTCCTATGACAGATAGATTCGAGAGATATCACTAATCAATGATCAATGGAATGAGGATTGCTCCAACAGCAACGATGATGATCCAGTATTGATGTTGTTCCAGCATTGAAGATAATCCAGCGACGATGACGTTGTCCATAATTGTGTCCAGGGTGATGATAACTGTGACGATAGAAAACCTTCCTATTTAAGAGGGAGTGTTGATGTAAATGTAACTTCAGAAGATATTCAATTGTATTTTATATTGTTAATTATTATTGTATTTTATTTGTACCTCCGACGGAGATGTTTTTCCTCCAGTCGGAGATGTCATTATTGTGTTTGGTCATGCAAATTCATTGAAGTAAAACCTCCATTATAAGTCGGGGCAATAGATCCCCTAGATTCAAATGTAAAAGGGTTTATTGAGTCTCCCTAGAGAAGTCGGCTCAGTCAGTTTTAGTGAGGCCGACCTAGTTAGGTAAAGGTCAAGTCAAAAGCACGTCAAAAGTAAAGTATAAATAGAGAGCCTTGCTCTCTCATTTGGATACATTACTCACTCACACAAGTTCGCATAGCAAGGGAGAGAAGACAAGTTCATTGGAGGAGAAAGAGAGAGAGATGCAGAAGACATATTTTGGGTTTTCCCTTTTTGGCTTGATATTGTATTAGTGACAAATCTATCTTTGAGGAAATTGCGGGGTTTTCTCCTTTATGGTTTCCCCGAGGAAAACTATTGTGTCTATTGTGTTTTGTTATGCTTGTTATTCTTTCAGTTAAAGATTCTAGATAATATTGAATTAAAGTACAAAATCTAATAAATACAAGCTCGACCACCTCGTTGTGTGCCATTAGACCACATTCTGATGGGTAACTGCTATAATCATTTTGCCTTCTTTGTTGTAATGTTTTTTAAGAAGTACCTTTAACCCAAAATTATATAACTTAGTCTAATAGGTAATTTGTCTATTCAAACCCTTCATACATCTATTATTAATAGGGAAGCAATTGTTATCCTTTAACATGCTAAGACGTTGATTACATCAAAATAACCTTCTCCCTTCCTATCCATGCAAGTAGAGCAAGTGCCATGACATCTAGCTCCTACATCTGGCTTATCACAAGTTTAAGGCATTCAAATGAGCTGAACATTGAATAGCTATATTTTTTCTATGAATTCGTCCACGGGTCAATGCTATGGCTTTGGCATTCTAGGTTGCTAAATTTGCTTCCCGGTTATAAAATTGAAGCTTTGATTGGAAGAATGGTGTTGTTTCTCAGTTAGTATGACTAGTTTGTGATTTTTTAAAGTTAGATGAAATGTAAGAGACCATCATAGGTCAATAATTGTTTGGAATTTTCCTTCCAAAATGTTCAAATAAACTTCTTTTGTCCTTGTTAGGTTAAAGAACCATTCGGTCAGTATCTCAATCTTATATTCCCTTCCCATGAAAAGCTCATCTCAATTTGGTTTCTTCTCCCTCGGTGAAATAAAAACAAGTAAGATGGGTGGTATTTTTAACATTTATAATATTATTGATAAGAAACATATTTCCAAGTCATGGCACCATGATAACGCCTCATTGACTTCGTCTTCATGTATTGTCTTTTCATTGAACTTTGTTCTACTTATGTCAATAGCCATTTTGCCTATCATATTCAACTGTGATGATTGATTTTTTTTTAACATGGGTGCCTAATAAAATATGGTGTTATGTTTGAGTCCCAAGCTTTACCTATTCAAAATCAAAATGTGGATTTTTATTAATGTGCTATTAGAAGAGATCATCATATACCTAGAGACTAGCGTATATATATACTTTACTCTTTAGACTTGTATACCTACGCGGTTGTTATGGCCCCACGCATGGACCATGAGCTCTACAACAAAATGTTATGGCTCAAGACCTTGGATTTCAACCCTAAAACATTTGATGATCCTTGAATACCATCCATGGTGTGATAAACCTTGAAATAAACACAACATCTCACTAATATGCCAAAGATTCTCTTTGTAGGACTTGTGTGGTGGTCCAGGGTCCCATGTATGGACCATGAGATCCAAAGACAAATTTTATGGCCCAATTAACTTGTATTCTTGTATCAACTCTGGCTTGGACACTAAGAAGCATCCCCATTATAGGATAATATCTCGTTGACATGATGACGATTCCATTTGTAAGGTCTATGTGGTGGTTTATGGCCCCACAAATAGAGTCAGAATCCCAATATATGAATGTTACAGTGTATGCCTAGGGATTTTAGCATTGAATCATGACATAGGCATTCAGAACCATTTCTAGTGTTAGAAAGCGGAAAATGTCTATCATATCCCTCGTGTACGCTAATGATTCCTTATGGAGGGTATGTGTGGTGGTTTGAGGCGTTGCACATGGACCATGAGCTTAGATAAAAGTTTTATGACCTAAGACCCTTATTTAACCTTATATCATAACATGGGCCGTGAAAACCATCCCCGATGTGCCCTTCCTCAAAATGGTTTACATATATATTGAATGTAGGCTAATATTCCCTATGTAGGCCTTTTCTTTTAATCTAGGCCTCCATGCATGAACCATGAGCCCCAAGGAAATTGATATGGCCTTGTACCATGAATTTAGACCTCGGTCCATGGTCCAGGCCATAGAAGTCATCCTTAGTGTTACAAATATTTAAATAGAGACCATATCTTGCTTATAGGCCAAATGCAAATGTTATGGCCTAAGGATATGCCTTTTGACCTTGGTCATTGCCTAAGTTACAAGAAATATCCATGGTTAACCAAATATCATAAAAAGAAGCATTGTATCTTACTCATTGGATAAATATTCCCTATATAATATGTACGGCATTTGTGGTGGTCTAGGGCATCACACATGAACCTTGAACCCTTATCCTTAAACATTATATTGTTTTAACTTGATAATATGGACCAAGCAGTGATAACCATTTTTTATTTTTGGTTTCATAGAACTTGAAATGGCCATATCTTACTTGTAAGCCAAAGGTTTCCCACATAGGGATGGCGTTATGGATTAGGGCCATGCATGGCCTTGTACTTAGATTTTGTTCAATAAAGATAAATTTATTTTAATTTTTATTGTTTTTATAATTTTATTTTGGAGAAGATACGCGTTATATTTAAAAAAAAATTACAAAGAGCAGAGATATTTACAAGAAAGAGTATGTACAAAGAGCTATTTTGTCTCAAATTAGTGGATCTTTGAGTAGGGTTTCAGTGGATTTTGAGGGAGGCGCAGTCATCCGAAGAAGAGTCACTTGCATCTTTTCCTTTTTCTGTCGTTGTGAGACTATTGGAGAGAGGCACACCACTCATACTTGGGCAGAGAAGAAGAAGAGTGAAGCCCTAGCAAGGGCCTGGGGAGCGTTGAGCTGGGAGAAAAAATTGTCAAGCGCCATAGATTATATCCAAAAATCGTTGCAAGAGCGATCATATCTCTTAAAAGATGATTTTTCAAAATCAATATTCAGGAGACCGTGAGAGGAGCCAAAGATTGTGGAGAAAAAAACACGAGTTGATCAAAGCATCACTCGATTTCTAGAAGGCACTCGGTTGTCTATATAAAGAAATGAAATTCGCTGGTAGTAGCGGGGGGCGGTCTCCAGAGATCAGGAGATGGAATTTTTTTTCTTTTCTGCATTCTCTACTTTTGTCAGTAATTTTGCTTAGGACGGAACTGATATTGGATGGCTCTGTAATTTTGGAATGGTGAAACTTGTTATGCAGTCAATGACTTTCTATATTTCAAGATTGTTGTAAGTCATATACGAAGGTTTTCTATATATATTTATAATTATCTGTTGCGTTATTGGGCATTGTATTGTTTAGATTCATTGGATTTTCATCCAAAGATTAGTAGTTACTATTTTGCTTCCCACCATTTCGAATCTGTTCATTTGTTACCACCAGAGATAACCTGTTGAATGGTTTACTGCAACTTTGTTCTACTTTCTTTCATCATAGTTATTTTTGTTTGATTAATATGTGATCTGTTTTATGAGAGTTGAAAGTGATTTTCTTCACTTTTAAAATAGTCATGCATTTGCTAAAACACATGGATTTTATTCACTCTTAAAATAGTCATGCATTTGTACTCTTCCTTACTTCTGTGACTACCGTCTTTTACTTAGCTACAGGTTCTGTTGAGAGCTTTGTAATTGGTTACACTGTTAATTAATTGGTTACCCATTTTTAGACTATGGATGCAACTTACAAGGGTTTACAATCAAATATTGCCAAATTAACCATCGAGGAATGATCACATCTCAGGTCAACCTAAGTTTCATGTGCATTATCGGCCCTGGTCTTCTGAACTTATACTCAGGTTGGCTACATAATATTTTGAAATAACTTATATGTTGGGTGCCCCCACTCATTGCCTTTATACACTTGAAAACATCACCCAAATGTGGTTTTACTCGCTGGTCAAGTGTGCCATACATACAATCATGTCGGTGGATCTTGAAACAATTCCCATCACGTCCAGGAAATTTCCAGAATTCGGGAAGTTGGTGATATGTTGCATTAGCAAAAAACATCAATTAACCAATATTATCCCTCCAATTAACGTTTTCCTGTTGCAGAAAAACTTTTAGAGATTGCAGATGTTTTTTAAAAGTTTCCTCTAAAGTCAAAGCATTGCTGGATTTTCTGTGTCTTTCCTTCAATAAGTTTTGTGCAGTCCCAATGATTATGTTACTGAAGAATCCCATGAGCATAATCCATATAAAAGTGTTCCACATAAATGCAAATGAAAAATTCCAATGCTTAGCCTTTGATGTTCTTGACGGTATCACTTGGTTGCTGTTGAACTATTCCTTGAGAGACTGCAATTTTGCCAAGAAATGGGTGAGATAATGTTGGTATGCGGTTAAGTATCCATACAAGCCACTCCAACAATTGATTGTTGCAAATGAAGATGATAAGAAGAGCTTGCCTATGGGTTTTGATGATGGCCTAATTTCTAATAAATACACATTACATTTTGGTTTGTACTACATCAGTTGATCTTGGTTTATGAATAAAGATTGAAGAGCCGTAGCTCATTTTGCATAATTTTTTGTTTTATTTCTGCCTCCAATCTTTAGTTTGGTATCAGAGCTTAGGATCGATAGTGAGAATTTAGGAGAAGCCAAAGCCGTAGCTTTGAAGTATTTTGCAAAGAAAAATATATTTAGCCCTCCCTATAGTGAAGAAGCCTGATAATTAGGGCAAGAAGTTTTTTTTTATTATTATTACATTTACAAGAGAAGAAGAAATTTTCAAAAATCTTTTTTATTTAAGAGGGAGATATTGTTTTTTTTTTAAACAAAAGAGGAAGGAGATTGTTTTAAAAAAGCCACTGAAAGACTCCGCAGCATCTATGGCTTCTAGCAGTCACAATCAAACACGAGGATGGCGGTTTATCTCATGTCAGAAGATGTGTGGGAATATGTCGTGAATGGTTATTCCGAACCAGCAGATGACGCAGCTTTTCAAGCCCTTTCAAACGCAGAAAACGATGTCCTGCGAACGCACAAGAAGAAGGATGCAAGGGCACTGCATCTCATAATGAACGCTTTGGATAACAACATATTTCCAAAGATATCAGCTTCATTACATGCCAAAGCAGCATGGGATACCTTGGCGACCAGTTACCAGGGTGTTGGTAAGGTACAAACAACTACACTCCAAAACTTAAGAAGAGATTTGGAAGATCTAAAGATGAAAGAATCAAACTCAGTAGATTCTTTCATGACCCAAGTCATGGGGATTGTTAATCAGCTGAATACCTATGGTGAAAAGATCGAAGATCAACGGGTGGTTGAAAGCGTTCTGAGATCCCTACCCCACAAATTTAATTCGAAAGTTGCAGCGATTGAAGAAGCAAAGGATCTCAGTACTCCCTCTATAGACGAGTTGACCGGATCTCTACTTTCATATGAATCCAGAATCAATAGGAATGAAGAGTCCTCTATGGAGAATGCTTTCAAAGCACATGTCTCATTCTCAAAAGGTAGAGTAAGAGGCAGAGGCAGAGGAGGATCAAGAGGAAGAAGCAGAAGTGGCCGATGTAATGGCAATGAAGATCAAGATCACCATCATAACCATGAAGGCGGGAACTACGACAAAAAAAGGTCAAATAAATCTAATATTAAGTGTTATTATTGCAATAAATTTGGGCATTATGCTCATGAATGTAGAAAATAAAAGTCTGATCAAGCAAATCATAATGCTAATGTGACTAATACCTCTAAGGATAAAGAATATATGCTATTTCTTACATGTCATGTTGCACATGAAATCCCAAAGGGACTTTGGCTTTTAAATAGTGGCTGTAGTAACCATATGACAGGTGATAGAGGTCTAATTGTAGACCTAGATGGATCAGTGAGGACAGAGGTCAAAGTCGGCACGGATGAGGTAGTTTCGGTTCTTGGCAAAGGAGTGGTCAACATTCTGACCAAACAAGGCCAACAAAAGACAATCAGAGATGTATATTATGCTCCAGGATTGAAGCATAATCTACTTAGCATTGGACAACTTACTAAAAAGAATTACAGACTTGTCTTTGATGGATCAGACTGTGAAATTTATGACAAACGCCCAAATAGACAGTTGATCATCAAAATACAAGTGACTAGGAACAGGATATATCCACTAGTCATGAATTGTAGCAGCAAGGTAACCTCTTTTGCTCAAAAAGCCACTTGCATGGATGATTATTGGTTATGGAATTTTAGATATGGACATCTTCACTTTAGTGGTCTCAAGTTTTTGCAGCAGAAAGAGATGGTAAAAGGATTACCCCCTATGAAGGAGCCATAAAGTAGTTGTGAGTGTTGCATCATTGCAAAGCAACACAGGGATAGCTTTCCTAAAGGTATGTCTCGAAGGGCACATGCACCTCTAGAACTTATTCATACTGATCTGTGTGGTCGAATGCAGAAACAGTCAATTAGTGGAAGCTATTATTTTCTTACATTTATTGATGATTTCAGTAGAAAAAATGGGTGTATTTTCTTCTTCATAAGTCTAAAACTTTTGGCAAGTTCAAGGAATTTAGGGCTCTGGTTGAAAAACAGAGTGGTTATCAACTGAAAGTATTGAGATCAGATGGAAGGGAGAGTATGACTCAAAGGAATTTCATGATTACTGCAAACATCATGGAATCAAGAGGCAATTCACTACAAGATATACATCTCAGCAGAACGGTATTGTAGAAGGAAAGAATAGAACCATCATGAATATGGCTAGGAGCATGCTGAAAGGAAGAAATTTGTCCCATGAATTTTGGGGAGACACAGTGGCTTGTGCTGTTCATGTGATGAACAGATCTCCCACCAAAATTGCGAAGAACAGAGTACCAGAGGAAGCATGGATAGGTATGAGTTGTAATGTTTCTCATTTCATAATATTTGGTTGTGTTGCTTATGCTCATGTTCCTAAACATCTAAGAAAAAAGCTAGACGACAGGAGTGATAAATGTATATTTCTTGGATACGGTGAACAAACTAAAGCCTACAAGCTGTATAGCCCTATTACCAAAAAGGTTATCCTCAGCAGAGATGTTTTGTTCTAGGAGGAAGAGTTATGGAATGGAACCATAGACAAGGGTGTGGGAGCTGCAGTACCCCAACCAGAAGATGGAGAAGAAGAGGAGCTAATTGGACAACAGGGTCCAATAGAATCTTCACCAGTAGCAAATACTCCAGAAAGAACACCTAGAAACTATGCAGCAACCGTATCCGGTTGGATGTTAATAGTCGAATCCGACTCTCATATTGAATGGTAAATAGAAATAATATATTAGATGATGATGATAAATTACAATAAGATCGCCTTTTATAGGACTTGATCAAGCATTGTGAAGGGTTACGCCCTTTCACTAGTAACCTAATAATCTATTAATTTATAAATAATAATATTAAATAAATATTCACAGCATTGCCTTCCCCTTAGGAAAGCTTTGTCCTCAAAGCTTAGATTATTGTTGTCGTCTTTTCATTCTCGTTTTGTGTTGAAACAATGTCATTACTTCCTTTATGTTTTTCTTAGAACTGGTATTAGGTATATGCTTGGTATTTACGAAATAGTTTGTCATCTTCCTTCCATTTGTAACTTGAATTTGTACTCCATTATGTTTATTATTGTTAGCCCATTTTCCTTGTACATGAATACGAGGAGTATTTTTGTGACTGACCATAACAAGCCTTGTTTTAGAAGTCGCTTGTCCTACAATATTTAGGATGTCATCACGTAATGTTTTCATTTTATTATCCTTACGAGTTATCTCGAGAAGTGGCATTTCGTGAGGCTTCTCACACTCAAAGTCACATGATAGTGTTACATTTAGGTTTCTCCAGGGTGGTAGAAGAGTTAAGGTAGAAGATGAATCTACGATATCTGATTCCTTTGACTTGGATTCCTTTACATATTGTAGGATCCATCTTTTGTCAATGTATGGATCGACCTTATTGTCAATGATACTGGCTTGACTCTCATTATGATCTTGGTTGAGCTCATCTTTATCAAAAATATTATTGGTATTTTGGTCATCCCTACGATATTTAGTCTCCTTGTCTTGTTTATTGTCTTGATCAATTTTGTTACTCTCATTTTTGTTGACATAGTGGTCCAACATATCTGAGTTATTGATATGGTTTGTATTAGACCTTAGTTTTTGTAACATTTCCATTATGGTATTCTGGTTTTGTGTCATGATGCTCAAGTTTTGTGCCATCGTGCTTATGTTCTGTGTCATCGCACACATCTTGTTATCTAACTCTTTTTGTTTCTCGTGCATGATGTCTACTTTGTCATCAAGTTTTCTTCCTAGTACTAGAACAACTTCATCTTTGATTTCTTTTTTAAGCACTGTATTGTTATTTTTCATCTCTTCCTTCAAGTTTTTTTGGTTAGCGATGAGGGATTTGATGTCCTTCTCCATTTTTTCGATTTTCTCTTTTAGTTCCGCCATGGTTCTTGATCTTGTGTGGGGAGGTGAATATTTGGGCCCAATTGTGGCTTTATGAGGGGTGAAAAATAATGAGAGTGTCTTTGGGAAAATGATAAATTGATAGTTATTATAGTAATAATAATTACTATAATTATTGAGTATATTTTAAAAAATAATAAATATTATATTCAAATATTTTTATTATAACATGGAATAATAAAATTTGATATTATATAATAATATGAATATTATTATAATAATATTTTGTTTTTATTAATATTGATGGTGAATGGTTGCAGGTCGTGGCGGGTGGAGCTGAGGCGTAGGTGGAGGGAAAATGGAAGGGATGGCATGAAGCAGCGGAGACCAGGGGATGAGGCACTGGTGGGGGCGTTAGGGCGCAGTGGGAGGGAGGAGGAGGCGCAGGGCGCAGCGGGAGGGAGGAGGCGCAGTAGGAGGTCACAGCAGAGGGTAGGAGCAACGCTGGGTGGTGGCGCCGGTAGAGGGGAGTTGGATACGATGAAGGAGATCGTAGGGGGAAGGGCGTGTTAGAAGGGTGGAAATGGGAGGATACAGGGAAATGATGCAACGATGGTCACAAATGATGGAGGCGTGAACGTGGGTGCTTGGGATGGAAGCACACAGGCTAGAGGGCATGTAGGCACAGGGGGTGGAGTGGAGAGGATGTGTAGGCACGGGAGGGAGCAGTAGGAGTGGATGGAAGGGGGGGAAGGGAGGGCACGAGAGTGCCTGGATGAGGGAGAAGTAAGACACGGGATGGGTGTGCAGGAGGGTGGATGCAGCACGGTGTATAAGATTCGTGTGCAGCGAGAACGGTGAGAGGAGGCAGCAGAGGTGGAAGAAGAGGGGAGGAGGGTGGACGCAATAGAATTGGGGACAGGAGTGGAGAGTTGGGGAGATGGAATGCGATAGAGTGTGGGAGTGTGTTGGATTGGATGGAGGAATAATGAGGGATCATAGTGTGATAGGTGAGGGAAGAATAGGAGGCACGCGGGAGCAACGAAATGGAGTGGAAATGGAGAGGTGCCCGGATGAGTGGTGAGAGTAGCCCAGGTAGGAGCTGAGGAACCGATCCGGAAGAAGGACGGCGGAAACAGTAGCGTGGAGATGAGAGAGGGAGGATGAGCCGAATCCGATCTCAGGCCGAAGGAGCGAATCCGCTCTGATACCAAATGCAGCAACCGTATCCGGTTGGATGTTAATAGTTGAATCCGACTCTCATATTAAATGGTAAATAGGAATAATATATTAGATGATGATGATAAATTACAATAAGATTGCCTTTTATAGGGATTGATCAAGCATTGTGAAGGGTTACACCCTTTCACTAGTAACCTAATAATCTATTAATTTATAAATAATAATATTAAATAAATATTCACAGCATTGCCTTTCCCTTAGGAAAGCTTTGTCCTCAAAGCTTAGATTATTGTTGTCGTCTTTTCATTCTTGTTTTGTGTTGAAACAATGTCATTACTTCCTTTATGTTTTTTTTAGAATTGGTATTAGGTATATGCTTGGTATTTACGCAATAGTTTGTCATCTTCCTTCCATTTGTAACTTGAATTTGTACTCCATTATGTTTATTATTGTTATCCCATTTTCCTTGTACATGAATACGAGAAGTATTTTTGTGACTGACCATATCAAGCCTTGTTTTAGAAGTTGCTTGTCCCACGATATTTAGGATGTCATCACGCAATGTTTTCATTTTATTATCCTTACGAGTTATCTTGAGAAGTGGCGTTTCGTTTGGCTTCTCACACTCAAAGTCACATGATAGTGTTACATTTAGGTTTCTCCAGGGTGGTAGAAGAGTTAAATTAGAAGATGAATCTATGATATATGATTCCTTTGACTTGGATTCCTTTGCATATTGTAGGATCCATCTTTTGTCAATGTATGGATCGACCTTATTGTCAATGATACTGGCTTGACTCTCATTATGATCTTGGTTGAGCTCATCTTTATCAAAAATATTATTGGTATTTTGGTCATCCCTACGATATTTAGTCTCTTTATCTTGTTTATTGTCTTGATCAATTTTGTTACTCTCATTTTTGTTGACATAGTGGTCCAACATATCTGAGTTACTGATATGGTTTGTATTAGACCTTAGTTTTTGTAACATTTCCATTATGGTACTCTGGTTTTGTGTCATGATGCTCAAGTTCTGTGCCATGGTGCTTATGTTCTGTGTCATCGCACACATCTTGTTATCTAACTCTTTTTGTTTTTCATGCATGATGTCTACTTTGTCATCAAGTTTTCTTCCTAGTACTAGAACAACTTCATCTTTGATTTCTGTTTTAAGCACTGTATTGTTATTTTTCATCTCTTCCTTCAATTTTTTTTGGTTAGTGACAAGGGATTTGATGTCCTTCTCCATTTTTTTGATTTTCTCTTTTAGTTCCGCCATGGTTCTTGATTTGGTGTGGGGAGGTGAATATTTGGGTCCAATTGTGGCTTTATGAGGGGTGAAAAATAATGATAGTGTCTTTGGGAAAATGATAAATTGATAATTATTATAGTAATAATAATTACTATAATTATTAAGTATATTTTAGAAAATAATAAATATTATATTTAAATATTTTTATTATAACATGGAATAATAAAATTTGATATTATATAATAATATGAATATTATTATAATAATATTTTGTTTTTATTAATATTGATGGTGAATGGTTGCAGGTCGTGGCGGGTGGAGCTGAGGCATAGGTGGAGGGAAAATGGAAGGGTTGGCGTGAAGCAGCAGAGACCAGGGATGAGGCACTGGTGGGGGCGTTAGGGCGCAGTGGGAGGGAGGAGGCACAGCAGGAGGTCGCAGCAGAGGGTAGGAGCAGCGCTGGGTGGCAACACTGGTAGAGGGGAGTTGGATACGGCGAAGGAGATCGCAGGGGGAAGGGCGTGTTAGAGGGGCGACGATGGGAGGATATGGGGAAACGATGTAGCGAGGGTCAAAAACGATGGAGGTGTGATCGTGGGTGCGTGGGATGGAAGTGCACAGGCTGGAGGGTGTGCAAGCGTAGGGGGTGGAGTGGAGAGGATGTGCAGGTACGGGAGGGAGTAGCAAGAGTGGATGGAAGGGGGGGAAGGGAGGGCGCGAGAGTGCATGGATGAGGGAGAAGTAA
Source organism: Larix kaempferi (assembly GCA_027924585.1). Lineage (NCBI taxonomy): Eukaryota > Viridiplantae > Streptophyta > Pinopsida > Pinales > Pinaceae > Larix > Larix kaempferi. Next base: position 981,668 of record BSBM01001504.1, on the reverse strand, counting down.
GACACGGGATGGGTGTGCAGGAGGGTGGATGCAGCATGGTGTATAAGATTCATGTGCAGCGAGAATGATGAGAGGAGGCAGCGGAGGTGGAAGAAGAGAGGAGGAGGGTGGACGCAATAGAATTGGGGACGGGAGTGGAGAGATGGGGGAGATGGAATGCGATGGAGTGCGGGAGTGTGTTGGATTGGATGGAGGAATAATGGGGGATCATAGCGTGATAGGTGAGGGAAGAATAGGAGGCGCACGGGAGCAATGAAATGGAGGATGCGTGGAGTGGAAATGGAGAGGTGCCCGGATGAGTGGTGAGAGTAGCCTAGGTAGGAGTTGAGGAACCGATCCGGAAGAAGGACGGCGGAAACATCAGCATGGAGATGAGAGAGGGAGGATGAGTCGAATCTGAGCTCAGGCCGAAGGAGCGAATCCGCTCTGATACCAAATGCAGCAACTGTATCCGGTTGGATGTTAATAGTTGAATCCGACTCTCATATTGAATGGTAAATAGGAATAATATATTAGATGTTGATGATAAATTACAATAAGATCGCCTTTTATAGGGCTTGGTCAAGCATTGTGAAGGGTTACGCCCTTTCACTAGTAACCTAATAATCTATTAATTTATAAATAATAATATTAAATAAATATTCACAGCAAACTCAGTTCGAGGTGAAGCATCAAGTCCGCAATCAGGTAATGAATATGATCATAGTAATAGAAAGACTAGAAGATTGGACGATATTTATGATGAATTGGATGAAAATACCAATTATGTTTTTATTGCTAGTGAACCTGTGTTTTATGAAGAGGCTGTAAAATAAAAGCATTGGGTAAAAGCCATGGATGAAGAGATAGATTCCATTGAGAGAAATGATACATGGGATCTAGTTGACCTTCCAAAGAATAAGAAACCCATTGGTGTGAAGTGGGTCTATAAGACCAAACTCAATTAAAAAGGTGAGATTGATAGGCACAAGGCAAGGTTAGTAGCAAAATGTTTCTCGCAACAACCAGGAACTGGTTTTGGAGGAACTTTTGCACCAGTGGCAAGATTGGACCCAGTAAGAGCAGTCCTAGCAATTGCAGCCCAAAAAAAATGGAAAGTGTATCAAATGGATGTTAAGTTGGCATTCTTGAATTGAATTCTTGAAGAAGAAATTTATGTGGAGCAGCCACATGGGTATGAAATAAAAGAACATGAAGAGAAAGTTTACAAGTTGAAGAAAGATCTATATGGGCTCAAGCAAGCTCCAAGAGCTTGGTACAGTAGAATTGATTCTTATCTGATAAAAAATGGTTTTAGCAGAAGCAACTGCGAACCAACACTTTACACAAAGGTATCAACAAGAACATATTTTGATAGTTTGTTTATATGTTGATGATATGATTTTTACAGGTGACCTGTCAGTAGATGAGTTCAAGGCAGCTATGAAGAAAGAGTTCGAGATGACAGACCTTGGATTGATGAAGTTCTTTCTTGGCTTAGAAGTAGAACAGTCAGAAAAAGGTATATTTATCTCTCAAAATAAATATGCTAATGATGTTCTTAAGCGATTTAGAATGCATAATTGCAAAACGACACCTACACCAGTGGCAACAGGTACAAAGTTGAGCAAAGAAGATGGCAGTCCCAATATAGATCCAACACTGTTTAAGAGACTTGTAGGAAGTCTCATGTATCTCACAACTACGAGATCAGATATTATGTTTGTTGTAAGCTTGATTTCAAGGTTCATGGAGTCTCCCAAAGACTCGCATTGGCAAGTTGGCAAAAGTATCTTATGATATGTTGCAGGGACTTCAAGCTATGGAATTTTATACTTAAGCATCGAGTATGATTTTTTGACAGGTTTCACTGACAGTGATTTTGCAGGAAGTGTGGACGACAAAAAGAGCACTTCCGGTCATGTTTTTCATCTTGGATCAGGGGTGATTTCATGGGCATCCAAGAAGCATCCCATTGTGACACTTTCATCAGCAGAAGTAGAGTATGTAGCAGCAACATCAGTAGCATGTCAAGCAGTCTGGTTACGTAGAGTTTTAGAAGGTCTTCAACAGAAACAAGAAGGACCAACAACAATCTATTGTGACAACAATTCAACAATTGCTCTATCCAAGAACCATGTTTTTCACCAGAAAAGCAAGCATTAGAGAAATTTTGAGGTCAAAAAATGGCCTCAAAACAAAGAAAATGTACTATAAAAAACAACCAATCACATTCTAGTAGATGACATCATCCCCCTTAGTGAGGTGGCATTGCATGAGTTAAGAATGCTTATTTGTCAAATTTTCTATGGTGGATGAAAACACATAGTTAACCAAGGTAGTGATGTAAGTAACTTTAAGTCATAAAGTAAAGTATTCATAATGATAGTCTTTTTATAAAATAATATTATTGTCATTTTCAAGTAAAGTACTCATAATGAATGTCTTTTCACATTTTCTCATAAAATAATATTATTGTCATTTTCAAGTAAAGTACTCTTAATTCTTAAAGAAAATCTTTTCACATTTTTTTATAAAATAATATATTATCATTTTTATGTTTTTAATTTTAAATTATATATTCTCTCAATTATATTTAATAACATAATGTCAAACTAATAAAGAATAATAATAGATTTAATAAATAATAATAATAATAATGCAATGTGATTATAATAATATTATTAACATTTTACATGTAGATAAATTCTCAATTAAATTACATTATATTAAATTCATGAGAAAAGTACTAAATATAAAAAGTCAATATAAAATTAAAAAAATAGCTCTTAAAAATATTTTTTATTATTTAATTTTATTTGCAAGTTCAAAACAAATAAATGCTAAAGGACAATAAATTTTTGGGAATTTACAATGAATCTTAGTCACATCAATGTAGACTTATTTTATTAATTTTATTTCTTGCGAATTTTGAAAAGCAACTCAACCATGGTTATTTGTATTATGCATAGAAAATAGTGTGGGAGGTGACTTGTCATATATACCTACCCCATAAAACCCCCAATTCATAATATTTTAATATATCTCATATTTTTGTAGTACATTTCTTAGGAGGCCATTTTTTGACCTCAAAATCTCTCTAATGCACATTGATACCATATATCACTTTATAAGAGAACTTGTGAACAATGGTGAAGTTAATGTTGAGCATTGTAAATAGATTGACCAATTGTCTCACATATTCACAAAGCCATTGGAAAACGATATTTTTGAAACCCATAGAAATAATTTAGGCATTGTAAAAGCTGCAGTAGTCAGTAGTAGTAATTAAGAGGGAGTGTTAGAAATAGTAATTACTTCAATTAACTTAGCTTTTACTTTAGTTCCTATTTTCAAGTTCAGTTAATAAATGCAACTGCATGCTTTGCATGCATGCAAAAGCTAGGTTAGATTTTTTAGGGTTTCCATAAGTGTTTAAATACACATTACATTTTGGTTTGTACTACATCAGTTGATCTTGGTTTATGAATAAAGATTGAAGAGCCGTAGCGCATTCTGCATAATCTTTTGTTTTATTTCTGCCTCCAACCTTCAATAACTGACCACACATGATGCCAACAAGTTTAAACAATGGAATGGGTACCCTGCTTATATGAAGTGAGATCTAAGCTGGAAAACTGTAATTTAAATGGCTTGCAGCATAATTTACTTCTGGTTCAATGTTGTCATGAAAGCTCTTGAATAGATTTGTTGATGAACCCGGCACCTAGGTTGTTTGCAAAGAAATTGAACATTAGATTAGGACTTGTTTGAGTGCTTACTTTATCTCTTAGGATAGATTTTCTTTTCTTTTATAGGATGAAGCTTGCTTGTGATTAGGATATAGTGCTTTTCATTAAACAAATTTATAACCACTTGTTGCACCACCTGAGCACGTAGTGTGTGTTGTTTGCTCATTTCCTTACTTATCCTCTTGCTTTGTGACTTAGGCCGCAAGACTTTGCCCATTTAGAAAGTGTCTTTGCAACTTGATGTATTTTATTGCTACTACAGGCACCCAGGATATTCTGAACAAGTGGAAGGATTTACCTCCAATAGATACCTGAGACCATATTTGTATAAAATTGAAACCTAACTAATGCCCTTATTTCCTTCTACTTGCAAATGGTTGTGATGATATTGCCTCTTTTGTTTTACTCATAATGAAGACTCAGTTATGCTTCATTAACATATGTAGCATGTTAATAAGTTCAACATCTTATTCACTTAATTTCTTTTTGCAAAGAAAGGTGTTTTGATATAGTTAAATTTATGAATTCAGATATGACAAATCTATTTGCTTAATTATTATAAAGGTAGAGAATAAGGAAAAATCTATGTATTATATCAAGGGTAGGGAATAACCCTTTTTTACTGTTCCATTTTTCTAATATATTGAGAATTAATTTCTAAATTTTCGTTCATGAATTTAGTGTTGGATGGTATTGTAGAAGTAAATGGCAATGAAAGAAATGAGATAAGCATGGTGGTAGGTTTTTCCTCATTCTCATGTTGCTTTCATATATTTCAATGTCTTTAACATTTAGTGAAGTTCGGTTTACTAGCAGTTACATTTTTTTTGTTTCTTATGTGCAAGCTATCAGGGGAATAGTGTCATGGTGATTGAAGCTTTGGAACCGGTCGATAGGATATTGTAATTTAATTTGAAATTTTTTTATGTTTAAGGTATTTATAGGTACAAAACTTTTGTAAGCAATGCACCCTTTCTTAAAATGTTATAGTAAATGAGTACTAAGCCTAGGAATATTTGCAAGGCTTTATTTTGAATGGGTATCATGAAAAACGTGTGAAGGAGAGTATTCCTCCCCTTTTCTTTTGCTCTTTAGATTTAAAAGATAGCTTAAATAATTGCACAAGAAGATGGTAGCAATGTAGACAACTGAACTTCACAATGTACATTATTTTCTTGATACAATAACCACATCCTAGCATGTTTCTCTCTATGAACGATGATTCTTAATGTTTCTATATTCTATTGGATGCTTCCAACAATTTCCTTTTATTAAGGCTTCATAAGTTTCACTTCATCATGGTGGCATGCTAGTGCGCTGACAAATGATCATATTTGTAATATCCCGATTTTGACCCCATTGCATTAAAATGTAAATGATGTAATATTGTTATAAAATTGTGGTGAGGAGCTTAAGGCCAAGGCCCCGCCATCAATTTAGTGATGCATATGGTTTGCATGCTAGCAAGGCACAATGGAATTGCAAATATCATGTAAATATGCATTTTAATAAAATACCCACAACTAGCTATGCAATGCAACAAGAGATGGGGGCATGATTTTTACAGGGAATTGGGAGGGAAATATTCAAACCCTTGGAGCCAATCAAGTCAATCCAAGTGTCAATGAGAGAACCCATAGACCCTCAATTACCCATGTTGAATTTTGTATCCAATCATTTATTTATTCCAAGATTTGGTTGAGGTAGTTAATTCCTTGAGGAATGGAGAAATATGGCTGTCCAAATTCAGGTATGGGAAAGCCATCAGTTTTTTGAAAAACATGTTTGGCTTCCTTGGCAAGAAAAGAGCCATGAAATTTCACCCCAAGATATTCTTCATGGGGGGATTTTTTCTCTCCCACGAGTTTTGGGCTAGCTAAGTGTTTTCCCTCACATTTTCCCTAAGTTTACCCTCATTTTCCACGGCTGGGAGGTTGTTTTTGTGTTGCAGAATGTATGGGAGGAAGGGAGTCATGATTTGGCAGCTCATAGAGGTCATTTTTTCCCTTTGAACATCCATATACCTGTCGAGAACCCATTTTTCTCACTGTGGTTAGTTTTCCTTCCCCACAATTTGTTTTGGGTGTGCCACGAATTGGAAGAATCCATGGGAACCCTGTCTTTGTATATCCCATAGTAAAATTGTTTATCCATGCCCAAACATTGTGCTTGTTGTGTTTAGATAGAGTATGTTGGGACATGGGTTATGGGTATCCATTGTTTTGGCTTGAGCTTGGGTGCAAGCATCCAGAAATGAAGTGGGTTCATAATTAGCCTGATAAAACCAGCTATGAATTGGCTTGGCTTAGATGTGATGTTTGCTTGGGATGTGTTGATCTTGAGAGTCCCCTTTTCCTTGTAGAAATCATGCCCAGCGCGGGGGTGGCAACTATGCTGAGAGATTAATGAGCACAGTTGTCCTATGGTTGGGTGGAATGTTGCAGTGACATAGCTAGTTGCTTGGGACAACATTACATCAAGATGAGTATTCTCTCTATGCGTATTTTACTTCTGTAATGTTTTAATTAATTATGGATTGTTCTAATTCTGATGTTAACTGCATGTGAAATGTGTGTGGATAGTTAAATTCTGTTGTGTATGTTTATTTGATTATGCATCTGCACATATGCATTTTATTTGTATGGAATCTAATGAATGGGGTTGAGTTTTTGAAAAAATCCCAAGATCTATAGTCATGTTCCCTTCCTTGCGTTGGATCGATGGGAGGGGACATGACATAGTGGTATCAGAGCGTAGGCTACAACATTGGACCTATATGGGCCTAATCAGGAAACTTGCAAAGGTAATCATTTTTCCTGCTAAGCATTGATCATTAAGAAAAATTTCAAAATTTTTCTAGGTGTTTTTTATTTATTTTTCTGCTAAGTATGTTTCGGCGTAGAATTGAGAAGGGTGTCGAAATAGTCGACAAAGAAATGGAAAGGTCGCCAATGTGTTTCAGTGAAAAATCGGAAAAGTCGCCGAAAAGGCGTTTCGGCGCAAAAATGTTAAGTCCGCTAAATAGGGGAGAAACTGGAATCGCTGAAATAGGTCGATGGAAAAGCGTAAGTTGCGCCAATGAGAATAATCGTTGAAACAGGTTGGCACAAAAGCGGAAGTTGCATCGATCGGTGACAAAGAGAAAAATTGCCGAAACAGGTCAGCGCAAAAGAGGAAGTTGCGTCGATCGGCGACAAAGAGAAAAATAACTGAAACAGATCAGCGCAAAAGCGTAAGTTGCGTCGATCGGTGACAAAGAGAAAAGTCGCCTAAACAGGTCGACGCAAAAGCAGAAGTTGTGCCGATCGGTGACAAAGAGAAAAATTGCTGAAATAGGTCGGCGCAAAAGCGGAAGTTGCGCAGATCGGCAACAAAGAGAAAGTTGCACCAAAACAGTCGGTGCAAAAGTCATAAGTCGCTGAAATAGGTTGGAGAGAAATAGGAAATGCGTCGATCAGAGAAAAAATGGAAAATCATCGAAATGGTTAGTGGAAAAATGAAAAGTCCATCGATCGGCGACGAAGCAAAAAGTGCGCCAAAACAGGTTGGCACAAAACTGAAAAGTGTGCCGAAATGGACCAGTGAGAAAATGGAAGTACGTCGATCGGAGGGAAATGAAAAGTGCGTCGATCGGCGTAAAATCGAAAGTTGCTCCGAAATAGGTCGACAGAGAATTGATAAGTCCACCGAAATAGGTCGGCGTCAAAGTGGAAAGTGCGTCGATCGGAAACAAAAGGCCAATTCCACCGAAATGATCAGAGAGAAAATGATAATCTGACAAAACAGGAAATTTGAGTAGTTTCTAGGGGGCAAGCCCCCTTGACCCCCATTGTCCCCCTGAGACGTCGTCGATGGTGAGAAAATTCTATATGATGATAATTGCAGGGAAGTTAAGAAACGTCAAGTTGAACTTGGCCATATTTTCTGAAAGCAATTGGAGCAATAAGGCAATGTTGATAAAAATGGAAATTTCTCACCTTAAACTATTCATGTTTACAGCATAAGAATTGTATGCTTAGAAAGTGGAAAATATAATTTTTTTACATATGTTTATGTATTGAATTGTTACTTAGTGAGAAATCATAGCTAATGAATACTTGTGTGCTTGGTAGGGAATCCAAGAAAAGGATCAACTGTGATGTAGAGGAGGAGCTCCATGTCATGATCGGGAATTGGAAGGGAGAATCCCTCCACTAGCCTCTTGCTATTGTATTTATAAATTTTGAAGTTGTCATGCATATAAATTATGGCATTGGGATGTTGGGAATGCAAGAGAGTAGTAGATTAAATGCATATGAATTAGTGGGCATGATTAAAGAGTCATTGCATAGTGCATGTGAATTGCTTATGCATGAGCATGATGTTGCATATGGGTAAAGGTAGTAAAGTTACACATGCAGTATCCCATTAACAGTATTGACTATGGTTGATGATAGTTAATGTTGTTGATAATGGTTGTAGGAATCAAACCATAGAAGCATGACCAAAAATGCAAAGAAGTCATAGCATGTGACCAGCAAACCTTGAAAGGGAAGGCTGGAGTAATGATTCATGATCAAAAGGTTGGAAAAAGGATTGTGTAGCCTTGGTAAGAGGTCAACTGATCATGTAACATCAAGCGATGTTAATGACATCCATGCAGGTAATGGTTATTTGTGCTTAATTGCATGAATGTTGAAAGAGGATTTGGTAAGATCCCTTCAACTATGTTGATTTGGTTTGCATGTGGTACTGAGTGCCTGAATGTGGATGTCATCCTACCAACTAGTATAGTGAGGTGTGAGTAAGTGAAGGAAATTATCCTTACACCCTATAGTTGCTTAGAAACCTCAATGCATTCGCATGAAAAAGAATGCCATGCATGTGTGTTGGTTATGAGTTTAATAATCAAAGCATGCAAGGGAATATGGTCCTGTTATGGTTATGCATGCCTACATGTGTGGATGCATATGTTAAGATGCATTGTGCGAATGCATGGTTGTGTTATGTATGTTTCAGTGCAATTAAACAATAGATGAAATGATGGATTAATGATAATTCTAAGATCATTTCATGAGCTGCTATGAATGCAGGAGAAAGATTGCCTAAAGGGATTCTTGTTTGAAGGGCTACCAGGATGCTCTGCTGGAAGGATAGAGTTGCATGAAATGATATGGCTATGAAGTAATATGCAAAGGCCAAATATTATGAGAATGATCTCATGGTTGTAAATAAATTGTTGAGGACATGTTGTAAGTGGATGTTCATGTATGGTAGCAAGCATAAAGCCATAATGGACAGAGTGATGCCACTTAAAGGAGCCAAACGATATGAGGATGGCCTCATGGTTAAACCAATCACGTTCTGTAGGAGACAAAATTGTAAATTCATGTTTGAATTTAATTATTAATGCAACTCACTGATTAGGGAAATCATATTTGGATTTGATTGTTAAGTGTTGCTGACTGTTTGGCTATTTGAGGAGTATGTCAGGAAGACACCTTGCAGGAAGACCATGTGTGATGGCCTGCAGAATCCAAACTCCATGGGAAGGATCCCATGCTTTGGAAATGGGTTTCAGGTGAAACGCCATTGTAAATTTTGATAATATCTCAGCTGCATTGCATGATGGAAATCCATGTGAGTGAGATGGTAAAATTATGCCAAGAAGGCATGTGTGGGTTATGGAACGTGAAAATATTGGGGTGGAAAACCGAAGGACTGTTGACTCAGAGAAGGGCACTCCTATTCTTCGCAAATGAAGAGAGAATACATCTGAAAAGGGATAAGTATTCTGTAACCCTAGCTAAGAACATGCATGTCTAATTATTCGGGTTAATATGCAGAGCATGTTCTATTTTATTTATATTATTCTAGGCTGCATGAGTATGATTAGGGCCTACATGGATCACATCGGAAAGGGGTGCACACATTTCTAGTGTTGGTTTATGATAGGGTTTTCGATATTGACTACACCCTAAGGGAATGGACGCATTCCTGGTGTTTCAATACTTGATAGTGAATGTTATGAAATATGGTTATAATTTTAGAGAAGCAATACTGATGAGTTTGCTTATCCTTCTTGTGTTTTCATCTTACATAGATGCAATTTGGTGTTGCACATTAAGAGGAAAAGTGAATAAAGGGTACTCAGGAGGGCTGTACAGGGATTGGTAACCTTTCTACACTCACACTAAAGAACACTATAAGGGATGGATAGGACCGAGGAGCTGTGTAGTAGAAAAGGGGTATCAACCTTGTGTAGTGTGAGTGGGTATTGTGGGGCCATGGTAACCTGCAATAAAGAAAGTCACCTATAGAGTTCCTAGATGGAACCACTGGTTTGCATAGAAGGAGGAGTGCCATCCTTGTGTGGATGAAGAGTTGATGTGTGTAGGGTTGTGGTGTGTGAAGGTGTGGTGATATTGATGAAGGCATAAAATCTCTATTGGTTTAGTAGTAAGGTGGGGTACCGAGACTAACTGGAAACCCTGAGATTCCTATGGCTCCCTAGTAGATCCTTGACGTAGAAATGGTCGTGGTGCAGTTTCCTTCCATTGGCTGATGACCCAGACGGATGTGTTGGCTTGGTAATGGAGAGGGAAAACCAGGTATGGGACTAGATTGGCACCACCAATGCTTGGTAAATCCAGTCGGTGAACTAGTTGGGAATTAACTACTTGATGTTGTGTAGAAGCATGTGTGTTGGCCAAGCATCCACCCCATAGGTGATATAAGGCTTGTAAAGAAGAGAAGGAAGCCTGTGGAGTAGCGAGGAACTTCCCAATACAGATAAGTATTTAATTTTCATTCATTTTTTATTTCGGATAATGAAATTTTCATGAACAAGTCTTATGAAAACCAAGCTAATACACTGTTGTTTCTTTGTTGGAAACCTTGGTCATTGCAGGAAGCAAGGAACCTGAAGGCACCATAAATCCTTGGTAAATCTAGTCGATGCACTAGTTGGGAATTGAATGTTGTGGAGCAGCCGGCGTGCTGGCCAAACATTCCTTAAATACTTGATAAACCAAGTCGGCTTACTAGCTTAGCATATTGATAAATGGGATGCCTGATAGACCCAGCCAGCGTACTGGATTAGAAATGCCTATTCGAATGATTGTGGAGTAGCCTATGTGCTGGCCCAACATTCGTTATTGTATCCATAGGAAATCCAAGGATTGTAAAGTAAAGAAGGAGCCCATGGAATAAAGTGAAGACATCCAATACAGATAAGTATTTGGTTATCTTGCAACTTCCTGCTTGTTTAATATGAAATACGTGTGTACATGATTTCTTAAACTCTTGTTTAAAGAACAACCCTATGAAAATAAACTAAACATGTGAATTGATTCAATGTTTAAGTGTAGGTATTGTTGGAAGCAAGGACTATGAAGACATCCTAAGGATGCATGTGGACATGTGATTGTCCTAAAAATATCAGCATGAGCAATAATGAAAGATGGTGCTAGTGAACTTGTGTGGGTCCTAGCAGCCAAAGGTTCTGTAGGGTGCAACAATGGGGAAGGGTTCCCTGGTTGAAAAGCCTTAGATAGACCTTAGACACTAAGTGTCATAGCCAAGAAAGGGAAAGTCAAGCATTCACATTGAAGTGAAAGAGGATAAGGAGCATGAAACCACAGTGGTGGTGTAGTTCCAGATTGGAACAAGACTAAGAGGGGGAAACTCTTAGTCTTCTCTTTCCTTTTGACTGATGCATCTTAGAAACAAAAAATTGTTGATTGCATGTCATGACTGAAAGTACATTGTGTTTATTGCTTGAGATAAATTGTGAATGCTGAAATAGCTAATTCCTTGTGAAAGGATGAACATGAATGAGTTCATGTGTATGTTGGGAAAGCATTAAAAGTGGGGAATTCTCATGAGTAAATCATGGACTTTCCATGTCAATTGGTAAATAATTGACTGATTTTAATGTTTATGTTATGCTTGGCCTAACAAGAATTGCAATGATGAATTTCACAGGTGAGAATTGAAATTAATTGGTTGTAGCTGTCACAAAAAAAGTGGTGCTAGCAAGTAAAGTGTGGGAAGTTGTGCACATTAACCATGGCAGCAGACCAAGGGCTATTGGACTTGGCTGAAAGTCCTCTTCAAACAATTTCCAAGACCCAAGAAAATCTTGGATAGATGCTCCAGCTACAAAAGCAACAGAATGAGATGAACCACAAGATTTTGCAAGACTCTATTTTTTTGCAAAGAGAGGTAAAAAGCATTCTGGGAGCAATCAAAAGTGGGAAGGAATGTGGATCAATGAAGAATCATTCATCCAATCATCCCATTAAGAAACGTTTCAGGTGGGAAGACTCAAAGGAAATTGAGTAGGAAAAGATAAAGCAACCACTGAAATGCTGGAAATGTGGAGGAAATCATGGTCGCCACAACTACCCAACAAAGGAACAACAAGAGGGTAGGACCATAAAGTTTCCAGACTTTTGGATCAGCCGGAAGGTAAAGAAAAGAAAGGGATTTCTATGGAGAAATGCCCACCTGCAGAGCTAGAAGATCAAAGCCAGCAGGAGCAACTTGTGGAAGCTAAAGGACTTGGTCCTGAAAGTTCAAAGTAAAAGATGAAATGCAGGACAAACCTGCCACATTTTGTGAATTTTTGGACATGTGTAAAGTGGGTATGTATTCCTAAGTGTTGGAACAACGAGGACGGTGTTATTCCAAAGGGGAGGGGATTGAAATATCTCGAGTTTTACCCCATTGCATTAAAATGTAAATGATGTAATATTGTTATAAAATCACGGTGAGGAGCTCAAGGCCAAGGCCCCGCCATCGATTTAGTTATGCATATGGTTTGCGTGCTTTCCAGGCACAATGGAATTGCAAATATCATGTAAATATGCATTTTAATAAAATACCCACAACTAGCTATGCAATGCAATGCAACAAGATATGGGGGCATGATTTTTACAAGGAATTGGGAGGGAAATATTCAAACCCTTGGAGCCAATCAAATCAAGCCAAGTGCCAATGAGAGAACCCATAGACCTTCAACTACCCATGTTGACTTTTGTACCCAATCATTTATTTCTTCCAAGATTTGGTTGAGGTAGTTAATTCCTTGGGGAATGGAAAAGTATGTTGTCCAAATTCAGGTATGGGCAAGCCATCAGTTTTTGAAAAAACGTGTTTGGCTTCCTTGGCAATAAAAGAGCCATGAAATTGCACCCCAAGCTATTCTTCATGGGGGGATTTTTTCTCTCCCACGAGTTTTGGGCTAGCTGGGTGTTTTCCCTCACGTTTTCCCTCACGTTTTCCCTAAGTTTACCCTCATTTTCCACAGTTGGGAGGTCATTTTTGTGTTGAAGAATGTATGGGAGGAAGGGAGTCAAGATTTGGCATCCCATAGAGGTTGTTTTTTCCCTCTGAACATCCATATACATGTCGAGAACTTGTTTTTCTCACCGTGGTCGGTTTTTTTTCCTTCCCCATAGATTTTCTTATGGATTGATATGAGAATAAAATTTTCAACAGTTAACACCATCTTGTCAAATTATGGAAAATGGTCACATATGTAGGTAAGAAACAAATATTACCCAATAGTCACCAAAAAGGGTAATGTTAATGATAACCTTTTTTTGCCAAAATCTCTCAAAAATCAAGACTGCAGTTGTATTGTCAAATTTTTCTCTAAGTGGTACCAAATGAAGAATCACAATTGTCTTTTCGTGTCAAATTTTTCTCCAAGTGGTACCAAATCAAGAATCACAATTGTCTTTTCGTGATCTTGGGCATCTGCATTTGATCATATTTATTAAGAAAGTATAAGCACCCCATCCTGCAATACTATAGAGGTAAAAATTGAAGTGAGAAACTGCACAAAATACATCAAAACTTTCACATAATTCACACAAACTAAAAATTTCTCTTACATTGTTCATGTTGGTACAAAAAACTACCTTATAAAAAATTTTAGCTTCTGGCAGCAAAATATTCAAAAGTGTTTGCTGCGGAAAATTTCGGGAGCGAAAGCCCTTTTAGTTTGTAGTGGATTTATGCAGTGCATGCCATTTTTGTAGTCCATCAATTTCTTCGCATGTCATGACACAATATCTAACCTGTGACAATGCCTTTTAAATTGCATTAAGAAGGGGAAACTAACAACGAGACTGGCCAAACCAACAACCAGCCACAATCTGGTGATCAAACATATGCTAGCTGGGCCCAGGTTATACTTTAGTGAAGATTGATGCAGAGTATCAGAAATCAACCTTAGACCTGGCCCGTGTCCCTCCTGGAAACCAATCCCCTGCCCCGAGAATGGAGATGTGCACATGATGCAGGTTGGAACCGAACAACTTACCAATAGTGGCACCAGTTAGATAAAGGAAACATCTCACCATAAGTACTATAACATCCCAATAAACAGCCACATCAACCCAATAATAATGTGAAATTTGCAATGAAAAAGAGGCATTAGACCTATTTTGATTGAAGAGAAATAAAGTGTTCTTACAAGTGAAGGCTTGAAATTACATATCTAAACTGTAGCATTGCTCATATTCAAACATGAAGAAATCTAGATGAATAATTGAATATATACTTTAGTGGCAGAGAATTGAATAGCAAATGAAAAAACAACACACAACAAACACGGAGAAAGAGAGCGCACAACAATATACATACTTTCCATGTTTCTCATGCACAATCTGTGCAACAAACTTTGAAACAGTTCCATCAGCTGCCTTAGCTTTAACTTGAGGTTTTATATCCACCTGTTTTCCTTCTTGTTTCACTTTTATTTCAGTGATTTCAGCATCAAGCGCAAGTGAAACCACCTTACACTTTATGACTATTAGTACCCTGTAAATGGAAATAGAGGCATTTTTGTTATAAACCAAACATAAAAACATAAAAACTGGCAAGCTCATGGATATTTATTTGAATAAAAAGTATAATTTGAATGAAAAGTGGATAATAAAGAGGAAGATGTTATGTATAACATCGACTCTCGTTGTTAAGTTTTATAAAAAAATATACAATCTGTAAATGAAGCTTTTTTGGTTAGTAGATTAGGGAGGAATAAGTTGCCAACTCAGGTTATAGATATTGAACGAAGAGATGCTGGCAAATGTGAAAAAAATAAAATTAAATACAATTAATATGAAAACTAAAAAAATAAAGTTTAGTATGTATAAAATTGGAAACAAAATATAATATTAATTAAATACAATTAATATGAAAACTAAAAAAAATAAAATTAGTATGTTGGCATAGATAAAATCATTATATATTTAGACAGATAACGTTAGTATTATAGTTTGACATTAGCCAAAAAAATTCACATAGTCATAGGTAAACGGAGATCTCATTTGGTATTAGTGCCAAAGCTAGAAACTGTGACAGAATGTTTTGCCCACTTACAGAAACTGTGACAGAATGTTTTGCCCACTTACAAAAACTGTGATAGAATGTTAATTCACTTTGTGAACATATAAGTGCAGTTCAAAATATTTTTATGCATAGAATAGGTTAATAAATAGGAAACCAAACATACCAAAATCATGCAAGCACAAATGAAAATATGTAGCACAAGCACTAAGTTTATTACTTCTCAGAGTTGCTTGCACTTGGGCTTTCTGGCACATATTTAGACAAAGGAAAAGAGGAGATCAAATATGGAGCAAGACCTCTACTCTGGGTCCCAACAACTTCGCTCAAAGCTACCAGTTCCTGCCAATTATAAAATTAAATCTTTGTAAATAAATAAAGAACTTCAAAAAGATGTGAAATAATCAGAACTACCAATGAAAGAAGCCAAGTAAGCAGCACGCCTCATACAACATATTGTTAGGATCTGCATCTTGCCATGCATCCTGTAAAACACATGTAAAACTTAATTAAAAATAACCAACTAACAGATATCCAGGTCTAGTTTTCAAGTAGTCACAAATCCATGGGCTTCGTTTAATCTTCCAACTCTCCTCGTACAATAGAACATTATCTTTAATAGATAAAGAGAATCAATGTAAGAGCTAAAAAATTAAGTGCTAACACAGGGCAAAACATAAGCAATTAAAGCTCATAGTGATCCACGAATCAACAAATGCATGTAAGCCTTTGGAAAACAATAATACTGATCCTTTCAAAAGCATGCTAGTTTTGTTTCTTTTGATGTACCAAATTTTACAGAGGTAATAACCACTACAAAATTAATTTGCAAAACATACGCTTTTACCCAAAACAAATGCTCACAAAAACCCTTTGGCCCTGCAACCAGTTACCACAGCCTTAATCTTGAAATTCATTATAATAACTATGAATACTATTGCAACAGCTTGAGTAAATATTATAATTAATTATTGCCCATATCTAACTGAATAATACAATCACTGAATAGAATTCGGATATAAAATATCGTAATCACAGATCTTTTCCAGTCTTTCTCTAGATTGAGGTTAATCTATATAATGACACTGTCCATTACTGAATCTTTGCAAATGATCCCTCATCTAATTTTACCTCGGTAAATTATAATGATGATTCTCTACCCACTGGCATCTGGGCCCATATCTAATTTACCTGAATGTAGAATATTAATTGGGGAACCATTCGAATTTGTCCCACTGGTTAAATCAGAGCCGAGTTTTGAAGTTTCTGCATAGCCGTGAAGATCGATCTTCGGATATAGAACCTCTTGGAATGAAACCAGGTTAGACTAGTTGGATTGGACTGGAACCTATTTACCTAAGTACCATTTAAACTTTTAAAAGATCTACATTCGTATTAATCTCGATCACGTAGTCTTATTGCTTGTATCCTTTAAAGTTTTTAGAGTTCTGCATTCACACAGATTCCAATCTTAGGGTTCATCTTTGTGTAATTTTTTTTCACAACCATAAAAAGAGTCTACCTGGTAATGAATCTCATCTTTGACTTCATCACTCCTTTCTGTATCGCCTACTTCTTTGATTTTTCATTTAGGGTTATGATCGGATGTGTGGGATAATTATTTAAATCCTACAATGATTGTTGTTATCCTATGCAAACCTCCTAATCTGAATCCACTAATTAGGGTTGACCTACAATACAACTTACATTCTTAAGTGTATGGTCGTAGTTTATTTTTCCCAAACCTGTTGAGTAAACGGATTTCATAAACCTTGTTTAAGTCAAAGGTCAAAAATCCGATGGCAACACCTTTTAGTAATTGTATAATCTCAAACACTCTGTGCGGGGTTCGATCCACATCACTTCTAGAAAGATTTCATGCTAGATCAAAATTTGCACCCAACCGCTGTACTAGATCTATGGGTTAACCATAGATCCACATCTTGAACGATGGAAAACTCATAATGACTCTTGCCTATGTTTCTGATCTATGGGATGTTAGATCAAATCCTTGGGCATCTAGGCCCATATCTAATTTTACCTCAGTAAATTATTATCAATCTAATGTCACCAGAAATAAGAAATATGAAAGAACCCTGTAAAAGGCAAAAGATTAAGTTTTGAGAATGGGATCAAAAGGTTTTGGTTATAAATAATAGTTTCCTGCAAAAACTATGGCATGAGGGCTCCAACCCTAGAATAAAATGCAAGGATCAACTTTCATTTTGAAGAGAAAGATTGAATTTGCATTATGCAATATGTTAAGAATCAAGATTGAAGAATCAGAATTGTAAAATGTCAGAAACTACAATATTTAGTATTTAGAAACTACAATCGAGATTCAAAAGAATATTGTTTAAAGTGTGCAGCACAGGGTTATTAAGCTTGTCGAGTTGACTTGTTTGACTCACAACAAAAGCATACCAAAGGCCATTAAAACAGTGGAGGCTTCATTTAAAACCGAGGACATAATAAAGCATAGAGGAGATGCACTGCAATGTGAAAGGGTACCTCTATGGTTGATTCTGAATGCAGTTGCAAGTGCACTCGACAATACGAAGTAACCACAGATTTTGTAGCTTGCCAGAGTTAACTTCGCCAGCCATACTCGTTGGAAGCATTGCCGCTTCATCTTTCCATCGTTTGGGACAAATTTGTACCACAAACATATCAACCTTATATAAAATCAAAACTAACAGTAAAGTACAACATCTTAAAGACAGCGGCCATGGCCACGGGGACAAATCTCGGTACAAAAATTACCTGAAAACAAAAGACAAGCCCTGATGAAAAATAAAATATTAAACGGTAACAGATGTGAAAAGATGTTTACCTAAATTTGGTGTTGCTGCTCCCTACAGGCTTGAGATCCACAATCTGCACAACTATATCAGATGGTTCCGAGGGCGAAGGATTTGCGATCACAGCCTCCAGGGTGCCCGGGGTAGTATTTCCTTCTCCATGGCTCTTTGTTCCCTACAATCCTGCGCAGAATGGAGCAGGAATAACGACCGATACGCAGCCATGCGATTTGATCTGGGGACGCGGGATGAAGAAAAGATGGGAGTGGAAGCATAAAATGAAATGGAATGTAGCTGAGAGGATATTAGGGGGTTTGAAGTAGATGAAGGAGGGAAAAACATAGGTAGAGGAAGAGGCGGGAAGAAGAAAGTTTAATTTCAGGTAGGATAAAAGACAATCAAAATGCCCTGCTTTTCGGGTGGTTTTGGGAGAAAAAAATGTTAAAATCTTACTAGAAATTTCTATTTTTCAATTTTGGTAATTTCATCCATTGAGATTGCTTGTTCTAGATTAATTACCCAATTTTAAAACTACTCAGATCCTCAAAGTTAAGATATGGGGACTCCAAATTGCGATTTTGGCCATAATTGCTCTACCGAATTCCGGCGAGCTAGTTAGCATTTATACAGCTCCGTTTAATTTTGAGAAACCACAAAATATTTCAAGATTTGGCGGGATTGTAACCGCGAGAATTAGTAGCTTAGATTGCCGGATTTTTAATTCTCAACAAATTAACAATAAATAATATGCCAAGTTTCAAGGATTTACCATGGTCGTGATTGTAATGTATATTGAATTCACTAATAATGAATGGAGTCAGCTAGGTACTGAAGATTTGAGTCAATGAAAGAAGTCTCTTTTATGGTTGAAAATTAGTGTTTCTTTGAAGATTATATGTAATAATGTTTATAAATAATGTTTATAAAATAGATAAAGGGGATCACTTCATTTTTTTTCCATGGAAAAATATTGCAATTCATTGCATTAATAAATGAACTACATAGTTTATAGGCTAAAAATGGATTAACCAGGATGTGGTCTGGGTCTAGTTTTTTTATAGTGTCATTGCTCCTTCCCACAGATGCCATATTCCTTCACCAACCTGTAGCCTCATCTTTGAAAGTTGGTATGCCGACATATTCCTTTCTGTGTATGTGTGTTGATATGATATGTCATGAAATAAGCTTCCTATTATAATGAGTTCTTCATATAAAGGATTCATCATGATGTTCTTTCGAGGCCTTTTCATGTTTAACAAGTCTATAACCAACATAAAATCCTCAAATATTTTGAGCTTCAAAACTCCTTTCGAGATAGCCAAAAGCATAACTAACTTAAGAGCCATCAATTCCGTATGGTCATTGGTACTCCTCCCAATACCAGCTACAAACTTGTACCAATGACTATCAGATATGAACATATTCCCCCCAACTCCTCCCATGCCAGGCCTACCTTGGGAGGCACCATCGAAATAGGCCCAGCAACTAATTTTGTCTATAATATCCTCAATAACCCTTCTCTGCTCTGGAGGACGAATAGTATGAGGAAAATTATCAAAGATTGTCAAACATTTAGTGGCATATACCTCTAGGGGGGTATGTATATCTTGAAAAAGTGATCTTATTCTTGGCCATCCATACCCCCCATATCTTGAGAGCTGGAAGAGCCCTGTAATCAAAGGAAGCTACATTATTCACCCATGCATGTAGAGCTTCCTAGAGACCAATACCATTCCATATAAATAGTATGTCATTTACATGTGAAACATGGTTCCACATACTAACCATGTATTGGAAAGAAACAAATACATGATTTATATTTTTTTATTCTTAATTGCAGAGAGGACACCTGCTCATACCACAACCAAACTTTTTTATCATATTATCGCAAATTGGGACCTTACCAGATAATGTCAATCACATAAAACTTGTTTATCATTTTTTCATCTCTTGTTGTAAATGTTGTTGTATATTTTGTTAATTTTAATAAAGTTACTATGAATGTTATATAATGTGGAGAAGCATTCCTTTGGTTTCCTTGACAAATTTTCTTAAAAAAAATTGAATGACTATAAAATGCTTTCAAAAGTAATAGCCAATCAACTGAAAAAGATCATCTCCAAAATAATATCACTAAAGAAAAAAGATCATCTCCAAAATAATATCACTAAAGAAAAAAGATCATCTCCAAAATCAAATCACTAAAGAAAAGAGATCATCTCCAAAATAATATCACTAAAGAATAGTAGCTTTGTTATATGCACACAAATTTAGATAGGACCATTACCAATGGAGAGTTAATACACTCAGTGGAAGAACATAACAACGATGGTATGCTAGTGAAATTAGACAAGTTTAAGGCTTGTGGTATACTAATTGGGCCTTTATAAGTTAACTTCAAATAGCATTTGGTTGGATGAATTCTAGATCCAACGGATGTGAACCTATATTTCTTTGGTTTTGACCAATTTTACTAATTGAAACTCAAGCTAGTCTCTTTCAACCCAAAAAACGAATCAAGTTATAAAGAAACCCTTCATTCCCATATCAATCATTTCAAAATAATAGAAGGACTACATAGGGTGTTGAATGCCTTCAAGCAACAAAATGATATAAAGACATCAAACTAGCACACGAGGTAGAATGTCCACTGTCATATTTACAATGTGTAAATGGCATAATTTGATGTGGGAGAAACCACAATTTAGGAATCTCAATCTATCCAATAAGCACTCAAAATTTTCCTAACATTGAGCTCATATTAATGAGGACAAATCACATGGCATCCCTACCCAGCATTCCCAACCATGGGACAAAAAGCCATTAAACTAGTCTTTCAGATTTTGACCCTCATGGGCCATAACTCCATGATACCAACAAAGATTAATGTCTCCAAGGGGGAAACAAAATTAAATAAAATGCATGCATTGTGCAAATTAATAAAATGCATCATAATTTAAACATACATGAATTAATAATAGCGTACTGAGACAAATATATTTGAATTCATGGTTTAATGGTCTCAGTACGCTATTAGAGAGAATAGTAATTCTGACCTGTAGGGGAAATATGTACTATTAATGTTACAATTTACTAAATTTTAACACTGCAGATGGATTCGAAGATCCTCTTCTAAGGGGATCTCTGAATCCATCTGCAGTGTTAAAATTTAGTAAATTGTACAAATTTATTATCAAAATTATAATTTTCCATTGCCGGAATGACACAACTAAAAATGACCACATAAATGACCAATTATTATGTTGTCATTTTTAGTTTAGTTATTATCTTGTGACCAAATTGGTCATTTTTAGTTTAGTTCTTATCCCGTGGCCAAATTGGTCATTTTTAGTCACTTCACTTAAAATTTCTCAATTTTGGTCATTTATCCCTTGAAAAAACTGTGGTGACCAATTTTTTTGGTCGCTTGCTCAATTATCTCTCATTTTGTACTAGTGCATGGTACTCCTTCACATGAATTACAAAACCCTCATGTTATTGTATGTAAACCTCTTCCTCAACTTCACCATTGAGAAAGGCAGTGTTTACATCCATCTAATGAAGTTTCCAACCCAAAACTGAAGCAAGGGAAATTATGGTTCAGATTGTATTTTAGATGGCCACAAGAGAGAAATTTACTATGGACTACCCGTCAGGTTTAGGAACCACTTCCCACACATCATTCTTCATGATATATTTGTATTCTTCTCCCATGGCATATTTCCATACTTGCTTCTTATAAGAGGCTTCCTTGTAGGTAGAGGGTTCTGAATCATTGATGTGAATCATCTGTGCTACATATCCTAAAAATATTCTAGGTATCTTTCGCTCGCTTGATGAGCTTGGAGGTGCTCCATGTTTTTCTACCTCTTGCAGAATGTCTCGACACCATGCAGATATCCTCTTAGTAGGAGGTTCATCAAGTGATATTTCTATCATATCTTCTAGTTCTTTAGGATCAAGTAGATCTACACTCTTCTGGACTCTCCCTCTCAACATCTGAAAGGCGAGAATAAGAGACTGGATTCTCCATCATAGGAGTATCATACTCCTCCATGTATGAATCACACTAAATTGATTTGGAGTGCTTGAAGGCAGCCTCTTCATGAAATGTTACATCTCTGATAAATTCAATGTTTCTTTGTCCTAGTACATAGATTATGTAGGCTTTGAAAGATTCACTATATCGAGAAAAATGTTCCTTTATTTCTAGATGGATCCATATTTTTCCTCTTCTCTTTTGGTACATGAATGTAAATAGGAAAACCAAAAATATTCAAGTGTCCAACATCTGTTTTTTCACCAATGAAAACCTCTTCAAGAGTCTTTTCTCCCAAGACAACATGAGGGATTCTGATCTGAATATAAACAACAGTGTTGGAGGCTTCTTCCCATAAGGAGGTCGGAAGATCCTGGTCACACAACATGGCTTTTGCAACCTCAGATATTTTTTTGCTATTTCTTTCAGCAACCCCATTCTGCTATGGGTTGTAGGGTACAATCAGCTATCTTTTTATTCTTGCATCTCGACAAAATTCATTGAAGTAATGGGACTCAAACTCTCCTCCATTATCAGATCTCAAAGCACAAATGTGCTTTCCAGTCTCATTCTCAACCAATTCTTTAAACTCACGAAACTTGTTGAAAGTTTCACTCTTTGATTTCAAAAAATAAACCCATGACTTACAAGAGAAATCATCTATGAAAAACACATAATACAAGTAACTAGACTCAATGAGGGTGCAGACATAGGACCACATAGATCGGAATGAATCAAGTCAAGGATCCACTTGGATATTTTGGTACTGATTGGAAAACTCTTCTTAATGTTTTTTTCCAAGAGAGAAACCTCTACAAACACTATCAAAATCAAATTTAAACATGGGAATACATTTCACCATCTTTTGCAATCCGAGTAGTTCTTTGAAATGGATATGAACAAGCCTTCTATGCCACAACACACAAGGACTAATTGTGTCATGAATCATGGCTTGGATGATTTTTCCAGGAACTTTGTAGAGACCTCTCTCTCTAACTCCAATCACTGATGTGGAGTTCAATTCTTCATGCTTAGGACACAGAAGTGCTTTGTTGTCCATAAATATAACTCTGAATCCTTATATTCTAGAATTGAAACAGAAAGGAGGTTCTTCTTCAATCCGAGGGAAAACATAATTTCATCCACATGCAATACATCTCCCGAATCCAACTGAAAAGAAGTTGATCCAATTCCTTGGATCAAATAGGTGGTATTATCTCCAAGCTCCACCTTACAGGAAAAATTATTTTCTTCATATATGTGATAGTACTCCTATATCCTAGTAATGTGCTTGGATGCACCACTATCTACCAGCCATGTCTCAGCACTAGTGGTAATGGATCCAGAAAGGGCTGAGACAAGATAGTACTCCTTCTTTGTCTCTTGATCATCGGATGAATTATTTCTTGTAGGTTCATCTTCTGTAGTAGTAGAAGCATGAAACCTACCCTTGAAGTTTCCTCTTTGCTTTGCACAACATTCTCTTGCATAATGACCCTTCTTATTTCAATTGAAGCATTTAACTTTAGACTTAGAAAATTTCTTGAAATCATTCTCCTTTTAATGAAAGAATTTCTTGTGAGATTTCTTACCTATTTTCATCTGTGCCAAAAGGAGCGAGGTTCTCTTCTTTGGAGTAAGTATACTTGATATGGATTCACCCTTCTTCTTGTAGGAAATCATGCCATAGTCTCTCAAATTTAGGTTGCACTTCTCGACCATTTATGTGACACCAGCCAAGAATGTCTCTCATGAGGATGGAAGACCATTGACAACAATCTGAATGAGATCATCATCGTCGACCGTCACACCAATGCTCATGAGTTGATCTCTTACTTGAGAGATATTTGTGAAGAAGGAAGCCACAACTTCATCCTTTTCCATCTTCATATTTCGAAGCTTGTTCTCCAATGCCCTCTTTTGACTGGGTGTCTTCTTCTCATAAATATTTTTCAAAGTTTCGAAGCATTTCTTTGTGGTCTTCAAAGGAGTAATCAAGGGCATAAAGTTGTCTTTCGTGGAATCATAAATAATCCTCTTTTCTTTGGCTTGATTCTTCTTGAAGTTAGTGCACCCTGCATTAGTAGTAAGATCTTCAATAAAACTAGATACATATCCATCCAAGTCATGCTCTTCAAGTATATTTAGGATCCTGGCCTTCCAAGTATTTAAGTTCGAATTTCATTCAATACGGTCTTCTGGTCTTATTGAGATTGAATCCATAATTCTTCAAGTACTGTGCACACTCAAGATATACGTAGCCTTAGGATTGATTGTTGAACTTAGCTCTTTCACGCCCTGAGATCTAATACCAAGTTAATTTTTTTTCTTTATTTCAGAAATGTAATAGTACTTGAAATCAAATAACAATCATAAACATAAGCAATCACATTCGACACATGAATTTACCCTCTATCACTTGAGGGATAAAACCCCAGCAAAACCTTCTTTAGTATATTGATAGATAGCAGAGAATGTCTTTTACATCAAGCACCCCTAGTCCAATTACAGAGCAAGAGAAATATAAAGAAGAGAGACTTGGAATAATATCCTTCACAAAGAGAAGTGCATTGCCTTTAGGAGAGAAGATAATTTTCTTTACCTTGACTTCATCAATATTGTATAACATATTTATACATTCTTCACATGCATCAACTTCTATTTTTATCTTCTGAATTTAGGATTAAATCGCCCTCCATGTGGATGCATCAAACTTGATGAAGAAGTGCACCCCACTTCTCATGCAATGCATTAACTCACTGAACTAACTCTTAGGATGAACTTGCCCCCTAACTAAAAGCTTTCCCACTTAGTTAGGTGGTTAACTTAAGTGTCATCATGCAAGTGTCGCAACTCAAGTGTCGTCTTTTATTTTAACATAAGTGTCGTCTTTTAGTTTAACATAAGTGTCACCATGCAATAACACTTAGTTAACTCTCTTAACTGATTCTTTCTTGTTTACATCACTGTAGTGATTGATTCGATTTCTCCCTTGATTTACTGAAGTCAAACGATTTAAATTCTCTCTTAACTAATCATTTTATGTGCAACTCGAATTATCTCATATCTTATCACATCTCATCTTTATCTCTTCTTTTATCAGCATGGTCCACATGTGCCAGCTTAATTATCATATCAAATATACTAAGGAGATTTTCCCAATGATTTGATCATACTTTTCTACTATCATTCCAAGTGGTTATATGCTAAATCAATTCACTCTAGAGGTGGCCAGTCTCTAGAGGAGACTTAGTAACTCAACTAGGATTAGCAGTACATCACACACCATACATGTTTCGACATGCAAAGCATCACCTCAACACATGAGGCACAACCTCAATACATGAGGATCTATCTTGGCACACAAGACCTTATCAAATAAAAATCACACACATAAGTAATCACATTCTACACATGAATTTACCTCGGGGAAACCCTCTATGACTTGAGGGAGAAAACCCCCCCAAAAAATTCCTTAGTATATTGATAGATAGAAGAGAATGTCTTTTACATCAAGCACCCTTGGTGCAATTACAGAGAAAGATAAAGATAAAGAAGAGAGACTCGAAATAATATCCCGCACAAAGAAAAGTGCATTGCCTTCAAGGGAGAAGAGAATTCGCTTCACATTGGATTCATCAATCATGTATAGCATATTTATACCTTGTTCTCATGCATCGGCTTCTATTTTTATCTTCTGACTTCAAGATGAACTTGCCCTCCATATGGATGCATCAATTCTGCATGAAGAAGTGCACCCCACTTCTCATGCTTTGCAGCTTGCAGGATCGTGTATCGAGTAGAGGATGCTTCACCTCTTATCAGCTAGTTTAGGACCCTAGTATCATTTTCAGTTCCATTCTGGTTCATTCGGAGGAGCGGCAGGGTGTGGAGGCATTGCTTGAGGAAAAGCAATCTTGGGAAGGGAGGACTGTGATGTCCCTTTCCAGATGATCATTCAAGGGGGTTATTGGATGATACTTAGGCCTAAAATTGTTATAATATTAAGATGTCATTTAATTAAAAGGGGGATATTTTAGTGGATGGTATTGGATGCCCCATGGTATTTCCCATGGAATGGGACTCAAAATGAAGATAAAAGAGAAGTAACTCATCCATTATGGACATATTGATTTGACATTGATTTCTTGAGACCGTCTAGGGGTTTGTCCAGAGTTTTCATTAGGGTTTGGAAAAACCCTTCCATTGTTGGTTTGGTTTCGATGGTGCAACACATCCACCCTAGCTAGGCAAGGAGGAAGATCCATTCATGGTCCTCACTTGAGCTTCGTCTTTTGGTTTGGCATCACTTCCAGGTTCTTATTGGGTGTGTTTTGATAGCTACTATAGAAGCCATAGTTATTTGTATTGTCTATTGAATCTATTATCCATAATAAAGGTGCCAACAATATTTCTTAATTTTGGTGTGTTCTTGAATGTTCCCAACATGTTTAACGAAATGTTGATGAAAATGCAAATTACTTAAGTAATAAATCAATGTAAAATTGCTAACTATTTGTCAAATCCACAACAATTTGTGCCTATCTTATCGGGGACATTACAACGTGTCAAATATGATATCATAATACTAGTGGCACAAATCCTATGTCCAAGATGAGGTGTTAGGGGAGACATGAGAAGGGTGTGGGGGGAGAAGAGGGTTGGACATATGCCTAGGAGTGGGCGACCCTCTCAATGGGTTACATGTGTCCCTTGCTTGATTTTGAGTAGAGCCAATACCAACCTCCTAGAATTCACCGATATAAAAAAAATTGACACGAGACCCATAATTTATGAAGAAAATGTAGAGGAAACTATGTGTTATTATTGGGAACTTTATCAAATACCATAAATCACCTATCCATTCAATGACCTTTCCATCATTGAAATGTGTGCCAATCTAGGCAAAGGTGTCTATTTCCTGAACAACTAGGGGTTTGTTTGTCTAGCATCAATAAACAATTGGAAAATCATATCTTTGGTTATGTGCAAAATTTTCACCTCTTCCTTACTAAAGTTAGTTGAGTAGTTCTCACTAATTCTAACCCTATATTCAAATATATTGGATAGTTGGTTACATGCATGACTAATGGAAGCTATGAAGTGACCAGTGAAAGATGAGATGACTCTAGAGTGTTCGTAACATTGATAAAGTTCCATGTATGGGTCTTGTGGGGGGTTAAGGTTTGGGATTAGATTAAGGTTTTGCTCCATACTAGCATAATAAAATATACATTTAAACGAGCATAGATCCATCTTAAACCTGGATCTAGCTAGCACGGAGAGGGATCTATCTTAAATTCAATTCTTTTACATGTTCAAAAAAATGTACACATAAAGAATTTTGATCCCATTAATATTTGGTAAATGGGAATTTAACATAAATTTTTAATTACTTTTCATTTAATTCTAATTTTTTATTTTATTAAACGATATTTTTAAAATAATGTAAACTTGTTTAATTTAACAAATATAAAATTGAAATTTGGAAAAAATAAGAAAACATATTACCAGTTTAGAAAAAAATGGTGAAAAGTGGCCATTATTTTTTTCTACACAAAGAATCACACACATTTTTATCATGTGTTTTCCTCTCATTTATATAATCGACTCTTAGAACCAATTGTCCGTGGGAATATTGCTTGCATAAAGCTTTGATAAAGGTAGAAACTATTTAAACATGAATGCATGTGTGTTTACTGAAATTCACAATGGGTGCATGTTCCAATTGAACTTCATACACCCACTCAATAAGTACAAATTTAACTACTTATATTTATTAAACATAGAAATGAATAATAAGAAAACCCAACTCAAAACTTTTAATACTTAATTAAGATGAATTTATTAAGATGAATTTATTAAGATGAATTTATGTTAATTTTCTTCTTTCCATAAAAACCACTTGCATTGAACATATATACAACATCAATAAGATGAATAATATATGTAGCCTTACATAATGATGATGTGGCATAAGTAAGTCTCACGTGGCATATGTCATGGAAAGAGAGAAAAAATGGATGGTTTTGAATGGTTAAAAACTCCTTTCCCACCCATTGATGTTGATGAGGACATCTTTCTCCTGTCCTCAAAATGACAGGACATAAAATGCAACACCAGGAAATCGAGAAGACGTGTCACTGACTAGTTGGTCCCAACGTCAATTTCCCATTGTTTATCCACTCTTTAATGGAGCTTTGCATTTCTGAGAAAGGGAGTCTTCCAAAACCTGCACCTTTGCCATCCAGGCTTCTCTGCCTACTTCCCTCTCCTGCAATAAAATTTACTACCATGTCATATTCAGGATCCCCACTCTTCCTATCTTCATATTGTGTATGCATTTATTGAAACTGAATAAACACTTACCCTGTGAATCTCTGCTTTGCAAGAAGACTCATTCTTTGCTAGAGTTTGTCCATGAGATTCGTGAGTGCAACGTCCCTTCTTCATGCAATCCAAAAGCATATTGGCAGTGTCGATGCCTGATCACAGACCTAGTGAGCAAATCAAGATTTTTCAATCAACGAAGAACAAGAAAATGTGTACAGACATACCTGCAAGATAGGCACCGTGGACATAACCATTATATTTCTCACTTGTATGCTCTCCAGTGAAGTAGACAGCTCCAACTGGTGCCTGTTACAACATAAATGATCAATTATCCATTTGGTTTCTAATATCTATAGCTTATTGTAATGAATCTATTTTTGCTAAGTCGCTGAGATTTGTTATCAACCCTGAGGTTATCGAAGTCATTTGTGGATACACCAATGGGCCAGTTGGAGTAAGTTCCCTTGAAGAATCGATCTTTTCCCCATCTAGGAATGAGTATTGCCTCCATCTCTGGGATATTACTGCCGAACATTTTCCTTAAAACGCCCATTATTTCTACTTTGGTCTCGTCGTCAGGCTGCTGTTCTATACGTCTGGCTTCATCGTCAGTGACCGTTACCATCAGAAGATTGCCCCCAGGATACTCATTCTCCAAATGCTGCAAAAGAATCCCAAAATGTGAAAATGAAAATTTAGAAACTAGTTTTTAGTTTCTGATTTCTATACACAGAAGCCTTTAGGTAAATAAAACGGGCTGAAAACCTAATGTTCAAATCAATGGTGGTTAATGTAGCTAGACATTAGGCTTTTTGTATGAGCAGATCATATCCTGACCGATTTACTAGTTATTCCATATGGAATGCATCCCCGGATTACCAGGTAAGTATTTCTTCAGTTTCCTTGTCTAAAAGAAAAAGAAAAACAAACTGAATATATACCTGCCAGAAATTGTAGTAACCTCTTTGTTCATGAGAATAAATGAAAAATTCTGTGCCAGGTCCAGTGGGCCAGAATTTAGAAGGAAACTTCATAAAAATCTTGCAGTAGATAACCATATCCCATCTGTATATTGACAGCAGTTTCCATAGCTGTTGCACAAATGCTCATACAGGTCAGGGTGATGAAGCCAACTCTAATATCTCTAACAACTTAATGTAAATACTATGATCAGAGCACTTATAATACATACAGGCAGATCCGGTTTAAACTTGATTAGTTTGCTTTGAAGAACTCCTACGCTGACAGAAACAATGGTGTTCTCTGCAGTGTAAGTTGAACCGTCCTCTGTCACAACCTTGACTCCTTTGTCTGTATATTGGATTTCCTTCACAACCTAGCCATAGATTCGATGAAAACATATAATCATGGATCAGTAAAGAGAAATAAGTTATGTTTTATAAGAGGGTACTAAATTTATGGGAGACACCAACCTTGTTGAGTTTGAGACGGTTATCTGATATAGATTCGTTGTGAGAATCAAGGAATTCCTCAGCTATTTTATGAACAATATGTTCGTATCCTCGTGTGTCGGCCAGGAAGTATTCATCTTCACCAAATTCCTCAAAAGTGGGATTGGGTACCACATTCTTTAAGCTCGTCACTCGTGGAGGTTCTAAACAATCAAATGCAAGACAATATATTCTCTCATATACATACTGTACTTTTAACATCTAAATTTAAGATTTCTATATCAAAAATCACATATTACAACACTTAAGCCCATTGAATCTATGCGAGCAGACATCGTCAAAATCAAAAACCTGCAACTTCGAAATCGTAAAAATAGTAATCGATGGCCATCTCCAAAGGCGTTACTGGCACACTGCAAATATTGTTATCGACATATTAAACCCATATCGTAATCTAACATTTTATGATTCTCTGAAAGAAAATAACAGTAATTTGTAAAGAAAGGGGTTTTGCTAATAGTCCTACTGTCCAAATGCCCGTTGTGATGCCAAAATAGAAACGTCTTCTTCTCCACTCTTACGAAACGATTTCGAGAGCTTTGCACTGAAGGCGGATGATGATGTTGCCAGAGCATATGGTCGTGCCACCACTGACTGTGACAGAATTCCTCCCCTATAAAACAAAAGACTTTTACAGAAAAGCTGTAAATGACAGATCTTGACATAATATAAAGTTGACAGTGTCAGCTTACTCTTGATTATAGATATTGTAACTGATATTGCTCCAGTCAGAATAGAAGGTCCGCAGCTTGTATTTCTTAGCGAGAGGCCATATGGGGTTCATGACTTTGCCTCCAACGCCCTCCACCCAGTTAGCGCCCAACTCTACTGTATAACCACCCAACGTTTCCTTGTGCATTCTTCCCCCGATCCGATTGGTTGCTTCCAGTATTACAAAGTCCTTCACTCCATTGTCTGATAATGTCTTTGCTGCCATGATTCCTGCAAACCCAAAAATCAGGATCTATTCAGTGAAATTAGTGTGAGGAGAACAAGGCTATTCAGCCGTTGTCATGTGAACATTTGATAAGATATGAAGAGTACCTGACATGCCCGCTCCCACTATTATAGTTCTGATAGCGCCGACCGAAGAGAACAAAGCTGTGCATATTAATAATACCAGAGAAAAACGATCCCTGCAGTAAGCGGCCATGATAACTCTCTGTAGAAACTCTATAACAAGCCTGGCATTGTCAGGGTCACATCATTGATTATGGAGTGGTGGTGATTGGGTGTCCACTGTCCGTGTATGTGATATCTAGCCCGGCTTGCTTTCATTAAATCCCCCACATTAGCCTGTCCCTCACAATCGAAAGGCCGACTCAGGCAGTAAAGGGCGGCGTCGGATATGGGGCACTCAAATCGCCCCATATCCGGCAATCTCTCCTGCAATCAAATCGCCCCATATCCGGCAACCTCTCCTGCAATCCGGCAACTTGAAATGACTGAGATCCAATGAAATCTTATCATATCTTTTGACTTTTTCCACTGAACAATGAAATTTAGTGATACCTTTCATCTTTACGCGGTCTCCCGTCCAAAATTGTACCATAAATATTGGGCCTGTGATAACTGTCACTCAAATCGCCCCTGCCGGTAACAGAAAATTTTCCAGCCAGCCACAGTTCCACCCCTTCTTGTTATATTTTTGGAATTTCTATCATCTGGGCCAAAATCCCTAAGGGCACAGTGTTATGGCATAGTTTTTATAATCGGATCTAGGAAACAAATAATCGGAAAAGCAAGGCCATTTGAGTGCCAATCAGTGTTGGAACTTGGTTTTCATTCTACCGGTTGCATTTGTAAATCTAATCGTTATAAAATAGATACAAGCCTTTGTAATCTAATCGTTATAAGCCTTTGTAATCTAATCGTTATAAAATAGATACAAGCCTTTGTAAATCTAATGTGTCCATGCCCTTGCCTTTTTTTACTTTGCCTTTGGTAAAGTTGAGAAACACCAAGGCAAGAAAAGGTAGTGACCAGGGCAAGGCACTCAAGGATGAAGCAACTAGAACAAACCATTATTCTGTTGGGTACAACTCCCCAATACTTCAAAAAAGTAAAGGAGTTTATAGACACTAACGATAAAAATATTATGGCTATTAAACATAAAATAAAGGCACGAGATGCCTACCTAGTCTCCAGAGCTCATTGTAGCGGAGCATTAGAGGGCTTCGCTCCTCAAGCAGCTGCATGAGTCTAGGCAACAAAATCAAAATCTCAAGGAGTAAGTGGCTATGACAGACTCCACAAAATATAGCTTTGTATGCTCTTTTTTTATATATTCTGTTGTTCTACAAACTAAATTTCATTCCAAATGTTGCACACAGATTTCATGTCTCTCAATGTCTTATTTAGTATTGGTTTTCATTTAAATTCTGTATCTCTCAACATAAATTATGGGATAAATCGTTAAATACATAGGCTACACATTATTTATGTTATTTACAATTATTAAAAAATACATACTTTATAACATTTCTTCAAACTCATAGATTTTAGTAAATGTTTGAATCTAAACAAATCACTAAATATAATACCAAAAAAATAGTGCATGCATTAACTTTGATAATGCCAATAATTCTCAAACTCTGTCTCGAAGGCTCTCCAACTCCCAACTTTTTGTAACATTTTAATGTAATCAATGAACATTGAGCACTGAAATTTGTAAGCTCATTGCAATAATAAAAAAATAAAAAAATAATGGAAAAATCATTGAGTTAAAGGGGTTATTTATTTTAGGAAAAATCAATGCAACTTGTAAATGGAAAGACATAAAAATAATTCTAATTTAATAGATGTTTCTATTTTTTTATTAAATGTATCGTTGCAACTTGTAAATGGAAAGACATGGAAATAGATCTAATTTAATAGATGTTCTTATTTTTTTAGTCAATATATGGTTTGAAAGTTGGAATTTACAAAATATAGTTTTATATAAGATAAATATATTAATATTATTAATAAATTAGTAATATAAAGACGTTTTAGAAATTTTATTGCCCTTCAAAAACAAGTTTTAAAAATTTTCTTACCCTTCATAAATGATGGTTAATCAAAATTTTAAACCGTATTTTGGTGCCATTATCCCACGCCTAAATATTGATATAATTGAGATATCCCATTTTGGAATTTTTGTTTTCATTCTACCGTCAAATTATTTATTTTTCACCTTTTTGGGTTTTTGTAACAAAATAACTAAAAAAATCCATGTCGGCTCATAAAATAAAAAATTATGGAAAGTATTTAAAAAAAAAAAATCCATGTTGGTTCATAAAATAAAATATTATGAAAAGTAATTAAATAAAAACTTAAAACTTAAACCTGGATCTATCAATCAAGAGAGATCAAATTTCTTGAATTTAAATTTTAAAAAAAGAAATACACCTCTAGAAATTGGATCCCTCTAGCTTGATAGATACGAGTTTAAGATGGATCTATGCTGGTATATTCACTCTTTTGAATCCCATTTTGGAATATTTGTTTTTATTCTACCCTCAAATTATTTATTTTTCATCTTTTTGGGTTTTATATTCAGGTTTTTGAATCTTGGTTATAAATTTCACCCTGTTACTAGTCAAGGGTGTATAATTCTTTTAAAAACTCAACTAATTAATTATAACAAGTATTACGTAGTAGCTAGTCTTTGCCACTTAATTTAAGAACTAGTTGTTTAATTTAAGAACCAGCATAGATCCATCTTAAACCCGTATCTATCAAGCACCTAGAGGGATCCAATTTCTTGAGGTGTATTAAAACTCAATAAATTTGATATCTCTTGATTGATAGATCCAAGTTTAAGTTTTTATTTTATAAATGAACATCCATTTTTTAATTACTTTTCATAATATTTTATTTTATGATTCAACATGGATTTTTTTTAAATACTTTCCATAGTTTTTTTATTTTATGAGCCAACATGAATTTATTAATGGCCGACATAATATAATTTATTACTTTTTACTCTTTTTTTACTTGTGTAACGTTACGTTTACAACATCTCCCTCATACTGGGCCGTAGAACACCTTGTTTCACTCCGTGCAATAACTAAATTACACTTCAAAATTGATTGATAACACTCTTAGATATTGTTAAACTTGTAAGTAAAGTAATCTAGAATATCAAAAAATATTAAACTTTAAAGCATAGAAAAATAATTAGTAATTCTATTCATTAAATTCATAAAAAAAAACACAAATTACAAAATTATACATGAGTCAAATAGACTAGAAATAATTGGCAATTGGTAATAAAATAAGTTGTAATATTGTAATGATTACATAATTGGTAATAAAATTAGTTGTATTATTGTAATGATTACAAAATAAGACCTTAGCCAATTAAATAAGAGATAATTGTAATTATATTATATTTATAAAAATATAAATTTAAGTTTATAATGTTCACTTTACAAGAGTTGTACTATTGTTATGATTACAAAATAACTTAGCCAATTAAACAAGAGATAATTGTAATTGTAATTATATTATATTTATAAAAATATAAATTTAAGTTTATTTCACTTCTAGAATTTTAAATCACTGAATACCATGTCATAAAAAATAACCCAATTTCAAATCACTAAATATCATGTCATAAAAAATAGTGCAGGCTACATATGAATGATGCTATTTAAAATTCTATGCTTATAGAATGTGATTTATAACATTCTATGCTTATTTTCCAAGACTTGTTCTATGCTTATTTTCCAAGACTTGTCTCCCGGGCTTTCCACTTTCCAACTTCTAATTAGCAACTCAAAAAATTCAAAAAACAATAGAAAACTCATTAAGTTAAATGACCTTTTGTGTTTTTAAGAAGCATTTACGAAACTTGCAAAATTGCAAAATAGAAAGGTATGTAAATAATTATAATTTAATAGATTTTTCTATTTATTTAGTGAAAGTATGGTTGAAAGTTGGAATTTGGAAAGTATAGTTTTATATAAGATAAAGTATTAATACTACTAGTAGTAAGATAATGACGTTTTAGAAATTTTGTTGCCCTTCAAAAATAGGTTTAAATGATAAATCTACCCTTCACAAAAGAAGGTTAACGAAAAAATGGTATTTGACAATCAAAATGCCCCAAATTCCATCATTGGATATCACTAATTTCAAACATAAACCTAACAAATTGTAATTTTTTATGGATTTGAATATTATTTTTTTCAAACTAATTAATTGAATCAATTGAGAAGTCTAGAGATATTTTGGGAGATGAAATTAGAGGTCTAAAATGGGCCTCCTAAGGAAAACAATAAAATAATAGTTAAAATAATAAAATAATATTTATTAATTTTGGAGGAAGAAAGAAAAAAACCCTTTTTGTTCCTATGACCCTTTTTGTTCCCTTATTCTACCTTGTTTATGACTCTCTTTGACATAATCTTGTATTACTACTGGCTCTCTTGCTTACATTTTGTACAGTTTGGCCTTGGTAAGAATTGATCTTGTTCTCTTTGTTATTTGTCAATTGCTTATGAATTGGATAGAGTTATGTTGCCATTATTTCCTACTAAAGAAGTGGTGTTTCAGGTTTAGTATCATTTTACCTACAGGTTGCAGAATGAAGGATTATGGAAGCTGGATGATATGCATCTCAATATGGAGCTATTACACAAAGGTATCAAGTTGATGTATTTCTCTACATCACTTTGGTTACCTACCCAACATTAGATTATGATGCAGTTGATCCAAGGATTGGAGATTTTATACCTAATTCGGTATTTCGGGTCTATGATGATTCATAGTTGACTACTCCGATATCTCTGGGATCATCTCCGCTTTCCATGATACAGACTCCTGAAATATCTCTTTGAGGATTTGTAGATAGGCCTTATTGGGAAATATGTTGTAACTACACGATCTTTCATACTTCTTTCATGAGCGTTGATGTATAAAAATATTGGGACTTTTTCAGAAGGGTTAGCCACAATTTGCATAAGATCTATTGAACACTGTATCAGGATTTTACATAAAGAATTTATGGGTTATCTAATTCAAATGTGTTGATCAATTTCGTGTGATTGAGTGGTTGTTCAGCCTTTGTTGCCGGAGGCAGGGCCCCCTTCTGTAACAGGTGCTATTATAAGTAGGATTTCTTTCCTTTATGCATGAGTGTTTAGGTTAATAAATTTAAATGTTGATGCAGTGTTGATTGATTTAATTGTTTAATATTCAGAATTGGTGTGCTGAGCATAGCTGAGCGTGAATTCCTTAATTAGTGATACGATTGGAGTGCACAGTCATTTCTATTACATTTACAGAGGAATAGATGAATGGTGAATGTTGAATTAGAATTACTCCTGCGGTGAATGGATGCATTAAGTGATTATTGGATTTTTGTTGTTAATGCGTAAGGGTAGAGGTAGACTGTAGAATTTAAGTAGTATGTTCAATTTCTTCATTTCAGCTGTGGTTTATCGAATTGTCTCCCTAGGAATTTCTCAGTTTGTTAAATTAGATTTGGAAATTAATTGCTTTATGTAGTATGACAGAGTGTTGTTAGATGTTGATTACTTTCCGTAGCATAGTAGAATGTTATATCATAGTAGAACATTTCTTGAGCCGATAGTTAAGTGCTTGGATTTGATTGCAAGATTCTTTCTGTAATTGGCAATTTCTTAGGAGTCGATTCACCAAAAGATTGCATCCTAATTTCAATTCAGTAATTCATTGATCTCCTCTGTGTTAAGATCATCCAAGTTGCAGTGTCTAGCATATATTTTGCTTGGTAGCTCATAAGCCTTTGTGGCCCTGGGTTGATAATTTATGAACAGCTTTCTATTTCGATTTAGTTAAAAAGGAATTAAAGAACTTGTCATTTTGGCGCCGTTGCCGAGGAGTTGCTAAGGACATTGTAGTTTCGATTGATTATTTTGGTTCTAGTGGCGATTCTTTTTCTTTTCTTTGAGTGGATTGTGTGTGACATATTTTTTTATTTTTTTCCTGGAAATAGTCTGGTGTGAATTCAGAGGAGGGACGAGTAAGACGCACAGACAAATTCATTAGAATATTGCCCGCCGCAAGTCCCTGTGATCCTGGAACATGCAAAGTATTCATGCGTAGAGTAAGGGATAGTACAGGTAGACTTGTATACGCATATGATACCCCCTAGGTACTTACCGTGTAGGAAACGCAATAAGAGGAGGATGTGTTCAAGGTAGGTCACCTTCTATCAGCAGTTCTAAGCAAGAGACTGAAAGGCCTGATCATTCTACCATGCACATCGACGGGACGTTCTTACCAACGCATGCTGATGAAAATCTGTCAGTGACAGAATTTGTTCAAGAAAAAGAGTATGTTCAAAAAGAAGTGTTTCCTGAGCAACTCGGTGTTAACAATCAAAGAGGTGAGGAACAATTGTTTGCTAAATCTCCGTTATCAGCTGGAACAACTACATTTGAAGATTTTATGGTAAATATGAATGGCGATGGAGAACATATTCCCCGTAGGGAGGATACAAACCGAGGAAATATAAATGGAGAAGCAAGTACTAGAATGGTCACTTTCGAATTTCCAATCCGAAATCCTGGATCTACACTTACAAACCAGATGAAGAACATTCCACATTCGACATTGCCCAATTTTCATGGTATGGCAAGTGAAGACCCGGATACGTTCCTATTCAAATTTGATGTCCTCTGCAAGAGCTATGATTACATTATAGATCACCAGAAGCTCAAACTTTTCCCAGCCACATTGAAAAGCCAGGATCTGAGGTGGTTCATGGGGTTGGGAGGGGACAGTATAACAACTTGGACTTAAATGAAGAAGGTCTTCCTGGATAAATATCAAGAATATTGCAAGGACAAGGATCGGAAGGAAGCAATTTTTTAAATGACCCAGCAGGAGAACGAGAACCTAGAAGACTATGTGGAGAGATTCCAATATAATTTGCAAAGATTGAGACAAAATGGGTTAAATGATGATACACTAAAAATTCTGCTCCTACGAGGGATCAGAGATGATTGCATTGATCTGCTGAATTTGATGGGTGCAGGGAATGTATCCCTATTAAAATATGTGGAAATATGCGACCTCTGTAGAAGGTATTCAAGGAATGCCTCCAGATCAGGAAGAGGAATTAGGGACACAGTAAACAGGACCACCAAGACCTCAAGAGAAGGAGTTTCAGGGATGGAGATGAGGATTTCAATACTGACATACTCATCTCCCTAAGTTCTCAGTTAGATGCACTTCAAGCAAAGAAAAGGCAAGAGGAGGAAGATCGAGCTTTGGCTGTCTTTTTTCCTAAATGCAGAAAGAGACACCCTCTCAAGAACTTCCCATTAAACAGAGTGGAAATCTGCCTTCTATGCGATCTGGAGCACCCTATGAAAGAATGCCCTTCTCTGCCAAGACTCAAGGCTATATATGAAGAAGCAGGGATAGATGTAGAACCAGTTTGTTTTATATGTCAAAAGCGTCCATGGAAACCCTGACCTTCAGGTACAATACTAGATCCCATGCAATCATTTAATCCTTATTGGAATAATGCTCAATTACATCAATCACAAGTTCCACAAGTCCAACAAAATTCTCAACCACGGTACCCACCTTTGCCTCAACAAACTTGGGCACCTTCCTATCCCCAAAATAGCACTTGGCAATCAAACTGGAGGAATTCAAATTTTGTGAATCAACAACAAATTCAACATCCAGCTCCTCAAGTACAGAATCCTCAATTTCCGTTTGCACCAGTACAACCATTAATGCAACCTCTTCTACAAACTCAGTTAACCTTTCCATTGAACAATCCACCTCCAAAACCACTCCTTCCTGCACAACCCGCTCCTAACCCTAATAATAATTTTGGACAACCTGTAATGGCTACTGAAATACCTAATTATCCATCCTATTCCATCACCACGGTGGACTTCCATGATATTCAATTACGCTCTGGAAGACAAATTAATAAAACCACCTCTCCTATAATTACAGAGGAGGAAGAGGAAGAGACACCAGAAATCTTACCAGTCTAATCTGAAGAGATACCATTGCGATCCGAAGACAATTTCCCACCCATCCCACCCAAGAAACTGCCCCAAACAAAGCAAAAGCAACCTCCACCATATATTGAGCACTTAACCATAGATAAATTTATGCATTAGTCAGAATTTGATCTCCTTGGAGAATTATGGAATGTCGGCGTAAAAATTCCACTATTTCAAGCTATCAAAGACATTCCCATCTACTCCAAAGTTGTTAGAGAGTTATGTTTGAAAAAACCAGGCAGAAAGAGAAAAGACCCTCCAACAATCCATGTGATAGGAGTGTTGACTCAGACCCAGTCGACAGGGGTTCCCATCACTGTCGACACCAACCCACCGCGATATCCCTGAGAACTAGCCCATTCAGTTTTTGCCCTGTCCAGCAACACCTGCGGAGCAGATGAGGTCTCACCCGAGGAGATCAAGGGAGAGTGGACGGAACCATGTTTCCGCCAAATGAATGAGGATGATTGCAGAAACACTTACTTAACTTATCACAACATCCAAACAAATCTATGCATTCAAGATTAACATTATTTGTATTCATAGCATTATTCAACAGAGACATTCATTGCGACAAGTATAAAAAGATTACGTCAGTAAGAAATCATCACAACATGCATTAACACAAAAGGTACATAGGGAATTTCACCAAATAGTTTCATCATGTCATCTTACTTCAAAAAAACCCTGATACAACATCTCTGCAAAACCAGATCTTAACGATATCTTTTGGTCTCAAAGCATATGCTAAAAATGCATCTCCAAGATATCCTACGACCTACAACTTTATGTCTATATATAGGCTTCCACCTTTACAATGCTTGTCCACTTACTAACAACTTCCTAATCGACTCATGGGAAAATGACCCAAAATCTAACTGACACGGTCCAAATGACACAAAAACCTGCCTACTACGATACAATTATCTCAAAATTACATCTCATATGGTCCAATGACCCAAAAACCAGCATTCTGCGGTACAAGCGACTCCAAAAAATACATAAAATAATGCATCCTTCTTTCTTTCGCGACCTCTTCTGACGTGTCGCAGCATCGGTGATGCTGCGATTCTTCCTTACCAAACCACCTGCCAACAGGCCCCCAACACAATCTTGTGGCTCGCCCTTGAGCCACGTCAACTGGACATGGTGTATTCCGTGGTATTCACTTTGAAGTCTTCGTACTACTGTACGATTGTCATCACCATTTCGTTGACTTCCATAGCCACCACCTAACTGTCGACCACATCTTCTACAGATGGATGCGCACCCGTTGGAGCACATCCACCTCTTCAGTGGGCTCCAACACATGCTGATAAGCTTCCATGATGGCCCGGTCGACCCGTACACTGTCATCCCACATACTGGCCTTCTCGACGATTAGGCGATCCTGCTCTTTTTTCAATTCTTCGATTACATGAGCCTTCTCAGCTCGTTCTTTCCTGATATCTTCCTCGAGCTCATCCATAGCTCGCTGTGCTGAAGCATCCCTACCATTCAATTCTTCATTGGTGCGCTTCACATCGGCCTCGCTCTCCTGCAATCGTACGCACATGCCACTAATCTCCCGTAGTCGGTCTGTCGTCTCCTAGCTGGTAGCTTCATGCATTGTGGTCAATGCTTCCACTGGAAATGCGTTCACGTTAATGGTCACCTTCTTCAACTATTGCATCAAGGTGTTCACATTCCTGACCCGCAGCTCGGTGCTGATTGTGCTAACTTGTGGTGCCACTGCATCTTCTGGTGCCCTTCGCAAAACCATGTCATATACAGAGTCCACACGAGTAGTGAGCGCGTGGAATCCTTCATTGGTCGCCCTTGTCATCTTCTGAGCTGCTGCGATGGATGCATCAGCGATGGATTTTATAAGTTGACTGAAGTGTGCTTCCGTCGACAGGGGCATCCCACTGATTGTCGTCGGGTCCTGGTGTCCTTTCCTTCTGTGCTCTTCCAAGGCGCGGTCACTGTTGTCATCCGTTGGTGTTTGAACTGAATTTTGATCATAATCATGATGGTTGTGCGGGTCCTGTGCTGATATATGATCATTTGGACCCTTCGTCGTCCCGCCAGCCCTCAATCTCGGCCAACACCACAGGTTCACGCCATTCCGCTGGCCATTCGATCATGATAGCCTTCAATGCTTCAGTCGTTACCTTGTAAGGGGTCAGCAACCATTGCTAACCGAGGTCATGCATTGCCTGCACGTAAACAACATGTGACCGAAACGCAAACTCCATGATCGGATTAAACTTTGTTGTAGTTTCTTCGGATATCCGCGGTACCTTTGTTGCCGCATTGCAAAGAATCTCCTAGTAGAGCCAGAATAGCAATTGGCAATCCCGAAGTCGCTCAGGTTCCTGTACATACCATAAGTTCTGATAGTGCGCACCTCGCCATTCTTTTGTAGCCTCAACCTCCATGCCCTGGTACACATCGGGATCCTTCCAAGTCTCAAATGCAATCAAGAGTAGCAACCAGCTATATGTAAACGAGCCCTTGCCAGCCTGAACTGTCGCAACATCCTCCACCAACCGATTTAATAGAAACAAGGACCAGTCCATTTGGACACCCTTCGCACATTGTAATGCACATGCAACAATCCCCGAGTTTCACTGGTTAGGTCGACCTCCCCTAACCACCTTACAGGATAAGATCTTGGTGCTGGTGAGTACCGCCTAATCATTAAAACCACCAGTGCGATACCCATGGCCGTTCGTTTCCAAGCCATATTTCTTTACCAATTGTCCTGCCCGCTTTTTGTCATTCGCCTTCGCTTGGAAGAACTGTGATGGGTCGACCCCATATTTAGGCAATCCGGTAATGTGCGAAATCAGATCAACAGTGACCGAAATTTCTCTATCCATCCACAACGAACCACCATGGAAGCACGCAAGCAACTGCTTCACACATGTGTTAACTTCCGCCAGCCGCCCGAAATGCAACATGTTAATAAGCCCTAATAAGCCAGCCTACTTTAATCCTCGTGCCCAATCCTGCAGAATTGGCGTCGCGGTAAGTTGTGATCTAGGCATATACGAGGCCGATGCAATTTCTAGGTGGGCCACCATGTCATGATCATCGTATCGTAGGCGCATTAACGCCGGCACAATATCAACAAAGCACTCCATTCCGGCAAGGAGTCCTGGCATTCTTCACACCATACTTCTGCTTCGGGTTCAGCTTGCGTGGGGTTGCATCTGGCCTACTGGGAGGGAGATACCTTGGGATGTCAACAACCGACAGTCCCTCCCATGGTGTAGACTCATCAACACAGTGACTGGACTTCCCTACCTGCACCTGAGCTTCTCCTACCACTGTGGTAGATGATCTAAGTTGCCTCTTGCTCTATGGGGACTCAGAATGTCGACCCCCTCGACGCTTCTTGATGACTATTGATGCTCCCACTGGCATGTTTGCGACCTCTGCCTCAAGACTACCATCTCCCGTAGACGCAACTTCTTCCTCAACTACAATCCCAGTGAAAGGAGACTCAACCTCGCTACTAATCTCAACCGTTTCTAGCTCTCATGGCATACCTTACCCAACGCTCACAACTGATAGCTTCTTCGTCTTAACAACACTCTGCAAGTTCAACTGAACCTTGCCCAACACACAACTGCACTCACCAAGCTTATAAAAATACTCGTAAGCTCTGCATAGGCACTTAACAATGAAAATCTCAGGGCCTTCCGACCAACTTCTACCCGTTTTTATAGCCTCCAGCTGAATCCTCCATAATCATCACTAAATCCTGCATTAATTCAACTGAAATCCTGTATTAATGACGCAAATCCACTATTGATCCTGTCAGTAGATCAGCTGGATCCGCCATTAATTCCCATCATTTGAACAAGCGTCATTAATTAACTGTTTTAATGCTCCTAACTTGTGGCATAAGCCTCTTTGCTGGCGCATTCTTTGTCACCGTCGGTGCGCCATCCTACCACTGATCAACCTGCATTTTTTTTTCCCGATGCGACTCAGGCATCACGCTGTTCCAAGCCCGATCAATAGGGCTTCAACCTGCTACCATTAATCAACTTGGGGAGCATTGCTCCATCCAACTACTGCAACTGTACTGCTCCTCCTCAAGTGATGCTACTAATGTGATATGGACCAAGCC
Source organism: Larix kaempferi (assembly GCA_027924585.1). Taxonomy (NCBI): domain Eukaryota; kingdom Viridiplantae; phylum Streptophyta; class Pinopsida; order Pinales; family Pinaceae; genus Larix; species Larix kaempferi. The sequence continues at coordinate 938,827 of BSBM01001504.1, read as the reverse complement.
AATGCATGTGCAATTTTCCTGGATGTTTCATAAACTTGATGTTATACAACAACACCAAATCACCCTATTGAAACTATTTGTTCTTGATGTGGCAATCATGCCAAGCCTTCTGGAGATCCTTCTCCACACCCTGATGGAAACCGGCGATAAATCGATCTTCCTCCAGCTAGATTAACTGCACTGCACGTTCCTCTAATGCTGCCGCAAAATCCATTCTTGTCATTGTTGCTACGCGCAGACTTGGAACGATATACTCCATAGGAATAACTACTTCTTGCCCATATACTAGCTTGAATGGTGTTTTCCCTGTCATCCTTTTACATGTGGTTCGATAAGCCCACAACACTGCTGGGATTTTTAGATCCCAGTCATCGCAGTTCACATTGCACACCTTTGTCAATGCATGCTCCAATATCTTATTGAAATCCTCTACTGTGCCATTCGCCTGCAGATGATAGGGTGTACTCTTCTTATGTTGTATCTGCAACTCCTTCGTCAATGCGTTGATGTTGTGATTGAGAAAGTGGTTGCCTTGATCGCTCAACAATATCGTGGGGCAGCCGAAGTGAGTGAAAATGTTGTCAAAGAGAAACTGCGCAGCTGTGGCCATAGAACAATCAATAACCGGTGCAGCTTTCGCCCATCTGGTGAAATAATCCATCACGGTGATGATGTATCTTGCACCAGTGCGCCTCCCAGGTGGGTTGATAGGTCCCACAAAGTCTGCTGCCCATTTTTCAAATGGTTGCAATGTCAACTGAGGCATCAACGACATCTCATCCCGTATGGATGCCTTCCAGGTTCTCAGACATACATCACCAGAGCGTGCATAGTCTGTCGGATCACTATGCAGCGTAGGCCACCAGATCCCCACTCAAAGAACCTTCCTTGTGGTCGCACGACCACCATAGTTCCCTCCAGCCACTCCTGCATGTGCTTCGGAAAGGATCTGCTCTTGCTCATGTGGAAAGACACACCGTCGCAATATCTCATCGACACCCATCTTGCATAACTCTCCTCCGATTAGCTGGAAGTCTGCAGCCTTGACTACCAATTGCTTCTTTTGAATAATGGTGAATTCCTCTGGTGTAGCACCTGTCACCAGAAACTGAATGATTTCTTCAAAGTATCCATCAGTGAACCCAACCTTAAACAATTGCGCATCAGTCAACCTGTCTTCAATGTTAGTTGGCTTCTCTCCTGTTTCAATTCGTGAGAGATGATTAGGGCCGGCATTTAACCGCCCTGGCTTCACAATTACTTCAAAATCGAACTCCTGAAAAAGAAATAGCCATCGACAGATCTTCCCCCCCAACACAGGCTTATTGACCAGGTATTTTAATGCAGAATGATCTGTGAAAATCTTGAAATGGACTCCCAATAAGTAATGGCGAAACTTCTGCAACGCATAAACCATCTCCAGAACTTCCCTCTCCGTAGTAATGTGGTTTTTTTCTGCAAATGACAACTTCCGGCTGGCAAAAGTAATGGGGTGATCAAGATCCCCCTCTCCAGGCTAGGCCAATACCACTCCCAGCGCGATCGATGAGGCATCAACATGAACATGGAATTCCTTACTCCAGTCAGGAAATACTAATATCGGCGCTGAAGCCATCTTCAAATTTAGTGTCTCAAAGCTATCCTAACATTCAGGGCTCCACTGGAATATCGCATCCTTCTTCAACAACTTCTCCATAGGGCGGTACTCGCAGCATAACCCCTGATGAACTTGCGATAATACCCCGTGTGTCCCAGCGTCGCCCTTAACTGTTTAACAGTAGTCAGCGGTGTCTATTGATGTATTTGTAACTTTGGAAGATATTCAATTGTATATTGTATTTGTACTTTATTGTATCCCCAAAGGAGATGTATTATTCCTCCGATTGGAAGTGTCGTCATTTGTATTTGCAAGTGTCGCAAGTATTATTGTAAGTGTCGCAACTTATACTTGATGGGTTATTAAACCACCCTAATGGGGTCGACCCTGTATGAGTTGTGTGGTTCAAAGGGTTATTAGAGCACCTTAGTGGGGTCGGCCCAGAGTCAGTTTATGTTATTTGGTTAAGTTGGGGCTGACCTAGTTGAGTAAAGGTCAAGTGAAAGTTAGTGTATAAATAGAGAGTGTGTCTCTCTCATTTTACACATTGTCTTATTCACTCACTTTGCATTAGTGAGAGAGGAGGAGTGTGATCAAGTGGAGGAGGAGTATGTTGCTGCTATCATCTATCTCTTGGGTTTGATCACGGTGATCCTTGTATTGATGCTTATTCTATCTCTGAGGAAGTTGTGGGGTTTTTCACCTTCTTAGTTTTCCCCGGTGAAATGTTTTGTGTCTCTTGTCTCTTGTCTTTTATGCTTGATATGCTGCACATGTTATTCATTCAGTTAAGATCCTAGATCAGAATGTATTAAATTTTGAAAAACTAACATGGTATTAGAGCTAGCCTGAAGGAAGGCATGCTATGGCATTTATGAGACTTGTTGCACTTGCGACAAATTGCAAGCTAGGGCTTGATATAGCAAAAACCAGTCATTGTGGAACTTTTGGAATAAATCCATTTTGGAGAAGGCTCAGGATATGAAACCTTTACAGGTCCTAGATAACATCCCCATGTACCTTGTGTCAGAATCACAAATTATAATTCATTGTACTTTGTGATTTGTGATCTGTACAATATAGGGTTTCTGCCTCTTCCATATCTCAGTCATAAACAGGTGACCTAGGAAAAAAGGTCATAAATTGGGCTAGGAATCTCCAAATGAAATTTCATAAACATTGATAGGTAGGGAACGAACTTTACTTTCTCAAGTAAGTTTTTCAGAGGCCGAAACTTCACCAGTGACACGTGGCACGCCGTACAAGTTCGCTCTCCTGTTTTATCCCATAAACAGGTCATGTTGCGACACTTGGCATAGAGAATCCAATTGAGGTAAGACCTATGGGGTTGGAAACATGATAGGTTAGGATACCACAGGCTGAAGTTTCAGACCCTATAGATTCAGAATTTTGGAATTACACTAGAAACAATCAAGTGCATATTTCTGTCAAAACAGAATTGGATTCTGAGCACCTCTATTCTTGGCTTATCACTGCTATGGGAATTTAGGGTTTCGGAGAAAGTTGTATTTCTTGGAATTGGAGACCACGGCTGGATGCTCCTTAGAAAAATCAAAATTTAGAGACCAAGATCGAATTTTTTGGTTGAGAAGAAGGTCGGGATTGATCAAACCCTAGTTCAGAAGTTTGATCGGAAAGATGGAAAATTAGGGCTTTTGCAAAAGTTGGAATTTTTGAAATATGTGACTGCGGTTGGAAGCTCCTCAGAAAAATCAAATTTTACAGTTTTGGATCGAACTTTTTGGATGGGCAGAGGACCGGGCTTTATCAAACCCTAGTTCGGGGTCCTGTCTAGTGAATCCAGAAGTTTCAAAGGCAATTTTGAGGGATCAAATTTTGGAGTTTTCAAAATTGAAGTATACCAGCTTGGCCAGCTCAGCAAGGCACATCTTTCCATCCATTCAGAAGTTTGAAATTCCAAATTTGAATTTTTAGTGTTTCTCTGACAAACCCTAATCCGGCTCCAGATCGAGTATCAGCAAATCAAGTGGATTGGGTTAATCCTAGAAGAAGATGATTTGGTCACTTGCATAAGTGAAGAGATTCCAGTTCCAGAGGGAGATGAGGCTAAGGCCTTAGATAAAGAAGACTTCAAGCAATCTCATCAGGTATGACTTGAAGAGATACAAGTACGTTTTGAATATTGTTCATAATTGAGGTTATGATATGTTTGTCTTCATATTATTGAGGTTAGTACAATATTGATTAATTTTAGACTTGTCTTATCACCCTAGTAAAAGTATGAATGCATGTGAATGATAGAAAACATTCATTGATTAGGGTTATGACACTTATGATTGTACTAATGCACTATGGCATTGCATGAGGATGATGTTTTCTGCTAACATGAAAGGTACATCAAGAAAGTTCTAGATCAAGAACATATGACCATGGTGACATGAAGACAAAGACTCATCCATAGTCATGGATCACATAGAAGGTCTACTTACAAGGTATGTATATTTTGATTCTACAATGGTTAAATTATGAGTTATACAGGTTACTAGCACAAGTCATCAAAGAGAACAAGAAGACATTGTTTAGGTATGTTAGACATAACTATCTAACAAGATAATCTAGGCATGTTTTTCCTATATCAAGTTAGAACCCTACCTTGTGTTAGGATATCTTATATAAGTATATCTTTGTATGATTAATGATTGTTCGTGAAGTTATAAGGTTGAGTAATCATAGGATTATGCATATTATGTTTCTTACTTTGATTGATGATATGACTAACCAAAAGAGTCCTATGGTAAAATAAGAATATGCATGAGTAATAGAAGTCCTCCTTGAAACTTTGAATACTAATGCTTATGATAAATTACCTATGTGTACATATTTAATATTATTTAAAATCATAATGTTTTGATAGTATTGAGATTATGCTAATGGATGTATGATTATGTATGAGATGTTGAGGATGACACCAGTGCACACTTAAGCATGCATTGTGCTCCAGAATGAATATAAGTTCAAGGACAGGTAATTCAGGAAGCAAAGATCAAGAGGGAGTCCACCCAACAACCAAACAAAGATAAGTATTTGAATTGTCATTTATTATATATATGATTAATTAAATGATGTTGTTCAATGATGTCCCTAGACTTAGTTTGTGTATTATGCATATTAGAATAATTGCATTAATGAACAGTATACTACTAATATGGATATGATGGGTAAGTGTCCTATGGCACTATACAAAATTCCATTGCTACTTATCTAGAATGAAACCTCTTTGCTAACATGTTGGGAGTAGTGCAAAATCTTAACAATGTTCTGGTAGAGATGGACGACATCTAGAAAGTTATGGGATATGGATAAATGTTGTATTGAAGCATTGGCTAAGATAATTGCATGACTGTATGACATATATTCTTATGTGTAAGATTTTGTTCTATAAACTATAAGAAGTTTCTAATCATGCAAGTGAATTTGACTTGTAGGAAAGATCGTGTACAATCACCTACAAAAGAAGGACTACAACATTTGTTCCAGCAATGAAGTTTAAAGAAAACTATCTATTAAAGATATTGACGAAACTGAAGTTCCCAGTATTCGGGATGCAATAATGGAAGAATGCCATGATCAAGGAATGCCAGTCGATAATGAAGAATGATGTTTGGGATGTGGTCCCAAGACATGATGAGAAGTCTGCTGTGACTTCCAAGTGGATCTATAAGATCAAGCATGTTGCAGATGATAGCATAGAGAAATATAAAGCAAGTTTTGTAGCTTGTGGCTTCTCCCATAAAGAAGGGATTGATTATGAAGAGACCTTTGCACCAGTGGCCAAGTACACTTCCATTAGATCGGTACTTTCTCTGGCTACAGTAATGAAGTGGAAGATACACCAGATGGATGTCAAAACAGCTTTCTTGAATGGTGTAGTCGAAGAGGAAATTGTATGTGGAGTAGCCACTCGGGTTTGAGACACATGACAGAGGGACTCATGTATGCAAACTAAAGAAAGCCCCGTATGGTTTAAAATAGGCACCCAGGACCTGGCATGGAAGGATGGATAGCTTCCTATCCAGTTTTGGCTTTACTAAGAGTAAAGCGGATTCCAACCTTTACTACAAGGTTGAGGAAGGCATTCCAGTGATACTACTATTGTATGTGGATGACCTGTTTGTGACAGGTGAGGATGGATTGATTGCCGAAACGAAGAGGAAGCTTGCTGCCGAGTTCGAGATGAAGGACTTGGGTATGATGCACTACTTTCTAGGCATGGAAGTGTGGCAGAGTGCAGATGGGATCTTCCTTGGACAAGGGAAGTATGCAGTAGAGATCCTGAATAGGTTCGCGACGATGGACTGCAAGGCCATGGCCACACCTATGGCATTGAACTTGAAGCCTCTGTGTGATGCTTCATATGAGTCGGTTGATGTCATGGTGTATCGTCAGATGATTGGGTTCTTGATGTACCTGACGAACACAAGACCAGACATTTGCTTTGCTATGAACACATTGTGCCAGTTCCTGACGGATCCGAGAAGTGTTCACATGGTTGCTGTAAAGCATATTCTGAGGTACCTGAAGGGTACGTTTGATTATGGGCTCAAGTATGATGCAAATCAAAAGTTTAACTTGGAGGGTTATGTTTATTCAGATTGGGAAAGTAGTGCTGCAGATAGGAAGAGCACTTCTGGGTGCTGCTTCATTATGGGATCAGGTGTGATCTCTTGGTTTAGCAGGAAGCAGTCCTATGTAGCACTGAGTATAGCTGAAGTAGAGTATGTTGCAGCTTGTTCAGCTAGTTGTGAGGCAATATGGCTAAGGAAGCTACTGTTTGAGTTATTTGATCTTCCGTTGGATGCTATTGGTATCTTTTGTGACAACCAGAGTTGTGTGAAGCTGTCTGAGAACCCGATATTCCATGACAGGTAGAAACACGTTGAGATAAAATATCACTATATCAGGGATATGGTGCAGAGAGGAGTAGTGAAGCTCCTGTATGTTGCGACAGATGGGAGGTTGCATATGTGTTGATGAAACCACTAGCCAGAGTAAAGTTTGAGTACTTCAGAGAGAGGCTTGGTGTTCTTCAGATTGACGACACTTTGAGGAAGAAGTGATGGACACATTTGCAGGAGCCATTCCAAGCATGGTGAGAGGAGGATCCTTCCCATGGCTGTGGATGTAAGCGTTGTGTGATGAAGCATCAAGACGATGCTCCAATTTCTTCTCTATATGATCAGTTGGATCATGTATATGTATATGCATCATGTTGGATGCTTTGTATGATTAGGTGGATGTATTGATATGATCAGGTGGATCATGTATTTGTATATGTATCAGGTGGATACATGGTATGATCAGTTGGGTCATGTATTTGTATATGCATCATGTTGGATGCTTTGTATGATCAGTTGGATCATGTATATGTATCAGGTGGATGCATTGATATGATCAAGTGGATCATGTATTTGTATATGTATCAGGTGGATACATTGTATGATCAGGTGGATCATGTATTTGTGTATGTATCAGGAGGATACATTATATGATCAGGTAGATCATACATGACGATATGTATCAGGTAGATACTTGGTATGCATCAGGTGGATGCATTGTATGATTAGGATGATCATGGATGAAAAGCTTCAGGATGTTGCTCCAGATGATCTGCATCAAGACGATGTAGTGGCGATGATTATGATGATCATGTGTGATGAGTATCAGGACGATGCTCTAGATGATATGCATCAGGATGATGCTATGATGATGATCAGGATGATCATGTACATTAGGACGGTGTATGATGAGTATCAGGTTGATACTTTGTGGCCGTGGACAGGTTGTGCAGGTAGCATAGAAAAGATCCTCAAGATCCAAACAGGTAGAGCGGTGTGCTCGTAATAGCCTGGGATATATAGATCTGGATAGGTTGAGAAGTAAGCTTGTAAATAAGTCCCGGGATGCTCTTTCGAGGTTTTGCTACTAGAGGCATGTAATTAGCCCTAGAGATTCGAGAGGTTGAGAAGTAAGCTCGTAATCAGTCCCAGGATGCTCTTTAGAGTACTTGCAGGAAGCAAGACACTCATTAAAGGTTTTTCCTAACCACATGTAATTATCCTTAGAGATCCGAGAGGTTGAGCAGTAAGCTTGGAATCAGTCCTGGGATTCTCTTTAAAGTACTTGCAGGATGCAAGATGCTCTTTAAAGGTTTTGTGGTGTGTGAGGTCACATATAATCCTTGCTGTGTTTTGTGGTTTCATGGGTTGTCATTGCTGCGTTCTGAATGAAATCCTTGAACGCAGCAATGACAACCCGTGAAAATATGGCAGGTGCATTCTTCAAGCCGAACATCATCACGGTGTATTGAAAGAAGCCCCATTCGGTCATGAAAGTTGTCTTATGGCGATCTTCCTTTGCAATGCAGATCTGATGGTATCCAGAGAACCCGTCTATGAAAGAGTACATCTCTTAGCCACCCACACCTTCGAGAACTTCGTCAGTAAACGGGGTTGGGAACGGATCATGCAAACATGCATCATTTAGCTTCCTAAGGTTAACACAAATGCGCACTTCGCCAGTCTTCTTATCCTGTACCACCATAGGACTAATCCATTCTGACTCCTCAACTGGTTCAATGATACCGGCGTCCAACATGCGATCCAGTTCGACATTGACCCTCTCCTTATGCCGCAGATTTAATTGGTAGGGTCATTTTCGGATCAGCTTAGCATCTGGTTTTAATGGAATCTTCATTTCCCCTAATTCGCCCAGAATCCCCTTCATGTCAGAAAACTTCATGGGAAATAAGTCCTGAAACTCATGGAGAAAATTAGTGACCTTGCTTATCATCTCCTCATCCCAGTAATCCCTGACATTTGTGAACTTCGGATTGTCCTCAGAACGCAGCAACAACAACCCGTGAAAATATGGCAGGTGCATTCTTCAAGCCAAACAGCATCACGGTGTACTGAAAGCATCCCCATTCAGTCACGAAATTTTTCTTATGGTGATCTTCCTTTGCAATGCAGATCTGATGGTAGCCAGAGAACCCGTCTGTGAAAGAGTACATCTCCTAGCCACCCACACCTTCGAGCACTTCGTTAGAAACTGGGGTTGGGAACGGATCATGCAAACATGCATCATTTAGCTTCCTGAGGTCGACACAAATGTGCACTTCGTCAGTCTTCTTATCTTGTACCACCATAGGACTAATCCATTCCGACTCCTCAACTGGTTCAATGATACCGGCGTCCAACATGCGATCCAGTTCAACCTTGACCCCCTCCTTATGCCACAAATTCAATCGGTAGGGTCACTACCGGATCGGCTTAGCATCTGGTTTTAATGGAATCTTCATTTCCCCTAAGTCACCCAGAATCCCCTTCATGTCAGAAAAATTCGTGGGAAATAAGTCCTAAAACTCATGGAGAAAATCAGTGACCTTGCTTATCATCTCATCATCCCAATAATCCCCGACATTTGCAAATTTCAGATTGTCTTCAGAATGCAGCAACGACAACCCGTGAAAATATGGCAGGTGCATTCTTCAAGCCGAATGACATCACGGTGTACTGAAAGCAGCCCCATTCGGTCACGAAAGTTGTCTTATGGCGATCTTCCTTTGCAATGCAGATCTGATGGTAGCCAGAGAACCCGTATGTGAAAGAGTACATCTCCTAGCCACCCACACCTTCGAGCACTTAGTCAGTAAATAGGGTTGGGAACGGATCATGCAAACATGTATCATTTAGCTTCCTGAGGTCGACACAAATGCGCACTTCGCCAGTCTTCTTATCCTGTACCACCATAGGACTGATCCATTCCGACTCCTCAACTAGTTCAATGATATCGACGTCTAACATACGATCCAGTTCGACCTTGACCCTCTCCTTATGCCACGGATTCAATCGGTAGGGTCACTGCTGGATCGGCTTAGCATCTGGTTTTAATGGAATCTTCATTTTCCCCAAGTCACCCAGAATCCCCTTCATGTCAGAAAACTTCATGGGAAATAAGTCCTGAAACTCATGGAGACAATCAGTTACCTTGCTTATCATCTCATCATCCTAGTAATCCCTGACATTTGCGAACTTCAAATTGTCCTTTGTCCCGATGTTAATCTTGCGGATCTTCAACGGTTGACTGATCGGATCGCTTGGTGCATCAGGTGGTACCACAGCACAACTTCCTTCGGATTCTGGGATATTCACATTCCGCGGATCATCACCATCTTCAGGCCGACCAGTGATATTGAAGCATTCCATGAGAGACTACATTTGGCAGTGCGTGTGCGGATTCACAGGATATGCCACCAGAACAACCTACAAAATTACATTGCGGATGAGCTACAATGCATTATTGACCTCTGGATCGGCATCTGCAAAACTAAATGTATGGGTCAAACACATTGTGAGCTCCATCCAAGTGGAAATTTCTCCTCGCAACTCAGCTGTAGTATACCATGATCGCGGCATCTCATCCAAAGTATGGATAAAAGCATGGACCCACTCATCTCGTAGTCGCGATACCCATAACCACTGACAATCCATCAAGTGACCACCAGGATCATTCCGACCATCATACTTTCCAGTGTGTTAAACCTCGATATCGTCGAAACGAACCATCATCAACCTTCTGCACTGCGACCAACCGTCGATGGATTTCTTGTGCGTTGCCCACCAGTGTGCTGGAGCAGCATTCAATGCTTCCTCCAATGCCAGCATGTGCTGTGGTTTCGAAACTGTTTCCTCAAATGTCGGCAGAAAGTCATACAAAATAGGAAGTCCTTCATATATTGGTAGTGTGACTGTTTCAGTCGTGACACGGCATAGCAACTGCGTGATCAACCCACACTTATGGAGCGACACCTCGTGCAAGTGCTTCTGCCAATATTCTAGCGCATCATCAGAGTCGGAAGATGTATAGCTGTCACTACACCATCCCAGCTCACCATTGGCAGTCAGATGAATATAGTCTTTAGAGATATTGAAAGCACGATCCCATCCACTGGGACCATCATCCTTCACTGGCTCTATGTAGCGGCATCCTTCAGCCAGATCCAATGGGGCGATAACTCTAAGATCGCGATTTTCAAAAGTCATCATCTGTCGCTTGAAGTTGATTACTGCTCTGCTATCATTAACCCATCCAATCCCCAACAATGCGGGATAAGAGATTCCTCCTTCAACTTCTTCTATTACATCAAAGTCGGCATATGTTTTCATTCCCTTGATGTCCACCACCATTCGTGGAAATCTCCCAATTGGTGTCACCTTAGCATGATTAGCTAACTAGAGCTGTACAGGAGACCAGCTCAATGGGGGACTCCCCATCTTCTGCCAAGCCTGCTTGGTTAATATGTTGACATCTGAACCAAGATCCAGAATAACTGAATCAACATCGTAGTTTCCAATTTGAATATTCATCCGCATATCCTTACCCATCTTCTGTCGTTGTAAGAAATTAACCGCAAACTCTTGTCGATCCTGGGCCTGTCGTCGCAACAGAGCTTCAATCTCAGCAAGAGCGTCAGGATCTCTTGCCAGGGATAAACAATGTTCCAAAAATGCTTGAAGTGTTCTGGATTGCGGCGACAAGCCAACCTCTGAAGTGGCATCGAAATTAGAGGGCATGTCATACACAACAGCCTTACCTTGGTCTTTTTCTAATGCGCGACATGCTTGAAGAAATGCTTCCCGCTCAGCGTCAATGTCAAATGATACCTTCTTCTGTCCAGCTAACCGAATCAGTGAGTTGTCTTCTCCAGTCATCTTACCTCTGCAAGTGACAACATCAATGGAAGCATCTTGCGGTCTTGTCTCTGTAGAAATTGTCACAATATTCGCACCTTGGGTTTGGTTCAGCAGTGGATTCCTGGGTGGGTTCACATTCTGATTCTGATATGGCCGCGGATTCTGGTTCTGCACTGGTTGTTGTACTTGGTTCTGGGCAGGCTGCTGTGCCAGGGGTTGATTATGCAACTGTGCAGTATTCCCTGCTTGCCATCGCGCAATCAACTGCGGACAATTCTCAACTGTGTGATCATTAACAAAACAGAACGTACACTGGTTCTGCAGCAGTGGACAGTCTCACTAGTAGTGTCCCCATACCGCACAGTGATAGCATTGAATAGTTTTGTGACCACCTCATCCTCCTCCACGACCAAATCCTCCACCGCGTCCTCCCCAGAATCCTCCCTGTTGCTAGTATTGCGGTTGGTTGAGTTGTTGCTACATTGGTGTCGGTTGCATTCCTTATCCTTGCGGTGCATACTACGGTTGCTGTACATACTATGGCTGCTGTGGAGCCATCTGCATCGGAGCATATTGTGGCATGAACTGCGATGGTTGTTGCTACTACGGTACAAACTGCGTTTGCGATTGAGGTAGCGGCTGGGTTACCTGTGGCTGTGGTTGCGACTGTTGTACAGAACGCTGGTCGTCCTTTACATAGAACGCATCATACATTCTCTCTTGTAGCAACCCATATACACGAAAATCCTTGTCATCATGACCCACCAATTTGCAAAATGTACAATAAATATTCCTCGGGGTTGTGACCATTTTCTGCATGTATGGGCAATTGTCATGGTTGTGCCCGTATACATGGCATATGCGACACCACGACATGCTACCACCATTCAACGGATTTTGTGCTCCTGAAACCAGATAGTTGCGAAAGTCAGGGCAATTGTCCTTAGTATGTCCTTCTCCCTGACATCTCGTACACCAAACTTCTTCACATTGCTCCTTGCCTTTCTTCAGATCCTGCAACTGGATGGTCAGGTTAACCAATTGTGTCTGGATCTGCGACATCCCAGCTGCATTTTCCCCAATGTGCGATGCCTCCAGCCGCATCGCGATCTCCAAAGCTTCACTCGGTGTGGTGATGTTTTGTTGCATTAGTGGTAGCCAAATATGCGGAAGCAAGGCTGCGATAAACCATTCCTTATGTTGGACAGTACTCATATCAAAACTAACCCTTGTCATCAGTGTTTTAAATCGCTGATCAAAATCCCACATAGTCTCGTTGGGATATTGCTTAATCTCTTTAAGCTCTGTGATGTATTGTGCTTCAAATTTGGGCTTCCGAAACTCTACGATCAGGCCTGTGCGAATCTCATCTAGTTTTTTTTTCGGAGTGTTGACGGGAACTTGCGTAAATTTCATAAACTAGTCCAAGGAACGACCTCGAAGAGTCATCGCCAATTGTCCCTTTTTAGCATCATCATCAGTGATCTGTTTGACAGTCCATACGGATTCACATAGAAACCAGTAATGTTTAGGGTTGTCTGTTCCATTTCCTTGGAACAACAGTAACTTAGTATCCTCGCCCGCCATTCTGGGCTTCCTTCCTCCTTTCGTTGTATTACTACCGATTAAATTCTATGGAATTGATGAACTTGGCAGTGTCGAATTGGTATTTCTTGCTATCTGAGAGATAGTGAGCGGAGGTGTGGGTACGTTGGTGCTAGGGTTTGGTCCTGCCTCTATCCTGGGCATAGCCTAGTTGTCCTTGTCAGGACTATGAGGTCGCTTCGTCCCGTGTGGTCTTCCTTCATGGCCTTGTGGTTCGACCATAGCAGGACCTTATCTTGTCCTCTACCTCTTTTCCTGTCGGCACCTCGCTCCTCCCCTCATAAGACCACTTTCTTCCTCGGCTTCACTCACAGTCTCGTCATGACCTGCACCCATCTACCCCTTATCATTCCATGTACCACCCCTCAACTGTCATGGTAGCCTCCACCCACCAAGATTTCTATTGATCAAGATGCATCTTCAATATACCCTTTTCACAAATAAGCATCTTAATCGATAGTTGAAGTGACAGCAGAAACCTTCCCCGAGGTCCACGGAAAAAATATCTTTCGGCTTCACCATAGGATTTCTGGGTATAAACCGTAAATTCTGTGATATAGCCCTCTAGGATACTATCGAACCACACTTCGACAACCCACGATGCTTTACTATCGACTTCCTACAGCTCCTGAATCAACTCGGGGGTCCAAGTCGTCGGTTCACCGCCTTGGAAGTTTCTCTTCTGGAAGGCCAATTTCACCAACCACTCATACAAAACGACTGGGAATTCACAAAAATACCACTCATGCATACCGTCATGAATATATCTATCCACCCACTGGTCTACCATCAGTCAAGTGTTCCGACTTTCTCCTTCAGCAAATTCCTGTAATTTCTAATCAAACCATTGTTGGATCTCTGGTTTTTTTAGGTGCCACAACATATCCTCCTTTCACTTCGCACACGGTCCCGACAATGGAACCATTTGTTGACTCAGACCCAGTCGACATGGGTTCCCATCACTATCGACACCAACCCACCACGATCTCCCTGAACACCATCCCAGGCAGGTTTTACCCTGGCCAGCAACACCTGCGGAGCGGATGAGGTCTCACCCGAGGCGATCAAGGGAGAGTGGATGAAACCATGTTTCCTCCAAATAAAGGAGGATGATTGCGGAAACACTTACTTAACTTATCACAGCATCCAAACATTTCTATGCATTCAAGATTAACATTATTTGTATTCATAGCATTATTCAACAGAGACATTCATCGCGACAAGTATAAAAAGATTACGTCAGTAAGAAATCATCACAACATGCATTAACACAAAGGGTACACGGGGAATTTCACCAAACATTTTCATCATGTCATCTTACTTCAGAAAAAACCTGATACAACGTCTCTGCAAAACCATATCTTAACGATATCTCTTGGTCTCAGATCATATGCAAAAAACGCATCTCCAAGATATTGTATGACCTACAACTTTCTGTCTATATATAGGATTCCGCCTTTACAATGCTTGTCCACTTACTAACAACTTCCTAACCGACTCCTGGGAAAATGACCCAAAATCTAATTGACATGGTCCAAATGACCCAAAAACCCACCTACTGCGGTACAATTAGCTCAAAATTACATCTCATATGGTCCAATGACCCAAAAACCCGCATTCTGCAGTACAAACGACTCCAAAAAATACATAAAATAATGCAGCCTTCTTTCTTCCATGACCTCTTATGACGTGTCATAGCATCGGTGATGCTTCGATTCTTCCTTACCAAACTGCCTGCCAACAAGGAGATTTGGTTGAATTAATGATGGGTAACACTCTTACTGCTAAGTACTCTTACCTTGGTAGTCCCGTTGTCAGAGTGCAAATCAATGGCATTTCTCTCTCTAATACACTAATAGATCTGGGAGCAGCTATTAATGTCATGACTAAACGAACAATGGAAAGATTGGGCATTACAAACCTCCAGAAAACTTCTACTATTTTACAGTTGGCTAACCAATCTCCTGTAAAACCAGAGGGAATTATAGAAGATCTTGTTATTTCACTTGACTCTTGGGAATACCCGGTGGATTTTATGGTTCTACAGATGAAATCAAACTTGTGAGGATATCCCCTAATTTTGGGGAGACCATGGTTGGCCACAGTGGATGCTTATATTGGATTTCGTTCAGGAAACATGCACATATCTCATGGTAATGTTGTTAAGAAACTTGCTTTGTATCCTCCTGCGAAGCCAATAATACAACCAGAACTCCCCTCGTGGCCAGATGAAGAGGAAACTGAGCAAGGAGATGAAACCCTACAGTTGTACATGATTGAACAATCGCTAGCAGCAAAACACTTAACTGAGGATGATCTACTCAGTCAATTCATTTCTTCTAGTCCTTCGGGAGATTTCGTGGAGTTGTTTCATTCAGTTTGCACTACCCAACAAATCGAAAGCATTCCAAGTTCATCTACGGCATCTAATAGTACCATACACCCAATGGTGAGTCTGCAATTAGAGAAGTGGAAATTGAACCTGGCAAAATCCTAAATATTATCTCTACATTGTCGAAGCAGGAAACAAACCAACTTACCTCGGTATTAAGGAAACACAATTCTGCATTCGCCTGGGATTATAGTGATATGAAAGGTCTGCACCTCGACCTGTGCACACACCATATATATACTAAGGATGATTCCAGACCCATCAGGCAACCCCAATGCAAGATGAATTCAACACTCATGGAGGTGGTCAAAGAAGAACTTCAGAAGTTGCTAGTTGCAAATTTTATTTATCCCATTTCTGATAGCAAGTGGGTGTCTCCTCTGGTCATAGTTCCTAAGAAGAACAAGAAGTGGCGTATTTTTGTTGATTACAGGTAATTAAACAAAGCTACGCATAAGGACCATTTTCTGTTACCCTTCATCGATCAAGAGTTGGACACACTAGCAGGAAGGAAGTATTTCTCTTTTCTGGACGGCTTCAGTGGGTATAACTAGATCAAGAATTAAATCCCTCACAACAAAGTACCATATTAAGCATAGGGTAACTTCACCATATCACCCTCAGGCCAACGGGCAAGTGAAAGGCACAAACATAATTCTGGAATCTGTGCTCACAAACACTGTTCAACTTCATCAAAGGGACTGGGTTGATAGGCTTCCTGAAGACTTATGGGCCTATAGAACAGCATGGAGAAGTAAAACAGGTTTGAGTCCTTCTCAATTAGTTTATGGTAAGCAAGTCACCCTTCCAATAGAAGTTGAGATTAAAACATTAAGAACTGCATTTCAATTAGGCATGGGTTTATCACAGACCCAACATACCCGCCTGCAGCAGGTTAATGAGCTTGACGAATTGCGACTGGCTGCCATAGAACGTACAACCATTGTGCAACAACATAGAACCAGGTGGCATGATAAATTCATCAAAACTAAGTATTTTCAAGAGGGTGCCTGGGATCTTCTCTACGACTCCTAGTTCAAAAAGTTCAAAGGAAAACTTCACACTCGCTGGTTGGGACCATATGAGATCGAGACAGTTTTTGATAATGGTACAGTACGACTCAGAACCATTGATGGTGAAGGAATGTTTCTTATGGCCAATGGTCATAGACTAATGCCATATAAGAAACCATTGTCCAAAGAGGCGTTCATCCGCAATATTGTTGCCTGCTGGTGTACTAATGATTTCCAGATCACTAGCTCAACCTCTAAAGAAGAATAAAAAAAAACAGAAAACTGGATTGTGAAAATCCTTCTGGAACGCAGCCCTAAAAAATAAAAATAAAAAGAGAAAAAATACTGTGAAAATCCTATTGGGACGCAACCTAAAAAAAAATAAAAAAGGAAAAGAAAACAAGGAAAGAAATTTATTTGTGATAATAATAAGTCTATCTGTTTATTCTTTGCAGGGACATTCTATCATAATTCCCCTTCTTATTCCATCCATCCCATCCTTCCCCTTGATATCACTCGCCTATGGATGGCCCTGCTCTCTTGAATAACTATTTTTCATATTGTTTTACATAGTTGTTCCACCATGTCACTACATAATCCCCTTCTGTTTCATTACGGAACATGTTCCGCTCCATTATAGAACCTCTTTTTGTCCCATTACAGAACATGTTCCACTTCATTACAAAACCCCTTTCGTTTCATTACGGAACATGTTCCGCTCCACTACCGAAACCCTTTCCTCTCCATTACCAAAACCTTTTCCACTCCATTACTGAAACCTTTTCCGCTCCATTACCGAAATCCCTTCCCGCTCCATTACAGAACCCTTCCCATTTTCCCATAAATTTCCGCAACACCATGGAATCATTTCACATAAGGTATTGACTCCTTTTCTGACTTCTCTAGCACTTTAACGGTCATATTCTCGGCCACCTCACACCCACATGGCAGCATCTTTCTTACCTGTACGGGCCCATCATCATTTGACGTCACCAGCAAATAAAAAGTATCACTCAGCATTGATCCGCCGCATCACTGATCCCGCTCAGCAGCTAACCCGAGTCATATCAAATCCCATTTGACAGGACTCAATACCGGAACGTCATCGCAATGTGTTAGCCACAAAGGAGAATGATCACAGTTCATTACAACCATCAGCACAGGGAGTGGAGAACCTTCTATCCTTCTTCTCGTCATCGCAACCAATCAACAATTGGACTCCACGTATCTCTTGTCAGGTAAGGCAGGTACGTAACCATCCTTCATTCGCTTTTGATAGGTACAAAAGGATGGATCATGATTTATCATGCCAATTAGTGCCACACGGGGTTGTGTGCCGAGTTGGTTGGGGTGGGGAGAAATTGGAGTTGCCTCTAAATTCTATCAATCCAATTGTTTCCTGATAGTAACTCCACCATCTACGAGCCCTCAGCTAGATCAGTGTTGATAACCCACCTTTACATAACCCAAGTCCATTTTTTTGGGAAACCGATAGGAAACTTGAAGCATTGTAAGCATTTGGGGAGAAATAAGGAACGAAACATAATGAAGGGAGCAATCCAAAGTGAACCTGAAACCATGGATATGGTCTATGGAAACGGAGAAGTAAAACATTTTTTCAACAGGTAGGATGGCTAGATTATTTCAACAAAATGAAGAAGGGAGATGTTGTTAGGATATTCCTATACTCCATCCTAGTCCCACCAGTATTTTGATCATTTACATTTTTAGTCATGCATGCACCTTTTAGGGTTTGCATGCATTCTAGGGTTTGCATGCATCCCAGTCATCAGTCCAGCACCTAGCCCTCAGTTAGCCGCCCCCCAGGAGTTTCTCACTATTCATTTTTAGCCCTCCAGTTGCTTAATGCGCCCTTCTTCCTTGATTTTAGGGAGCAACTCGCCCTTCTTCACCTACCAGTCCAGTTGTCACTCAGTTACACTCAGTTACAGTCAGTTACAATCAGTTACAGTCAGTTACACTCAGTTACTCTTAGTTACATTGAGTTACACTCAGTTACACTCAGTTACACTTAGTTACACTGAGTTACACATCCCAGAGTTAGTTTGACTGATGGTTGACAGTTACTTGAGCATTGATGACTCCACTGATGATGATGAAGACTTCCAATTGTGCTCCGATGATCATGAGGACACCTAGTTGTGCTCCGATGACACTCTATTGATCTTATGATCACTCTGAGAGGCTAATTCGAATTGCCACCTTGGGCATTCGAATCCTCTCTACCATTGTACTATTTATTTGTCCATATTGTGATTAATTAACTAGTGTGTGCGAAGTATTATTGCTTCTATCCGAGTTCTACTGTACCATATTATTCTGTTGCTCATTATACTGTATTGTTCACTCTTCTTCTATTTTCCTGCTTAATCATAATTACTCTTGTGAGTTATACATCATCTCTTAGATCTGCTGTGAGGATTTTCACATGGTATCAGAGCATGTTGAGAGAATTGTTTATCTCCATTCTTGAGAGTGTTTTTTTGCAGGTTCTTACCAAGATTTTGAGGGCAGTAGTTTCTGCATTTTTGCAACAGTAGCAGTTGCAATTATTCTATATTGTTTTGCATGTCCTCTACAGCTTCAATGTATTCATCAGGAATTACTCCTCTTGATCCACTCAACTATGATGAATGGAAACCAAGAATGATAGCAGACTTGAAGATCCATGATCTTTTTTATTGTTATTTTGAAAGAGAGTTCGAATCCCCTAAAGAGAAGATTAACTGGTTAAATAAAAGAGACATGCACTTTGCAGCAATAATGTTTTCTTTGTGTGCATACCAAAGATTCCAATTCAAATACCGTGATGGTGTTGAAATTCCAAGAGAGTTATGGACTCCAAAAGAAATATGGGCTCACCTGGATGGAAAATTTGGCAGAGAGAATGAAGGACTTGGTCCCAACCCATTCGAAAGAAAACAAAGTGATGCATTCGCTCCTCTTGATGGTCTCTCAGATCATGAACCAGTATCATCTCATATTGAAGTTGTTGACAAAGAACTTGCAGATTCTCCGCTCATGCTCAAACTTTCTTCTCTTTCTATGCCAGCTCACACTCTAGATATTGCAGAAGGTCCTAAATCCTCTCTTGCACCAGAGTCTGTTGGTTTGCATCATGATCACATGATTATTTCAGAAGTCAAAACAACTTTTGAAGGTAATGCATTCGCTCCTCTCCAGCTATCTCCTCTTTTATACTACTATATGATCATAATTCCATGCTTTCAGAAGGTCATTGAAGAATATGGCCATTGCCATTCGCTTGGGATAATTTCTCATGCATCTACTGGTTTTGATCTCACCTCTCATGGTTCAAAGGAGATCTCAAGAAACCATGATTCAAGTCTTGTATCTAATTTGGGTTCTGAGCAATTACTGCTTGGGAAAATTTCTCATGCATATGATAGTTTTGATCTCACCCCTGCTGGTTCAAAGGAGATCTCAAGAAACTATTTTGAAAGTATTAAATCTGATTTTGATTTCAAGCAAACATGTAATAGTTATTTTTGGCATAATCTCACCCATGGTGGTTCGAAGGAGAAGACAAAGGACTATATGCACATTCAAAAATTTGATCCTACCTCAGCTGATTCGAATCACGGGTTCAAGGATCATTCTAATACTGTTGGATTTGTTCTCATCACATTCGATCTGAAGAGCAAGTACAAGCACATGCTTTTTGAGCATGATCCACTTCTTCCCAAGAAGAAGATACCTCCAGACATATGACCAAGCATCACACATGCTTGAGTTTGGAGATTTTATTTTTATGTGTGCCTTACAGTCTATTTTTTGAGGAGGGGGTATGTTTCCCATGAAATTTTCCCACTTCCTTGGTTTATTGATTGTAATTATTCATTGTATTGGGTGACCTTTGGTCTTAGTTACCAGGGCCCAGGATGGATTAAGGGGGGGTGTTAGGATATTCCTATACTCCATCCTAGTCCCACCAGTATTTTGATCATTTACATTTTCAGTCATGCATGCACCTTTCAGGGTTTGCATGCATTCTAGGGTTTGCATGCATTTTGCATGCATCCCAGTCATCAGTCTGACACCTAGCCCTCAGTTAGCTAGCCCCCAGGAGCTTCTCACTATTCAGTTTTAGCCCTCCAGTTGCTTAATGTGCCCTTCTTCCTTGATTTTAGGGAGAAACTCGCCCTTCTTCACCTACCAGTCCAGTTGTCACTCAGTTACAGTCAGTTACTCTTAGTTACATTGAGTTACACTCAGTTACACTTAGTTACATTGAGTTACACCTACCAGAGTTAGTTTGACTGATGGTTGACAGTTACTTGAGCATTGATGACTCCACTGATGATGATGAAGACTTCCAGTTGTGCTCCGATGATCATGAGGACACCTAGTTGTGCTCCGATGACACTCTATTGATCTTATGATCACTTTGAGAGGCTAATTCGAATTGCCACCTTGGGCATTCGAATCCTCTCTACCATTGTACTATTTATTTGTCCATATTGTGATTAATTAACTAGTGTGTGTGAAGTATTATTGCTTCTATCCGAGTTCTACTGTACCATATTATTCTGTTGCTCATTATACTATATTGTTCACTCTTCTTCTATTTTCCTGCTTAATCATATTTACTCTTGTGAGTTATACATCATCTCTTAGATCTGCTGTGAGGATTTTCACAGATGTTGCGATCACAATGGAATTTGCGCTCACCCATGATGGTGAATTTGCAGAAGTTCGAGGACCAAAAATTCTAGCAGATGAGCTGACAATTGCAAGGGTCTCTGGATTACCACAGATAGGTGAAAAATGGTTCGAGAGACGTGTGTCAATAAAGCCTCTTATCGACACATTTTTGAAACCTAGTGAACTACTGCAAGGAACAGAAAAGGGGACAAAATGGGCTCCATTACCAGTTCCATGGGGCGAGGTGGCGCTCCGCATATGCAAATTCATCACATGTGAAGGTTGGTTCAGTATAATTTTTGCTTATCATTTTAAATTTCGGAACCACTTAAGGCACCATAAATACATCAACATGCCGTATTTTTTGTGGAAATCCTTAGAATTAATGAGAAAATTTTTTAAGGGCAGTAATAATCCAAACACAAGTCTGGATTATCATGGGTTGATTAGATTATTGGTGGAGGATGCCCTACAGAAACAGAACTAGACATGGGAATCATTCGTGGGCACACCTTTGAGCACTAGGAAAATAGGGAGGAGGAAGAGAAAAAATTGGAAATTACACCGGAAATCCAAAAGGAAAAACCATTTCATGCAGTTCCAATGAGAAGCCTTCAAGCTGAAACCCTAACTTGTTCGATAGAAGGACCCCATACCTGGACAAGATCAAGGGCTCGGGGAAAGAGACAAGACCAGAAAAAATTGCTTGGCCAGAACAAGGAATTGGAGGAAGAACAGGAAGTATTCATCATGTCAGAAAGCACCAGTAAAAATCAGGAGAATCAATTTGGATTGCAGAATGTAGAAGAACAACAGAAGAAAGAAAAACGATGGACGGCTTTGTTCAAAGGGACGCGAGGTAGCAGGATAAGGAGATTTCAGTATTTCTTGTTATGCCAGTACCGTAGCGCATATGGTAAGTTACAGAAAGATTACTGGGACTTGAAAAATTCTTATTAGAAGAAAATAGAAGAAGTGGTGGTCCTGCAAGGGAAAATTTAGAGGATGGAGAGATATAATATGGATACCCTATTGGAGACCGTAGCATGGGAAGATGAACAAAGAAAGGACTACAGAGAGACACTCAGCGATGGAGGAACAGAGGATAGCATGCAAGCAAAAAGTATGGAACCTAAAGAGGGTTCTGAAGCAGAAGGACTGAAAGGTTTTGAAGCAGAAGGACCAGAGGGTCAAGAGTTGCATGAAGAGAACCCTTTAGATGAAGTCCGAATAAAATACCTGGAAGAAAGGATAGCTCAGCTACAGGCGACAGCAGGAGACCTGGAGGGACAACTAAAACTGGCCAACAATCATAGAAAAGGGAAAGAACAGGAGACAATTACAGAACAGCTGCAGAGACAAGATTATGCCATGGCTATGAGAAGGCTTGGTCAAGAAGTGGAGAAATTGAAATTTGAAAAAGAATATATGAACTATCTGGCTCATCCATGAGGAATCGAAGACCCCCTTCGAATTTGTATTATGTGTTCTTAAAAGAACAACTTATATCTTTTAGACTGTCAATGGTAACTATGGGATATAATGATCATATTGAGACAATATATCAGTTTGTTGCTGCCTTTTCCAGGGGCGATGACGAGGAACAAGATTTTTTGTGTGAATTATACATGCATAACCTGGTTATGACAGATTATGAAGATTGGGACCCAAACCCTCATGTAGGGGAAGTACAACTGAGGGAATTCATGTCCTTCATGAGAAATCATTTGAGATGGAACAATGCTACCACTGTTGTAGAAAATATTGAATGGGAAGATTCCCTTTGGGTGAGAGGTTCCCCCTTAGTTGAAAAGCTATTCACGGCCAGAAACCAATTTATGCAAGATCAAGCATTTGTCACTCTCCTGGAGACTGCTCAATCTAAAGTTGTTCATGAATGTAGGATTTGGATTCCCTTCCATAGGTTGGAGGTGATGCTCTGTCTACGAAGGAGGATTAATGCTCTGAGCCTAGACTTGAAGAGGAAGGATCCCTTCTCCATTAGAATGTTTGATCGAGCCCTAGACAGAATACAAGTCTACTTTGACTTCCTGAGCACGTAGAGAGCCAACTGGATCGAGCTCCGGTTTCACTTCCCTATACTTTGGTGCCCTGTGGTGGATGGAGAAGACAGTGAATTTTTCAAAATTGTTGGTGAACATAAAGGTTTTTACAGTATAACAGAAGGTGACCATTCTTCCTATAAGTGGAGTGATGAGTGCCTAAGCAGCTCTCCAAGCACCCCTATTAGTGGGTCACAGTCTCAGTTTGCATAGGGACATGCAAACCCTTTGGTTGGGGGGAGATGATGGGCTGTGCATATGACCCTTTTTGTTCCCTTATTCTACCTTGTTTATGACTCTTTTTGACATAATCCTGTATTACCACTGGCTCTCTTGCTTACATTCTGTACATTTTGGCCTTGGTAAGAATTGATCTTGTTCTCTTTGTTATTTGTCAATTGCTTATGAATTGGATAGAGTTATGTTGCCATTATTGCCTACTAAGGAAGTGGTGTTTCATGTTCAGTATCATTTTACCTACAGGTTGCAGAATGAAGGATTATGGAAGCTGGATGATATGCATCTCAATCTGGAGCTATTACACAAAGGTATCAAGTTGATGTATTTCTCTACATCACTTTGGTTACCTACCTAGCGTTAGATTATGATGTAGTTGATCCAAGGATTGGAGATTTTATACCTAATTCAGTGTTTCGGGTCTATAATGATTCATAGTTGACCACTCCGATATCTCTGGGATCATCTCCACTTTCCATGATACAGATTCCTGAAATATCTCTTTGAGGATCCGTAGATAGGCCTTATTGGGAAATTTGTTGTAACTACACAATCTTTCATACTTCTTTAATGAGAATTGATGTATAAAAACATTGGGACTCTTTATGAAGGGTTAGCCACAATTTGCATAAGATCTATTGAACACTGTATCAGGATTTTACATAAAGAATTTATGGGTTATCTGATTCGAATGTGTTGATCAATTTCATGTGATTGAGTGACTGTTCAACCCCTGTTGCCGGAGACAGGACCCCCTTCTGTAACAGGTGCTATTATAAGTAGGATTTCTTTCCTTTATGCATGAGTGTTTAGGTTAATAAATTTAAATGTTGATGCAGTGTTGATTGATTTAATTGTTTAATATTCAGAATTGGTGTGCTGAGCATAACTGAGTGTGAATTTCTTAATTAGTGATATGATTGGAGTGCACAGTCATTTCTATTACATTTACAGAGGAATAGATGAATGGTGAATGTTGAATTAGAATTACTCCTGCAGTGAATGGATGCATTAAGTGATTATTGGAATTTTGTTGTTAATGCGTAAGGGTAGAGGTAGATTGTAGAATTTAAGTAGTCTGTTCAATTTCTTCATTTCAGTTGTGGTTTATCGAATTGTCTCCCTATGAATTTCTCAGTTTGTTAAATTAGATTTGGAAATTAAATTCTTTTTGTAGTATGACAGAGTGTAGTTAGATGTTGATTACTTTCCATAGCACAGCAGAATGTTATATCATAGCAGAACATTTCTTGAGCTGATAGTTAAGTGCTTGGATTTGATTGCAAGATTATTTCTATAATTGGCAATTTCTTAGGAGTCGATTCACCAAATGATTGCATCCTAATTTTAATTTAGTAATCCATTGATCTCCTCTGTGTTAATATCATCCAAGTTTGCAGTATCTAGCATATATTTTGCTTGGTAGCTCATAAGCCTTTGTGGCCCTGGGTTGATAATTTATGAACAACTTTCTATTTCGATTTAATTAAAAGGGAATTAAAGAGCTCGTCACAGTGCTATCTACGCGCTATCCTGTATCATTTTATCTCTACTTTATCTCTCCATAATCTGGGCTTCCATCCTATATCATTTTCAGTTTGTTGTTGGAACTGTGGTGGCATACTATGTTTTCCCTATATGTTGTATTGTTATCTTTGCTTTAAACATCGTCATCCTATCTCTATTATTCTCATCCACATTAATATGCATGTTGAGACTTCCCTAGCACACCATATATTTGAAAAGTGCATTCCATGACTATTGACATCTTCTTGAAACAATTTCTTCATCGATTCCTCATCATAGTGTATGCTCGCTATAGCTCACCCTATGGTGTAGTCTTCGAAAGCTTTGGAATGGATTAACCGCTATTGTGCTATCTCATGCTATCTCTTCCCTCACGTCGTTGTTCTCAAGCAAGTGGTGCTGGATATTCTTCAGTTTTCAAACAACTATTATTGATCCGAATTGGATCCTCAATAACTAAATTTAAAAAAAAACTCTCTTGTAATAATTTGTTAAAACATTAATTGTTTGACAAAGTGAGAAAAGTCCAATTTCTCCTTGGAAGTTGAAACAAACAATTGTGGTAGTTTTCCTTCCAAGTCCAGCCAATACAAATTGAAGGTTGGAGAAGAGGGACTCATTCTTGGGGAGCAAGAGGGGAGGAAAAGAAGGTAGCAGCAATGACAACTCGAAGAGGTCAACTTGCTTGAACGGAGCCTGTCCACGTGTATCAAAGGTGTCTCTAAGCCATTACCATTCGCAATTTTTGTATTTATGAGTGAGTAACAATGAACAATCTTGGTTTATAGCTCACCCCTCTATATTTACCTTCTAAGCATTAAAAAAAGTCTCCATGCCACGTTGGTTTTCCCATTTGGGTTTCCATGGTAAGAAAAAATATATCTGTTAATGTGTTGAAAATGGTGTAGGGCGTTTTTATCACAGTTAATTTAACTGTTCCTAGGGTGTTTTCATCATAGTTGGGTGAATTTAATTGTGATTAGAGAGTTGTTTTATCATTGTTGAGCAAATTTAATTGTGTCGGGGGTGTTTTTTATCACAACTGGAAGAATTTGATTGTGCATGGGGCATTTTTTATCAGTGTTGGGTGTTTTTATCATTGCCTAAGAGAATTTAAATATGTTGGGGCGAATTTACATTACCTAGGGAGAATTCACAGTGCCTAGGGTATTTATTTAATCTCCTAGGGTGAATTTGCAGTCCCTGAGGTATTTATTTCATTGCCTAGGGAGAATTTATAGATTCCTAAGCGTTTTCATGGTTACTGGGTGTTCTTAAACAATGTTAAACACTTTTCTTTTTCTATTGGGTGCAAATTAAATAGCCTAAGGATGAATAAAACATTTTCTAGTCATCTGAAATTGTTATAGCATGAATAAAAACGTTTTTTGTGGTAAATTAGATAACTGTGGTTTTGATTTACTGATTTGCTGAGCTACAGCCATATGTGGGAAGTGTTCCATCTAGAAGAAAGCATTTAATTTTTTTTTTTCTACAAATATTAATGTTGGTGAGACGGACAAGCCAAAGGCCTATCGTTTACAGATCATATGGTATCAGAGCGAGGTTCAAAACTACTTGGAGTACCTATATTGTAGAGACCCGCAGTGGATATTAAGCCAATGGATAAGCATTGTTTCCATGCCTGCAGAAAAGAAGAGGACCAACAATGGTGGGGAATTTTCATGGAGAACATGATGGGGAAGATCCATAGGTTAGGTTTACTCGGCTAGAGCATAGCATTGCTACACTGACATAGATGGTAACAAAATTGTTGGTAATGAAGGGTATGGAAGCATACTCAGTGGGACTGAGCATGGGGAGAAGAAGGATGATCTAGAAGACTCCAAAGGTGAGAATCCCTATGATTTAAGTAAAAACAATGATTTTTCCTCATCTTCCAATGTTCCTTTCAAAGTTGAAGTGAAACTTGAAATTCCAATGTTTGATGGTCAAGTTAATGTTGAAGCCATGAATAACTGGCAGAAACAAATGGAAGTTTACTTTGGCCTATATCAAGTCCAAGAAGCACAACAGATTTTTTTTTCCCGCTTGAAGATTATCGTACATGGTCTATTGTGGTGGGAGAGCTATGTGGATGCATTGAGGATGGGCCACAAGCCCATGATTTTGAAATGGGAGGATTTCAAGGCCTTGCTTAAATCACAATTTTATCCCATATGATATGAAGAGGAGCAACTCATGAAATGGCAATACCTTCAACAAGAACAAGACAAGGAGTGCAAGAATACAGTTCTAAATTCAGGAGGCAAGTTATTAGGTTGTGTATCTCTTTGGAAGAGCCATGGGTAGTGGTAAAGTACTTTGGAGGACTATTCAGCCACATCTAAAGGAAGTTGCAGCTTCTTAGTGTGAAGAGCATAGATGAGGCAAGCAATAATGCTCTCTAAATTGAGATGGACACCAAGAGGGGGAAACTGCACAAGGGCCAAGAAACCAGCAAGGGAAAAGAAAAGAAGATTGTAGCCACAACTGAGAAAAGGAGGGATACTAATAGGCATTGAAAAAATTGTGATGTGGATGGACACACAGATGAGAAGCGGTGGAAACTTCATTCGGAATTGCATCCAAAATGGCACAAGTCCAAGAGGAAAGTGAAGGAATCCACCGAGAAAAAAGAAGAAGTGGTCGAAACCACCTCATATTTGGATGAAGCCAAAGTTTGTACTACATTGTAGTATCCTAGGGCAAGTGGAGACAAACAAGCATTATTCCAAATCAAAATTCAAGTGAAGAACCAAAAGGTAAATGCTTTGTTTGACAGTGGTTCTCAATGCAACCTGATTTCTGAAACATTAGTTGACAAGCTTGGGTTGGAAACTTGTCATATAGTACATCAAATTTCACTATCATAGTTACAAGGGAAATCTATTATGAGAATCACCCGAAGATGTAAAGTCATGTTTGCCATTAATTCTAAATATGTTGATTAAGCAGAGTGTGAGTTCGCATCGTTCGACACATGTGAATTGATTTTTGGAAGCCCATATATATGGGATAGGGATGTAACCTTCTACAGAAGAGAAAAAAATATCACTTGGTGAAGGTTGGTAAAGCGTACCTCATCAAATAACACTAAGGGAGAGAGAGGACTTATTCTCTAGCAGTAACACAAGGGTAGGAAAGCAGGAATCAAGCAACCTTCTGAAGCAATGGAGTGGTGTATATGACAAAGCAAATGGAGGCCATGTGTTTCCATCTCCTCCATAGTCCATCTTTTGGGGACCAAAATCCTCCCAATGGGGAGGTATGATCCAAATTTGATCCTCAATAAATAAATTTAAAAAAAAACTCTCTTGTAATAATTTGTTAAAACATTAATTTTTTGACAAAGTGAGAAAAGTCTAATTTCTCCTTGGAAGTTGAAATGAACCATTGTGGTGGTTTTCCTTCCAAGGCCATCCAATAAAAATTGAAGGCATGAGAAGAGGGACTCATTCTTGGGGAGCAAGAGGGGAGGAGGAGAAGGCAGAGGATGGTATCAACAATGACAGCTTGAAGAGGTTAACTTGCTTGAAGAATGGTGGATGAAGGAGTCAAGGAGCTTGTACACAAGTGGAAAAGGTGTCTGTGAGCCATTTCTATCTGCACTTTTTGTATTTATGAGTGAGTAACAATGCACAATCTTGGTGTATAGCTCACCTCTCTCTGTTTACCTTGTAAGCAATAAAAAAATCCCCATACCGTGTTGGTTTTCCCATTTGGGTTTCCATGGTAAAAAAAATCTCTATGTTAATGTGTTGAAAACGGTGTTGGATGTTCTTATCACAACTGAGTTAATTTAATTGTTCCTAGGGCATTTTTATCATAGTTGGGTGAATTTAATTATTCCTGTAGCGGATTTTTATCACTGTTGAGAAAATTTAATGTGCATGGAGCATTTTTCATCACAACTGGAAGAATTTAATTGTGCATGGGGTGTTTTTTATTAGTGTTGGGTGTTTTTATCATTTCCCAGGGGAATTTAAATATGTTGGGGAAAATTTACATTGTTTGGGGCAAATTTGCAGTTACTAGGGTATTTATTTTAATTGCTTGGAGTGAATTTGCAGTCCCTGAGGTATTTATTTCATTGCTTGGGGCAAATTTATAGATGCTTGGGTGTTTTCATGGTCGCTATTGGTTGTTTTTAAACAATGCCAAACACTTTTCTTTTTCTATTGGGTGTAGATTAAATAGCATGGGGATGAATATAATGTTTTCTAGTCATCTGAAATTGTTAGAGGATAAATAAAAAACATTTTTTTGTGGTAAATTAACTGACTGTGGTTTTGATTGACTATTTTTCCAAGCTACAACCATATGTGGGCAGTGTTCCATCTAAAAGAAAGCATTTAATTATTATTTTTCCAGAAAGATCTGTGTTGGTGAGAGGGACAAGCCATAGGCCTACCATTTATAGATCAATTATGTTGGCGGATGTTAATGATTTCAAGAAATTAAAGATTGAAATTGAGTGCATTGTCACCCTATAGGGTTCAGATTATCCTTTTGTTGTATTCTTTGGTTTCTTATTCCCATTGTTGTAGAGTCATGCATGATCTTTTTCAGAATATTGAAGAGGTGAAGACATCATATACCAGCCTAGTAATAGATACATGTGTCACTTCAATGGTGTCTCGTAACTACGGGTTTCAATGAAGTTTGAACCCTCAAATTATTGCCAAATTTCAAAATTCCAAAGGTTGCCAAAGATAGTGCCAATTTTGTTTTTTAAGTAATCTTACTTATGAATGTTGTATGGTGGTTAATCAGAAAGTATTTTTGAGTCTCTTAAGGTTTGTTAAATGTTTGGCAAGAATCAGTTTTGGGAATAATGGGGTTGTGTGTGTTTTTTTTGTCATTGTATTGTAAGCTATTTGTAAAGACTTATACCTACACCTTGTATTGCTTAAATTGTATCACAATGTTGAGTTTTTCACATAACTTGTTGCATAAATCAAATTGCAAATTACTTGTTGAAGATGCATTCATTGGTTTCCATTATTGGAGTAGTGTTCACAGACGAAGACAAATACCCAAAGTGGCAAAGGAAGATCAAGCATATCCTCATCTTCAAAAACCTACGAGACAACATTTGTGAAGGACAGATTGTTGACATAGCAGATGGTGTTACACTTACTACACCTAAACAACCTACAACCAACAAAGAGCTTTCCATATGGAAGAGTAGAGGAAATAAGGCATATGCACTAGTTTCTACTACAACAAGTGAATAGGTGAGTGAGCATATCTGATCTACCAAAAATTCTTATGATTCTTTGAATAAGTTAAATAATTTGTATGACTCACATTTAAAATTGGAGCTAATTCGGTTATTGTTAAGGCTCTTCAACCCAGAGGTGAAGGACAATCATCCTATGACTATAGCATTTGAGATTAGAGCAATTGAATGCATGACATTAATGCTAATGGTGTGAAGATAGACCTTGCTCTCACTACCTTCATCAAGTTCCTCTACCACTCATATTCAGACTATCTTGAATCAATTCAATATAATGGTAACTTGAAACACCTCACTTTTGACACTTTGGTGGAGAAGATTGCAAAAAGAGAGAAATCCTTCGGAAATAAGACAATTCAACCCACTAGAGAGACCTTGTATCTTTCTTAGAAAGGGAAGAATGAATCAAATGATTCCTCTAAAGGAAAAATAAACAAGAGAGGATGTGGAATAAATAATTTCAAAGGCAGGGGGGGAGAAACAATAACAAAAAGATACCTTATCTTCATCATGGCTGATATGACAAGAATGGACATGATGTAAAACATTGTTGGGATCCATGGGACATGATCAAAGAGAAGCATAACTAGAAGAAAGAATATAAAAGTAAAGATCATGAGTCTGGTAAAGCTCCTAAATATGCTCACTTTATTGTTGCACATTGTAATGTTGGAACAAATGATGTTCCATTGAATAATTTATTTGCATATTGGAGATATACTTGGCTTCTTAACACTGGTGTAACCTGCTACATGAAATTCAGAAAATATGTATTCGAAGAATTGAATGATGATGTAGATGATGTAGTTTATTTTACAAATAAATACAGCCTCAAACCAAAGGGAATTGACACTATTAGGCTCAAATTGTCTAGATCCCTTGACTTTCTATTGCATTAAGTTGATCTCTATCTTCTAGGGTTGCAAAGAAACTTGTTGTCCCATGTACACATTCAACAACAAGGTCATTCCATCCATATGTTTGATGGGATAGTTGAGATAAGGATATCCTCTGACAACAAAGTCATCATGGCCGTATATGAAGATGAGAAACTATTCAATCTGAAATGAACATATGCAAGAGATCAAAAATTTTCCTGTCTCTCTCGGGATCAAGAAGGTAAATTGTCTTCCAGTATTTTGTGACATGATATATATGGACACATTAATTATAACCATCTCAAAATTTTGAAAAATATTGGTGTTTCTAGTTTTCCCACCATTCCAAAGAAGTTGAAACAATGTGATGCTTGTATTCTTAACAAACACAGTAAGCAACCTTTCCATGAGTCAAATTCCAGAGTATGTATAAAATAGAGTTGTTACACTCTGACTTGTGTGGCCCCATGCCTATTTATTCTACAAATGGTAATAAATATATTATGACATTTGTTAATGATTAAACTACAATGTGTTGGATCTATTTACTAAAGCAAAAATGTGAGGCATGTGAAACATTCAAATTTTCATGTATGGACTAAAAATGAAGCACTGTCTCACATTGGCACTCTTCGTACTATAACGTAAAAGAATATACCTCTAATTATTTTGAAAATTGTCTTCATTAACATGGGCTTATGCAGAAAAAAAATGTTCCATATAATTGTCAACATAATGATGTATCAAACAGAATGAATGGGACACTCTTAAACATGGTATGCTCCATGCTATTTTTGAAGAATGTGAAGTTGATGTTTTGGGGTGATGCAGTTTTATGTGCAGTTTATTTGAGAAACATAATTCCAACTCATGCTCTTAGAAACAATACCCCATATGAAATGTGGTATGGCCGCATTCCTTTGATGAGGCATTTGCGGGTATTTGGTTCCACATGCTTGTCAGGCCCGAGGAATAACTCGAAGGTTAAATTGTTTGCATTGAACAAGAATCATTGATTTATACAAGATGAGATGACCTTTGGTTTCATATATTCCAAAGGTATGTTTCATTCCCCTATGACTCTTCATTTTCCTGCATCTAGATATTTATAATATTTAGATTTTCACCATAATCTCATAGGATTAGGCTTCCAACATTCCCTCCCTCTTCATCTGAAGTGGTGTTCATGAGTCCAAGCATATTTTTGGAATTTTCAAGCTTCTCTATTCCACGCACTTTAGTGAAGATGTCTACAATTTTCTCATTTGTGGAACAATGTATCAAATGAACTATCTTGGCATCTTCATGATATTTAATAAGATGGTACTCCACATTGGTGTGCTTGGTTTGATCATGAAATCTAGGATTCTTGGCCAACTTGATTGCATAAGTGTTGTCAATCAGTAGAGGAGTATAATTCACATTTTTTCCACCAAATCTTTAAGTATTTTCCAGAGCCACGCAATCTCCTTTGTTGCTTCTTCTACAGTCACATATTCTACCTCTTTTGTGGAATCTTCTAGAACAAAATATTTGTGTGATCTCGAGGAGACAACTATTGATCTAAGACTCAGAGGTAGCCTGATGTAGACACTTCATTCTATTTTTTTTGTCATAGTATGAATCAGAATATCCAATCAGTTTAAATTCATCCACTTTAGAATACTTGAGTCCAAAATCTTGAGTTCCCTTCAAGTATTTTAGAACCCTTTTGGAAGCAGACCAATTCCCGTCACATTTTTTTTCATAAACCTAGAAAGGTCCCCAACAACAAATGAAATATTGGTCTAGTGGTGGTAAGGTAGATAAGACTTGCCACAAGTTTTGTATACTTGGTTGCATCCTCAAATTCATTTCCTTATTTTAATGTGAGCTTCAATTATGTTCCATTGGAGTAGAGAGAGAGTTTCATTATCTCATGCCAAATCTGTTCACCAACTATCCAATGTACTTCTTCTGGAAAATGAATATGTAATTGGGATTCCGGGTCACTTCAATTTGCAAGGAGTTGTGAAGATGTCACAAATCTATCATTTCAAATCCCTTCTTTAATTATTTATTTATGGATGCAATGTAATTTTCATTGTTTTCTATCATCAAAATATCATCTACATACACCACAAGATATACAACATATCTTCCAAATTTCTTTATAAGCAATGTTGCATCATCAATATTAAAGTGTTTGAAATTTAACTTCAAAAGATGCTCAGCTAAATTTTCATAACATGTGTGTGGTGCTTGTTTCAGGCCATATAATTACTTGATTAGTTTGCATGCCTTTTGTTCTTGTCCATTCGTAACAAATCCTTCTAGCTGAGACATGAAGACATTCTCTTTAAGTCTCCATTCAAGAAATAAGTCTTCACATCCATACGATGAAATTACACCAATTCTATGCATCCAAATAAAATAGAGTGATGATGATATCCCATTTTGTTGTGGGGGATAAAGTCTCCTCATAGTCAATGTCTTTTTTTGTGCAAAACATTTCACCACAAGCCTTGCCTTATGCTTGTCATGTGATCCATATGATTTAACTTGTTCGTGTAAACCCACTTGTAGCCAATTAGTTTAGTTCCAAATGGAGGGTCCACCAACTTCCATGTCCTATTCTTCATGAGAAAATCATATTCATTTTGCATGGATTCTTTCCACTCATCATGAGTAGCAAATTATTCAAAGGAAGTTGGTTAAAGGTTAGTAGATAAATTAAATTTGCAATCATATGAAACATCCATATCTTCTACATCACTGAAATTTGAATTATCCATATCTCCTCCATCATCTTGTTTGGTCCAACTTCTTGTTCTTGTATTTTCAAATTCATCAGTGTTTCAGAAATTAATATCTAGTGGATTTTGGGTGTAACCACCACAGAGTGAATGACATAAAATGAAACTCTCAACAATCATGCAAAAACTAAGTTTACAACAATTTCCAAACATACTTATTTTTAAATAAAGCAATTAGGTTTAAAGAATGGCATACCTGGAGTCCAATGTCTAATCCAGATTCTCCACACTAGCGCTGCCCCAATCTCCTCTTCAAATCTTCAAGATTTTACCTGAAACAAAGAAAGATCAAAGAAACAAATAGTCATTGCTGCAAAAGATAATCTATAAAGCAATTGGTGATTTAAATATCCAAATTGCAATAACATAAAGATTTAAAAATGAAATCTTGAATTGGACAAGAAATATAGTTCTTTTATATTAATATGCAAAAAGATACAATTGAAATGCTTTCACCCGATTTCTATTTCCGACACCATTCTAAAACTAGAAATCCAGGATCCTCCATCCCAAGTATTTCACACACTCATTCCTTGTTCACTCTGAAAGATATACCCAAAATAATCACTGCAGTTCTTGGGTATAATAAGGTCTTCCAATGGTGACTAAAAAACAAGTTTCAGATAAGGGAGTAAGGCTTTTGCAGACTAGGTAAATAGGGTTTCAAATATGATTTCATTCCAATAACATGAGGGTGCTCTCTCTTATATTGAATGTATGTTTTTCCCTCTCCTACGCCTCTTTTATATTGTTGGGGAGGAAGTTAGGGAGTTTAAGAGAGAGTTATTTATGGGAATGGGAAGTTGGGGAACAGAAAGAACAATTATTTTCCATAAAATAAATTTACTTTTTTTTTTACACTCACATAGGTAGGTACGTGAGCTAGACACTAGCAGGTCGCATGGATGCGGGCTAGCCATATATAGGTTGCGCACCTCTTGGAAAGCCTATTTTTTTTAGAGGTATTTTCAAGGATAGATGTTGTTAGTAGATGATTAAGGATTAAGGAAGTCTGCAAAAGAGGAACAGGGGTAAATTCAACCATCACAACGTCTATGGGAAAAATGTGTCAAAAGATGCTATAACATATGCCCCCTAATGTGTGAGGTCGGAGGGGTAAACGATGGCCGAAATACATTACAATTCTTTCATATATGAGTGGAGAAGTGACTCAGATGGAACCTCCCTGAAAACACAGTCTTAGGTGGCCCCTGCAACAAACCAAGTCATAACTACTCTTCCTGAGGTGGGCATACCCATGATCAGAAGATACAAAAGTATAATGATCGATCAAGTACAATATAGATCACTAAGGTATATATAAGCAGTGATCATGGACACAAATATACAAAGTGGATCCATGTCAAAAAATAGATCATGGCCACAAAGATACAAAATGGAGCTATGTCAAAAACCAGATCATAGCCACAAAAATACAAAGTGGATATGTGTCTTAGAATCATATGAAGATCTCTAGAAATAAGACTAAACAGAGCACTTTCCATAAGAATCAATTCCAAAATATGAGTAAGTGGAAATCCAATGCAACCTGATTCATAGACAAATGATATGATGTTATATATGGACTCAAGGTCTTCAAACCAACCAACACTGGTACGATTCTAAACTATGTGAATAAATGTACAAAAGTAAAACATAGTAAGACACTGTGTGATTACTGGTCATTGATGCTTATCGTTAACACATGCGAGCCAACTCACCAATGATAAAGATGAGAGGAAAGGTACCTAGTACAATCTAACAAGCGTGAATAATGGGTTTGACGTCGAACACTTGTAGACTCTAACAATCAGGGGAGATTGATGTATTCCCATAGTTGCTAGTGTGGAAACTTGCCACTAATGACTACAAGATCCAAGGTACTAAAAGGAATCTAGATAACAATCACATAATACACTTTTTGGATTCGATAGGATGTGAACCATTGGAAGGAGGGCATTGGGGCATCTTCCATCATCCAACATGAGATAGTAGAAGGACAACAAAGATTCGTTGAAACGGGATGACGATACTGAGACATACTTTATATGGGAAGGCCGACAACTAAGATCAAGAGTTATGAGGATTGGCCGACTCAGGAAAACACTTCCCTTGAACATAAGCATGACATAATAAATGACTAAGGAAGCATTGACTCAAGAAGAGACATGAGATAAGTCGGTGACTTATGCGACATCAAAGACTACTCCATGGTGACTGGAACCATACGGTGGAGATAAAACAAAACAATATCAACTTCCTAAGGTCAAACTATAACCCAAACTATAGAGACAATGACTCAACACAGTGTGCTTTGTTAAAGGGCGACACAACTTGCTACCATACATAAGTAAGAGCATGACTCTTTCCCATCCGTCCTTTTGGATTATTTGATTTTTTTAATCTTTTTCATATTTATAAAAGTTTGAAAAAAGAATAAAGGAATATTATAGTACATAGGAAGAAACGAGTGTCGAGGGAAAGCAAACTATTCTCAAGCGCATGGAACACACCTATGCATACTGCAAGGGACATGGGCATGATAGTGACACTTGGGGTATGTTTCGTCCTGGTAAAGGGTGTGAAGATGCAAAGGAAAAATGATGCATAGCTTAGAGATAGTGAGATAGGGAATGAGGGCTTAATATATAGATAAGAGTTGGAAGCCAACATAAAGCTCAAAGGTGCAAGCAGGAGATATGCAAATGCATTTACAACTTAATAACTCCCCCATCAATTTTTGTCGAGCCCAGGTTAGTTGATCATCGGTGTTTTCAATTTTGGAGAGTCTGGAAAACTTAAAGAAGACTCTTAAGATGTTCTTTTTCGTAATTTAATTCTCCCGAACCCAAAACAATCTTAAAATAATACAGGGAGAACTCTTCTAGAAAAAATTGAATAGAGTATTTATTTTTCGTAACATAGTCCACTTGGTCCAGAAAATGGGTAAACTTATACCAGGTGGACGTATTTTCAAATACTTTATCGAGCGTGAAAAGAAAAAGATTGCTCAACAATCTTTTCATTTTTTAAAGAGTGATAAAAGATCTTAAAGAAAACTCTATAATGGGAGTACCCTTATAGGAAAGGGCTAGCATAAACATGAGAAGGAAATAATATAGTTCCAATGCATAGCCAGGAAATACTACAAAGGGAGTCCCAGATCCTAAAAACAAAGCAGCATGAGCATTAGTGGAAGACAAGATCAAATCTAGGATTCCCATGGGGTTGGTAGGCTCTAAATGCAACATTACGACATTAAAAGAAGGTTGATTGTCGCAAGTTCAAAAGAATAACCTAGGGGGTTTCAAAACCGAGGGATAGGATGAAAAATGAATAATGGTGGAATCCCTACCCTATATACCCTTTAAGAAACCATATACTTGCTGAAGATAATGTCACCGTAAAAAATATAGCTCTGTGAACAAAAAAATGCACTAGTATAGCCCTAAAACACAATGAATTAATTCATTTTACAAAAGGAAATATAAAATTTAGAAAAGTGGGTAGTAAAAAACTCATAAAAATACGGTAAAAAGGAATTTTTACCATTTCATTTGTAAAACATTTCAAAACTTGGTGAAATTGGGCAAAAACTACCTTGATATTCCATGGATGATTACAAGAGCTACGAGCCGTCATTCTGCGAAGCATTAGTTCCAAGTAAGAGGTCTCACCTTACTCTTTCCATTCATACCATTTTTTAGGTTTTTAGGGAGGCCCTAGCTATTTGTGGCCACGTAGGTGGGTTGTAGAAGCATGGGTCGTGTAGACACAACCATGGCTTCTGCAGCTAGTGTACATGTGTGCAAATAAAGTTTTTAAGAAAGGACTCAATTTTTTTATTTTTTTTTGATAGGATGCCACTTGAATGGAGGGAGAGGAACCATGA
The DNA here is from genome assembly GCA_027924585.1 of Larix kaempferi. Lineage (NCBI taxonomy): Eukaryota > Viridiplantae > Streptophyta > Pinopsida > Pinales > Pinaceae > Larix > Larix kaempferi. The sequence goes on along the minus strand of BSBM01001504.1, from coordinate 901,163 downwards.
GACCATAGATGACCAAGTCCTAGAGGATGACGAGACTCTTGAAGATCTATGTCAATGTGGGTTAAAGAAGTGTTTTGAACTACACAATATGCGACCTCAACGAAGACTTCTTGAGATGCGTGTGGGATATTGGGATGTAGATGCTAATTTCTTTATCCTGGATGGCCAACCTATAAAAATAGAGGTAGAGGATATCTATTTTATCACCAGTTTGTCTTGTCAAGGTGAAGTACCTAGTTTCAAATATCAAAGTGTTGGTGGGATGTCCACCGATGAGTATATGGCCATATATTGTGTTCCCAATGCACAAAAGATTGGCTCACAGACTCTCATTTGAGACAGAGATTCTTAGCATGAAGATTATTGTTCTTACCATTTGGCAAGTCCAGGTATCAACCTCATTACACCAAGCACCAAGGTCCAAATGTTTTATGTAGTGAGATGCATGGAACCAATAGTGTTTGACCGGTGCACATGTTTGTTGGGATTTCTGAAATCCCCAACTATCTGGTTTCAAACAGGGGAAGCTACATAACTTTGGGTTTGGCTGTATCCTCTGTAGCTTATTTTTTAAGAGGGTGTTGATATTGATCCCACGAGTACCAGTGGAATCACATGCACTCCACGTTCCTTCCATGGGTTGGTGGACAGGACTTGTGCTACGAATTGGAGGTGGGTGTGTAGCTACCCCATTCGACGATGACTACTTTGCTTGGTGGGAGCATCAGATTGTTTCCATCGATGACTACCCCTATGCCTAGATCAAATTCAGTCAAGATACAAACATGGTGGTACCTCCAGGTAGCGCACTGGGCACTATTGGTAAGTCTCATTTTATTATTTTCAAGTTTATTTTATTTTTTTATGTTTTTTTGTTATAAATTGAAAACACATACATATTTTTGGGTGGAAACTGACATATTTGTATACTCATAACGTATATTGGAACAGTTCAACCGGCAGGATTTCCTTGCTGCTGACAGAGGACATGGGAGGAGGGATATCTTGATATTGCTGTGACATTAGAGAATGTTCGAAGCGGCCTGAGTAGTCTGAGATATGGGAACTAGAAAAATTTACCCGTTTAGCGGGGGTCTTTCCAAAACTGCCTCTAAAAGTTTTTTTAGAGCATTTGGGGCGGTTTTTGAACCCCCCCCAAAAAAAGTCATGAAAATTGAACTTTTGGTGATTTTTTTCTAACAGCCACCTCTAAAATTTTGATTCTCATGAATTTTACGAGGGGTTTAAAATGACCACTCCTAAATTTGTTTTTTAAGGTGGCTTGTTTACAACCCCCCTAAAAGTCATGAGAATTGCATTTTTGGAGGTGGTTTTTTAACAAACACCTCTAAAATTTTATTTTTTATGATTTTTTTTCCGGGGAGGGGTTAAAATGATCGCCCCTAAATGTAGTTTTTAAAGCAGTATTTTGACAACCCCTCCTAAAATCCATGAGAACTTAACTTTTGAAAGCAGTTTTTTAACAATTGCCTTGAAAAGTTCAACTCTCATGCCTTTTTTTTTGCGGGGGGGGGGGGTTAACAAGACTGCCCTTAAATAAAATTTGAAGGCATTTTTTTGAACCCCCCCCAAATGTCATGAGAATTTAACTTTTCGACGTGGTTTTTTCAAAACCCCCCTAAAAGTCACGAAAATATAATTTTTTGAGGTGGTCTTTTAAAACCCCTCCCAAATGTCATGAGAATTGAACTTGTGAAGACGATTGTTTTACAACCAACTCGAAAAGTTCAATTCTCATAAAAAAATTTGGGGGGGGGGGGGAGGGTTAAAACAACTACCCCTAAATAAATTTTTCAAGTCGGTGTTTTGACAACCCCTGTACAAGTCATGAGAATTTAACTTTTGGAGATAGCTTGTTAAAAATTCCCACCATAAGTCAAATTCTCATGAATTTTAGGGGGGGAGGGTTTAGAAAGACTACTCCTAGCTATTTTGAAGGTGATGTTTTGAAAACCCCTTTAAAAGTAAAGAGAATTGAACTTTTGAAGCCGACGGTGTTATAAAAAACCATCTCCAAAAGTCCTATTTTAGAGATGGTTTATATATGTCAGCTTTTATTGTGGCAGCTGTATCATGTGTTTGCGGTTATAGGGGGAACTAATATATATATATAGTGATATTGTTTTATGTTGGAAATATCACCAATACTAAGAGGGGGGTGAATCAGTATTGGGCACTTTTTAACCAATTTATCCTTCACTTTAAATTATGTTAGCAACATTCATCATTACTTATCATTCATGTATAAACATACCATAAAGAGAAAGTAAACAATGCATAGAACATAAGGATTTTACGTGGAAACCCAACGGGGACAAAAACCACAGAAACTTATCTTCAAAGTTTCAATGTTTACAAGCTAAGATTGAAGGAGAGTCCTGCCCCTTGAATTTCAGGCCCCAACCTGAAGGGAGCTACAAATACCTATATGTTCCATATCCAAGTGGAAGTTGAGGCTCCAACGCCCTGAATATAAATATATATGAGAGGATCAAAACCTGTCACAATCACTGCATGTCATTTTACCTGTTATAGCCTATTATTGTCCATGCCACTACCTATCACTCTCACACTGTCACACTGTCACTATCATACCATCATCATACTATCATTCTGTCATCAATAAGTCTAGAAACAATCATCCATATTCTTCATGTAGAAATATTAGGGTAAAACCCTAATTCAAGCCCAAAAACTCAAACCCTAGGTCATGAAACTCTAGGTCATACATAACCCAAGAAAAATAATGAAATTTCAGCTGCAAGAGACCTCCTCATGAACATTATGATTCCAAAATTCTTCTCAAGGTATAGCGCAATCATCCATCCCAAAAATCATGCAAAAACCCTAGGCGATCATGATTAAGACCTCAAGAAGAGAGAGAGAGAGAGAGAGAGAGAGAGAGAGAGAACCCTTAGAACAAAAAAGGTCATCCTTTTAAGTGTGTTATCACATATCCCTTACAATAAGTTTTCCAATGAGCTAAGAATTTTGTGATTCTGATACAGTATGAGAAAGTTATGCAAGTTTTCATGAATCTTATGCATTCCAAAACCCTAGGTCAAGGTGACCTTTACAACTTGGCCTTGTAGAGAGAGTCCTAATGTAAGTATAGCGAACCTGAGAGAGATAAAGAAAACTTAATTATAAAAACTTTATAAACCCTTGCAAAACAAGGTCCTTGAGCTCCTCTTGATTGCGCATAATAAAGTTTCTTGAGTTGATGATGAAATGAGGTAAAATGATGGTGTACTATTTATACCCTTGCAAGGAGATATTTAATGTTTTGGGAGAAAGATTTCATGCCATATATCCCTTTTTCTTATGAGTTTCCAAGTTCACTTTGTGGCTAATGCTAAGCCAAAATTCTTCATATGTTTGAAGTGGTAGTCCCTAATGTCCTTTGGCTGAGTCGAAGTTTCCCAGGATACCAATGCCATGACCCTTGAGTCTAGAGATACCTTCCATAAATACCTTGGGAGGTTTTGTTTAATATAGGCATTAACTCTTGTGGACCGAAATCTGACGGTATTAACTCTTGTGGACCGAAATATATGATCGTCGGTTAATCAATAGTCCTAACGCCGTTTAACCGACCATTACGAAGAACAAACAAAGCGACAAAGGCATGTATTTATCCAACACATGGCTTGTCGCCCGTCATTGGCTAACCGACACAAATTTCATAGGTTTGACGGAGTGTTCATCGGATTACCGTCATCAATAGTCTAACAATGGACAATGGACAAATCTAGGCTCTATTTTGGGGAAAAAACTAGGCATAAAACCTGGCACTAAACTAGGCATTATTTCAGGAGAAAAAGTTGGCATTATTTCCAACACAAAATTTATCAATAAGCTTAGCATTTTATTGAAATGAATTTATTTTCCATTTAGCAATGGGTCGTCTGACTCACTTGCAGGAAAAATTACACCAAAATTTGGTGCTGAGTTAGGCACAAATTGCTTGTTTTGTTGTAGTGTCATAAGACTAGAAATATAACTAACATAGATACATGAACTCGAATGGAAGGAAAATATTGAAATTTTAATGATATTTAATCATTGTAACATTGTGCATAGCCATAGAATAGAATGTCATAGAATTAGTACAACCAAATAAATCAACAATTCGAGTAGACTTCCAACAAGAAGAATGTTTCCAAGACCATATACTTCTTAAAAAAATTTAGTCCCAATTAGGTGAGGCCTTAGACAGAAAGAATCTGTGGCTAACCCTTCACTCAAGTTGTCTTAAGTTTATCCAAATGTATAAATAGATTAGCATTCATGAAGTACATGTAAATTTCATGACATGAATAAGATAAACTGATGTACACCTTTTAGGGGAAATACATCAACCCTCACCCTTACTTAAGGACAAACTGAAGTATACATTGGTTTCCTTAAGGCTCCTCATAAAATTCTAAGGAGTGGATTTGTGCCAATATATTGCCCCCTTCTTATAATTTTTTTTATTCAATGAGAGATAATGGATTGATTTGGAGGACACTTTAGGTTGTTGAGATGATATTAGGTATTAATTTCATTGGCAAAGGAACAAATTATTTTTTTGGGAGGTTTATTAATAAAGTTCATAATTGTTTGAGCCATTAATGCACACCTAAGACTAGATTTATTCTTCATAAATGAATGCACTACATAGGAGATTCCAATAGATAATCACCCATTTTGAGTTTAATGTTATGCCATTTATCTATGCACGAGGTGGAATTCTTATTCATAATTGTGACTTGAAACTTGGATATGGGATATGCAAAACAAGTATTGTGTAGTATCAACTTCTTATCGATGAAATTATGTGTACTTCCTAAGTTGATCAACACAACCACATTTTCCTTCCTAAGGAACCCTTCAATTTAGAATGCTTAAGGGTTGTTGATACCAACTATGACATATAATGAGAAGGTAGCTATGCTTCCATCTATCAAATAGTCTTAAATTTCCTCCTAAACTGGTGCTTTATCCTCCTCCTCAAAATATTCAATGGTGGTGTTTTCAATGACTATGAGACACATTCCCTTACATTTGTGGTCTTTAGATTGCTTACTATAATATAAGTGTCATGAGCCCTTGGCTTGATGCTCTCCTAATTTTTGTGGGGTGATACATGTAATTTGTGATGATGCAATGGTGATGATTATGCCTCTATATTATAGAATCAATGAAGAGCCTCAAAACAATTTATGACTAGTTAAGAGTTTTACCTCAATGCATTTAGCCAATTGGATTGCCTCATTCATGGTTTTAGGTGCCTAGACTTTGACCCCTTGAATCACATTGCATAAGAATAAAAAGAATTTATAGAAACTGATCATCATCCAATTTGTTAAATTGAGTAAATAGTCACTAGTGTTGCATTGTGTATTACATAGTTGAACTGGGTTAGTATACCTTGGTTGAACTGAAGTATACCTTAGTTGAACTAAAGTATACCTTAGTATACTAAGGTATAATAGTGTTGCATAGTGACATAGTTGAATTGGGTTATTTGGATTAAATAGTTATTGGTCCATATATTTTCATATTATGCCATTAAATCACCCATAATTTAATCTCATGACTATGTCATTCCCATGAGCCTTGTTTTGAGCACCCATTAGTACCATTAGTAGGATTCTAGTTCAAGATAAAATGTAGTAAGAAGTTCAAACTATTGATCCATATGGATAATCCATGTTTGCACATCATTGCCATCAAATCCCATGGGTTAGTTTTTGGTATACTAAATGAAGGGTCGTAGTTGGCATTGTTAGAGACTAAATTGGAGATTGAATTATACTTTCCACTAGAGGATGTGTTGGATCTACTCTAAGAGTTTTGTAGATCATGTATAGGATATCAAAAAATATTCCTAAGTGTTAATGAGATTTAGGGTGACAAGGGTATTCATTTTAAAGACTTGATCTTTAAATCAAACATTTTCCTCAACTTATATTCAAACCCTTGGATATTTTGGTGATAGGATTGCTCATATGATTTTTAATGCTCTTGATGCTTGATTTCACTTCAATGGCATAGATGCTTTAAGTCTCCTCAATTTTTGTATTCTTCATTGGTCATGTCTTTTGGTCCCTCATTTATTCTTTGTTTTGCCTAATTTTCTTTGGGTGAAATATGTTATGATCTAGGTCTAGGTGACTTGGAGGATTACAACCACTCTGTGAGGCCTATAGTTGAAGCTTTATACCTCATTTCATAGGATAATTAAATCAATGTGGAATGAAACAACAATGCGGAGGGAAATAAATGAGATTTGTTTGTATGAACATATAATAGCATGACATCACTTCAAGAGGGAAAGATTGGCTTAATTGCAACATATCAGAGAAGATAGGCTATGATCCAAAGAGTTGCAGTAGAAATTTGGGTGAAGGAATAATTCTTGGAATAGGTACTTGGTGTTGTGGACTTAGAAGCACAAATGACATAACCGAGTCTTGAATATTTAGGCATATTCTTTGGCTATGGAAATGTGCAAAATGGATGGTGCATAAAAAGAGTATGTGAAGACAAGGGTGGAAGCTGCGATAACAAGGTTTGGATGGTTATTCGAAGAGTACATTGAGATTCCCAATGGTCCAAGGCATGATTTGAATCCTTGGCATAGATTTTGTAAGCTATGATAAATTTGCAGCTTAAGATGGGATCATTTAGGAGGAAAGATGTCCATGATGATGGAAACATCACAACAAGGTAGAACCAGAACTATCTAAACTCCAAAGGTAAAGGTTGTTGATTGTTTTCATTGTTACCAATACCAGTATTCCATTGATTGTCCTTTGAAGATGAAGTTGGAAGAATTGGAATAATTCTAAGTGCAATTGACTTTGATGATGAAGTCAATAACCTTAGGAAAAGACCAAGTGCAATGATCTTTCAAGACACTAATGGAGGATTTGGCTACGTTAACAACAGGTTTATGGGAATTCATGGAAGAAGGATAGGAAAAAGTTAAGGGGAAAGGAAAAGGAAATGGCCATGCCTCACCTAGAAAATTTGGTCATCTTTTTGTTAATTTTGAGCATTAATTCAACATACTCTAGGATCTTTACTAAGAGAATAACATGTACAGCATATCAAGTATAACAATGCATATCAATCACACCAAGCAAACACATGAGACAATAGACACACAGAGTTTCACTGGGGAAAACCATAAAGGTGAAAAACCCCACAACTTCCTCAGAGATAGAAAGAGTAATGATACAACCCAAGTACAAGAGATAGTCCTCCTAGTAGCTACTCCTCCTTCCTCACTTGTGCTCCACTTTCTGGTGAGTGTAGAAGTGAATAATGAAGTGATCAAATAGAGTGCCTCCCGCATTCTATTTATACATGACCTGACCTTCCTAATAAACTAGTAGGGCCAACTTGTCTAACTCAGTCTAATAACCCATGGTAATACTAATCAGGTCCGACCCCACACTTGGTGGTCTAATAACCCATCACTTGCAAGTTGCGACACTTGCGACACTTGTCAATACAAATGTCGACACTTCCGTATAGAGGAATAATAACATCTCTATAGGAGTACAATATACATAGGTGAAATACATTCCGAAGTTACATATACATCAACACTCCCTCTTAACTAGGAAGGTATTTCTTGACACAGATCTGCTAGCACAAGTCTTCTTCTCTGGATCATTGTCACTAGATCATCGTCATCATCACTGCTGCTGCTATCTCAATCAATCTCCGATCTACTCATCATATGAATTTCTACAGAGCCAGTCCTTTTTCATACTGGATGTAGGCCCACCACCTATAGGTCTTCATCATCACTAGCCATACTGTGCAATCCTCAGGACTGATTACATGCGTTATGCCAAAACCTCGAAAGAGCATCCCGGGACTGATTACGAGCATACTGCTCAACCTATCAGATCTCCCAGGATCTTTTACATGTAACTGTACAACCTGTCCATGGCCATGGAGTATCATCCTGATACTCATGATCATACTGATAATCTCATCGTCTACGAAGCACAGTCTAGATGCACACAATACAACACTTACACTCACCGGCATGGGAAGACACACTTCAACCATCCGTGAAAGGCTCAGCACTCACATCAACGCACATGGGAGAACACATCTACCACCATGTCGGAAAGGCTCTGCACTTACATCAACGCACATGGGAGAACACATCTACCACCATGTCGGAAAGGCTCTGTGCATCTATTGTCTTCAGACTCATCACACATGATCCACCTGATCATGTCAAAGCATCTACCTGACGCATGTCATCATAGTATGATCATCCTGATCATCAATGCATCCACATGATGCATACCATGTATCCACTTGATACATATCATCATACATGATCTACCTGATCATACAATGTATCCACCTGATACATATCAACATACATGATCTACCTGATCATACAATGTATCCACCTTATACATATACAAATACATGATCCAACATATCATATCAATCATCCAACATGATGCATATGCATATACATGATCCAACTTATCATATCCAACATCCAACATGATGCATATACATATACATGATCCAATTGATCATATCCAACATCCAACATGATGCATATACATATACATGATACAACTGATCATATCCAACATCCAACATGATCCATATACATATACATGATCCAACTGATCATATCCAACATCCAACATGATGTATATACATATACATGATCCAACTGATCATATCCAGTATCCAACATGATGCATATACAGAGCAGTAACTGGAGCATCGTCCTGATGCTCATCATCCAGCGCTTACATCCATAGCCATGGGAAGGATCCTCCTCTTTCCATGCTTGGAATGGCTCCTGCAAATGTGTCCATCACTTCTTCCTCGAAGTGTCATCAATTTGAAGAACACCAAGCCTCTCTTTGAAGTACTCAAACTTCACTTTGGCTAGTGGTTTCGTCAAAACATATGCAACCTGCTCATCTGTCGCAACATACAGGAGCTTTACTGCTCCTGATATAGTGATATTTGATCTCAATGTGCGTCGACCTGTCGTGGAACACCGGGTTCTCAGACAGCTTCACACAACTCTGGTTGTCACAAAAGATACCAGTAGCCTCCAGCGGGAGATCAAATAAATCAGACAGTAGCTTCCGGAGCCATACTACCTCACAACTAGCCGAACAAGCTACAACATACTCTGCTTCAGCTGTACTCAGTGCTACGTAGGATTGCTTCCTACTAAACCAAGAGATCACACCTGATCCCATACTGAAGCAGCACCCAGAAGTGATCTTCCTATATGCAGCACTTCCTGCCCAGTCCGAATCAACATAACCCTGCAGGTTAAACTTTTGATTCACATCATACTTGAGCCCATAATCAATTGTACCCTTTAGGTACCTCAGAATATGCTTTACAGCAACCAGGTGAACACCTCTGGGATTCGTCAGGAACTGGCTCAATGTGTTCACCGCAAAGCAAATATTTGGTCTCATGTTCGTCAGGTACATCAAGGACCCAATCATCTGACCATACACCGTGACATCAACCGGATCAAATAAAGCATCACACAGAAGCTTCAGGTTCGATGCCATAGGTGTGGGCATGGCCTTGCAGTCCATCATCCCAAACCTCTTCAAGATCTCTACTGCATACTTCCCTTGTCCAAGGAAGATCCCATCTGTGCTCTACCACACCTCCATGCCTAGAAAATAGTGCATCATCCCCAAGTCCTTCATCTCGAACTCGACAGCAAGCTTTCTCTTGGTATCGGCAATCAATCCATCCTCACCTGTAACAAACAGGTCATCCACATATGAAAGTAGTATCACAGGATTGCCTTCCTCAACCTTGTAGTAAAGGTTGGAATCTGCTTTACTCTTAGTAAAGCCCAAACTGGATAGAAAGTTGTTTATCCTACCATACCAAGTCCTAGGGGCTTGCTTCAAGCCATACAAGGCTTTCTTCAACCTGCACACATATGACTTCCTGTCATGTGTCTCAAAACCAAGTGGTTGCTCCACATACACTTCCTCTTCGTCTACACCATTCAAGAAAGTTGTCTTGACATCCATCTGGTGTATCTTCCATTTCATCAGTGCAGCCAGGGAAAGTACTGATCTGATGGAAGTGTACCTGGCTACAGGAGCAAAAGTCTCTTCATAGTCTATCCCCTCTTTCTGAGAGAAGCCACGAGCAACAAATATTGCTTTTTATTTCTCTATGCGTCCATCTGCAGCATGCTTGATCTTGTAGATCCACTTGGAATTCACAACAGACCTCCCTTCAGGTCTTGGGACCACATCCCAAACATCATTCTTCATGATCAACTGGTATTCCTTGACCATGGCATCCTTCCATTCTTTCTTTTCAGCCGCTTCTTCATAATTGGAAGGTTCTTTGTTCATAATGTCACAGAGTAAGGCAACATAACTGGTATGAGATCTACTTCTCTTCCTTTCTATGTGTTCATATTCTGGAATGCTATACCTTTCTGCATATTGAATGAGCTCTCTAGCCCATGCAAGTTTCCTCTTGTGAGAGTTCTTCTCACGGGGTGGATCTACAGGTTCTTGCAGATCTTCCATTTCATGATTTGCATCTGGAAATGTTTTAGTCATGGTAGTGTCTTGAAATCTAGTTTCCTTTGGTTCTTCATGATCTTCAACAAATGTCTTCCTTGACTTGATGAAGGTTGAGTTTTCATCAAATGTTACATCCTTCCTGACATCAATCTTCTTGAACCCTGGAAAGTATATTCTGTAAGCTTTTGAGCTTTCACTGTACCCCACAAAGATGCCCTTCTTTCCTGAAGGATCTAGCTTTGTTCTCTTTTCCTTTGGAACATGTGTATATACTAGACAACCAAATATTTTGAGATGGCTGACTTCAGGTTTCTTACCAGAGAATACCTCTTCTGGTGTCTTGTTGTCCAATATCTTGTGAGGTGTTTTGTTCTGCACATATACAACTGTCCTAGCTGCTTCTTCCCATAGATGCATAGGCAGATCCTGGCCATGCAACATTGCTCATGTTGCTTCCATGATTGTTCTATTTTTTCTTTCTTCAACCCCATTCTGTTGTGGATTGTAGAGAGAAATCAACTCCATCTTAATCCTGAATCACTACATAGCTTCTTGAAATCACCTGAAGTGAATTCTCCACCATTGTCGGATCTGAATGTCTTGATATTCTTATCAATTTGATTTTCCATCAAGGCTTTGAATTACTTGAACTTATCCAACACTTCATCTTTGTTCTTCAAGAAATAAACCCAAGTATTCGGATGACATCGGACTGCATACATCGGAGTGGATAATTTCCAAGATTCCTTTAACTTTGCTTTCACTGCTTGGAAATGCCTTCTTAGTGTTCTTTCCTTTTGCACATCCTTTGCAAACCCCTTCATGCTTTGTCTTGATTTCAAGAAGACCCTCTACAACTTTTCTTGCAATTGGTAGTGCCCTATAGTGTACATGAGCAAGCCTTCTATTCCAAAGTTCACTTGGCTCCATGGATTCATGTGCCATGGCATGTTCAAGTTGTCCCTTCAGTTTGTTCAATCCTCCCTCTTGTTGTCCAATCACTACTGCATCATCTATAGTTTTACCCTTTGGCCACATTAGGACTTGGCCATCTACAAATGCAACCCTCATGCCTTTTGCATCCAATGCAGATATGAAGAGTAGGCTCTTCTTGAGCCCAGGTACATATAGAACATATTTCATCTTCAAATACTTCCCAGAGTCTAGGTTGTAGGAGGCTTCACCACTTACCTTGATAGGGTATTGATAGTCATCCCCAAGTTTCACCTTATGGGGTGACTCATGTTCAGATAGATTTGCAAAAGATTCTTTAAACCCAGTCATGTGTTTGGAAGCCCCACTATCAATAAGCCAATCATTACATCCATGAGAGATAGTACCTGTGAGAGCAGAGATTAGAACATATTCATCTTCACTAGATGAGTCATCACTTTCTTCTCTAGACTTCTTCTTGGGAGGTTCATCATCCTAGGCAGCATGAGCATGATATGTCTTCTTGTTGTTCTTCTTCATTTTGTTGAAGTTGTTGTTGTTGTTCTTTTTGTTCTTAGGACAATCTGAAGCAAAGTGTCCCTTCTCATTACATGTGAAGCATCTGAGATCTTTTTTATCTTTATGTTGCTGGTGGTGTGAATATTTCTTGGCACGAGAATGCTCCCTCTTTGACCTTCCTTTCTTGGTGTGTACTGTGAGAGCTTGATCTTCATTTACCATCTTTTCTTCTCGAGCCACAAGCCTTGCTTCTTCTTGTGATATTTCCTCCCATAGTCTACTGAATGAGATCAACTTCCTTCTTACATAGATTCCTTGGATGAAGGAGTCCCATGACCTACGTAGGCCATTCAATGTGGTCATGACAACTTTGCCATTGTCCACTACTTCATCCACAGCTTCAAGTTGTTCCTTGATATGAGAGACCTTAGAGAAATAAGATTGAATGGTCTCTCCATTCTGAAGCTTTACCCCTTTCAATTGGTTCCGCAGAGTCATCTTCCGATTTATGTTCTTCCCTTCAAAGAGCTTGGTTAGGGAATCAAACATCTCTTTGGGTGTCTTCAAAGATGACACATGTGGTATGAGATGGTCTTTTATAGAATCATCAATGATCCTCTTTGCCTTGACCAAATTCTTCTTATGTAAGGCCTTAGCCTCTTCTCCCTCTGGGACAGGTACCTCTTCACTTATGTAAGTATCCAATTCATTTTCTTCCAGGATTAACCCAATCCTATACTTCCATGTTTGGAAGTTATCATCCCCTTCAAGCTTATCCTCAATCTTGGTGTGGTGAGACATTTTAATGAGAAACTCAAATGGAAATAAAATATTTAGGTCTTACCACTTGATTTGCAGAAATCTGGATCTGGAGCTGGATTAGGGTTTGTTAGAGAAACCCTAAAAATTCAAAATGTGAATTTCAAACTTCTGAAAGGATAGAAAGATGCGCCTTGATGAGTTGATCATCCTAGTATACTCAGAAATTGAAAAATGCAAAGTTTCACCCTTCAGAAATGCTTTTCAATCTCCCGGATTCATTAGGGAGGACCCTGAATTAGGGTTTGAGTTTCCCAGAGATTCACCCAACCAAAAAGTTCGATCCAAAGCTCTAAACTTGGATTTTTCCAAGGAGCGTCCAGCTATGGTCTCAGAATTCATAAATTCCTATTTTTGTGGAAACCTTAATTTTTAGGGCAAAAAATGAAAGTGCCCAGAATTGAATTATGATTGGACAGAAAGACATGCCTTGTTGAGGAGAGTCAAAATACCCTACTGCATTTCAATATCTGTGGAGAGAAACCCAATAAACAAGAAGCCCTAGCTTCCGCAACTATATAGTGTCTTCTTCTCAGGTTAGCTCTGATACCATGTTAATTTTGAGCATTAATTCAACATACTCTAGGATCTTTACTGAGAGAATAACATGTACAACATATCAAGCATAACAATGCATATCAATCACACCAAGCAAACACATGAGACAATAGACACACAAAGTTTCACTGGGAAAACCATAAAGGTGAAAAACCCCACAACTTCCTTAGAGATAGAAAGAGAAATGATACAACCCAAGTACAAGAGATAGTCCTCCTAGCAACTACTCCTCCTTCCTCACTTGTGCGCCACTTTCTAGTGAGTGTAGAAGTGAATAATGAAGTGATCAAATAGAGTGCCTCCCGCACTTTAGTTATACATGACCTGACCTGCCTAATAAACTAGTAGGGCCGACTTGTCTAACTTAGTCTAATAACCCATGGTAATACTAATCAGGGTTGACCCACACTTGGTGGTCTAATAACCCATCACTTGCAAGTTGTGACACTTGTCAATACAAATGTCGACACTTATGTATAGAGGAATAATAACATCTCTATAGGAGTACAATATACATAGGTGAAATACATTCCGAAGTTACATATACATCAACACTTTCCAAGGCAAGATCTATGCATCATTAGTGCAATACGGAGGTAGAAAGAAATGATCAATAGGCTGACGGCCTCGAGCATGGTTCAAGGTGTTGTGCGACCTTGCAATGGAGGACATGGATATTTTGGATTTGATGGAGAATAAATACATGGATAGTTAGGAGGGAGTTATGTGCAATCCTTATTGGATAATACTTTAGTGCAGTTTAGTGAGAGGTTGGCTAGAGGAGGGAGCTTGTTTTATCAGGTGGGCAAAAATTGCAATGGAAATAGTCCACGATAGCCATCCTATTCTTCACATTGAGGCTATTTTAGATAGTTTACTATCTAAGAAGTGGGTTATTGGGCATGGAGGCGCTAGTTTATTGATACCTTGAAGAACTTGTTGAATGGCATGGGGAGACTAGACAAATTTGAGGAAGGGGTCGTGACCTTTCCTTTATACAACAATAATGTTGGTTCCAAAGCAATGTATACTTACTTGGAGGAGCGGAACAATTCGGTTATGAGTTGACGAATGGAGAAAATGAAGGATTCAACTAAGGAAATGCATGTATTCAACCTAAACGGTTTAGATTGGAAATTAAAACAAGTTGATAAGGAAGATGCTCCCCCACCAACGTGCATGGGTACCTAGAAGGAAACACAATGCTCTTTGGGTAGATTTGAGAATGATTGTTACGATGATATGGAGATCACGAGATTGTTCGTTGTAGGAAACACGAGGATTGTTGTGGATATGCCTCTCCAAAACTACTTAAGCGAGAAATACATGAATCCTAGTATGTACACCATGTTATACAACCAATTTGGTGTTTGTTATATTCTCTTATACCACCAGTTTGGTGTTTCTTATATTCTCAATTTAATTAATTGGTTGAGTAATCATACTCTTACGATGCTTCATTTTCATTGGTCCAAGCCTACTTTCTCTCAACCAATACATTCTTTTAACTCACTACATCATTCCTTTAATTGCTTGATCACTATAATGATTTAATTTCTTTTGCATTGTGTGGGGCCTTTGATATAGCCCTAGCTTGCTTTGTATGACCTTAAAATCAACATTAGACTATCACTACAACCAACATCAAATATATAACCATTTAAATTCCCAATCCTTATGCATATCTAAGCCTGAAGAGCAACGGGATTGGGGTTAATCTATCATATAAAATTTGACGAAATATTAATTTTAATTGCAACATAAAAGTTCAAATTCAAAATTAATGAAAAGAATGTGTGAAATATTAAATTGGACATAAGAAATGAAAATGAATAGAGTTTTATTAGAACAATATTTCCATCATAGACATGTCATGGACCTTCATGTTGTTATACCTAGTGTTGTTTGGTTCATTAGTGCCTAGTCTAGTGTCTTGGACCACATGTTTGTCCACATTTGACTACTTAGACTAGTGATATGCCTTATCCGCCTTGTTTTTCCACAAGAGCGCCATCTTTCCTTAGTTTTGGGAGTCAATGCGCCCCACTATCATGCATTTATGAGTAAGTTATGGCTTTTCCCCGTTTTAAGGAGTCTAAGGGCTCTACATGCTTGAGTTGGTAAAATTGGTGTATTAATGGCCACTAGTGCTCATAAAACCACTACAACACTACTTTGGCCCACACATAGGTTCATAATTATCCACTCATGGCTCATATAGGTGTTATTTACCAATTCGTGAGGTCCAAGTATGAGTTGGATGGCATTAATATCAATTAGTGGGGAATTAGTTTAGGTAAGCCCTCATTATTGTGAGCTACTCAACTTGCCACTAAGTCTCTCAATTTTCCTTCTGAGAGCATCTATATATTATGCACATGATATTGCATAATAACGCAATGGAAGATCAATCCACATGAGTGTTTTTCTCTTGTGTTATACTTAATACTTTCTTCATATTTCTTCTATTTTCGTGTCAATGTTTGGTAAATTCTAAGTAAAGCTTGCTCTAGTAATCTAGATCCACCTATGACACATATATAATTTGACATGGTATTAGAGCTTCATAGGGGATCCTAGTCTTGCTTCCGAAATAGATTTCCAAGTGTGTGTTTTGCAAGTGCCTACAACAACTTTAATATGGATTCAAAAGTTGTTCCTCTCCTCTCTCCATTCAACTATTCAGAGTGGAAAGAAAAGATGTGTGCATATCTCAACAGAAAATGTCTCTTTTATGTGTCCATTGGTGTTGTGAGCGAGCTAGAGTCTTATGAAGAGAAGTGTGATTGGCTCAATGGTTGTGATAGAGCATATGGAACTATGTGTCTATCTATACCTCCTAGAATGCATTATCTCATTGATTCTGTTGAGTATCCATTTGAGCTTTGGAGATATAGATAAAGCTCTTGGCATGAAGAAAGAAGATATTAGCTATATAGAGAGTAAGAAAAAAGGACACCTCCTCATGTGTTCTCCCTCCAAATGTCTCGGCCTCATGCATTTCTCAAGAAGTTGTTCAAATTGAAGAAGAAGAAGAAGAAGAAGATATAGATTCAACAAATGATCCAGCTCAACTTTATTCCTTTGTGGCTTCCTCTGTTTTCCATGAAGATAAAATACAAGTTGTTGCCATCAATATTGTTGAAGAGATGTCTCTCCATTCCACTTCTTTCTCCTCTATGTCTTCTATTACGAATTTTAAAGATGGTTTGTTGATTGGTGATCATAGGGAGCCTTCTCTACGAGAGGTTCTTTCTTCATATGAGAGTATTTGTTCTAAAGATGGTCAAGGAGAAGTATGGAATTAAAGTGAAGATCTCTCATTGTTTCACACTCTTTTGCTTCCTATGAATTCCTACACCATGACTAGCAGAATTTATTCAAGCTCATTTGAATATGGAGAAGCCTTAACCATCACATTGGCACATTTGGGCCTCTTGTTCCTCTTTCCTGGAGCTGATTACAACTCTCTTGGTTTGATGTTGATTCTTCAGGAGCCTTATGATTTGCTTGGGGTCACTTATTCTCAAGCATCTCAAGTATCTTTTGTACCTAGCACCCTGGTTGGTTCAAAGATCAAGTATGAAGAGCATCCTTCGATCTACTATTAGTGTTACTCAGTTGTTCTATATGGCTTCAGTTTCCATCATGTATTTGTACATGTACATGATCTAGTTGAGCACATTCCTCTTCTTCCCAAGAAGAAGGTTCCTCCAGACATATGAACAAGTTCACACCTACTTGTGTTTTGGAGTAGTTTATTTTTGGTGTATTTCATGTCCATTTTAGAGGGAGGATTTTCCCCAAGTGGTTTTTCCTCTTTCCTCACTTACATGGATTAATAAATTGTAAAGGGTGACCATAATCATTTGTTGCTTGGGCCCTATTTCTCATGATCACAACCATTTGGGCTTAAGGGGGAGTGTTAGAACAATATTCCCATCATAGACATGCCATGGACCTTCATGTTGTTCTACCTACTATTGTATGGCTCATTAGTGCCTATTCTAGTGTCTTGGACCACATGTTTGTCCACGTTTGACTACTTAGACTAGTGATATGCCTTATCCACCTTTTTTTCCATAAGAGCGCTATCTTTCCTTAGTTTTGGGAGTCAATGCGCCCCACTACCACGCATTTATGAGTAAGTTATGGCATTTCCTTGTTTTAAGGAGTCTAAGGGCGCTACATGCTTGATTTGGTCAAATTGGTTTATTAATGGCCACTAGTGCTCATTAAACCACTACTCCACTACTTTGGTCCACACATAGGTTCATAATTATCCACTCATGGATCTCATAGGTGTTATTGACCAATTCATGAGGTCCAAGTATGAGTTGGATGGCATTAATGTAAGTTACTGGGGAATTAGTTTAGGTAAGCCCTCATTATTGTGAGCTACTCAACTTACCACTAAGTATCTCGATTTTTCCTCCTGAGAGCATCTATATATTGTACACATGCTATTGAATAATAATGCAATGGAAGATCAATCCACATGAGTGTTTTTGTCTTGTGTTCTACTTAATATTTTCTTCATATTTCTTCTATTTTCGTGTCAATGTTTGGTAAATTCTAATTGAAGCTTGCTTTAGTAATCTAGATCCACTTGTGACACATATAGAATTTGACAAGTTTCCTAATGTTTCTGATATCCTAACAGCTCAAATACCTGGATAATTGATGGTTTTCCTCGTATGATATTCCTTTAATGTTTCTCCAATAGATCTCCTCTGGTAGTTGTTTTCCTAATTTAACCAGCAATTAAAGAGTAAAAAGAAAATTAACATTTTTTTGACTAAATAATAATTAAAAAGACTTGAGTGCATGAATACCTGGATCAGATCCTCTTGGTTTCGAGATTAAATTATTGGAGTAGTTTAATATTGGATCAAACCTCACTCCACTAGACGAAGCAGCAGTGAAGTCAACATTGAATTTTTTGTTGCTATGTTGGATCGAGGGAGGTTTTCTCCAAGATTATCCAAATCCTAATTTATTCTCTACTGAACAAGGCCAACCATGTGAAGGTGGAAGCTCTCATGTCTCCTCCCTCCCATCACAACACTCTCAATTGCCCAGTACTCAATCTATCTACTAGAAAATAGTTGAAAGCAACACATTACGATTCATGCATAGACACTAGCAAAATAAAAAAGTTCCTAAAGACACATATGTGGTTTTATCCATAAAGAAACATATAGCAAACATGCATTAACATATATTAACATTCATTCATTCATAGACACAAAATACTTCATCTCAATAAATTGTATCATAAAAAATATGTTTACATAATATGAAACAAGATCATTCTAATTATATAACCAGTAAAATTATTTACTTCTTGATCTACTAGAAAATAGTTGAAAGCAACACATTAAGATGCATGCATAGACACTAGAAAAACAAAAACGCTCATAAAGATACATGTATGGTTTTGTACATAAAGAATCATTCATTCATAGACACAAAATACTTCATCTAAATAAATTGGATAAAAAATAAAATGTTTACATAACATGAAACAAGATAGTTCTAATTATATAACAAGTACCATCATTTATTTCTCATTCTCTTTTTCTTTTTTAAGAAATTAGAAAAGATGTCGGATGTGCCTTCCTCCCCTTCAGTTGTTCTGGGCTCTATATGTCTTATTCACAACCTGTTTAGACATCGACGTTACTACAAGGGGGTCGGGGCATGAACTGTAATAAGAAAGAAATGTTAAATTGATATTTTTAGTTATTATTGTTACAAGTGTTTTATTAATAAAAAGACCAACAGAGTGTTCTTTACATGCTTTAGTAGTGGAGGCAAGTGAAGTAGTTTTAGACGTGGCCATATATTCTGGTTCTTCTTGTCTGGCCTCATCCTCTACATGCTCTGGAGTTGAAACAAGAAAGGTTATAATTAATACACTGTAATGTCCCCAGTTTGGCCCCATGGCATTAACGTTATAAATGATGTAATCTTAGTATGAAATCATGGTGAGGAGCCCAAGGCCAAGGCCCCGCCATCGATTTCGTGATGCATCTGGTTTGCATGCTAGCAATGCACATTGGAAATTCAAATATCATGTAATATGCTTTTTAATAAAAATACCCACAACTAGCTATGCAATGCAACAATGAGATGGGGGCATGATTTCACAAGGGATTGGGGGTGGGGGAATTCAAACCCTTGAGCCACTAGAGTCAAGCCAAGTGTCAATGAGAGAACCCATCAAACCCTCAACTACCCATGTTGACTTTTGTACCCAACCATTGATTTCTCCCAAGAGTTGGTTGGGGTGGTAAATGCCTTAAGAATGGGGAGGTATAGCTGTCCAAAATTGGGTATGGGCAAGCCACCCTTCATGGAAAATCGTGTTGGTATCCTTGAGCAAGAATAGAGCCACGAAATTCCTCCCTAATCCATTATTCACCATGGCCTTGCTCTCTCACGCAGCTCTAGCTGCCTGGGCGTTTTCCTCCCTCAGTTTTCTGTGTTCCCTTTCATCTTTTAGCTGGGAAGGGGCGTTTTTGTGTTGGTTACTAGTGGGGAAAGAGAGCAAAACATTTTTGGGTCTTCCTGGAGGTCGTTTAGTCCATTGGAAAGGATCCTAACCAGTGGAGAGAAATCGGTTTTTCTCCCTGGGGTTGAAATCGAAATTCCACAGTTCGTTTGGGTGAACCACGAGTTGGGAGAACCAATGTGGACCCTGTTTTGTGGACGCCTTTGTTGTAAATGTGTAACCCTGCCAATAATCGTTTTGCTGTGAGAAGAAAGAGTATGTTGGGGTATGGGTAATGGGTAATCCATTGTTCTGGCTTGAGCTTGAGAATGAGCATCCATTGTTCCCTTGTAGCCTGATAAACCCAGTTGGACTGGCTTGGCTGAGATAAAATGGTTAATGGGATGTGGTTGAGCTGGAATGTTCCCTGTGAGAATCATGCCCAGCTCGGGGGTGGCCTTCGGATGGACTCAGTATAAGCTGTCGAAGAGCCTATGGCTGGGTGGAACGTTGCAGCGACATAGCTAGTTGCTTGAGCAGTTGCAAAAATGAAGATAAGTGTTTTTATGCCTCTATATTTAATTCTGCACTATATTAATTCAATGATAATTGATATGCTGTATGCATGAGTAATGTGTGTGGATGTTATTTTACTTCCACTGTGCATAGTTGATTTGCTTTACATATGCACATTAACATTTTTGTTTATATGAATCTAACTAATGGGCTGAGATCATGCAAAAGCCCTGAATTTGGCATCATGTACCCTGCCTTGCCATGGTTGAATGGGTGGGTACGTGACATTTGGTATCAGAGCTGCTGGTTGCAGAATTGGACCTCTATGGGCCAAATCCAATTACAGTCATCTCTGACAGAAAGAAAGTTTTCAAT
Organism: Larix kaempferi; assembly: GCA_027924585.1. Taxonomy (NCBI): domain Eukaryota; kingdom Viridiplantae; phylum Streptophyta; class Pinopsida; order Pinales; family Pinaceae; genus Larix; species Larix kaempferi. The sequence goes on along the minus strand of BSBM01001504.1, from coordinate 880,355 downwards.
TTGTTCAAGTCTGTTTGAAAATTTTGTTTAAGACTGTTTCGGAAGGAATTCCCGAATGTCTTCCGAAACTGCGGAAGCATTCGGCGAATTGCTCCGAAACTGCGGAAACATTCCGCGAGTTTTTTTTTCCGCAACGCGGAAGAGTTCGGGAAGTCGCCGCGAAACTGCGGAAGGAATTCCCTTCCGAAATTTGCGGAAGGAATTCTCTTCCAAAATTTGCGGAAAGATTCCGCGAGTTGTTCCGCAACGCGGAAAAATTCGGCGAACTGCTCCGAAAAAGCAGAAAATTTTGTTTAAAGTTTGTTTCGGAAAGAATTTGGGAAGTTGTCCCGAAACTGCGGAAAGATTTCGCCGAATAGTTTCGAAGTTGCGGAATACTTCGGCGAGTCGTTCCGAAGTTGCGGAAGACTTCGGCGAGTCGTTCAGAAATTGCGGAAGACTTCGGCGAGTCGTTCCGAAGTTGCGGAAGACTTCGGCGAGTCGTTCCGAAATTGCGGAAGGCTTCAGCGAATTGCTCCGCAATTGCGGGAGCGTTCGGCGAATCGCTCCGCAACGGGAGCATTCACCGAATGGCTCCGAAGTTGCGGGAGCATTCACCGAATGGCTCCGCAACTGCGGGAGCCTTCGCCGAATGGCTCCGCAATTGCGGGAGTGTTCGGTGAACCATCCTGCAACGGGGGCCCGAAAAAAAAAAAAAAAAAGTAACGAAAACTTGATTTTTGAATAGCAAGAACATCCGGACTCAGAATGAAATGATTCCTGTGGGGCTCGGAGGCCATTGACGAGGACCATGAAAGAACCAGTGAAGACCCCTAGCCCATTACACTCCGATTTGACAGAAAATGGATAATAGTGACTTTCGAAGGACGGAGTCCCGAGGCTTGACGGAAGGTCGGTTTGAGCTGAAATTGATCAGGCGCGGCCATGAAGCAGGAACGATGTTAAGTTCAGAATCTTGGAGACAAACTCCAAAGGATGTGGAGTCGGGGTGAGAAAGAAGGCCAAAAAGCACTGTTCCGGGCCACTTTTTCGAGATTTTGAAAAGCTTGTGGGTAGTAAAAGTGACCCTAGATGTGGGAATCAAAAATTTTACTGAACTAGACATTTCATAGTCTCATTAAGACAGATAGTTTCCGTTAGACGAAGATTTCCCAGAAATGCACCGTTTGAGAGATAGCCATTTTTGGCCCAAAATTTGGAATTTTGTAAAAATGTGAAAAGTGTAGTAAAACCCATAAATTCATAGAAGATGAATGGTGCATCGGAATTGGAATCCGTGAATTGATGAGTGTTCCTTGCTATATGAACTAACTTCATCCGATAGATAAGTTTTTGTGATTCTTCATGGATTTCCTCCCACAGGTGGCTAAAGTTGGCATTCTGGACCAAGATGCAACTGTGTAAAATGTGCAGAATTGGAGTGAAAGTTGTCATTTTTTAAAAGATGCAGTTTCCACACCCGGTGTCGGAATGAAGTATGAAGACACGCATTGGAAAGCTTGTCCAGCAGGGAACAAGGATGCATGACTAGAGTTTGAATGAGGTCTACATATATCATAGCGATTTAGTGCAGAAGAGTGCGAGTGGCTATTTTGACAAACAAATTTTGTCGTCAATATGGGCAATTTCTACAATTGCATGATATGGAAGAGGAATTCCATGTTACGATGAGGGATCAAAAAGGGAATAATTCCTTAAACCCCTGTTTGTTATTATACTTATAATTATGAAATTGTCATATGGCATAAGAATGTTAAAAATGTAAGGGATTACATAGATGTATATGCGCTAGATAACATCTTAACAAACATTGCATAGTGCATATGGAAATGCTTGTGCCTAAATGGGATATTGCATATTGGTAGAATAATGAAGTCTGCATATGCAATGAACCACTAATGGAGAATATCATGGTTGATAATCACTATTGATGTTGGTATTGGCTGTAGGACCAAAGATAACAAAGAGCATGGCTAAATGTGTTGAGGATGTTGTTGCATGAAGCCAACAATCTTATGCAGAAAGGATGGTGCAACAAATCTATGATCATAAAGTTGGCAGAAGGACTGATTAGCCTTGGTAAGAGGCCAACTGATCAGGTAACATCAAGCGATGTTAATGGTAACCATGTAGGTAATGATTATTGGTGCCAAATTGCATGAATGTTGAAAGAGGATTTGGTAAGATCTCTTCAACCATGTTTGAGCTATGTTGAGTTAGTTTGCACGTGATATCGAATACCGATTGGGACTGTTAACCTACCAATCTTGGTGAGGTGTGGGTAAGTGAAGGAAATGATCCTTACACTTTATGACTGTTTAGAAATCTCAATGCATTCATATGAATTTATATCATGCCATGTGTATGTTGATTATGTACTTAATAACCAAAGCAAGTGAGGACTGGTGGTCCTGATTATGATAATGCAAGTTATATGAGATATTCATGTTTCGATCATAATATACTTGAATGCATAGTACTCATGAAACAATGTAAGGTAGCATTGAGTAGATGTGCATTAAGAGATTTTATAAACCTTGTGATGCATTGTATGAATGCATAGGGATGATGCATATGTTATTGCAAAATAAATAATGAATGAAATGATGAATTGATGATAATTCTAGGATCATTTCATGGGCTGTTATGAATGCAGAATAGTAAGTGCATGAAGAGCCCAATCATGATCGATGGGCTGTTAGAATGCTCTATGGAAGGACAGAGTTGTATGAATGATATGACTGTGAGATAATGAATATTTACGATTTATTTAAGTTGCATGGATAGTGTGACTATGTCTTGAAATTCTATTGTGATAATGATGCATATATAGAAATGTATATATTTCATTGCATTTCAAATGTTAAGCAACTGAAGGTGTTTGAATTATTGAGTATTATAATTCTGAGATCACTTCAGTGACTGTTATGGCAAGGAATGATTATGTGCATAGATACTCACAACGTGTTTTGCTGATTGAGGTTTCAGTTTTCAGGTAGAAAAGTCTTGCGTATGGCAATGAGGATAAGCCCATAGTAAAGACCGAGATCTACCATGTGCAGAAGCCAAAGGTTATGAGAAGGTTCTCATGGTTGTAATTTATGCATGAAACAAATTTGAAAATTGTCTAGTTTAAGTTTATGAGAGTAGTCTCATAGTTGCAAATCTAATTTCTGTAGGAAAACAGATTTACAAATTTCAGATTTGAGAATTTGCTTATAATTGCTAATGACTGTTTGGCTTATATAGAATTGTGTCAGGAGGACATGTTGTAGGAGGATGTTCAGGTATGGTAGCAAGGGTGAAACCATAATGGGCAGAGTGATACCACCTACAAGAGCCAAACAATATGAGGATAGCCTCATTGCTAAGCAAATCAATTTCTGTAGGAGACAGAATTGTAAATTCATATTGAATTTAATTATTAATGCTATTGATTGGTTATGGAACAATCATATTTGAAGTATTGCTAAATGTTGTTGACTATTTGGCTATTTGATAAAGTGTGCCAGGATGACACATTGCAGGAAGACCATGTGTGATGGTCTGCAGAAGCCAAACTAGATGGGAAAGACCCCATGCTTGGGAAATGGGTTTCGAGTGAAACGCCATTGTCTCAGCCAAACTGCATGTCGGTAAACCATGAAAGTGAGATGGTAAAGCTATGCCCAGAAGGCATGTGAGACACATATGCAAAATGAATGAGTATTCTGTGACCCTAGACAAGAACATGCATGTCTAAATTATTAGGGTTAATATGCAGAGCATGCTCTATCTTATTTATATCATTGCAAACTGCTTGAGTATGATTAGGGCCTACATGGCGCACATCGGAAAGGGGGTGCACACATTTTTTGGTGCTGGGTCATGTTAGGGTTTTCAATATTGACTATTCAATATTGACTACACCCTAAGGGAATGGACGCATTCCTGGTGTTTCAATACTTGATAGTGAATGATATGAAATATGATTACGATTTTTTAGCAACAATACTGATGAGTCTGCTTATCCTTCTTGTGCTATCAGCTTACACAGATGCAATTTGGTGTTGCACGTAAGAGGCAAAGTGAAGAAAGGGTGCTCAAGAGGACTGTATGGGCAGTGGTAACCTTTCTACGCTCACACTAAAGGACACTAGAAGGGATGGATAGGCCCAGGGAGCTGTGTTGCAGAAAATGGGTATCATCCTTGTGTAGTGTGAGTGGGTATTGTGGGGCCATGCTAGCCTGCAGTCAAGTGAGTCACCTATGGAGTTCCTGGAGGGAACCACTGGTTGCACAAGAGAAGGAGCCACGTAATCATATTATGTTGTTCATATTGTCTAATAAACCCAGTCGATGTACTGGCTTGGCAATGGTTGTTGTATGCCTGATAAACCCAGTCGGCGTACTGGCTTGGCATTGGTAATTTGGGAGTTGTGGCGAAAGGTTGCTGGATGCCTGATAAACCCAGTCGGTGTACTGGCTTGGCATGTTGTTAAATTAATGCCTAACAAACCCAGTCGGTGTACTGGCTTGGCATTGGTTACTTGCATGTTGTGGAGGTATTGGTGAAAAGGTGTTATTTCCTGACAAACCTAGTCGGAGAACTGGCTTGGAAATGGTTATTGTATGCTTGATAAACCCAGTCGGCGTACTGGCTTAGCATACTGATTTTTGAAATGCTTGATAAACCCAGTCGGCGTACTAGCTTAGCATACTGATTTTTGAAATGCTTGATAAACCCAGCTGGCGTACTGGCTTAGCATACTGATTTTTGGGATGCCTGATAAACCCAGTCGGCGCACTGGCTTGACATTGCCTATTCGGATGATGTTGTGGAGCAGCATGTGTGCTGGCCAAGCATCCACCCCACAGGTGATCCAAGGCTTGTAAATCAGAGAAGGAAACCTGTGGAGTAGTGAGGAAATGCACAATACAGATAAGTATTCATTTTCATTTAATTCTTGTTGGAATAATGAAGATTTCAGGCACGAATCTTATTGCAACCAAGCTAATACACTGTTGTTTCTTTGTTGGAAACCTTGGCCATCACAGGAAACAAGGACCTTGAAAGAGCTATAAATGCTTGGTAAAACCAGAGAGTAACTGGATGAGAGCTATAAATGCTTGGTAAAGCCAGAGAGTAACTGGTTCGAACTATAAAATTCTTGGTAAATTCAGAGGGTAGTTGGTGGGAACATTAACCACTTGATGTTGTGGAGAAGCCGGCATGCTGGCCAAACATTCCCTTAAACAATTGATAAAACCAGTCAGCGTACTGGCCTGGCATTGCCTATTCGAATGGTTATGGAGTAGCCTGCGTGCTGGCCCAACATTCATTGTTGTATCCACGGAGAAATCCAATGCTTGAAAAGCAAAGAAGGATCCTGTGGGATAAAGTGAAGACATCCTATAAAGATAAGTATTTGGTTATCTTGCAACTCTTGCTTATGAATATACATGTGTATATGATTTAATTATGATTTCTTAAATTCTCATTTGGAGGTAAACCCTATGAAAATACACTAAACATGTGAATTGACTCCATGATTGAGTGTAGGTATTGCTGGAAGCAAGGACTATGAAAGCGTCTGGAGGATGCATGGGGACATGTGACCGTCCTAAAGAGAGCTCAGTACGAGCGGTAATGAAAAGATGGTGCTAGTGGAACTGTGTGGGTCCTAGCAGCCAAAGGTTCTGTAAGCAACAATGGGGAAGGGTTCCCTAGTTGAAAGGCATTAGACAGACCTTAGACACTAAAGTGTCATAGCCAATAAAGGGCAAGTCAAGCATTCACATTGAAGTGAAAGAAGCCAAGAAGCATAGAACCACCAGCGATGGTGTGGCTCCGGATTGGAACAAGACTAAGAGGGGGAAAACTCTTACTCTTCTCTTTCTTTTGACTGATGCATCTTAGAAACAAAGGATTGTTGAGTGCATGTCATAAATAAAAACAAATTGTGTTTCATTGCTTGAAATGAATTGTGAATGCTGAAATAGTTATTTTCTTGTGAAAGGATGAACATGAATGAGTTCATGTGTGTGTGGGAAAGCATGAAATGTGTGGAAGTCTCATGAGTAAAGCATGGACGTTCTAAGTCAATTAGGAAAATAATTGACTAATTTTATTATTGTGTTATGCTTGTACTAATAGGAATTGTCATGATAAGTCTCACAGATAGTTGCCGGGACAACAAGAAAGATGGCATCCATGAAATTCCAGACTTGTAGATCAGCTGGAAGATAAACAAATGGAAGGGATTGCTCGGGAGCAATGCCCACTTGTGGAGCTGGAAGACCAAAGCTAACAGGAGCAGCTTGTGGAAGCCAGAGGACTTGATAGTGAAAGGTCAAAGTAAAGAGACGAATTGCAGGACAGACCTGCCACCATCTGTGAATTATGAATCATGTGTAAAGTGGGTATATAGTCCGAAGTGTTGAAACACCGAGGACGGTGTTATTCCAAGGGGAGGGGAATGTAATGTCCCCAGTTTGGCCCCATGGCATTAACGTTATAAATGATGTAATCTTAGTATGAAATCATGGTGAGGATCCCAAGGCCAAGGCCCCACCATCGATTTCGTGATGCATCTGGTTTGCATGCTAGCAATGCACATTGGAAATTCAAATATCATGTAATATGCTTTTTAATAAAAATACCCACAACTAGCTATGCAATGCAACAACGAGATGGGGGCATGATTTCACAAGGGATTGGGGGGGGGAACATTCAAACCCTTGAGCCACTAGAGTCAAGCCAAGTGTCAATGAGAGAACCCATCCAACCCTCATCTACCCATGTTGACTTTTGTACCCAACCATTGATTTCTCCCAAGAGTTGGTTGGGGTAGTTAATGCCTTGGGAATGGGGAGGTATGGCTGTCCAAAATCGGGTATGGGCAAGCCACCCTTCATGGAAAATCATGTTGGTCTCCTTGAGCAAGAATAGAGCCACGAAATTGCTCCCTAAGCCATTATTCACCGTGGCCTTGCTCTCTCACGCAGCTCTAGCTACCTGGGCATTTTCCTCCCTCGGTTTTCTGTGTTCCCTTTCATCTCTTAGCTGGGAAGGGGCGTTTTTGTGTTGGTTACCAGTGGGGAAAGAGAGTAGAACGTTTTTGGGTCTTCCTGGAGGGTCGTTTAGGCCATTGGAAAGGATCCTAACCAGTGGAGAGAAATCGGTTTTGCTCCATGGGGTTGAAATCGAAATTCCACAGTTCGTTTGGGTGAACCACGAGTTGGGAGAACCAATGTGGACCCTATTTTGTGGACACCTCTGTTGTAAATGTGTAACCTTTCCAATAATCGTTTTGCTGTGAGAAGAAAGAGTATGTTGGGGTATGGGTAATGGGTAATCCATTGTTTTGGCTTGAGCTTGAGAATGAGCACCCATTGTTCCCTTGTAGCCTGATAAACCTAGTTGGACTGGCTTGGCTGAGATAAAATGGTTAATGGGCTGTGGTTGAGCTGGAATGTTCCCTGTGAGAATCATGCCCAGCTCGGGGGTGGCCTTCGGACGGACTCAGTATAAGCTGTCGAAGAGCCTATGGCTGGGTGGAACGTTGCAGCGACATAGCTAGTTGCTTGGGCAATTGCAAAATTGAAGATAAGTGTTTTTATGCCTCTATATTTACTTCTGCACTATATTAATTCAATGATAATTGATATGCTGTATGCATGAGTAATGTGTGTGGATGTTATTTTAATTCCACTGTGCATAGTTGATTTGCTTTACATATGCACATTAACATTTTTGTTTATATGAATCTAACTAATGGGCTGAGATCATGCGAAAGCCCTGAATTTGGCATCATGTACCCTGCCTTGCCATGGTTGAATGGGTGGGTACGTGACATACACTATTTGAAATTAAATATTTTTAATTGTAGTACATACTACAAATATTTTATAACACATAAAATACATCCAATACTGAGTTGAACATCAGTTGCAAGTGGCACTCCACAGTCACTGGGCCCATGTGTCCACTACTTGGGAAATTTGTATCTACATTGGTTTCATGCTTAAAAGAAAAAAACACATTCCTTTATGGTCAAAAATAATAACTAGTAGATTGTACAAATAATAAATTATAAATACCCTTTGTTGATTTTTTGTACCTAAGTGTCAAGTTGGGTGTTGGAAGGCTCTACTTTCCCCAAGTTTCTCCTGCGTTCAACCAAGGCTTGATAGCCATGATAATAAGAATGCTTGAGGTCTTCCTCCATAGGAGCCTCATTGAATTGTGCACCCTGCAAATTTGCATAAGAACATGATTTTTTCTTCTTCTGTGATATAATAAATTAAAATTGTTAACAATTTATAATTTCGATTCAATTTTTCTTTTTATACTTACAAATTGTGTGACCAATTTTGAGTAAACACCCGGGCCAAGTTTATGCTAGCCATGTTTATCTATTGTAGCCTTGGTGGCTTTGGATGTATCTGGGAGCCTATATTCAAGAGATTCAAATACTTAATTAGATATCGCAATGATGATAAAGCATCACAATTACATTATTAAAAGTATCTCATACCTTCCTGATCCAAGTGGTGTCTTCCCTTATTTTCAAAGCGTCTTATCCTTTGCATCTTACACGAGGGCCTTCCACTCCCTCTCTGGAATCGCTAGAGGGCACTCATACATAGGGTTCTTTTGCATATGAACCCTATGCTGGTCACGCATATATAATAATGATAAGCCTTCCTTTGAGTTAAGTCCGATTTTGTTGAAGGTACCCTCACTGAACAGGCCAACCAACTTGTTGATAAATTCATGCTTTAAATTGAAACTTTGGGAATTCCACCTTGTGCGTATGGTGGGCCCAAAGAGTGTTGGAATATTGGTCAATAATGAGAGGGGGGGTGAATCAGTATTGTTAACTTTTTACCATTTTAAACCACTTATTAAACTTATTTAAAACATGGAATCAACAAGATACAAGTGTTGAATATTGTAACTTCTAAGAATATTATATTTATACATTATTTATTCTGGAGATGTTCCATCCCTCTGAGGTGATTTTATTATGTATCCGGAGATGTTTATTCCTCCGAGAAGTTGTGGTAACTAGGGTTATTAGACCCACCATGTGGGGGTCGGCCCAGTCAGTTATAATAGGGTATTTAACCTAATGGTTAAATACGAGCCTACATGTACTTGTGTAAAATATATGTCAGAGTAGTGTATAAATAGAGGAGGTGTGTTTCTCATTTGATACACACACTCACTTGAGAGAGGCGCACTTGTGGAGGAGAGGTCTGCTATGGTGGAGGAGGAGATCATTTCTTTGGTTTGCATCTTTGTATATTGCTGGTCATCTATATTGAGGAAGCTTTGCTGGGTTTTCTACCCCATGAGGGTTTCCCAGGATAAATCTGTGTCTCTTGTGTTTATGCTATGCTTGTTGTTTCTTCAGTGATCCTGTATATGCTATTATTGTGAAATGGAATGTAATGCTGCTATTTTCTGTCTTAGAATGTTTAATCTTAACATGGAATCAGAGCTAAACTGAAGGAAGGCAAGGTATGGCACTTACGACACTTGCTTTACTTACGACAATTTGAAGGTTAGGGTTTTATATATCAAAAACTAGTCATCGTGGAACTTTCACTATAAATCCATTTTGGATAAGTTTTAGGATCTGAAACCTTTACAAGTTGTAGATAACATCTCCAGGTATCTTGTGTCCAAAGGGAACCCTCAGATTCATTGCACTTTGTAAGTTATGATCAGTACAAGTTAGGGTTTCTGCCTCTTCCAGATCTCAGTCAAAATCAGGTGACCTAGGAAAAAAGGTCATAACTTGGGCTAGGAAGCTCCAAATGAAATTTCATAAAATGTGAAAGGTAGTACACAGACTGTACTATCTCAAGAAACTTTTTCAGAGGCCGAAGTTGAACCAGTGACACGTGGCACACCGTACAAGTTCGCTCTCCTGTTTTATCCCATAAACAGGTCACGTTGCGACACTTGGCATAACTCTCTCTCAGAGAGTCCAATTGAGGTAAGACCTATCAGGATGGAAAGATAACATGGCGAGCTATCTCAGAAAAAGTTTTCAGAGGCCGAAGTTCAAACAGTGACACGTGGCACACCGTACAAGTTCGCTCTCCTGTATTATCCCAAAACAGGTCACGTTGCGACATTTGGCATAACTCTCTCTCAGAAAATCCAATTGAGGTCAGACCTATCAGGATGGAAAGATGATAGGTCAGGCTACTACAAAAAGAGTTTTCAAACCCTGTGGAGCAAAAATTTCGGAGTTATAGAAGAAACAGTCAGGTACATATTTCTATCAAAACAGAATTATTTTTGGAGCACCTTTATTCATGGCTTCCGGAATTTAGGGTTTCAAAGAAAGTTAGAATTTTTGGAATAGGAATCCACGGCTGAATGCTACTCAGGAAAATAGAAATTTAGAGACCAAGATCAAATTTTTTGGTTGGGTAGAAGACCGGGCTTGATTAAACCCTAGCTTGGGATTTTGATCGAAAAGATGGAAAATTAGGGCTTCAGCAAAAGTTGGAATTTTTGAAGTCTGTAACCACGGCTGGAAGCTCCTCAGAAAAATAAGAGTTTAGAGCCTTGGATCAAACCTTTTGTTTGAGCAGAAGGGTGGGCTTCACCAAACCCTAGTTCGGGATCCTGTCCAGAAGATCCAGAAGTTTCAAAGGCAATTTTGAGGGGTCAAATTTTGGAGATTTCAAAATTGAAGTATGCTAGTTTGATCAACTTAGCAAGACACATCCTTCCATTCATTCAGAAGTGTGAAAGTCAAAGATTGAATTTTTAGTGTTTCTCTAGCAAACCCTAATCAAGCTCCAGATCAAGTTTCAGGGGAGTTGAGGCTAAGGCCTTACATAAGAAGACTACAAGAAGTCTCGACAGGTATGACTCAAGGAGGTTCAGGTATGTCTTGAAATCTGATTCCTGATTAAATTCATAATGTGTTTGTTTTCATATTATTTGTTAGTACAATCTTGATTAATGTTAGACTTATCTTATCACCCTAGTAACAGTATGAATGCATGTGAATGATCAAAGACATTCATTGATTAGGGCTATATGATTGTACTAATGCATTATGGTGTTGTGTGAGGTTGATGTTGTCTGCTAACAAGATTCAGGTACATCACGAAAGACAAATCAAGTTCCACATGAAGACAAAGACTCATCCATAATCTTTGTTCTACTTACGAGGTATGTATGACTTTGATATATTATGCTTAACCTATGAGACATGCAGGTTCTAGCTCAGGATCTCTAAATCATTGAAGAGATTGTTTAGGTATGTTGTACATAACTAAGCAGGTATACTAATCCAGGTATGTTTTCCTATGTCATGTTAGAATCTTACCTTGTGTTAGGATCCCTTATATAAGTATACTTGGTATGATTGGTTATGCTTATTAATAAAGTTAATCAAGGGTTTATGCACATTATGTCTCTTATCTTGATTGATGATTTAACTAACCAGAAGAGTACTATGATCAAACAAGAATATGCATGAGTAAAAGAAGACTTCCTTGAAACCCTGAATACTAATGATCATGACTATACATATTCAAGATTATTTAGAATTAGAATGTTTTGAGAATACACTAATGAATGTATGTTTGTGTATGAGATCATGAGGATGACACTAGTGCACACTTGAGCATGCACAGTGGTACAGAATGAATAGAGGTTCAGAAGACATATAGAAGATCAAGCGGGAGGCAACCACACAAACATAAAAGATAAGTATTTGAGTTGTTATTAGAAATAGTAAATGATATTGCTCGTATGCATATTTGTATTCCTAGAATATATCATGCTACTAATATGCATATGATTGGTAAGTTGGACAAACATTCCATTGTTGCTTGTCTAGAATGAAACCTCTTTGTTGACATGCTGAGAGCTGTGCACACTCTCGATAGTATGTTCTGGTAGAGATGGAAGGCATCTAGATAGCCACTGTATGCATACAGGATATGGGAAAGTGTTGTGCCAAAGTATTGGTCAAAATAGTTGCATAACTATGTAAATGATATCTGTATGCATAATAGGTTATCATGTCAATATGATTTGATGATTATGAATTATTACTAATCATGTACTTAATTTTGATTTGTAGGAAAGATCATGGAATGATGAACACTGAACGAGTGATGGATGTTCAACAAGAAGATTTACAAATCAAACAAAATATAGAAGGCTCATTGCTAGAAGATTCTCTTAGAAAGAGGAAGAGAATCATGACAGATGTTTGCTCCAAGTGGATAGATAAGACCATTCTCTTAATGGTGTAATTAAAGAAGAAGTGTGAATCAGGTTCTGTATGGGTACCTAGGATTGGTAGTCAATTGATGAGCTTAATGATCATCATGGGTGATGTGGATCTCAACCTTTGCTACAAGTTTGAATATGGCTTCTATACACATATGACATGGATGCAAGAAGGAACTCACCACAGAGTTCGAATGATTTTGAGGCTCATATTAGTAGACCCATCTGGCGAGAGATGGCACAGATAGATATGCAGAAGATCACTCAATGCAGAGTGTGAATAATGGACAATTGATAGCTTCATGACAAAGCTTGGGCTTTACCAGAAGTAAAGCTGATCCTAACCTTTACCTTAAGGTTGTGGATGATGAACCTATCATACCATTATTGTGTGACGATGATCTCTTTCTAACAAGGAATGAGAAACAGATCATGAAAATGGCTGCAGAAATGAAAATGAAAGATCTCGGATTAATGCACTACTTCTTAGGTCTAGAAGTATGGCAAGATCCAAAAGGAATCTTTTAAACCAAGGTAAGTATGCTGTGAAGTTTCAAAAAATATTTGATATGTTGGAGTGTAAAGCCATGGCCACTCCCATGGACTCCAACTTGAATTTATTAGTTAATGACTCATCGGATTTAGTGGACCTAACCCTATATAGACAAATCATTGGGTCATTGATGTATTTAACAAATACTAGGCCAGATATATGCTTTGATGTAAATACCCTAAGTCAGTATCTAGTAGAACCTAGAAAGGTTCACTTAATAGCTACAAAGCATGTAGTGAGGTACCTAAAAGGTACATTAGATTTTGGTCTATATTATCTTAGAGGTCATGAACTCCGATTACATGGTTACTCAGATTCTGATTGGGCAGGAAGTGTCTCAGACAGAAAGAGTACATCAGGTGGATGTTATAGTCTTGAATCTACCATGATCTCATGGTTCAGCAAGAAACAATCTAGTGTGGCTCTCAGTACTACTGAAGCAGAATATATAGTTGTCTGCTCTGGCAGCTGTGAAGCAGTATGGCTTCAGAAGCTATTATATGGTGTTTGACTTAGAAATGGATTCCACTGTGATTATGTGTGACAATCAAAGCTGCATCAAGATGATAGAAAATCTTGTATTCCACGATAAGTCAAAACACATTGAGATCCGATACTTCTATATACGAGATATGGTGCAGAGAGGAGCTATCAAGCTCAAGTATATAAGCACTGAGGATCAAATTGCTAATATCCTGACCAAACCTCTGTCTCGAGTAAAGTTTGAACACTTCCGAGATAAGCTTGGTGTAGTTCAAAAGGACCCTCCTCGAAAGGGGGAGTAGCACAGTATCTGATAACAAGTCCATCTCATCAATGATGAGGTTACCTATTTACTGCATTTAATTACCTAGAATTATTTAGATTTAGGACTCTTATATTTTGCTTTTGATACTAGATATACATGCTTTTGATGTTAGATATACATGCTTTTGATGATAGATGTATATATGTTTTGATGATGATGATACATGTTTTGGTTATACATGTTCTGATGATGATGATACATGTTTTGGTTATACATGTTTTGATGATGATGATACATGTTTTGATGATGAGGATACATGTTTTGTTATACATGTTTTGATGATGAGGATACATGTTTTGTTATACATGTTGTGAGGGGATTGGATCATCCCTGGACTTCAGTCCTAAAGAAGAGCCGTAGACGTATGTCTTCGAGAATGAAGTTCTTGGTGAACATGTGAGGGGATTGGATCATCCCTGGACTTCAGTCCTAAAGAAGAGTCGTAGACGTATGTCTTCGAGAATGAAGTTCTTGGTGAACATGTTGTGAGGGGATTGGATCATCCCTAGACTTCAGTCCTAAAGAAGAGCCGTAGACGTATGTCTTCGAGAATGAAGTTCTTGGTGAACATGTGAGGGGATTGGATCATCCCTGGACTTCAGTCCTAAAGAAGAGTCGTAGACATATGTCTTCGAGAATGAAGTTCTTGGTGAACATGTGAGGGGATTGGATCATCCCTATACTTCAGTACTAAAGAAGAGCCGTAGACGTATGTCTTCGAGAATGAATTCCTTGGTGGACGGTTGAGGATTAATTCATCCTTGGATGTGGTCCTAAATGTACGGTGGAGGATTAAGTCATCCTTGGACGTGGTCCTAAATGTACGGTGGAGGATTAAGTCATCCTTGGACGTGGTCCTAAATGTACGGTGGAGGATTAAGTCATCCTTGGACGTGGTCCTAAATGTACGGTGGAGGATTAAGTCATCCTTGGACGTGGTCCTAAATGTACGGTGGAGGATTAAGTCATCCTTGGACATGGTCCTAAATGCACGGTTTAGGATTAAGTCATCCTTGGACGCGATCCTAAATGTATGGTAAGGATTGGATCATCCTTGGACTTTGGTCCTGTGAACTGAGTCGTAGACATGAGGTCTCCGAGAATTGATAGGACTGGATCATCCCTGGACTTCGGTTCAAAAGGTACATGTTAGGACTGGATCATCCCTGGACTTCGGTTCAAAAGGTACATGATACGACTGGATCGTCCCTGGACTTCGGTTCAAAAGGTACATGATAGGACTGGATCGTCCCTGGACTTCGGTTCAAAAGGTACATGACTGGATTGCATCATCCTTGGACATAGGTCCTAAAGAGAACTAGATTGATCGTGTGATGACGATGCTGATGATCGTGTGATGACGATGCTGATGATCGTGTGATGAAGATGCTGCTGATCATATCATGACGATGTTGATGACGATGTTGATGATCGTGTGATGACGATGCTGCTGATCATATGATGACGATGCTGATTATGATGCTGATGATCGTGTGATGACGATGCTGATGACGATGCTAATGATCGTATGATGACAATGTTGTTGATCATGTGATGACGATGCTGATGATTGAGTATTATCAACTCTGATGATGTTGATGTTCCAGTAACTAGTCAAGTTACTGATGATGATGAATTGAAGAAAGATTCCGATGATATATAGATGATGTAATGAATGACTCCTTGCTCCTGCAGATGTTATAATATCCTTCTCGTTAAGGGGGAGTGTTGAATATTGTAACTTCTAAGAATATTATATTTATACATTATTTACTCCGGAGATGTTCCATCCCTCCGAGGTGATTTTATTATGTATCCGGAGATGTTTATTCCTCCGAGAAGTTGTGGTAACTAGGGTTATTAGACCCACCATGTGGGGGTCGGCCCAGTCAGTTATAATAGGGTATTTAACCTAATGGTTAAATACGAGCCTACATGTACTTGTGTAAAATATATGTAGAGTAGTGTATAAATAGAGGAGGTGTGTTTCTCATTTGATACACACACTCACTTGAGAGAGGCGCACTTGTGGAGGAGAGGTCTGCTATGGTGGAGGAGGAGATCATGTCTTTGGTTTGCATCTTTGTATATTGCTGGTCATCTATATTGAGGAAGCTTTGCTGGGTTTTCTACCCCATGAGGGTTTCCCAGGATAAATCTGTGTCTCTTGTGTTTATGCTATGCTTGTTGTTTCTTCAGTGATCCTGTATATGCTATTATTGTGAAATGGAATGTAATGCTGCTATTTTCTGTCTTAGCATATTTAATCTTAACAACAAGGGACACAGATTTTATCGTGGAAACCCAATTAGGAAAACCACAAACTCTTTCTATACTGCAAAATTATCTTTACAATAGTTTTTGCAAGCTACAACTTGTTGGATGCACCAACACCTAATTTTTCAGCTACAACTGAAAGATGCTACACCACTCTAGTTTCTGTCTGCTACAATAAACAAGGATGCTACTACACACTATTTACCAGACACTACTGGAAGGAGGCTACAACGCCCTAGTTTATCAACTACAACTGAAAGGATGCTTCGACACCCTATTTACTAGCTGCCACTGGAAGGAGGCTACAACCCCCTTGCAGGATTGTTTCCTTCCCTAGCACCAACCTACCTCCCTAATGTGTTTATATCAATCCTCTAGACCTTTCTTACTTCAATTCTGTCATATATAATTCTTTGCTTTCTTCAGTCCATGTCTTCTTGCTGCTACATAGATATGGGCTGCAAACAGCTTCAATTATTTACTTCAATTCTATGACTTTTGTTATGCACTTCTTCATCTTTATTTTGCAAACATTATGGTCTTTTACTTTGGTCTCAATGCTGCTTTAGGTATTCATCTCAAAGCCCAGCATAGACTTCAGTTCTTGTTCTTCCTGAACCTTCAATATGAACTGCTGAGACATCTTCCTTCTTCTTCAAAATTCTGTTTATATATTCTTTTATTCCTCTCTCGAACCTTGCATCTTTCAAGAACGAGCTCATACCCTTTCATATTCATGCCTCTTCAATCATCTGTTTAATTAGCATTTATTTCATAATTCTGTTTATTATTTAATTTTTAATTAATTAATTAATTAAAACCTTTATTGATTATCTCAGGCCTGCGGACTTCTCATCTCAGGGATGCAGGCTCCTGCGGACTTCTCCTCCCATGGATAACCTTCAAGCCTACGAGAATCTTCATTTACAGGCTAGCCTTTATCTTCAGCCAGCGGGCTTATGCCTTAAGCTCCTCTACGGGCATAACCTGAACCTTTGCGGGCATTTAAGCCCCTGCAGGCTTTTCACAAGCCCTTGTGGGAATCTCTTTAGCCCTTATCCATTGAGCCCCTTGCGGGCATCTTTTAAGCTCTTATGAGCTTATTCATTAACCCCTTGCGGGCATAACCCTTGGCCCTTGTGGGAATAATACAGCTCTTGGGGGATTTATCTTTTAAGCCCCTTGTGGGTATTCCATAAGCCCTTGCGGGCTTAACTTAAGCCTCTGCGAGCATTTTAAAATCCCTTGCGTGCATATCATAAGGTGTCATTAACCTTATTTTTCATCATTTTGGCATGCCAAAATATCGCACGTGTGAGCACCAAGGAGGAAACTGACTCCATGGCTAGATGCCTAGATCACCAAAGAACATGCCTATGCCATTTGATGAAATTATCCTCACAAATACAATCTTTGGTGGGATTTCCAAATGCCTTTTCAACTTTATGATTTTAACACTTAGACAATTTTCTTTTGTTCTTAATATGCAAAATAATAATTTTCCTACTTTTGGCGGATTGATCTCTTGTACATGTGACCATCATAAGGAAAAATGAAAGTATGGTTGGATAGCCACTTCAACAAGGAACAAATCCATGTCACCTTTTTAATTTTTGATACACACATCATCTAGCGAGCATTTTAAAATAGCCTTCCAAACTGTTAATTCAACATTTAGAGAAAATTGTCAAACCCTAGGTCAACATGATGAGATTTTTATTTTCATCAAATTTGAAGTGTGAGACACCCAATGGGTATATTCCAACAATGTGATTCCATCAAGACCAATTTCATCCTCTGAAGCTTCTTTCTCTCTCCTCGGCGGGCATTTTACTGGAGTAGTGCAAATTAGTCTAGGAGGCACTTTTGGCAGATCAATATCTTCACCTACAGAAACACTTTGGACAAACCATTGATATGGTTGGATGCACCATACAACATTGTATAGATATGTACTCTCAAAATATTTTAATACATCAACCAAAGGAAATGACAGGCATTTTACTAAGGTCACTCAAACAATTTTTACCAGTAATTCTATACTTAGACAATTTTTGCAATTTCTAAGGTGTATTTTTTATTTCACTAGAATCCTGAACCAATGCCACTAGATGATGTATTACACCTCACTGAGCACACCTAATTTGATTTCACTCTCAGAATCATCTTCATTTTCCCTAGGCAGGCATTTTACTGAACTTAGTGCAAAACTGCCTAAAACCTTGTTTTGGCAGACCTATAACTTCCTCCTCAGACACTCTCAAGACAAAATGAGACCATGGTTAGGTAGACCAATAAAAAATATACATCTTGACCATATGGGACGGGCATTTTCATCAACCCACAAACTATGGAGGGCATTTCCTTGAGGCCACTTAGGTAGATTTGCTACTTTGGTGTAAAAGCAACCTGAAACCCTATTTTGGCAGGCTATTAACTTTGTCATCACACACCTTCTATGAAAAATAAGACCATGGAAAGATATCCTCTTTAACAAGCTATATCCTGATATGATGGTGCATGCATTTTTATCAAACCATGAATTATGGTGGGCATTCTCTTAGAGCAATTTTGACTACTTTTTACATACTTAGTCAATTTCCAAAGTTTCACAAACTTGTCATACTTTTCCATAATGATGTCAGATTGCAACAATGACTTAATGATAGCACAAGAACACCATCATGTGTCTTTCCAAATTCATCACACATGCCACATCATCATACATGCCATGTCATCACTTCATTTGGCATTCCTTTGTCTTTCACTAAGTTTGCCATGCCATCATGTCCTTGGTTATAACTTTGTCATTATTGAACTCCTTTGACATCAATGAAAATCATATTCAACATTTTCTCCCTTTGGCATTGATGGAAACATCTAAACATTCTCCCCCTTTGACAACAATGACAAAGGATAACCTGTTATGCCCTTTGTTGTAACCAACTTGATAGACAATTTCCTATCCTTCTTCCTTTTGACAACTGCCCTTCTTTTGCTTCTCTTCCTCCTTTTATCTTGGACTTGGTCCTACTCACTGTGTTTTGAGATAATCTAGTTATTATCTTGTAGCAGGATTTTGAATGAGAATCTGGATGATGAGTTCATAAACTCCCACTTCCAATGTTCCTCCCCTTTGTCAACATTTTCTCCATTTTGTGATAGGGTTTACACTTTGCTCTTTGTCAACCATACACCAGTCTTATCATTTAACCATGATCATCTCTTCTTGTCTAATTCTCTTTCTTATTTTTTTATACTTCAACCATGTACTTGTTACATAGATGTTTTCTAGACCAAATGTGTTTCTTCAATTTTGTCACCTCTACTTTACTTCTTGTTTTTTATGAAGATATCCTTTTATTCTTAGCAAGTGACATTAATTACTTTCAACTCCCAATTGTAATTTTCTGATATTTACTCTCCCTGAGTATATAATCCCCTCTAATACTAATTTCAAGGTTTCTATTTTAGGTCACGAGAGACTTTAGAAGACAATTTCATAATCCTTCTCTCCATCGATATATTCTTCATCTTCATCATTCTCATCTGTAGCACTATTATGTTGATCATCATCTTCATTGATGCTTGGAATCTGTGTTTCCTCTGACTCTTTGTAGTCATTCTTTCTTCTCCTTATCTTTCCATGAGGTACCCTGCTTACTGACCTTGTTTGTTTCTTGGATTCTGTACTTTGTTATTTTCCCTTGGTTCTGCAATTAACAGCCTTGTGACCAAACTTGTGATAGCAGTGACAATATCCATAGAACCTTCCTTTATATTTGAGGAATATTTGATCTTCATGCTTCACAACTTCCATCTTATTCCATCCCTTCCTTTGTTCTTGACCTTTAATTAAAGCATTCTTCATCAACTTACATTCTCTAGCCATATGTCCAAAATTATTACATGGGTAACAATGGCCAAAAAATATCTGTTGGACTCTGCTTGTCATTGGTATTTTAGGTATCACATCAATTCTGTCTTTATTATGAGATAAGGGATAAGACTTCTGACTATCCTTCTCAATCGAGATTTTGAGTGCAGCAGCATAGCTTCTTTCATTTTTATCTTGGAGTGTAGGAGACAAACATTCTAGATTCTTTTCTTCGTCATACCCTAATCCATTTTTATCACTTGATGGTCTTTGGCTACTTAAGATTTCATCTAAAACCTTTGAGATGTTCTCAAACTTTGATTTAATAGATTCTTCATTAGGCTTCTTCCTAAGCAAAGTAACTTCTTCTTCAAGTCATTATTTTAGATTCTTGTATTTTCTCCTTGAGCTTCTCATTAATGGTCTGCTGGTCTTTTAGATTCTTTACTTCTTCCTTGAAGTTAACAACTTCTTGTATTAAGCTCTCGGCCTCTTTCATGCTAGCCATTGTTTGTTGTTTTGACTTGTGCAACTCCTTTTGGAGGGTCTTGACTTCCTCTTCTTTTGATTTCTGCTCTTCTAGGTATTTTGACAAATTTTCTTTCAAAGAATTGTTCTCCAATCTGCTCTCTCTCAATTCTTCAAGGGTACTTATGAATTCTGCTTTTAGGTCCACCTTTCCTTCCATATCCAAATTATTTTCTAAAGTTACTGTCTTCGTGAATAGATTTTCTTCATATTCACTAGTCTCTTCATCTTCACTATCTTCCAAAAAAAGAAGAATTTATTCCTGCCATTAAATTTTTCTTGCATATAGTTTTGTTCTTTTGATCTTCCTTATGATTGCAAGTTTGTTCACTATCATTCTTAAAAATAGCAAGGTCTTGTTTTACTATTTCTTTGACTAAATAAAGCTTCTCTAATTTGATCCAAAGTTCCTTAGCTGAGATGCATTGTCCTATATTTTCTTTGATGGGTTGAGATAGTCCATCAAGTATGGCCTCCATTGCTATTGAGTTATTTTTCTTAGAATCTTTCTGAGATGTATTCCTTATTCTATTTGGTGGGATATAATAATATATTACTGAATTCCATACACCCCATCCTAATGATTGTAAGTATGCACTCATTCTTTCTCTCCAATATGCATAGTCTTTTTTATCAAGTACTAGAGCTCTCTGGGATGCAATCTCTTCTTGTTGATCCATAGTGGTCTTTAATAGGATCTTCCTTCCAGTGGTTTATACTGTAGTGAAGGATCCTACTCTGATACCAATTGTTGGAATATTGGTCAATACTGAGAGAGAGGGGTGAATCAGTTTTTTAACTTTTTACCATTTTAAACCACTTATTAAACTGATTTAAAACATGGAATCAACAAGATACACAGGACACAGATTTTATTGCGGAAATCCAATTAGGAAAACCACAAACTCTTTCTATACTGTAAAATTATCTTTACAATATTTTTTGCAAGCTACAACTTGCTGGATGCACCAACACCCAATTTTTCATCTACAACTGAAGGATTCTACACCACCCTGGTTTTTGTCTGCTACAACAGACAAGGATGCTACTACACCCTATTTACCAACCACTACTGGAAGGAGGCTTCAACTCCCTAGTTTATCAACTACAACTGAAAGGATGCTTTGACACCCTATTTACCAGCTACCACTGGAAGGAGACTACAACCCCCTCGCGGGCCTGTTTCCCACCCTAGAACCACCCTAACTCCCTAATGTGTTTATATCAATTCTCCAGACCTTTCTTACTTCAATTCTATCATATATAATTCTTTACTTTCTTCAGTCTCTGTCTTCTTGCTGCTACGTAGACCTGGGCTACAGACAGCTTCAATTCTTTCCTTCTATTCTCTGACTTTTGTTATGCACTTCTTCATATTGATTGTGCAAACATTCTGGTCTCTTACTCTAGTCTCAATGCAGCTTCAGATATTCATCTCAAAGCCCGGCATAGACTTCAGTTCTTGTTCTTCCTTAACCTTCAATATGAACTGTTGAGACATCTTCCTTCTTCTTCATAATTCTGTTTATATATTATTTTATTCTTCTCATGAACCTTGCATCATTCCAGAATGAGCTTATAGTCTTTCATCTTCATGCCTCTTCAAATCTCTGTTTAATTAGCATTTATTTCATAATTTTGTTTATTATTTAATTTTTAATTAATTAATTAATTAAAACCTTCATTGATTATCTCAGGCCTACGGGATTCTCATCTCAGGGATGTTGGCTCCTTCCATAAGCAGGACTCTCCTCCCATGGCTAACCTTCAAGCTTGCGGGCATCTTCATTTGCGGGCTAGCCTTTATCTTCAACCAGCGGGCTTATGCCTTAAACTCCTTCGCGGGCATAACCTGAGCCTTTGCGTGCATTTAAGACCCCGGGATTTTCAAAATCTCTTGTGGGAATCTCTTTAGCCCTTATCCATTGAGCCCCTTGTGGTCATACCTAATCCCTTGTGAGCATATTTTAAGCTCTTGTGAGCTTATTCATTAACCCCCTGCGGGATTTTCAAAATCCCTTGTGGGAATATCTTTAGCTCTTATCCATTGAGCCCCTTGTGCGCATACCTAAGCCCTTGTGGGCATATTTTAAGCTCTTGTGAGCTTATTCATTAACCCCCTACGAGCATAACCAAACCCTTGCGGGCATAACCCTTGGCTCTTGCAGGCATAATAAATATCTTGGGAGATTTATATTCTAAGCCCCTTGTGGGTATTCCATAAGCCCTTGCGGGATTAACTTAAGACTCTACAGGCATTTTACAAGCCCTTGCGGGCATATCATAAGGTGTCAATTAGCCTTATTTTTCATCATTTTGGCAAGCCAAAATATCACGCGTGTGAGCACCAAGGAGGAAATTGACTCCATGGCTAGATTCTTAGATCACTAGAGAACATGCCTATGCCATCTGATGAAATTATCATCACAAAGACAATCTTTGGCGAGCATTTCCAAATACCTTTTGAACTTTCTAGTTTTAACACTTAGCCAATTTTCTTTTGTTCTTAATATGCAAAATAATAGTTTTCCTACTTTTGGCATATTGATATCTTGTACATGTGGCCATCATAAGGAAAACTGAAAGTATGGTTGGATAGCCACTTAAAAAAGGAACAAATACATGTCAACTTTTGAATTTTTTGGTACACACACATCATCTGGCGGGCATATTAAAATAGCCTACCAAACTGTTAATTCAACATTTAGACAAAATTGTCAAACCCTAGGTCAACATGATGAGATTTTTTTTTCATCAAATTTGAAGTGTGAGACACCCAATGGGTAGAGGCAAACAATGTGATTCCATCAAGACCAATTTCATCCTCTGAACCTTCTTTCTTTCTCCTCGACGAGCATTTTACTGGAGTAGTGCAAATTAGTCTGGGAGGCACTTTTGGCAAATCAATATCTTCACCTATAGAAACTATTTGGAAAAACCATTGATATGGTTGGATGCAACATACAAAATTCTATAGATTACTACTCTCAAAATATTTTAATACATCAACCACAGGAAATGGCGGGCATTTTACTGAGGTCACTCAGACAGTTTTTACCAGTAATTCTATACTTAGACAATTTTTGCAATTTCTAAGGTGGGTTTTTTATTTCACCAGAATCCTGAACCAATGCCACTAGATGATGTATTACACCTCACTGAGCACACCTAAGCTGATTTCACTCTCAAACTCATCTTCATTTGCCCTAGGCGGGTATTTTACTGAACTTGGTGCAAAACTACCTAAAACCCTATTTTGGTAGACCTATAACTTCCTCCTCAAACACTCTCAAGACAAAATGATACCATATTCAGGTATACCAATCAACAAGCTACATCCTGACCATATGGGGTGGGAATTTTTGTCAACCCACAAACTATGGTGGGCATTTCCCTGTGGCCACTTAAGCATATTTGCTACTTTGGTGTAAAAGCAACCTGAAACCCTGTTTTGGCAGGCTATTAACTTTGTCATCAAACACCTTCTGTGAAAACTAATACCATGGAAATATAGCCTCTTTAACAAGCTATAGCATGATATGATGGTGCGTGCATTTTTCTAAACCATGAATTATGGTCGGCATTCTCTTAGAGCAATTTTGATTACTTTTGCCATACTTAGTCAATTTCCAAAGTTTCACAAACTTGTTATACTTTTCTATAATGATGTCAAATTGCAACAATGGCTAAATGATAGCACCAGAACACCATCATGTGTCTTCCCAGCTTCATCACACATGCCACATCATCATACATGCGATTCCATCACTTCCTTTGTCATTCCTTTGTCTTTCACTGAGTTTGCCCTGCCATCATGTCCTTGGTTATTCCTTTGTCATTACTGATCTCCTTTGACATCAATGACAATCATATTCAACAAAGAATTCCAAGGTTAGGTCATTAATGCATCTATAAAATGTATCGTTTCCTACAAAACGATATTATCATTTGTTTAAAATAATTAATGTTTATACATAAATTTCAATTTTATTATACATAATATTTAAAAAACTTATTAAATACTTGTAAGGTATTCTAATTTCATGGGGATGTGCTCATGATCTACAATAAACATAATTGGTATTCTTCACATGCTAGTGACACGGGAAGATCCAGGAAAGCTTGCTTCAAATTCTGCGATGCGATCATTCTCTTTATCCACAACATCCCGTGCACATCCTGGCATGTGTTTTTCATGTCGGGGTGTGATACTAACATCGACCCTAGGGGTGTACCAGTTTGAGTGACTAGCGTGTCACTCACAGGTGGAGAAATGATGTTGGTACCAATGTCGATCCCCATAGTCGCGCCATGAGCATCATACTGCTGTAAAAACTCCTAATATGTTGCTTACCCCATAGTATTTAATTTGGCACCCCACGATATTAATTATGCCACATATCTCTTGTATCCACGGCTGAATTATAATTAAAGAAGTGAATTCCCTGTTTAATTTTATAACAAGCTTCCTTATTGTTTGCATCGGGTCGATGGACAAAAAAATTGCTTCGTAATTAAGCCCTTCCTCAAAAGCATCTGTGGATTGCTCTGAGGCTGGTTCCTTCCCCCTGTCACCCTTTTGATGAACATGAAAGCATACATACTACATAATAATATTACAAAGAATAAATTACAAAATACGCTATGAGGAAAGCAACAAGCATTAAAAGAGTATTATTTGCAAAGAGTACTCTCATAAAGAATTTTAGACTGTAAGAAAAAAAAAAATTACTTTATAGATGATTTAGGACACAAAATTATTCTATTCATAATTAATAGAGGGGTATATTCGAGATTTATTTCAACATTACAATTAAATAAAAATGGTCAACTTTGAAATTATTGATCTAATTGAAGGAAACACAAAATACATAGGATTCGTGGGAAGGCCTTGGGGGAGACTAGAAAAATGACATACTTATGAAAGAGATGTTAGAAATGGAGATTAGAGAGCTAAAACATCTTATATTTACATATAATTACATTGGTGTTTACCTACTACGAGGTCGGTTCCCTTCAACCCTAATCACCCCGCCACAATATAAGAACCATGAATTATTCAAATGTTTTGTTAACTGACAGGATGCATGACAACATATTATAGTAAATCATAATCATGAAATATAAGATTCGTTGCTTACAAGTTGGGTAAAATAGTATACATACTGCCACCATAATAGAAACGTCTATATCTATTAGATTCAAATTATAGTCCATCAGCAATTGTTTCTTTGCAGCTACTGATTTTATTGCACATATGAATACACATTTTCCTTCACGCCCCTCAAATATGTAATTGCGTTTCTTATTTGTTGTCACGGTTCATGTACTATTTATAAACCCTGCAATATTCCCCATTTCTTTTGGCCTTCCATCAATATACATTGATTCTCCTTTATTATGATCCTTGTCTTTTAGTTGTATATAATTTGTAGCTATCCCATATCTTCGCATACTTTTGTATATTGGACTAGCCGTATCCAATCTGTTTAGTTGTAATAGGTTCCGACATACTCCATCAATTCAGTTAATCCACCATCACAGACCTTTATTCCATCCATGGAAAATAGCCCCAAACCATGTAATGATGATGGAGCAATGTGGTATATCCTTCCATCGACACAAAAATCGGTGTTTATTTGAGGAATATCCTTGGGAACCCATCGTTTCACTAGATTTTTGTACCTCGAGGGAACCTCGATGTTTCCTATGATCTCATTACCATAAGAACATGACCCCCCTTTAGCAAGAAAAAATTCTAAGCGGCTATTGAATTTTCTTATGATCTTTTCACCTCTAGTTGATCTCCGCCTGTTAGACCTACTATATGTATTGCTTTCCTCTATTCTACCTAAACTTCCCTCACTTGACGAAGATAGATATGACAAATACATGTCTGGTTGTATGTCCTATAAAACCCATCAAATAAGAGAAACAAATAGCGAGTATCATAAGGGCTGTGACGAAACATCTTTAGGAAAGCACACGAACATAATTGAAGATCTAAGTTTGAGTTTGAGAAGATCTCACTAGTTGTCCCATGTAATTTGGACCTTCCAAGTGAAATTTAAGGTGATATTATGAAGATGGAGAGAAATTATACATAAAAAAGTTGTAGAGGGAATAGATGGAATACCTTGTCAGTACAAAAAAAAAAACTTGTGTATGTTATTTCCCATTATGCAAGATTCACAAATATTTATAGGTTTCTATATTTGTAGTAATCAACCAATAGAATATTGGAGTATTATTATGGTAGAGTGTAATGGCCTTTCACTCTATAAATGTTTAAAGCCTTGGGCTTTTATCCCTCTTTCATTACTAGTGTTGAAACCATGTTTTCATATGCCTCGCTATGTCTATTTACTAATTACAAAAGAAAATACAATGAGGTTGGGATATTTTGTTCTAATATTTGGCAAGGTTGTCCCTAGACTTGGACCTATATGTCTTGGCCACTAGAGATATTGGGTCCCTACTATGTTCCAAAACTAATTTTGGACTAATTCGAGGTATTCCTCTACCTAGTCCTTATGTTGGGTAATTAAGTAAGTGGAATTTTTTTTCATGACCCATTCCTAATTAATAATCCTTTAAGACCAAAGATCTTGGATTAGCGCCACTAAGTGTTTCAACGATATATATGTGGCCTCAAGATCACACGTGTATCTAGATGGTCAAGACACAATGTTACAAACAAATTTAGTTCCCTATGCCTCATTGGGTCGCCTCTTAAAATTGGAAATGGATTTAGCAAGGTGAAATATTCCTTGAGATTTATGAGTTTTTCCTTATCCTTGGGACCTATTTTAAGTTGTCATCAAAAAGTGTAAAATAATATTTATAAATGAATCTAACCCTTTAGCTTTGGTGTATAAATTCTAAATCTAATATAAGGTGATAGAAACAACTCATGTATAGTATTTACCTTATTGGATACCTTATAAGTTGACCTATTATAAGCTTGAAAAGGCCCTCATTAATTTTTTGTGGGTGAATCCTAACCATAATAAAGGTTTTTTCATAGTCCATTAGGAACTTCGTTGCACTCTGTGACAATTTGGTAACTTAGGTATCATTAGAACCCACCTTCAATCACTTATAAGTTTTGTGTCTGAAATGGCTCTTAGACTCGCTAGCATTAAAGGTATCAAAATTGGTAATGCTTGTACCTTGACACGTCTACTTTTTTTGTTGATGATATTCTAATTTTACATGTTGGGAGTAGGAAAGAGTTAACAAGATTCAAGGAGATTATGGATCTTTAATTTTTTAGTGTCATTTATAGTCAATTCCATGCAAATAATTAGAGCATATATGACAAGAACAATATAAACAACTCAAACACCAAAAGTATGGCTATTTTTTTTAACCCCCAATCCCAAAATGAAACCCCACTTATTCAATAGCTATTTTTTGTAATGTAATCTATTGTTTGATCTCTTGATGTGGAATATCTTGAATTCATCCAATAGATCGAGATTCCAAACAATTATTTGAAAGGTTATGTTTAGCATTGATCCTTCCTTAAGGATATTTTTCCTTATTTGATTGATGATAAAAAGAGAGTTTCCAAATATCATAAAATTGTTTACGTGATGACCTTGAAGAATGATAATTACTAGGAGAAAGGCATTTTCTTCATCTTGATTATTCATTGCAACACTTATCCCCCCTTGAGAAATTAACTTCTATATTCCCTTGAGGGTCAAGAACACCCCCCCCCCCACCCTCACACATGCCACCCCTAGTCTGATGAGCCTATGTTACCTAGATTTCATGATGGAATTCCTACTAAGATTGTTTATTTCTACCTTATATATAACATAATTCATATGATTAATGATTGTTGATGTTTCATGCATGATTATGTAAAGGATTCAATGCAAAGTTTAAATATAATTTTGTATTGGTTCCTTTATGATGATGATATATAACCAGGGTACCATAAGCAAATTGAAATGGTAGATATTTGTAATACTTGTCAGTATGCATCCATATGTTGGCACAATAGTGCTTGATCACTCACAATGGATTAGTATAGTATTTTATCTACTAAAGGTTCCAAACCTCAAGGACTTACTCTCACACCAGAATATCATTGATGTTGTTTGCAAAGCAATTTTATGATGGTCACTTGACATACAATGGACCACCATTCAAACCTTGTAATTAGTTGATGCATTGCAACATTGTAAGCATTGGAAAATCTCAAGTTGATGGTTAACATTACAAGTAGAATACATTATCAAAATTGGGTTTGAAAAATTGAACTTGGGAAATTGATCATGATCATTGAGATGCATCTAATGGTAGAGGTGTAAAGGAACAAAACTCTAGTATCTCAATTTGTTGTTTGAAAGGAGAAAAACCCTAGCTATCTAAAAGAATAAATGTTGTTGGAATCTCAATTTGTCTTACACATGCATCCCGATTATGCGAGTACACCATGTCCTTTCTATGGCATCGAGTGGGGACGCACTTATCAACATCCAGGGGCTCGTAGAGACCCTACTGCTATACCACCCCCTCCTTGATTGATTATTGTCCCTAGTTGGACACTTCTACGACCTAGGGACGTAGTCGAGTAATCGCAACTTAGAATTGAGACACGTTCTTTGATGGCAGGTGCCATGCACACTGCATTGGGTGGCGCTACCATTGTCATGCACAAGGAGAGGTCTATACCACCCCCTAAACCTACAGAGCCTGATTTACTATGGATGGGCGATTCAAATATTTGAATCCTTGACTATAAGTCTCTAGTGTCATATTATATACCTGCCCAAGGTTCATACTTTCGAATGTATGAGAGATCTAGGCCACCGTTGACATAGTAGGTATATTTATGTACTTATTTTTTATTATACATTGTTAAATAATCATCTTTAATCATATACATATAAAAGAATCAATTGAGTAATACTGATTTGTTTTTGTTGCTCCATGCAGAGGACCGACTTTATGGATTCACTGTGTTCCACTTCTCCATTGGTTGGCCAGGAAACCAATTCCCTCGATGATGTACCCATGGTACATATGCTATTTTTTAACCTTGTAAGTTACATACATGCATTAAATTGCAATTATTTTATCATAACTTTCATCTTGTCCTTTGCTCAAATTGTACAAGGTAGAGACAAAGGGATTACAGAGGAGTAGGAGATGTTGCAGTCTCCTTCAAATTTCGATTGTCAACTGCTAGTCAATGAGGTACTATAAATTATGTTTCAATGCAATATAGAATTCAAGTTTATGTTTAACTTATAATGTTAATTTATTATTTTCTTTTATTGATTACATGCATGATGTCACCATACACAAGCTCATGTGTAGTTGGGCATCGATGCTCCAGTGATGTTCAAAGAGGAGTGGTAAAGGTTGATTGAGCATCGTCCTTGTGAGGTCCCATCGACTTAGTATTGTCCTAGAGATGCCACATAAGATGATTTAGCAAATATCACCATGGAATCTAGTTAGGTAAGTTGATTCGTACACTTCAATTTTTAAAAATTTGTCTTCTTATAAATTTAAGTATTATTTAAATCTAGAACTAACTTACAAAGTTCAAAATTTTAATTTTTGCAGTTTGAGTCTTTAGACAACCTTTTCAATCACATGTCGTCACCACATCAGGGGCATTGTGTAGGATGTGCTAGCAGTGGGGATGACCACATAACCCATCAAGGGCCCGATCCCCATATTGGATGACAATTGTTCATGTTGTGCACTATTTTAAATGTTATGTCCACATATACACTTGTACTTTTTTATAAAGTTGATGGATTATTTTGTATCATATTTTTCTACATGGATATATGATGTATTATGTGTATGTCGACATGAGTTATTTATTTTATGTTTATGTTTATGTGGATGTGTGTACATGTTATTTATCTTTATTAAATGTGTTTATGTTTCGATGAGTGTATTTTATTTATGTTTATGTTTATGTCGATGAGTGTATACATGTTATTTATATTATGTTCATGTACGTTATTTATCTTATCTTAATGTTTACAATGTGTGATGTCAATTACAATTTACAAATTGCAATTACAATTACAAGTTACAACGCAATATTTAAATACAATTTCACAATTTACCAACTCACAATTATAAAATTACAATTTAAGAAAAATAGCATCACTTATGTTAGCCCCATATGTGCATCAGCTATGTTAGCTCCATATGCGCATCGCATATCACATACATGTGTTTCCTATATTTGACCCTCAATATGTCAATTCAATTCTTATGTGGGTTATGGGTTTATGTGTGTTGGTTAGTTTAATTAGTTGCTTAGTTGCACGTAAATTAGTTGGGTTAGTTGATCATGTGTGTTTCTTAAGTGTGTTAGGTGTTTATGTGCATTAAATGTTTGTGTGGATTAATGGCTAGGGGTGTTATGGGGTTCAAGGGTAGTATGTGAGCTATGCAGTGGGTTGAGATTATGGAGATTAGTGTTAGGGATCAAGTGTTTATCCTAATTTTCTATGAACACTAAGGCATGTTTCCTATGTACATAAAATGGGTGCATCACCTATGCACATACTTTATCTTTATTAAGTGAGGATCACCCTCATAGTAAAGGTTAGCATGCTTCTGTGGGTGACCAACACTTAGTTGGATTGCTTGTTTAAGTGTTCTGGGTACATAAGTGTGTTACGAGGTGAATTAGGTGGTTAGAGTTGGGCGGTTAGTGGGTTATGTGTTATGAGGTTTAGGAGTAGTAGGTTAACTAAAGATGTTTGAGGTTACAAGGGTTTAGTGCTATATGGGTAAAGGGATCAAGGTAATGGTTTTGGTGTCCCTTATGTGGAATACATTTAAGTGAGTGGCATAATTGTATTGCATAGGTTTGTCACCTATGTATGTCTTTTAATCCGAGGGTATGATTAGAGGGAAGGAAGAAAGGTGGAATGAAAGGAGGCAGAACAACAGCTCGATCGAGATATTATCTCAATCAAGCATTTTAAAAGGTCGATCGAGATAATAGCTCGATTGAGACTCCATTTAACCACATAGTCACTCTCAATCAATTTAAAAAATGTGCACAAACACTCGATCGAGCTTTTTATCAAGCTTTTTAAAAAGCCCGATTGAGGGCTTAAAATAGACTTTTAGCCCCCATTTTTAAATTTTGATTTTTTCTGCTCTTTTTGCAAGACCTAAACCCTATACTAAAATACACCTTAGATGGTAGACTTCATATCAATGGATGCGTCAACGAATCGTCTATTCATTGACATCTAATTTTCAAGTTTCTAAGTTCATATGATAATTTTTTGTTATTTTCTTCTTAAACTTATACTTAGAGAACCATGTCCACAACTTCGAATCGGCACAAAGATAAATCAACAACATAAAAAGTACACAACAACAAAATTTCAAAAAATACATACGCCCTAGATCAACACATTCTCTTCAAAAGGTTTTTTTTTATAACCAGTAAAAAAAAAATTATGTGTACATGCATCTGTACGAGATGCAATTAAAATTTTCAATTATCAATTTTGAAAATTAAAAATATATATATAATTTTCCATCATAAATATATATAAAAAGTGTACCTGAGTGTATTTTGTGTAGATTATGTTAATTTATTTATTTTTCGAAAATTATGCATTTATCACTAAATTATTTTACGCGCACGCAGGCAACTTGTAAACTTTTGTTGAAATTTACAAGAACAAACCTATCTTTAAATGCAATTTTGGCATATTAAATCATTTTATTATTTAAAAAAAAAAGGTGGAAAGATGACATAATTCCCTACAATTTGTTTTTTTTGTTGCATGCTAGAATTCACAAGGCATATATAAGTTTTGAGGGATTCTATTTAAATAATGAGTAAAAAATTTAATTTTCAGCATCAATTTTGGCCAAAAAGTGTTACCCATCTTCATGGATTCAACTAGTACTATATATAGAAGCTCAATGTGATATCTAGCCTAGTTTGCATTGATTAAAATGGAAACATTACCGTGTGGCTCTACAATCGAAAGGCTTAGAGAGGGAGTCAAGGGCCATGGGTTGGTGAACACTGGTGGTTAAGTCTTCATAGGTCACTAGTTCAAATCCTATGGGTTAGAGGTTGAGAATGGGAACCATCCAAGATAGGGCTGAGTTGTGGGGTGTGCAAAGGGACTTCATCTTTACACAATCATGTTTTGTGTACCTTCCGTGGTGGCGGATCATTCTTCCATTCAAACTAAGGCTAGCCTCGACTGAAGTTATAAACCCATCCTATGGACTAGGAGATTTTTTGTCCCAAAAAAAATAAACATATATATATTATTCTGAAAAATTGTGTAAGAACATTGAATATCTCGCTCAAATTGGTCAAAAAGCAGGGACATATCAATTATTTCATATATATTATTCTGAAAAGATGTGAAGGAACTTTGAATATCTCGCTCAAATTGGTCAAAAAGCAGGGATATATATATTATTTCAATCTTTATGGTACAATTCTGCACCGTAAAATGTATCACTAATTTTCAGTTTAAATGGAAAAGGCTAAATAGCTATGATAACATTATATATATGATATTGATATATGATAACAGTTCTAATAAAATTTATCCATATTTCAAATATATAAAACCACAAACTCTCTTAAACTTGATACTATATCTTAAAATTACTCAAGTTTGCATGAAGAAAGTATGACAAGTCAACTTTGGTCTCAGAAATAGTCATTCTACGTTATTACTTAAATTCATTTAAGTGGAGAATTAACGATATTTATTTAAATTCATAGAGTTTGTGTTAAATTTATTTCTTTCGTCCGTTATTACTTACATTCATTTAAGTGGAGAATTAACGTCTAAGTTAACGGAACTAAAGAATTACTCTTGAGATAAATACGTACGCTTATCAACAAATTCGCATATTATCCATACAATTTAAGATTAAATTTCAAGTTTCTGCATTTTTCCCTCACGCCCCCAAAAGCAACGATTGAAAACGGCTCTTAAACGATGACCCAACATAAAATGGGATTGAATGGTTCTCCTGTCCTCAAAATCAGGATACACACGTACGGTTCGAAGCGACATATGATCATAACCACCAAGCAAATCGAAAAGACTTCATATTTGACCTGTTGCTCCCATTGTTTATTCACTCTTTCATGGAGCTTTGCATTTTTGAGAAAGGGCGTCTTCCAAAACCTGCACCTTCGTCATCCAGGCTTTTCTGCCTAACTCCCTCTCCTGCAATACAATTTACTACCGCTTCATATTCAAGATCCCAACTCTTACTATCTTCATATTGTGTATTGAAACTGAATAACACAGAGAATGTTAACTCTTACCCTCTGAATCTCTACTTTGCAAGAAGACTCGGTCTTTGCTACAGTTTGTCCATGAGATTCGTGGGTGCTGCAACGTCCCTTCTTCATGCAATCCAAGAGCATATTGGCAGTGTCGATGCCTGATCACAGACCTAGTGAATAAATACAGATTATTCAATCAATCAAGAACAAGAAAATATGTACAGACATGATACCTGCAAGATAGGCACCGTGGACATAACCGTTATATTTCTCACTGGTATGCTCTCCAGTGAAATAGACAGCTCCAACGGGTGCCTGTTACAACATAAATGATCAATTATCCATTTGGTTTCTAATATATATAGCTCGTTGTAATGAATTAATTTTGCTAACTCGCTGAGACTTGTTAACAAAACCTTCAGGTTCTCGAAGTCACGTGTGGATACACCAATGGGCCAGTTGGAGTAAGTTCCCTTGAAGAATCGATCTTTTCCCCATCTAGGAATGAGTATTGCCTCCATCTCTGGGATATTACTGCCGAACATTTTCCTTAAAACGCCCATTATTTCTACTTTGGTCTCGTCGTCAGGCTGCTGTTCTATACGTCTGGCTTCATCGTCAGTGACCGTGACCATCAGAAGATTGCCTCCAGGGTACTCGTTCTCCAGATGCTGCACAAGAATCCCCACAATTGAAAATGAAATTTTATAAATTAGCTTTCATCCTCTGATCTCTGTTTCTAAGGCAGTATTTTTTATATTTTCAACTAGATTTTCCTTAGAAAAAAAAAACAATCTAAATACCTGCCAGAAATTGTAGTAACCTCTTTGTTCATGAGCATAAATGAAAAACTCTGTGCCAGGTCCAGTGGGCCAGAATTTAGAAGGGAACTTCATAAAGATCTTGCAGTAGATAACCATATCCCATCTGTAGATTGACAGCAGTTTCCATAGCTGTGCATGATATTTAAGAGTCAAGACAGGTTAGGGTACTAATGAAGAAATTCTAGTCTTCTTAATCTAACAACTTATTGTAGATAACATGATCAGAAAGCTTATAGTACATACAGGAAGATCAGGTTTAAACTTGATAAGTTTGGTTTGAAGAACTCCCACACTGACAGAAACAATGGCGTTCTCTGCAGTGTAACCTGAACCGTCCTCTGTCACAACCTTGACGCCTTTGTCTGTATATTGGATTTCCCTCACAACCTAGCCCAAGATTTGATGAAAACATATAATCACTGATCAGTAAAGAGAAATAAGTTTTTTTTCATAAGAGAGTAACAAATTTATGGGAGACGCCAACCTTGTTGAGTTTGAGACGGTTATCTGATATAGATTCGTTGCGAGAATCAAGGAATTCTTGGGCTATTTTATGAACAATATGTTCGTATCCTCGACTGTCGGCCACGAAGTATTCATCGTCACCAAATTCTTCAAAGGTGGGATTCGGTAGCACATTCTTTAAGCTTGTCACTCGTGGAGGTTCTGCACATTCAAATGAAATCAGTTAAATTTGCTCTTTCAACCATAATAATAAGTAGTTTAATTATAAGGAGGCCTTTTGTATGTAAAATACACAAACAGGAAATATGTGAATATAAATCTATGCACACCAACAATGTATAATAAAAACCTGCGATTTCGAAATCGTAAAAGTAGAAGTCAATGGCCATCTCCAATGGCGTTACTGGCACACTGCAAATTTTATTTACAGCCATTATTCGCAAGTTATTACATTGCAACTCCAACATTTGAGATTACTATCAAAGCAGGCGAAGCAAGTAATTTGTAAAGAGAGGGATTCGGCTGATAGTCCTACTGTCCAAATGTTCGTTGAGATGCTAAAATAGAAACGTCTTCTTCTCCACTCTTATGAAACGATTCCGATAGTTTTGAACTGAAGTCGGATGATGATGTTGCCAGAGCATATGGTCGAGCAACCACTGACTGTGGTAAAAGACCTCCTCTAGAAAATAGAAGAAACATACATTTTACAGAGCAGGGTAAATGACAGATCTTGGAAATATTTTACAGAAACAGGATAAATGACAGATCTTGGCATAACATGATATTGACAGGTTGAATTTGGTTAGTAAAAGCTTACTCTTGATGATAGATATTGTAACTGAGGTTACTCCAGTCAGAGTAGAAGGTCCGCATCTTGTATTTTTTAGCGAGAGGCCATATGGGGTTCATGACTTTGCCTCCAACGCCCTCCACCCAGTTGGCCCCCACCTCTACTGTATAACCTCCCAACGTTTCCTTGTGCATTCTTCCTCCGATCCTATTGGTTGCTTCCAATATCACAAAGTCCTTCACTCCATTGTCCGATAATGTCTTGGCCGCCATTATTCCTGCACACAACAAAATAACTAGGATCTATTCAGTGAACTTACAATAACCAGAAGAAGGCTATTTAGACGATGTCATATGAATATTTGATAATATATGAAGAGCACCTGACATGCCCGCTCCCACTATTATAGTGCTGGTAGCACCCACAGACGAAGAGAACAAAACAATGCATATTAATAACATAAGAGAGAAATATTGATTATTGCAGTAAGCCATGAAGGAACCTCAATGTAGAAATAATCCAGCAGACTCTATAACAACCCTAGCAAGACAAGGTCATGGCCTTCATTATGGATTGGTTGTCATGGAGAGAAGTATATATAGAATCTCAATGTGACACCTAGCCCGGTTTGCTTTCAACAAAACGCCAACATTGTCCTTCGGCTCAGCAATCGAAAGGCCAAGGGAGGGAGTAAAGGTCCATGTTTTTGTACATATAATGGAATCCAACTAATGTGGTCATATCTTTTAGCTTTTCTCCGTGCTTGCTGAAATTTAATAATGCCTTGTAAGGTGAGAGGTTCCGAGTCCCGACGGTCTAAAGGTAGGATCTAGTGGTGAGGCCTCTTGACTGGTGCAAATTGCAATGGAGACGGACGTTCCATTTCCTGAGGGGTTGACTACCTTAGTCCTCTAAGACTATGCTGCTGTACAATCAACAGTGTAAAGATGAATGTCAGCATTTATTAAAGTTTACCATCTTCATAATTGATCGTGAGCATTTATTAAAGTTTCTCTATATCTTCATAATGATTTGACATGTAAGATCATGAATTTGTATATTTATTCGTGTATGTGAGGGGTCAGGAGCTAATAGTGATAAAAAAATAAAATTGTGTAACTTATTATGTCCCCGACATCTATTTTTCGGTCGGGGGCATTAGTTTGGGTTGTTGTTCATAAATATATGGTGGAGCCAATGTTTAAATGTTTAACTTTAGAGTTGGAAAAATTTGTTTTTTTTTAATTGTAAATCGGTTATTTTATTAGCTTGTGATTGGGGCCGTCCGCGGTGACGCCTGCCTCGGATGGTGTGGCCCAGGAGGCGGCGGCGCGATGGCGTCACGCCTCGTGGTGTGGGTTTTTCGTTTTCGAGGATAGTAAACATGTCTTAATTGCCGAACTACCAATGGCCTTTCGATCCTCGTTTTCCATGCTGCCAGTTGTCGACGTTTTCCGATCGGTTATTTTGTTGGCGTTTTGAAATAAATGGTATTTAATGCGATGGTGTGTGCATGGTTCGAGGTGTGTGCATGGTTCGATGTTTTATAAATGTTGTAGCAGCTGCGGGTTATTTTGTGGGTCGTCCTTCCGCTCATCTGTGGGTCGTCCTTCCGCTCCTGAGGTCCTTCACCTGCAAATTTGGCGGCAATTACGGAGTTCGCCTGGCCCAATTCCGTCTGGTTCGAGGTGTGTGCATGGTTCTATGTTTTATTATTGTTGTAGCAGTTGTGGGTTATTTTGTGGGTCGTCCTTCCGCTCGCCTGTGGGTCGTCCTTCCGCTCCTGAGGTCCTTCACTTGCAAATTCGGCGGCAATGTGCGATTTCGACGTGGTTTTGCCAGCTGTGAGGTCGTCGTTTCAGATGTACTGTCTGTTGCAAATTTGGCGGCAATGGTGGAGTTTCTCTGGTCCAAAAAGAGGTAATAGTGTTTGCACTGTGTTGGCAGCCCAGAAAATGGGTGAGCAAAAAAAATCGTTGGATGCGATGGCGAATTTATGTTTAGCATTTATTTCGGCATGGTCGGCTGTAATTTATGGCGGATTTTGGGTGGTTTTATCAGCGTTCTCACTTCAGCCTCCTCTATCATATTCAGTTATGTTTTATGGTGGATTGTTTGTGATTTTATCGGCATTATCGGTTCAACGTTCTCTATCATTTTCAGTTCTGTTGTTGTGTACTCGGTTTGGACGATATCTCGAGCTGTTGCTTTCCGCCAGTTTGAAGTCTCGTTGCTGGTTCGCTGGACCAGGTATGCCTTTGTATTTTTTGTGCAATTTTTAAGTGAAAAGAAAAGACAGGGTTTAGGGTTTTAAGTGTAACGGGCGCTGTTCATTGGTTTCTTCTAGTTAGGTTTTTTATTTCGAAGACATGATAAATGTTTTCGAAGACATGATAAATGGAAACCTTTGTTGTCTTCTGATTTTTAATGGCGTTCATGCGTTCAAATAATTGTTGTGTTTTTTCGCGTTAAATCAGCATGCGATAAAGCTATTTGTTGGTGTTGTTTGCTTAGGTCTATTTTTTTTTCGTCCATGTGGTTGTTCCTTGGTTGTCGTCAGTTGTAGATCACTGCTATTGGCATTGATGTTTAGCCAAATAAGTTAATTAGGCCACCAATTAAGTTAACATGATTCTGCAAACGGAAGGAATTCAGTGATGGAAAATTTGTCCAAAGGGGCAATGCATTGAACCTTGACTAGGCTTTGGAAACAGCATGTTTATGAAGCATGTTTTTGTGCAATTTTTAAGTGAAAAGAAAAGACAAGGTTTAGGGTTTCAAGTGTAACAGGGTTTGTTCATTGGTTTCTTCTAGTTAAGGTTTTTTTATTTCGAAGACATGATAAATGATTTCGAAGACATGATAAATGGAACCCTTTGTTGTCTTCTAGTTTTTAATGGCGTTCATGCGTTCAAATAATTGTTGTGTTTTTTTGCTTTAAATCAGCATGCGATAAAGCTATCTGTTGGTGTTGTTTGCTTAGGTCTGTTTTTTTTTTATCGTCCATGCAGTTGTTCCTTGGTTGTCTTCAGTTGTAGATGACTGCTATCGACATTGATGTTTAGCCAAATAAGTTAATTAGGCCACCAATTAAGTTAACATGGACCATTTTTCAGCAAACGGAAGGAATTCAGTTATGGAAAATTTGTCCAAAGGGGCAATGCATTGAAGCTCGACTAGGGTTTGGAAACAGCATGTTTATGAAGATATGTCTTTGAAGAGGAGCCTCGTATATGGGATAGCCATCTTTAGCATATGAACTTGGTTTGTACTGGTTCTTACGAGCTGGTTTTCTTTGTTTTTGATTAGTTTTCGTATAGAGTACTGGTGCTTGGGTTTGAGTTGGGTGGGGGTGGTTAAGGCACGCTCTTCCAATCTTGCTCATCTTCATAGTGGGGAAACAATTTAAGACAATGATACATGGTATGTGGGTATTAACCTCATAACATTGTTGAAAGTCATTTAGTATACTTATTTGAAGAATATAGATGGTTATGGTTTGAAATTGTCCATGTTACGGTAAACTATTGTGGTACATTCGAAATTTCAAGCAAGAGTACCCATAATTGCTCTTATGAATCCATGAATCAAGAGTTTGTAGAAATCCCATAGGTCTGAGCGTTTCAACTGTAATGGGGGTTTTAATACTCGCCATCAATACCCAATTTGCATGCGCTTTTGTGCAGATTATGGGAAATAATGCTTGTTTATCAACTGCATAGACCAATAGGTCCAGGAGGCACCTACAATGATAAAACATTCTCTTTTACATCACTGCATTTTATAGTTCAGAGTGTTTTTCAATGATTCTGTTTTTGTTTTGAAGCTTTTTAGTACTCCCAAAAATTGTTACCAGAATTTTCCTTGAGAACGTCTCGTTCTAATTTCCAGGACTGCATATGTAGTATGATAGTTATCTGGTTTTCATCTTCATTATTTGACATATACCTTATGTTTCCCTGTAAGCCATCCGAAATATTAAATGGGTTGTTTATCGGGTAATTCATAGCGAAATATATTAAAAATAACTCATTTTTAACCCATGTATGGACTGAGATAGCATATATAATTTAACCCTATATGACATTTTTAAATTTTTAAACATCAATGTTACGTCGGCATATACCTTATATTGCGCTGCAAGCTAAGATACAAATTTAACTAACTGTATCTGACAATAAATGGTTGAATTGCAGATCCTACAGATCCTAACTGTATTTAAGATATTTAACTTGTACTTTTCAGATCCTACATAAAATATTTAAACAACACCATATTTAACTTGTACTTTTCAGATTCTTTTTCAATTCATCCAAGTCTTCCCTAGTAAATGTCTTTTCGGATCCTTCTTCAATTCATCCAAGTCTTCTCTATTAAATGACCCCGAGCATTTGTGGACTAGTTGCTCAATATAGTTCTGAAACCACTCAATTGTTCAAAGCTAATTGAACAAGTACTCTTCGACAAATCTTTTATAACCCTCCTCTTTATC
Source organism: Larix kaempferi (assembly GCA_027924585.1). NCBI lineage: Eukaryota > Viridiplantae > Streptophyta > Pinopsida > Pinales > Pinaceae > Larix > Larix kaempferi. The sequence continues at coordinate 840,200 of BSBM01001504.1, read as the reverse complement.
TACTTCAATTCAAATACTAGTTTTATATGCATGTCATAGCTAGATCTACTTTATAAACGATATATCTATCCTAGATATGTTCGATCTTTTTATGTTCTAAAGTACACCATTCAAGTAGATCTTGCAAGTACTAATCATTTCGCATAATCAACCTTGATTTATTTCCCACTTAGACTAGTACCTTGTCAGTTGTCTTAAGTGCGTTTCAGTGCACTTTTGGCCACTTTTAGCTTGTTGTTCACTCTGCAGAAAGTCATAATTTTGCATGCTACAGACACTCATGTCCACTTAGATTTGTAGTTCTAACCCCCTGATAGATGCCTCCAAGTGTCCTCTAATTTCATAGGTCTAGCACAGTTTTCGATGCAATTCAGGAACACTTTGTAGCTAAATTTTGCTTGTTGTTGGGATCTTCTTCTTTAGCTTGTTGTTAGGATCTTTTTAATTCGTTGTTTTTGGACAAAAAAAAATGCAACCCAAGAGGCAGCCCTGATCACCCTCCAGTTTGATCAGTTTAACTCGGCAAACAGGTGCTATTTCTTGCCTCTTCTGCTCAGCGTCTTCCACCACTTCTAAGTTTGATTGTCTGCCTTTAAGGACCAATAGTAAGCATTTATTAGTAGCTTTAATTGCGTTTGTAACTATCCATGTGGGGCAGTAGATCACATCCCCTATCCTTGAGTCACTTTTTTGCATTTTTTCAGTTTCACATCTAACTTCACAAACTAACTCAAATTGCTAATCCTAACCTATATTATGTTACACTTACTTTGGTGCATTCAAATTAACCCTAGAAATTTTTAGTCTTCTTTTTGTCCATCTCTATATGGATGCCAACTATAATTAGATAACACTTACTTTGGTTTCACAAGCTGTCAATCCCCACACCAAGTAGGTTCACAATTTGACTATTGTGCTAACTTACTTTAGTTTTACAAGTTGTTAATCCCTGCACCAAGCAGGTTCCCAATTCGACACTTGTTCTTACTTTTATGTTCCTCCATTTAACAAGCAAGCCAATCCTTGCTTCTCATGAGTTCACAATTTGACTTTGCTTCTGATTTCTAGTAATTATATAATTTTCCTCTTTCATTGGTAAATTAATTCATAGTTTAGCTTACAAGTCATTTCAAGTTTTGTAATCTCTTTTAAAATTGCATATCCTTTTGTCATTGGATGAATTCACTGATCTTAAAAAATATATACAAGCTGTGAGCTTCTTTTAAAATTGCATATCCTTTTTCCATTGGATGAATTCATTGATCTTAAAAAATATATACAAGCTGTGAGCTTTGTGATTGCACATTTGATTTACTTGTCACATGTACTAATAGATTAACAATTTCCAATTCATTAAATTCCTAAGTTTCTTTTTCCAAAGCAACTATCCTTAGTATTTTGTTAGGGTCTACCTCCCTTGACTTTGTTTAGAAGTTAGCCTAAACCGAGGAGTTGAGTGTTATGGTGATAATTGTACCCAACTCATTGACTTTTTCTTAGTGAGTTGAGATTTTTCTCACTTTCACGTGCGGGTTAATATGACAACAACTCGCAAGATCAACATTCTGCAAACAATTGTGGATAGTGGCTATATCTCTAGTCAACTAGTAGCCAATCCCATAAGTGACATGTCAAATTCATCACAAGTATATGCTTGTAGAGAGGTATGTTACAATTGGTATAAGAGCAATCTTACAACACTTGAGTTGTATGGGATCAAAGCGAAACGATCACGTGTTTGGTGCCATTTCAAGCTAGTGGGTTTGAAATTGAATAGTTTTTACATGCTAGGTGACAACAAGAGTTCCTTTTCCAACCATTTCAAGCACCAATAAGAGTCATTTGATGCTCTCATGTGTCTTTGGTTGTATTCTAATTTTCATTACTTGATTCTGGAGTGGTTTGTAGATATTGGGAATGAAGCTCATATTAGTTCCATCAAAGTAAGTTAATAATAATGATGATTAGTAGTTAATAAAGGTGCTGCCAAAAACTGTTACCAGAATTTTTGCTTGAGAACGCCTGGTTCTAATCTTCAGGACTGCATATGTAGTATGATAGTTATCTGGTTCTCATCTTCACTATTTGACATACACCTTATATTTCCTTGTAGGCCATCCGAAATATTAAATGGGTTATTTATCGAGTAATTCATAGCGAAATATATTAAAAATAACTCATTTTTAACCGATGTATGGACTGAGATAGCATATGTAATTTAACCCTATATCACATTTTTAAATTTTTAAACATCAATGTTAGGTCGGCATATACCTTATATTGTGCTGCAAGCTAAGATACAAATTTAACTAACTGTATCTGACAGTAAACGGTTGCATTACAGATCCTACAGATCTTAACTGTATTTAACATATTTAACTTGTACTTTTCAAATCCTACATAGAATATTTAAAGAACACCATATTTAACTTGTACTTTTCAGATCCTTCTTCAATTCATCCAAGTCTTCCTTATTAAATGTCTTTTCAGATCCTTCTTCAATTCATCCAAGTCTTCCCTATTAAATGACCCCGAGCATTGTGATCTTAATTCTACATGTCAAAATTAACAAAACATCTAAATGTCAAAATATGGCACTATAACAAATATGTATGTGCTTTTATGAAAGTTTGGGGTCTTACATCCAGATTTAATGAGCCCCACTATTCAAATATTGTGTGCTTAACACAAGTATCATTTATTATGTCCCCGACATCTATTTTTCGGTCAAGGGCATTAGTTTGGGTTGTTGTTGATAAATATATGGTGGATGCAATGTTTAACTTTAGACTTGGAAAATATTGTTTTTTTTTTAATTGTTAATGGGTTTTTTTAATCATTTCTAGCTGGGGTCTTTCGAGACATAGGAATGGTCTAAGTAAATGGCCTTGCACCTGCATTTGGAAGGAAATTCTTGCTAGTATGTATATATTCAGAGTCCATTTAGAACAACGCACCATGGAAGCCATGATCATACCCTTGAAACTATCAGTTATGTTCATTGGGAAAACAATAATAAAAATATAATGAAATAACTAAGAATCATTATGGACAAGCATGAACATAATTTTCAAAGGGGCATTTAGGAGATTAGAATATTCATTTAGAGAAATGGGGTTTTAATTAGTTGTAACAGAACTTCAATATTTTTAGCTACCTTGAAGACATATGAACTTGAGCATCAACAAACATCCCAACATGGCATGATGATGGATATTTTGGTAAAGCAAAAAAGACAAATTCGGGAGTTGGAAGAAGAGTGCGCTAAGCTCAAGGCAATGATCTTTTCACTTAGCGAGGATTCCTCTTCTTTGATAGCCAATTTGAGCACTTTTGTTGGCTCAGCTCCCATCAAATGCAAAGAAGAAGAAATGGTTCATCAACCTCATATCGAGTCATCCTTCATAATCTATTGGCACTATTGCAGCAGCAAGGATAAACTAGCTTGGTTTCTTGGTGTCGAGGGGTCTATGTTTTCTTTTTCTTTCTGCAATCCTTAATTTTCTATTTGTTTTGATTTGCTCTGTACTCCGAGATAAGGTGGACATAATATCAAATCCTTTAGGAGGGTTTACTCAATATAGAAACAGGGGTTTTAATACTCGCCATCAATACCCAATTTGCATATTTCCATTTGAGATTTTTTTTGGGTATTGTCATGAACGAAATATATACGCTTTTGTGCAGATTATGGGAAATAATGCTTGTTTATCAACTGCATAGACCAATAGGTCCAGGACGCATCTGCAATGATAAAACATTCTCTTTTGCATCATTGCATTTTATACTTTAGAGTGTTTTTCAATGATTCTATTTTTGTTTTGAAGCTTTTTAGTACTCTCAAAAACTGTTCCCAAAATTTTCCTTGAGAACGTCTGGTTCTAATCTTCAGGACTGCATACGTAGTATGATAATTATCTGGTTCTCATCTTCATTATTTGACATATACCTTGTATTTCTCTGTAAGCCATCCGAAATATTAAATGGGTTATTTATCGGGTAATTCATAGCGAAATATATTAAGAATAACTCATTTTTAACCCATGTATGGACTGAGATGGCATATATTGATTTAACTCTATATGACATTTTAAAATTTTTAGATGTCAATGTTAGGCCACCATATACCTTATATTGCGCTGCAAGCTAAGATACAAATTTAACTAACTGTTTCTGACAGTAGACGGTAGCATTAGAGAGAAGGGAAGTGTCAAACTTTCAATTATCCTTTTTAAATATATGCTAAGTTCTGGACAACCTTAGTCCTTAGTTTCTTTCAGCTGTAGTGTTGTCAGAGTCACATTCCCATAGTAATTTATTTTGAGATTTTCAAGATATTTTTTGTGAAATGTAAATCTTGGTTGTCGTATAGAGATATGCATAACATATCAACAGGTTGAGTGTGCTTGTGTTTATGTATGGATTGAGATGACATATATAATTTAACCCTATATGACATTTTTAAATTTTTAAACATCAATGTTAGGTCGGCATATACCTTATATTGCGCTGCAAGCTAGGATATAAATTTAACTAGCTATATCTGACAGTAGACAGTTGCATTAGAGAGAAGGGAAGTGTCAAACTTTCAATTATCCTTTTTAAATATGTGCTAAGTTCTGGGCAACGTAAGTCCTTAGTTTCTTTCAGCTGTGGTGTTGTCAGAGTCACATTTCCATAGTAATTTATTTTGAGATTTGCAAGATATTTTTTGTTAAATGTAAATCTTGGTTCTCATATGGAGTTATGCATAACATATCAACATATTGAGTGTGCTTGTGTTCTTTTGAGGCAGTCTGCAAAGATCTAAGGTTACTCATGTTTCTGCATTTTCTAAAGACCTGCGGTTACTCATGTTTCTGCATTTTGTAAATGTTGAAAGTTGAAGGAATTTCGTTTGATTCATAGATGGTTCAGTTTTGCAAGATACATTTTTCTGATCAAATTATTGAAATCTAAGTTCTGTGTATATGGCTGGAAGGACAAAACTTTTTCTGATCAAACAACTGGAATCTAACTTCTCTGTATATGTTTGGAAGTAGAAAACATTGTCTTTTTCTCTTATTAAGATTGGGAGGAAACCGTGTGCTTTTCATCCCTTTTGGAAGTACAGATTTATTTTCCTTTATTTAATTTTCTAAAACAGAAACCTGATTGTGTATGCTTGGGCCAATGACGATGCTTCCTGTCTAACTTTAGTTATCAAATTCATGTTTCTTCAAGGTAAGAGGGTAGGAGAATTTGTTTAGGGGACCTGCTGTGGCCAATTTTTGGGGAGCAGCAGAGGATGGGACATGAGTTCTCCCCTAAGATCTCATGGCGATGGCAAGATACTAAGATTCTGCGTTCTCCTATCAACCTCATGCTCCCAAGGGTCAAGCTAGCCTTAGGATGGGATTTATCTCATGGCGGGAATACTTGCATATTCCTTAAAGTTAATTCATATTGGAATAGATTAGAAAAGTCATCCTCTGTGCAAGGAGTAGTGTATCCCTTTGCAAATAGAAGAATGTTATAGAAAATAATTTCAAAGAACTTGAATATTGGAGAAAGATGATTCAAAACAATGATTGCATATTTAGGGCCTAATTTAGTCCTGCAGTAGCAAGTATTGATATTAGTCTTCAAACACTTGAATCTTGAACCCATGCCCCCACAAATTTAGAAGATATAAATAAATAGTAATTTATTATCGCTGATTAAACATAAATAAGCATAAGACAATCCACATATCTCATATCCTTCTCATTTACATTGATCAAAGCGAATAGATGAAGCTTTAAAGATTGACTGATTATCAATTATCTAGCATCATGAAATGAATATGATACATTACTAATGAAAATTGAAATCATCTGTTGTACTCTCATATAGAATTCAGAGTTTATAGTAGGTAGTTTGTTCATCTGTGTAATGTCTTTATCCCTAAACTATCTGCCATGTGACCTCAGTTTCAGTCCTTGCAACGGGGTGCTTGTTTGCTGAACTTTAGACTATGTTTAAATGTTTCAATATTTGTAGTTGTTCCTTGTGTGAAAGTTATGGCTCATATCTTAGCTTCCAAAATCTTTAGAGTATGCGAGAGTTTGGCCTTGTGTATTGAGGAATTGTTTATGAATAGGTGTAATAAATGTCGATAACTATTTGAAAGGTCTATTGCGGAGGTCATTGTTTATTCAAAAGGAGCAAATAAAAAAACAATTTTTTCCTATTTTAATTTTTTTTGGCGGTTTCAAGGGTGTGGGAGGATCCTTGGGTGCTGCCATTGGATTGGGACCCATGCTGAAAATGGTGCCTTGCAATAAGGCAATTGTTGATAACCTTCCCTTCTTGGGAATCTTGCTGCATTGCTATCTGTAGATTGCAAATGATATGGAACATCCCTAAGGTGTCATCAGATTCCATATTCAAAACCTGCGAGATGCTGGCCGTTAAAATTTTAAAATTTGGTAGCAGAGGATGGGACATGACAGAACGCATGCTCCCACAAATTTAGAAGATATAAATAAATAGCAATTAAATAAACATAAGGCAACCCACAGATCTCATATCCTTCTCATTTACATTGATAGAAGTAAATAGATTGGCATTTGAAGATTGGCTAACTATCAAATATCTACCACCATCAAATGAATATGATACATTAGTGATGAAAATTGAAATCATCTCATCTACACTCATACAGAATTCAGAGTTTAGAGTGGACAACTTATTCATTTGTGTAATCTCTTTATATGTAAACTATTTGCCATGTGATCTCAGTTTCAGTCCTCGTAATGGGGTGCTTGTTTGCTGAACTTTAGACTATATTTAAATGTTTAAATATTTGTAATTGTTGCTTCTCTCAAAGTTGGTTACTGCTCCAAGCGGCCACTAGATGACTATGGATGTTCACTGTCAACTTGTAAAGGCATGTGATGTCACTATTTACTATTGTATATACAATTGGCAGTGCCATCATCTTCTGCTGAGCTATAGTGACTTGTACATGCCTTCTCGAGATCTGTTGTAACATGTTGATGTCTACAAACTTAGGGACAGACTCTGTATAAAAAAACGTGTGCATAAAAGAGGACCTGCTGCAGAGTGCTGTAGCTATAGGGTGTTTTCAATACGGCTACTGAAAGTTGTTGTAACCTATGACTGCAGTTAATAGGCTTGCTGAAGCCCAAGAAGAGAAGGACCTGCTGCAGAGTGTTGTAGCTATAGAGTGTTTTCAATAGGGTTACTGAAAGTTGTTGTAAGCTATGACTGCAGTTAATAGGCTTGCTGAAGCCCAAGAAGAGAGCATAGCGAACTTAGGGCAATTTTAAACAAGCAAAAGACAAAAGAAGCATGAAAACTCTAACTTCTTCAAGGTGTATGGATCAGTTATTTTAAGAGAAAAAGCCTGTCACAAAATCTGCCATGAACTGAGCTAGGACCAGAAGATACCACGAATTGAACTTTTTGGAACAGACCCAATTGATGGATAAAAAATAAGAAATTTTACTTCTTATTTCCATTTTAGATATTTATTTCCTTTAAATAATTTTATTGAGCCTGATCCATCAATATATATATATGTATATTTTTTATTCTATTTTCTTCAAATGAGGCCGACCTATGAGTCCACACATTTTTTCATCGTTTTTCTTTTTCTTTTTTTCACTTTGTAGTTACATGGATCAGGCCAATTGGTGCTTGCGTTCCATGCTTCTTCAACAAATCATCCCTTACTATCTTTAGTACTTTCTAGTTGTGACAAAACATGATTGTGAATCTCATTTATTCAACTCCAACATTGGTAAAGCTCATTGTCAATCATTTGAATTTACAAGCAACTTCTGTTACAGCTGCATATTTTGATTTGATGGAAGAGAAAACACATTAAAAAGCCACTAGGTGGCAATGTCACCGACATTGCATTTGCTTTGGCTATGATTTGCAATGGCTAGGAGTTTTATTAATCAATGTGCTATTAACATTTAGTATCTGCTTTGACTGATGATTTGCAATAGCTAGGAGTTTTATTAATCAATTGTCTTTTCAATAATTCAATTGAGTCCGATCCATCAATATATATATGTATATTTTTATTTTATTTTCCTCAAACAGAGCTGATCTATGAGTTCACACATTTTTTTCATCATTTTTATTTTTCTTCTCTTCACTTCGTGTGTACATGGATCAAACCAGTTGGTGCTTGGGTTCCATGGTTTTTCAACAAATCATCCTTTACTATCTTTAGTATTTTCTAATTGTGACAAAATATGCTTGTGAGTCACATCTATTCAACTCCAACATTGGTAAAGTCCATTGTCAATCATTTGAATTTACAAACAACTTCTGTTACAGCTTCATATTCTACTTTCATGGACGAGAATACACTTGGAAGAGCCACTAGCTGGCAATGTCGCCGACATTGTGCTATGATTTGCAATGACACAAAACCTACGCATATGGAGCACAACCTAGCCCATACCTCGTATTAAAAACCTTGAACTAAACATAGAAAAACACCTTGAAATTGGACCAGAGGAAGTCTGCCATTGTCGCCGAATTTGACATCTGAGCTACGAGAACAACAGGTGAATTGCAAAAACGCAATATTCCCACAGCCAATGTCTTTCCACATTGGCACCTACAGAAGCAGAAGGACGACCAACATAGATCCCACAGCTGCTAGAAGCACAACTACAAAACTTGTGCATATGAATGAGAAACCAGGCCATACCTCGCATTGAACATCTCGAACGAAGCACAATAAAATCATCTTGAAAACAAAAAAAACATAACTATGGAATTAGGTTTTTCAGTCAACTTATGTCATAGATCGATGATTGAACATAGCATTGTTGTTGACATTTGTAATGATGTGTACAACATATGCAACTCCTTTACAAGATATATGTAGTAAACAAACTATGCTCTTTATCTTGTCGTAATTTTTACCTCTGTTATCCTAACTACAAGGTCTAGCTACTTATAGTTGTATATGTCATTGCATTGCCTCTTTATTTGTCAAAATGGCTTGTGTAAATAGCTCTTTTGCTTGCGCACATCCCATTGCCATATCTTTACCAACACATAGAGTATTTGTAATAAGTCCTATATGAAAACAACTTGCTAATTAGAAACAATACATGGGCTTATTGTTGTAATCGTTGTAATTAGCATTGTTATTGCAATTGCTATGCTTATTGTCATATAAAATGCATATACAATATTAGAGAAATACATATCAACCTAGCTATAGACTTTATGGAAACTATATTCATAAAGCTGATATATATTAGATACTAACATATGATATGTAAAAATATGTTTTAATACAAATTTACTAGTCATATTTCCATAATATATAGCAAATAACTTGCAACTACTGACCTAGTGGTGGTGGTGAGTTAATGTGGATTAAGCGGCTAAAATCTTCTAATCCCAATTTCCGCTTTCATCGATTGAATTTCAGTGGCATGAGAAAAACTAACAACAAGAAACTTGAAATCAACCCTAGGTCCCTATGTAAAAAATATGATTTTAATTGTGCGTTTAATTATAAAACATTCCATAAACATTGATTCTTTTTAAAGTTTACAAACATGCCTTAATTAAATGCTAGCTGTTCTATTATTTTGCCATTTACTTAGTTAATTGTTACATGTTCCTTATATCTGATATGATAGAACTTTCTAATCCTAAATTGGCTCAAATTTGTTCCATTTTTTCCTTGCATTTTTATTGTTCGTTTCAATTACATGTTCGGATCCGAGAATAACTCCTGGTTGCTTAACTGTGGGAAGTACTTGGGCATAGCCCTAAAACTCATTGTGAGGAGTACCACAGGAACCCTGGAGTAGCTGGCTCATTGAGAGGACCTGCCAGTGAAATGGGCAACGACCCCTACCTGATTGACTAGTCCCCACCCGTGAGGTGAACCAAGAGCTGTCGTTCGTGGCAAAGCGGTTATCAGTTTTACCTGCGCCGTGAAGTGAGGGGTACTTCCCCAACATGCAAGTCGTCAGACAGCATTGGTACGTGAGTGAACTCCTTGAACCATTAGGAATCCAAGCATACCTGGGGTCCATTTCTTTTCCCAACTAAAAAAACGCAAATTACATTTATCTACCTCCAAATCAATACTCGAATCCAGATCTAGCCCTATTGCAAATCCATATGCAGATCTTGATCCATTGCAAATCTAGAACCATTGTTGATGCATTATATATTCATTCCATTGTCAATCACTCTTACATTGTCATAGATCCATTGCAACCATGATAACCAAACTTGATATTACATATTCATCTTCAAAGTGATGGCAAGCTTCTATGCTATTTGGTTATTACTGCATCACATTTCTTCAGCGATAGCCATATATTGTCAACGATAAGCATATATGGAGTTATAATTAGTGTGCCAATCCACTACATCTATTAATACAAAATTACATCTAAATGCATTATGCTGTTGATAAACATTATGCAAATGAAGTTTATGTGTCAGCAATTGTTTCGTATAAAATTATAACAAAATTGAAGATAGTAAATATTTTTTTCATAACCCATTATTATTATACTTTAAATCATTGTCAAAACATTGCTATTGTCAATTGCAAACATTTTTAAAACCTTGGTTTTTGAACCCTTCCCTTTATTCCAATAGACGCCAATGTCAATTGCAACCTTCTATTGCTACTGCATTTCATCATTGCTAGTGGCTTTTTGAAATTTTCAAACTCATGTGAAGAGATATTTTATGCAATAACTAAATGCATTTATGAAGTTGTGAAAATTGACAATTCTATGCACTAGCCCATGTCTCCTCTTAAATTGTTATTCTTATGAAATGCTACATTTTTCATTTTCGATTTCAAAGACTTTAATTGATTTGTTTTTTCCTTCTATTGCATGTTCTTACTTGCAATTCAAGTGACTAAATCTAGTTGATTGGTCAATATGTTAAGGTCCATGCACTTGCAACCTGGTGCTTCAGAAGTCTTATCAACAAAAGACAAATTTGATGATGCAATTGATATTGCACTGTCAAAAAATCATTTGCTACGGTTGGAAGCTTTCCATTTCCAAAATGGAGATTGCTTGTTCGATTCGTTTGCCGTTCTTTTGCATTTTCGATACACATCAATAGAGATAAGAGAAGCAAGTGTTAACCATTTCTCCCATCAACTGTCTCAAGGAGATCCTCTTGCAATATCTTCATCAAACTTGGAACTTTTACCTGATTATTTGTTTCAGCTACATGGTTTAAAAGACAAGAATCTTTATCTACAACTGATGTCTCAGTCAGCTTACACTTCAGATAATAACAATGCCTGTGGATTATGGGGTGATATATTTTGCATAAAATGGTTTGCAAATTGGTTGAATGCACCTGTCGCTATTTGGTCTTTCTCAACAAAAAGAAGATATCTCTACTTCAATTCCACTCTTCCTGGTTACTGCTATAACATTTTGTTTCATGATCATATACCTTCTGCTGGTCACTTTGAACCATTGTTAACTTGCAAATCATGTGTCATTGAAAATATTGCAATTCAGCAATTATCAATTGACATATTCAACAAATCTTGTCTAGAGACTTGGACAGAGATTCAATGTTTTAGACAAATACTTATACAACAAGATTTTGACATCTTCTCAACCATTCAAGGTCATTGTTCTGACTCTTTGTTTGAATCGGTTTCAAAGTTGTCTAACATCTTTGACATGAGTAGCCTTCGAAAGACAATAGCCCAAACCTTCTTCAATTGCATACAATCCAATGACAATAGAGCATTGAAATGTCTGTCTACATACTTGCCATTGTCTATGGTGAATGAAACTTGTACTGTTTCTAGTTGGCAAACATTTGTCTTAAATTTGGCTAAGCCTTTTAGCATTGGACATATAGAAGGTTGTAAATTTGCAATTCAATGGATGTGTGTGAGATGTTGAAAATCAATATTTTCATTTGGGACACATGTTCTTGCAACGTTCAGGATCAATATCAATCAACAAAAAGATCTACAAAAGACATTTTCCTGTTGCAACATGAAACATGCAAAGGTCATTTGCATTTCCATCCACTAGTTAAAAAAAAGTTTCACATAGGTTGTTTCAACAATGAAACAACAATGTCAATTGACTTGTACATTGATGCAAATAATAACAACAAGATCAACCAATCAAAAATTTCTTCCACTCATAACATCAATAGCACATATTTAACAGATACACAAACACAACAAAAAAGAAAAACATATTAAATTTACAAAAACATTGTCAAATGAAAAAACAAATGATACAGAATACAAAGACATTGGACATAAAAAAAAATATGTCTAATATCAATGTAGACTGGGTCGATGAAAATATCGATATACTTGGGCACAATGCAAAGCGAGCATTCAAGAACCTTCGCTCAACAAAAAATCATATGCGTTTTGCAACAATGGGAGATTCGAAAAAACAAAAACAAAAACTAGAACAAGCCAATATCAAGCAATAAAAAATTCTTTCTAGTCATAATGTCAATAGAACATATCCAATAGATATACAAAGACAACAAAAAAAAAAAACAGATGACAATCTACAAAAACATTGTGAAATGAAAAAATAAATGATAGAGAATACAAAGACATTGGACACAAAAATAGCTACGTCTGACATCAATGTAGACTGGTGCGATGGAAATATTGATATACTCGGGCATAATGCAAAGCAACGATTCAAGAACCTTCGCTCAACAAAAAGTGATATGCGTTTTGCAACAATGGAAGCTTTCAAAAAACAAAAGGAAAAACAAAAAGCAGAAGAAGCCACTATTCAATATTTAAAAGCAATTGAAGATACACCTACGAATGCATGTTGCATATGCAAACGCTTGCATTTTAGAAAAGACATACGTCGTATCAGTGAGAAAACGCTATTTTCATTAAACTCATTGCCTTGGATGGATATGCTAGCTTCTTTTGCACTTGACCTATACATTTGCAAATTTTGCAAAAAAAATGTGTCCAATAGAGAGATTCCTATATTTGCGGTTCCATTAAATATTCGACGTAACACTCCATTGGCATCTGTAGATGTGTTGACGCTGTTGGAAGAATGCCTTGTGTCTCCAAGAATTGCATTTTCCCAAATACGTCAACTTGGTTACAAACGAGCTCAATTAGGCTTGACTGGTGCAATTATAAACGTCCCCTTGTCTTTGGACAAGATACAAAAGGTTTTGCCAAGAAACCTTGATGATGACATGACTATTGGAATTATGTTGAAACGAAGATTGGAATACAAAATTGCTTACATTTCTGGTAATGTGCGTCCTAATATTGTCATGGTTGCATTGAAAAGTCTTTGTACTAGAGATCTTTACAAATTAGAAAAAATTTGTATCGTTCCTGATTGGGAGGCAAAGTTCACAGAGCTAGCAACGAAGGAGGCCATTGACTTTCCATTTGACAATTCCACTGACGATGAAAACAGCTCCACAACTTCGGATAAAAGCAGCAAGAACATTTCCGATGCAGAGTTTGATCCAACAACTGAAACATTGGTCCATGGTTATGCTGAAACACATGTTATTGACGATTTGTCTACCAAGCTTCTAGAAATTGCACCTGCTGAAAATCAGAAGCCTCTAGGCATTTTCCAGGACAAATTCTCTGAGGAGCTTAATTTCCCAACACTTTTCTATGGATACAGTCGACCAGATGACATCTACAAGCGGTATCGACATCAACAAATATTCCAATGGGAGCTACAACATGAAAGTATGGCCTTTGAAGCTCATTCTACAAACTTGTTCTTTAAGACAGTCAAAGTATTGATACAACAAATTTCTAATGCTGCATGGATATCTATTCGCATAGGTGAATTGAAAGGGAAAAAACTAAAAGCAAAAGATGTCAAGTCACAAAACAATCTTCAAAACATTGTAAAGTCTCCAATTGCATTTCGTACCTTGAAAACTATTCGAACATCTCCAGACTATTTTGAAAACATGAGAAAAGATATTTTTTCAGTGGTTAGGCAACTAGGGCCACCAACTTTCTTTGTTAGCTTCACCTCTGCAGAACATATATGGAAACCATTGTGCAATGCTTTACAACATCTTCAAAGAAAAAACGATTCCAATTCCACATTATTTCCCTCACAAAATGATATCGATGCTTTGATTAGAAACCATCCTGTCATTTGCAGTCGCTATTATAGATACAAAATGAACTCGTTGAAGTCATTGATATTGAAAAACAACTCTCTCTTTGGAACCGTGAATGATTACTTTTTCACGACTGAATTTCAACAAAGAGGAAATGAACATGATCATGGTCTTCTTTGGATTGAGAATGCACCAGTATATGGTAAAAATACTAAGCATGAAATAACAACTTTTGTTGATAAATATATTTCAACAGATTCTTCTTTGCTTACTGAAGAATTAAAAAAGATTCAAACCCATCAACACACGCGTGCATGTAGAAAACATCGACGTTCTAGTTGCAGATTCCGATTTCCTATGTTTCCAATCGATGCTACAATAATTTTAGAACCCATTGACAATGAACTGAACAATCTCGATGAAAAAACAAAACTCCTTATTTCTGCTCTTGAATCTAAGCAATATGGAAAAAACATATGCTTTGAATCATTTCTTGAAATGTTGAATTTGGACAAAGACAACTACATTGTGCTACTACGTTCCTTGATTAACCAACCCACCCTACTGCTAAAAAGACATCCATCCGATATTTGGATAAATCCATTTGCAAAGAACATTCCAAAATTGTGGCAAGCAAATACTGATGCTCAATTCATTTTAGATGCTTATGCTACGGCAACATATGTAACTTCATATATAACAAAACTAGACAGACCTATGACAAAGGCATTAAAAAAGATCAAGGAAGAGTCAATTGCAAACAAATATGGACAACTCGAAACAATACGCAAATTAGGAAACACGCTCTTAAACATGCAACAAATGTCAATTAGACAAGTGGTCCATATTATTCTCTCTTTGCCTTTGCATTCATCATCAAGAAAAACAATTTTCATCAACACTGCTCCTGACGATAAACGAGTTGTTGCCTTGAAAAAACCATCTCTATTGAAAAAAGAATCAGATGAATCTGAAGACATACTTTGTCCTTCAATAATAGATAGATACATTGAACGTCCTAATGAACTTGAAACTCTTAGTCTTGCTGAATATGCTTCCTTTTATTGCTTCATAGACGGAAAAACAATCAAAAGAAATAGGCCGTGCATTATTCGATATATTCGATATAGACAAGAAAAAGATCCAGAAAACTTTGCACGGGAGAAGCTATTGCTTTTTGTCCATTTTAGACACCTGGACAATTTTCTAACTCATTCGCTCCAAACTTGGACAGAAGCATATGAGCAATACAAGTCACAAATATCAATTGTTGAGCAAAGATTCTTCCCTAAGGCAACAAGCAAATGGGGTGACCTTGACATTGCAAAGGATATTGTCGAAACACAATTGGAAGTTGCTAATTCCTCTAAAGCAACGTCAGAACTCATGTATGATACCATGGCTTTTCAAAAAATTGATATCGATAATGATCTTGTTCATAAAAAAAAACTAGTTTGCAACAAGAAGAAACCTAAACAATGAACAACAGTCTATAGTAAAAGAGATTGTTACTAGAAAAAAAACCAATCCTTCCAAGCCAATACACTTATTCCTAACAGGAAGTGCTGGTACAGGGAAAACACACACTACAAAAGCTCTTTTCAATGCTCTTGTTTTGTTGTATGATAAAGCACTTGGAAGTGACCCATTGAAAAGGAAAGGGCTCATTGCAGCACTTACTGGAAAAGTAGCATACAATGTTGACGGCATCACTGTCCATTCTGCTTTTAAACTTCCCCTGAATTCTGGCAACTTGCTCCCATTAAGTTCAAATACACTAGATATTCTTGCAAAAGACTTTGATCAACTTCAAGTGTTGTTGCTTGATGAAGTGTCTTTAATAGGTTCGCATATGCTTTATAACATAGACAAACGTATGCGCGAAATCAAGCATTCTCCAACAAATCCATTTGGAAATGTTGATGTCATTTTCTGTGGTGATTTATTTCAAGCTGAACCTGTACATGATTCTTGGATTTTTGAATTTCCAACTTTTCGACAAGAAAAGTCCCCATATAGTTTTTGGCTTGACAATATAAAATATTATGAACTTACAAAAGTTGTTAGACAAGAAAATGACATTTTCATATCAATTTTAAATAGAATCAGAAAAGGCCTACAATCAGCTAGCGACATTCAATATTTAAATGCACATTGCCATAGACCAGCACCTATTGATCCAACATTTCCATTCTTGTACTATTGAAACAAAGATGTCGATTTCCATAATTCAAAAATGTTGTCATATGTAGAAACAGAAGCATTCACATTCATAGCATACGACAGCAAAATTGATGAAGCTAACGTCAATTATGAATGGCAAAAAACGAATCAACTTCCCCAATCAATTGTATTGAAAAAAAACATGCTTGTTGAATTGATTGGTGGAAACTATCTCATTGAAGATGGACTTGTAAATGGAACGGAAGCTATTTTCCGGCACTACGACAAAACCTGCTCAGATGTTATCTGGCTTGAGTTTCCTAGTCCAAAGATAGGTGCAGCTACACGTACTAATATGCATTGTCTATACAAAAATTCTATAAACCATACTTGGATACCTATCAAAAGAATTTCAACATAGATCTTGGTTGGCAATAAAAGAAATTTTGTTAGAATACAATTCCCAGTTCAATTGGCATGTGCTAGAACAATCCATAGAGCACAAGGTTTGACACTTGAAAAAGTTGCATTTGATCCAAAAGGGGTTACAAGGCATGGCCTTGTTTATACTGCACTTTCGCGTGTAAAAACCATTGAATGTCTCTATCTTGTAAACAAATTAGAACAAAAGAACTTTAGTGTTTCATCAAAAGTGCTTGTCGAATCAACTAGATTAATAAAAGATGCATCATTGCAATTTCAATATGGTCTAAAGTCAATTCCTTGTAATCAACATCTTATTATATGTTCACTTAATACACGTAGTATGGTCCTGCACACTGAGGACATTGCACATGACACTGAACTATTAGAATCACACATTTTATGCCTGCAAGAAAGCCATTTGCATTCGCCTCCCACGCACGCAATATTTGCAAACCAATACACATGCATTGCAACTTATTCAGTGCATGGTCTCGTAATAGCTGTCAAAAAAGGGATTCCGATCTTGCAGACCGCAACGTACAATGGAAAATTTGTTGAAGCAATTGTCATTGATCTTAAACTTCGTAACAACACCATGAAGATTATAAATATATATATCAAACCAAATACTGTATTTGACAAAGTCAATTGTGCGCTCAATTGCATTTTGTCAGAAAACAATAATATGAAAATGCCTATTGTCCTTGCCGGTGACTTCAACATTGACATGTTGAAGGAAACAATGACTAAAAAATTAATCCAGTCATATATGCAGGCAAAACAACTGAAGTTAAAAACAACTCATATCACAACTAGCTGTGATTCTATGATTGATCATTTCTGGACAAATTTAGATCTTGATACAATTTCATTTACTATCTCAGATGCATATTGGTCTGACCATTTTAGCTGTTTTTTATCAATTCCTTTTGATTCAATATAATCTTTAGTAGGCAATAATGACAACCTAACCCTATCAATCACAAGCAATTGATAAATAGCAGAAGGGACAAGATCAATTCTTACCAACGCCTTCTTTTATTTGAGTTTTTGAAATTTCAAAGACATTGATTCTCAATTTTTAAAACTGCAAGCAAAAATTTATATAAAAAAGCAAACCAGCATTTAGCACTTAACTTCTTTCTTTTCTTTTGCAATGAACAAGGTATTGTCCAATTTCCTTCCTTTTTCAACCTCCAATTTTCTTTTTCCTCATGCATACTCTGACATGCCACCCATTATTTTGTAACGATCATTGACTAATATGCATTGACTATTATCTATGCACAATAATTTGAAAAAAAAAATTAAACAAAACAAAACAAGAGAAAAAAAAACACTGTTGCTTCAGCTATAAACATCAAACAATAGCTTTTTGTCTAGTTTTATAGACCACAATCAATGTTTTGTTCTTTTGTAGCATTATGTTTCAAATGCACTTAGCTAAACTTTTTGCAATTTTCTTATTTTATTGATTAACTATTGTTTAATCAGAAACATTACTCAAACAAACTCCAATCTTATGTACTTTTATTGATAGATATTCAAATTATAGTTATTGCCATCAACACATTTGTTTCTTCTTTCTTATATGCCAAAACTCAATGCAATATCCCTTTCCAAAATTCTTGACAATTCAATTTGCTTTAGTCTATATCTATAAAGATTTATGCTTTCCATGTCGCTACTAATGGTTTCAGAGCTAGATCATTTTCCAGAATTGGTAAAAAAAAAAAACATATTCAAGAAATATAGACAAGAAAAAGAAATTTGCCAGAAGCGGATCATTGTTGCAATGACATCTACATTGAGCACCCCATCTGCTGAAGCAAATATTTCTTCTTCACAAGACATTGCAGAGACAGAATCAATTGCAACAACGTCGTTGCCCATTTCCAATACAAAAACAACCAGTCCAAAGAGGTGATGTTACTTTGCATTGAACCTAGTCATTTTTTTTGTCTTAGATTTCTGCTTCTTAATTTTTTTCTCTTCTACTGAAATCTAAGTTTCATTTCACCAATTTTCTTGTACATAATCTGTATTCTTTTTCATGTCCTTGCCTAAAAGTAATGTAATTTTATGTAGATAGCTATCTAATTGCTCCTTTCTATGTTCATCTTCTTATGTTCACAGATTAAAGCAAGCATTTGTTCAAGCTTCATCTATTGTAGAATTATGTACTATGTCTCGTGCCAATGTTTTTGAGGGAGATATTTTAACTGTCTATGGCCCTGCACAAAATCGAACGCAAAATTCGCTTGTGAAGACAAAGATTCTGCATGCAGACCTTGTAGACAAACATGGTTTCATGACAATTACTATTACAATGAATGATAACCTCATCAACAGATTTGGCAACTTCTTGTTTCCCAGAAAAAGTGTCCGAATTATTGGATTTCAATTAAAGAAAAGAGGCCAATATGATCGTGGAGATGCTATAAATTCCATAGCAATATTGCCTTCCAGCCACATTGAAACAATAGATCAAGTATGCAAGACACGTTGTCTTCCTCCAGACACTACAATTACTGAGCTAGTTTCATCTGATGAAGCATATGTTGTTGGTTCAGTTGCTGCTATAGTAGTTGCATGTGAATACAAAAACAAACAATTGGATTTCCACATCAGGGATGGTGAAACTCCAAATGACTATGCAACTGTATTATCAACTTGCTTTTGTTGTTTCCAAAGCTCACATTAATTTTATGTTTTTCTGATTTCATTGTTAATTGCTGATACAACTGCATTTTCCTCTCAATTTATATGTTTTTGTCCATTGCAAATTATTTATACATTTTATTCTGACTTTTTCTTTTTCATTCTCACAGTTTCAAGTCAACGACAACTATAAAAACTTTTTTCTACGAGTGCAACAACAGCTTGCACAGGACGAGGCACCACTCTATTTATTCAAAAACATTGTTCGACCAGGTCCAAAAAGCAGTCACCTGATAAATGCCTCCCAAGCGACATTTATTGATCCACTCAATGATGAATTTGCAATTCAAGATTTGCTTGTGATTGTTGAAGCTAAGACACAGGTCAGAGATACATTCCATTGCTCTTTGTTAAATTATGAAATCACTGTAACAATTCTTTTAATTCATACCACAAAAAAGAAAAAAGAAAAAACAACATACTCTATTTGTCTTTTCACATGTGTTCTATCTTTTCAGTTGTCACCAACTGTTTTAAAAGTTACCTGTTCGTTATATTTTATCATAAACAAGAAACAATCCATATCAGCTGTTTTACTAACAAAATTATCTATCCAATCCATATCAATGAAATCAACTATGTTGTAGCTAGAAAAAAGCCTATTTGAACACTGTCCCACAACAGTTGCATAGGTCCATGTCTTTTGCAAAACGCTATCTGCATTTATACTATTACAACATTTAAAAAGAAAAGATGTTGTTTCTTTTTTCTCCACCTTTTCTTTCCAATACTTTTAGCAATAGCTCTAATTTTTTTCTCTGTTTCTTCTTTGCAACTCATACTTTCTGCTGCACCATTTCTATATACTTGTACTTATCTCATACTCTGTATATTTCCTATCTTGAAAATTGCAATAGATATATGTATCGCTCAAAATTAAAAATGCTTTTGCACCACCATTCCAATGTACATGCGCAGAATGCAAGCTTCCGATGATCCAAAGCACCACATTCTGTTCTTTTTGTAATCAAGAAACAGCTCCAGCCTATGAGCATATCTTGCAATGCAAACTGGAAACAGATCAGGGAATCCTCGAATGCAATCTTCAAGGTGCACAGCTGAAAGAATATTGTCCACATGTTGCAGCTATCTCATATGAACAATATTCTCAAGTTGTTACAACAACTATTCGTCATCTGCGCAAATTCAACCAACAAGGCCTTTTCACTCTTGCAATGAACAACAGAATAATCAATTGCAAAAAACTCTAGACACAAGGTATGCACAAGCAGGTGTTAATCTGAAAATAAACACGACTTTTTCAACTTTGCCCACTTTGTATTTCATACCTTGTTTCTATACAGATCTTGTTTGAAACAAAAACATGTTCACTTTCAAATGACTTAAACAAAGAACTGCAAATTTTTTTATAAAAACATTGTAATTTGATCTTCAAACTTGGACCATGATTAAATAGACTAAATACTAGATTTCATCACTGAATCACAACCATAGTTTTTTGAATGCTTGAAACAATAAAACAATAAGCTTTCTTAATTCTTGTTGATAGTTTACCCACCCTTGCTATGTGTAACTTTCGATTGCTTCAAATTTTTTTTTTTTTTAGTATCAATGATCAATAGCTAGAGTCTTCACATTCAATGATGATAGGCTAAAGTTAACGTGTATTCACTTTATTAGCATACAGTTTATTTAATCATGTTCTAGAATACAACTTATCTAATAATGCAATTGTGTTTGTGACCCAAAGCTTCTACTTTTCTGTCAAATCCTTTGATTCAGATGCAGATTTTTCAGAATTCAAACTATGCATCTCATCTGACTGTCAATGGAATAGTTTTTTATTATGATGTAATGTCTTTGTGCATTTATACTAATTTCTCTCGATTTAGTCACAGGGATAGCAAGAATTATAGATAGATTTAACATATTCATGAATGTGATCAGACTTTAGCTTCAAATTCACATGTTGAACCCCGCCAAACCCTCTTGCAAGGTTGTGCAAACCACTAGATGCAAATTGCATGTTTATTGCTTTTACAAACTTATTATAGCTCTTGTAATGATTTCTCGGTTGAGGACATTAATTCGGGTTGCTGTTGATGAATACAGGGTAGACGCAATGTTTAACTTTGATTTGGACAAATTCAATTTTTTTTAATTGTTAATGAGTTATTTTCTTAGCTTTTGATTGGGGCCGTCTGCAGTGACATGTGCCTCGGATGCTGTGACCCAGAAAGCGGCGGCACAATGGTGTCACAAAGCAAGGTGTGGATTGTCCTCGGACGCTGTAACTGATGTGGTTTTTCGTTTTCGAGCAGGTTTTCCTGTGCTTTGTTTGAGATGTTTAATGCGATGTTAGCTGCATTGTACTTGATATGCACACGTTTCGTCATTGTGGTTCTAGCAGCTAGGAATTTTAATTAAAAATATTGAAGTTTATGTCTTCAAGGTAGCTAAAAATATTGAAGTTTTGTTATAATTAATTAAAACCCCATGTCTCTAAGTGAATATTCTAATCTTGTAAATGTCCCTTTCAAAATTATGTTGATGCTTGTCCATAATGATTCTTAGTTGTTTATTATATTTTTATTATTGTTTCCCCAATGAACATAACTAGCAGTTTCAAGGCTATCATCGTGGCTTCCCTGGTGCATTGTTCTAAATGAACTCTGAATATATACATACTAGCAAGACAGGTGAACTGTGAGAACAACAGGTCAACTGCGAAAATGCACTATTCCCACAGCCAACCTCTTTCTACACTGACACCTACAGGAGCAGAAGGACA
Source organism: Larix kaempferi (assembly GCA_027924585.1). NCBI lineage: Eukaryota > Viridiplantae > Streptophyta > Pinopsida > Pinales > Pinaceae > Larix > Larix kaempferi. Next base: position 817,999 of record BSBM01001504.1, on the reverse strand, counting down.
ACCCACAAAAATCCTGCAACTGCTGGAACCCATTGATACACTACTCCTTTCCCGCAGAATGAGTTTTCTAATCTATTCCACTATAAATTAACTTTAAGGAATATGCAAGTATTCCCCCCATGAGATAAATCCCATCCTAATGCTACCTTGACCCTTGGGAGCATGAGGTTGAGAGGAGAACGCAAGAAGATCTTAGCATCTTTCCATCTCCATGAGATCTTAGGGGAGAACTCATGTCCCATCTTCTCCCATGTCCCATCTTCTGCTCTCCCCCAAAAATTGGCCATAGCAAGTTCGTTAAATAGATTCTCTTGTCCTCTTACCTTGAAGAAACATGGATTTGATAACTAAAGCTAGACAGAAACCATTGTCATTGACCCAAGCATACACAATCAGATTTCTGTTTTAGAAAATTAAAAAAAGAAAATGAATCTGTACTTCCAAAAAGGATGAAAAGCACACGATTTCCTCCCATGATTCTCCTTTCGGACTTAAACAACTTTTTCTTTGAACAGATATAAAATATTATTCTCTATCAATATAGAGAAGGTGCAAGGAGTTAAAGCCTAGACAATAGCAAAAGGCATAGGCATTTCTGTTTCCAAACAGACCATTGTATTTACAGCATCCATATGTATAGATTGACTATACATGCCTGGCTAAAAATACATACAATCTGATTTTTCTTTGCAGGTGATCTATTTATTGAATATATGACACCTAGAAGGAGACTGCCTTCTACTTACCAAAGAAGAACTTTCTGCAAAATGCCCATACCTCTGAGCCACTGAACCTGGATTTCAAAATGAGGGGCATTGAAATCAGCCCCTCTACCAATCTTCATGTCTGAACCAGCATCCTAGACTATATCATAAAAATACAAAAATAATGTCACTACCATAATTGACTTGAACTAAAACGATTACCAAAGATTCTGTATACTTCCTTGCCTCTTTAGAGAAACTGGAGCAGTTCCTTTTACTCATTCAATGAAAAGACATTGTTTGGAATCTAACAAGGCTCTGAATATGGTCTAAATTCACACTAAAGCTGTAACTCTTGCTTAGAAAGACCCAGGGTACAAGAAAAGATCTTTGCAAGAAATTCACAAATGATATTAGAATATGCATAACCAAATGTAATTTAACGCTTTTGCAATGCACCTGTCTCTTGCAAAAACCAGTCACAAATCTTTGTCTTCTACACCAATCAACATCATCGTCTTCTGCATAATACTTATGTTCTTACTTTTCATCTCTACTGGTTCTCACTCTTTCTACTCATTGCCATCACTCTCGTGTTTTAATTCATTGTAACAACATGTTTTACTTTCAATTATCAATTGCTTTTGATGTTAATATTTTCCTTTTTTTCAATGTACAGGAAACAAAGTTCAGTACCCTTGTCACTACACTGATCATCATGATTTTAACTGGTACTTTGCAAAGAACATATGCAATTCTGGAAAATACTTATGTACATTTGCAATAGCTGGGATATAAAGAAAAGAAAAAACTTTATTGAAATTTTGTTTTTTTTATGTGATCGATGTAATTATACACGCAGCATGGTTGACTGCCATGGTTTTGTACCTATATATACACAACAACAGTCTATGCATTTGATATATTGACAACCTCTGTTGTCATCATTTTGGTAAAAACCTATAAATATATATACAGAAACATAACTTTACTTGAATGCTTCTTCAGGTGTACATACTTTTCAAGCATTTGATTGCTACGCTCATATATTTTGCAAAAGTTTTAGATTCTGAGTTATGTTTTTTGATATTGTATAAAAATATGTTCTATTAAACTCAATGTCCTTTCCTAAGCATAGATATCAATATATGCACAGAGCTCTTACAAATGTGAATGATGTTCATCTCTTTGCACTGCTTGTTGAAAACACAAACAAACCAAAAACACTTATATATATTCTTCATTTTTTTAATGTTATTTACTACATCCGTCACAATAGCTTCATAGCATTTTTGCAAATGTCATTATCTTTTTCATTTGTAATTGCAAGGCCATAGTCATTGAAAGGTAAAATACATAAATGTTTTTATGCTTCAGCAACTGATGTTTGCTTTTTGGATATCTGAAAACAATCCACCTACAAGCTTTTGTATTCTTATTCATAGTTTACAAGTATTTATAGATACATCGCTTTCCAACATTTCAAATTGCAATATATCGCTCATGTATATAGTAATTAGCCACAGTCTTTGCAGTTGATTCTGATCAGCTGGTCTGCTTTATGCTCTCTTGTCTCCTGCTTTGAAGTTCAATAACCTTGCAACACACTTCGTTTCTGTAGAGTTGCTTTCCAAATCATGTTTGCTTTTTAGTGCTTTTGTCATTACAATAAAAGCATTGTAATTGTTTTCAGTATTTCCATGTGCTAAAACATGGTTTATATTGTTTCTAGCATTCAAAATGAACTCACTCATAAAATTTCAACTCAGATAATCACAAGAACAATTGCTTTTCAATGCTTTGTGTTCAAATACACAGTACCTGTTACTTAAATTGAACTTTTTTTAAAAAAAATCAATACAAATTCTCTTGCATTTTTTAAATGATACTCACATTTGCTTCTATTTTCTTGTTTAGCAATGTATATGTCAACGATTTTGAACTGCGTTAATGTCATTGCTTCTTTTGTCAAATATAATTAGGTTGGAATCATTTCATTTGCAAAATGACAATGCAATTTATGTTGCATGTCTATTACTTCATTTTATGCACTTTGCATTTTATTTTTCAACATGCAGTAAATTGATACAGCTTCAGGCTCTGATTCAATGCAGATTGCAAAACATTTGCATCTTTGAATGTGAGATAAATTTTGAAACTAGGGCACATAACTATGATGCTTTCGAGTCAAGTTCTAAGAACAAAAAAAATTCTAGTCATTGCTTTCTCTTCATATATGAAAACCAATTGTAGATGCAATGCCTCTCTCTCCCAAGAGTGTGTTACAAAGATCCATGCATAATCCTAATTCCAAGGCTACCCACAACTATAGTATTGTTGACGATTTAGCTAAGGAACTATGGGCCATGTCTGCTTTAGAGGTTTTTTATAGTTTCCCAATGAAATGCAAGGAGAATCATAAGCCATGACTCCCTCACATTGGAGAAATTTAGGTTCTCCAGAGATTGTTTCATCTCCCACCATGTTAACCGCATTTGATGATTGATCCTTTAGACCTTATGGAAGCATACTCTCATTCCCCATTGAACTGGCGGTAATACAGTCTTAGTAGAAGTCAAGGTTGTTGATGTTAGTTTATATTACAATGTTCTATTGGCATGCAATTGCACATATCAATCGTCACCATCAATCAATTATCATATTGTTGGTTCGATCTAGCTGCCACCTCGGGATCAAATGTTCTAATGTTGGACAATTCTGCAATGGCACATCAAAATATGGATATACAACTGTATTCCATATCGACAGGAACCTTTGGTCTCCCTTTGCTTGTATCTCTTATTGAATCTAATCCGTCATATGTGATTTTCTTAATCGCAATAGATTCTAGTGATTCGTCATCATGTACAAGTTTTAAGACACCATGCTCAGTTTCATTTAAAATGACCTATTTGAACAACAATTCCTGGATCTTACCTAATTTTTGTGCTTTGTTAGAAGAACAGGATATGTTGGAGCATTGATGCTATTGTTTTTAGATCAGATTACTTATCAATCTATTAAATTACTTACTTAAGAACATGATCAAGTTACTCCTGCCTGAGGAGAAGTGGACCTTTAGCTCTCTAGCCTCCTAAGTCTCCCTGGATATGATCTTTCCCTTTAACGGGGCCATTTTTGAATCCATGAATATATTTCAGAGGCCATGCAAGAATGTGCATCATATATCATATTTCCTCCTCAAGTGAGTTAATGCTATTGTTAGAAGAAGAGGATATGTTGGAGTGTTGACGCTATTGTTTTTAGATGAGATTAGTTATCAATCTATTAAATTACCTATTTAAGAGCATGATCAACTTACTCCTGCCTGGGGAGAAGTGGACCTTTATCTCTCTAGCCTCCCAAGTCTCCCTGGATATGGTCTTTCCCTTTAACGGAGCCATTTTTGAATCCATGAATATATTTCAGAGGCCATGCAAGAATATGCATCATATATCATATTTCCTCCTCAAGTGAGTTAAGTAAGTTGGAAGCTGAGAAAAATCAAGTTCATATGCTAAAGATGGCTATCCCCTATGCGAGGATCCTCTTCAAAGACATATCTTGATAAACATGTTGTTTCCAAATCCTACTCAAGCTTCAATGCATTGCCCCTTTGGACCAATTTTCCATAACTGAATTCCTTCCGTTCGCTGAAAAATGGTCCATGTTAACTTAATTGGTGGCCTAATTAACTTATTTGCCTAAACATCAATCCCGATAGCAGTCATCTACAACCGAAGACAACCAAGGAACAACTGCATGGACAATAAAAAAAAACAGACCTAAGCAAACAACACCAACAGATAGCTTTATCGCATGCTGATTTAAGGTGAAAAAACACAACAATTATTTGAACGCATGAACGCCATTAAAAATCAGAAGACAACAAAGGGTTCCATTTATCATGTCTTCGAAATAAAAAAACCCTAACTAGAAGAAACCAATGAACAGGCTCTGTTACACTTGAAACCCTAAACCCTGTCTTTTCTTTTCACTTAAAAATTGCACTAAAACATGCTTCATTGGTATTGATATTTTCTTTTCTCTAGTGAGGTGTATGTAGAAGGAAACATGGGCAACATTTCAAAAACCATGCCTATCGATATCCCTAAGACAGTTGATGTCGTGGAAAACATTATGATTGGAATAGATTGTTCTCTTGAAGAAGTTAAAACCTATAATGTTATAAAATCTATAATTTAATTTTGAATTGATACATTCTGCCAATATCATCCCTCATACAATTTGATTAGAACAAAACATAGATTAGCTTAATGATTTTTTCCTGAGATTAACTTAATCTCTTAAACTTAAACTTAAATTAATCTCTTAAACTTAAGTTTGAGTTCTTTTCTGGGATTAATTTCAAATTTGTTCCAAGCAATAACCCCTAGCTCATGGGATTGAGAAGATTCAGCCTCAAGCAGGGTCTATGTTGAGGTTAATCTCACTGAAGCATTACCAACTTCAATCAATATTAATGCAATTGGAATCTCTCACAACCAAGAATTAGATTATGAGAGAATAACTCTCTACGGTAAAATGATCACACAAAGCGATCACACCAAAAAGGTTTCAAGCAAAACATGAGAAATAACAATAGATGTCCATGTACTATTCTGGAGCATATGAATTTATTATGAGCTGCAGATGTAGGCAATTAGATGCATAAAGCAGAAGCATATGCAAAGTGAGTTTGTTATTCAGGGCGCTCGGAATGAAAATGTCCAATGCTGATAAAAGTACTACTAATTCATGTTTCTGCAAACATACAACTGTAACCATTGCATAGAAAAATTTTATTCTAACATTTCCAATTGGAAAAGCTAAAGGATACCCATCTTTTGAAACTTAAATTGCCTGGCTTGATAATGGTAAAGTTTTAGGAGTAGTAGATTGATTTGAATGGTTTTGAATGTTAAAAACATGAGTCACTGCCTATTTAATACTTGTACATTTCTCACATTCAGAAAGCTCAATATCACAGATATTTTTTTAATGTTTTCATCGCTTTTCAATTATTTGCAATGATCCCTCCAACTAAATCTATGACGGTACAATAGTTCTTCTATTGCTTCTCTAGTATGCTACATATGATAAATACATTTTGATCTTATTGGTTGTTTTTTTTAAAGTCATACGTTGGGATATTGCCAATTATCTCTTTATGATTTCTGTTGTCTATAAAGAAGAATGCATTAAAAAATTACGAAGCTCATAGTGAATTTCCCTAGAAATTTAGTTTTTGGTTCTCACATCAACTAATTGTCCTTATCGTGGTTATCTTATAATGATGTAGAATTCTGATACAGCTGCAGTACCATGCTAAATTTTTCATGAAGCTCCAAAATCAAGAAAAAATAAGCTGAATTGAAATGATATGAAAACAAAAATTGCTGCTAAAAATTATTGAAATGCAATGCTTATTGGATTTGACTTTTATTGATTTTTCAACAAATATTCGATGAAATGGTTTTTTTAAATGAATATAGTATCATTTTCTATCATTTGTAAAATATGCATCTAAACAATGACTAAATTATTATTTTTTATTATTATACTTTAGAAAAGTGATGCTTACATTACTAGGACAAATGCAAATGTTTTGTTTTCAAAGAATACATAAAATGACACAATTATAAAAGAATAGCCATTTCTCTACCTGCCCATGTAACGATTGTACCAAACCTCTTAAATATTTAATCTTCTATGGCATTGTTAAAGACTATATTGTTGTTGATAGAAATAAAATACTCTAATAGCCCAAGCTGAAAGAATTTCCTCTTTGTCTAATGTTAACAAAATAAGATAATAAAAAAATTAGCATCACATGTTTAATGTCAAAAAAAAAGTAAAAAAACAATGCATGCTTAAAAACAAAGAACACAAAATCATCTTAGCACTTAAGCAGTTTTAATCCCTGCTCAGGTTTAACAGATTCTAAATTAACACAGATCTATTCTAGTTCTACAATCTCTAATGTTCTTTATCGAAATCATGTATAGATACTAATGCTTTTTTTTTCAGAATAGGGATTTGCTTCACCTGTTACATGTTCTTCTTCAATGATACCAGCTTCTTGCCCCCATTACTTGTCATTCTTCAACAACTAGAGCTGGTTATTCACCCTTTTTTGGTTATTCACCTTGTTTCTTTTTCTTCATTGTGTAGTTCAAGTTCTCACAAGATTGGGTTCTTTCTTCTTCTTTAATTTACCTTGATCTTCCTAATGTCTTCTTCCTTTTCCTTTCCTTGCAACCTTCTTTTTTGCTTTTTGAAAAGGACAAAGTGTCATCAACTATTTCAAAGCAACTTTTCCAATGCAATTCCAAATTTTCATACTCCAAAATTTGAACCTGACTAAAGTCATTAGAAAACAAGATCAATTCTGATATTAATCCTTTGATAGTGTCAATTTCCCTACATATTATCGTGCAAAAGAACATCCCATAGTGTACAATATCGCCAGCCAAAATCTTAGCACCTCATATGCTTACCAATTCTCTACAACAACCCATACCATGGTAAAATAGGCAGGTTAGGAAGCCTCAATTAAAGAACAATGGATCAAAATTTTTCAATGCTGGGTTGAAAGCAAAATGACATAACTTGTGCCATTGTTCCAGCCTTTCACTTTCTTGACTTTTGATCAATGAAACCAATAAAAATCTTGTCTGCATTCACTACAAATCTATACAACAATTTTACATAGCAATATGTTTGGGCATACACACCTTGCAAAATGCTATGCTCACAAGACATCGATATTTCAACAGAATGGAAAACATATTAGGGAACATCCCCCACAAAAAATGAAATGCTATCGCTTTTATCAGAGTCTATTATTTCGAAACTAAATTCTAAAACTAAAATTTGACATCTGCCTTTAATTTTCTTTTTCTATCCTTTTAGTTACATTTTTATAGTACCATTAATTGCTCTAGAATATTTGAGAATGGTTCCAACTTCATTGAACCTCATATAAAGAGCATAATTTCATATCCCATTCAAACTTTAGCAAACTTGAGACTGTTCAAGATTTTAAGATTGATCAGATTTGCAGGACACTTACAACAAGCATTAACTCAAGATAACAAGAAAAATTCTCATTACAAATAATAAATGAATTTAATCATGTTTCCAATAGGTCATTGCCAAAATCACAAAAACCAAACCCAATGACTTTGTCAATTAGAATCTTCTCTTCTATTTGTTTTAGAAAGAGAAACTTATTAAACTATTACCACTCCATTGAAATCAACTTTGATTATTACCATGCAATTCTTATAAGACTCTGGCCAAAGATGGTTTCTTCTATTCAGTAACAACAAAAATTCATAGATTTTATGCTAATTCCAACATGATTATGATTTTGGTATTGACAATGTCAAGCAAAAACAAAAAAGCTCCAACATAGAAACCACTAAAGAATTAACAATAGTGGCAGGTAAAGTTCATGACTTCTCATCATGTACTACTATTGGCAATGATTCAACACCTATTAAAGCAATGAACAGTCCTCCATAAAATATTTTGTATGTTACAATTGTCTATACAAGTACCAATTTACATGAAATTTTATTTCCTTCTCAATCAATATTCAGTATTAAAACTATTGTAATCAATGTTTCACTATCCAATCTGTCACTCTTCATGTTCCGCTTTCATATCTTTTTATATCCACAATAGGAACAATTATTGAAGACACTGTCTGAGACTTTGTACAATTTATTTATATTTCTTCTACTATTAGTTTATGCTATAGAAATCCATTTGTGTTCTATCTATTGCAGTTGTTTCCTATCATATAACTCACTCTAAGCCTTACATCCTCCACCTAACTCTATTTAGATTTATGGTTAGCTATATTATGAACATAGCTCCAAAGCATCTCAAGAAGAAAATGAATTTCTATATGCCTAAAATCCCATAAGTGACCTCACTTATGTCTAAAGATTCTGAAAACCGAAACCACATTTTTCTTTTCAATTTTGCAACGTTTGCCTCTAAATAAAGCCAATAGCATTCATAAAAAGTAAAAATATACGACACAAATTACTTGCAACATGTTCTATCATCTATACTAAAGTATTTACCTACTGAAATTGACTATCTATCAATTAACAAAATCTTTGAACACTCTAATCCTGTCCTTTACCATCTTTACGTATCTGTCAATTAACAAAATCTTTGAACATGTAAAATATCTTTTCATTATAAAGTGAAATTTGTCCTCCAAATTTCTAGACTACTTGTAAGACATTCAAGATCTTGCCACAAATTTATCCCAATGCTCATATTTTTAACATTCCTAATGCTCAAACACTTTTCTTCGAATTTCTTATATCCCTTGTAAAACCATTAAAGATTATGTCCCCAATCATATGCTTTTGTCGGGGACATTGCCACCTCGTGGCTCTTGTTTTTTTATTTTTCCTAGTTCCTTTTTCTTCTAATATTTTTATCATGTGGTATGTTTACTATAGTTTTAATATGCTTTAGTGTTCTTTTGGGAACCAACGGATGAAAGTTGATGTGACTTAGAATTGGATGCTAATTAAAATGAAATTTTAAATTTTAAATATTTATTTTATTTTAAAATATAAAAAAAAATTGATTAAATATTTTAAAAACATGAAAAATATTGATAATAACTTATACATAAAATACTTTTATAAATTATTTATGATAACTAGTATTTCAAGATTAATGTTAAGGAACACCATTTCTATCTTCACTAACGGTCCCATATACAACTATTGTTTCTATCTCCTATTCACTATCTAGTGGAAACAAAAAAAACTTTAAAAAAATATTATTATAAGAACAAGATAACACATTTCTATCTTCACTAGTGGTCCCATATGCAACTACGCCTCTATCCCCTATACACTATCTAGTTGAAACGAAAAACTTTAAAGAAATGTTATTATAAGAACAAGAGCGACTTAAGACAATGTTTTTACTCCGCAAAACTATAATGAGTGTATATTTATTATGATAATTTGATTTTGAAATTTAAGTATCAACATTAAAAACAATAAATTAATATTTAAAATCATTTATATAAAATCATGACTATCTACTTATTAGTTATATTCTCTCTAAATATAATAGTATTTAATATCTTCACCTTTTTTATTCTTACAAAAATCTCAGTCATGGCACAAAAAGAAATATTCAAAATATTCATTAGTTTGATTACCACAAAAGAATCTCCAACCATAATTACATTTTTCCCAAATTCTTATAGATAGATTAATTGTTGATTTCCATTGCAAAGAGCTAGTGATCTTAATAAAAAAATCTTAATCATGACATAAAAAGAAATATTCAAACTATTCATTAGTTTGATTACCACAAAAGAATCTCCAACCATAATTACATTTCCCAAATTCCTATGGATAGTTTAATTGTTGATTTCCATTGCAAAGAGCAAGTGATCTTAATAAAATAAAGATCAATAAAATAAATAAATGTTGACATCTCTAATGAAAATGTTATAAAAAATATATTATAATAATCAAAATAAAAAATAACAAAAAATAAAGCATAATAAATTTAGGCTGAGGTAGATACAAATTTAATATTTAGTATTTTTATTTTTTAAATAATTAATAACTTAAAATTAAAATTTAATTAACATATTATATTTTAACAAAAATTGAAAACTAAATTTGTATTAAAAAGGTTGTGTATAGCTATCCAAATACATATGAAGCCACACTCTAATATATATTATTGTCTATGTAAGAAAAACCAAAGCATAAACTTCCTTAAATTTACAAAATTTTCAGGCACACTTTTCTATTTTTTCCATATTATGGGAAGGATATACCCTTACAAACTGTTTGCACAAAAAAACACAAAAAAAAAATTCAAACATTCTAGAGTATGAAAACCATTCTGATATTCATTCTTTCCTGGAAAGCCATAGACAAGTTGCAAGACTGAAGCTTCTTCCATTGGACAAACCCCATTAGTTTGAGACACTTGGCAGTGGTTGCACTAGTTCATCCTGGCCATCTTGAGGATTTCCTCCTTGTTAATGTCAATGTTGCCCATAAGCTCTCTTATATTCCCCTCCAAATCTCCAATTCTTGAGTCTAGACAGGTTAACTAAACCGTGATGTACTTGATGTCCTTTGAGACCACAGAGGCTTCCTGAATTCCTTTACAAACGGCTTCATAAACCCGATGTGGGTTCTTTTTAAAGTCCTCCATGCTTCCTTTTACAAACGCGTAAACCTCAAACCAACCTGCCATGTCCTTTGTCATAGAAAGCGAGGCTAACCGCTTATTGTGTGCTTGAGAGTGGCTATGAGCCACAGCGACTGAATTCCGGAAAGGAAGTGACTGGAATAGCTCACAAATTTCCCACTCACTGTTCAAAATTGTTCTCTAGATGCCCTACCATCCCCTTGACCTCCACTATTTTTTTGAGAAACTACCTCAATTCTTCCTCCTTCATATTCCCTGAGACTACCATCAAAAAATCATAAATGCCACCTATGTGAACTCGCTTCATAAATGCAAAAAAGATTGTCGGCGCATAGCTAATAACTTCTCGAGGGTTCGACCTTTCAATAAAGTAGGATTTGGCCCCTTCATGCATCAAGCCACGTGTCCCCCCACTAAGGAGAAGAGGGGAGTGGCCCCAAGAGCCTAATGACAAACTTGTCCTCCACTTTGTATTGGTTTGGGTTCATATTACAAAGGATTTTCATGGGACACATTTACATGTCGTTTCCATGTTGATGTAGACTACAATTCCTTGTTTATTCCTAGATGCCTGGTTTGCTAATTTATCAATAAAACCATTATTTTCCCTCATTATGTGGTAATAAGAAATGGAAGGAGATATACATTATGCGCTCATGAATCCTTCTGCATCTTGAGGATCTTGTTTCATATCCATGTCTCATCTTTTGGATTCCCTACCTAGAATCCCCAAAGACCATCAATCTTGTAATTTTCAATGTCGAAATTAAGTCTAGGCCTGAGAGGAGTACCAACCATTCAGCTTCATCATTGATTTTTGTTCCTAACCCCATCCAAAAGAATTGACTATTTTTCCTTGTAAATCAAATATAATCCCTCCCACACTTACCTCCTCTAAACATATTATTATTATTATTAATTTTTAAATAAAATATATTAATTTTTAAATAAAAAAAATTAAAATACATATTTAAAATCTCAAAAGCACTTTCATATATTTTTTTTCTCATTTTCCATCTTAACATATGGTTAACCAATATTATAAACATAAACAAATTTCTTATTTTAAAACACCATTAAAAAACGTCTTTATCAAACAATACTATATATTAAATATTAAAATATAAAAAATCATATAATTCACTTCACCCATTTTAAAGTATATTTAAATATATTAAATATAAAATATAAAATAAAGTTCATATACTTCACCAATTTTGAAGTATATTTAAACATATTAACTTCTTTAAAGGACTATAATAACCTCCCAAAAACATCATAAACTTCAAAATCACATAGGAAAAACAATAAATAGAAGATCCATCACTAGTATCTATTAATATATTTTATTAAAATCATTTTACCTATTTTTGTTCGTTACGTATGAGGTGTCAAATCATAAAATATATTAATTTAAAAAATATAGTACATAACTTTTATAACCTTCAAAGTTGATATAAAGTAAACAAATTTCTTTTATTTATTTTTAATAAATAATTTTAAAATAAGTTATAAAAATTTAATTTATAAAACATTGGTTCACAATTAAATATTATTTAATTTTAATAATCAAAATTATTTAATTTATATAATAAAAATGAATAATAATAATAATGAAATATTAACAATTTTATTTTAATATATAAATTTATAATAATATTTTACAATTTACTATTTTTTATAAATTTATTTCAATGTATAGTATTATATTTGATAATATTTAATACTAATTTTACTTTGTAACTCTATATTTATTTATAATATTTTTTAAATTATAAATAAATAATTTAATGTTTTTTAATGTCATAATTTTAGTATTAATAGTATATATAATTTTACTTTTTGTCTTCAATTGTCTCATGTATAGGTAAGTTATTTATATTTGGTTTTAAAACTTTCAAAATATTTAATATCCAATGATAATTCTCTTCTTTGGTGCAGTTTCCTAAGGTATATGATAATTCTCATCTTTGGTGTAGTTTCCTAAGGTATATATCTATATATATATATATGGTTTTAAAATTTTCAAAATATTTAATATCTAATGATAATTCTCATCTTTGGTGTAGTTTCCTAAGGTATATGATAATTCTCATCTTTAGTGTAGTTTTTTAAGGTATATCTATATCTATCTCTCTTTCTCTCTCTCTCTCTATATAATTTTGGAGTTTGTTTGTCGATTCGTTTATTTAGGTGAGGGTTGTCTATATGGAGTTGGATGATTTGGATTACAGAGAGGAGAAATGTGAAGTGGAGGAAATATTTGTTTCTAACGCGGATTTTATTCCTTTCAAAAGGTTCGAGAGCGCCCCAAGGAGGAGAGACACATGGCTTTCCCTCCTTAGTTTCATCCATTCACAAGAGCTTTGGAATGTATATCCCTCAATGGAGAGGGTGATGGAGGCATTGAAGAGAAAAACATGCCATGTAAGAACATTTCGAAATTCGTCTGGGGAGTTCTTGAGCCTCATTCTATTCTAATTCCGGGTCAAGAGAAAGATAGGAAGGGAAGAGCTAGAGAGAATATTGAGGTAGGGAATGGAGAGGAGAACCAGTAGACGGAGTAGTGAAAAGGCTTCCAGTCACAAAAAAGAAATGCATAAAACCAAAATCCACCAAGTTAAGGATGGTTGTAATATATGATGTGAAGATGAGTGAGGTTTAGAAAATGATGGAGTGTGCACTAGTTAGCAAATTTTTGGGTAAAAGTTATGGAGAAAAGTCATTAGGAGCCTAGATTGAGTCCAGTTGGGGGGCGGAGCTAGGATATAATCCTTCTTTCTTTGTTCTAGATCAAAGGATGTAATTTCTTTGTTTTCAACTTTTAAAATGATGTGGAAAATATCCTAGCATAGGACTGGGTATGGGGTCCTTCGGGATTGTTCATGAAAAAGTGGGATCCCTCTTTTGACCCATCGAGGGAACCTCTACCTAGCCAAAAATATGAGTTCTTCTGCTCGGGATTCCTTGGATTTTGTGGCGAAAGGAGGTACTAGTGAGTCTAGACAATGTGCTAGGAAGATTCGTTAAATTGGAAGATGAATGGGAGATGAGGAAGCACAGAAGGATGGAAAAAATTCTAGTAGAACTGGACATTAGAGAATGTCTAGCTGCAAAATTTGATATAATTTTGGGGGATTGGTTTTTCATCATAAGTTTGACTATTGGAACATATCGTACTAGTGTTATAATTGTCAAGAGGTTGGGAATGTGAATGATCAGGTGGCCAATTAGAGATAAGGGAAAGGAAGAGGTACAAAAAAATATGGATTACAAAAGGAAGATTAATCTTGGACCAACAATTGAAGACCTAGGAAGAGTCACATAAATTAGGGTTTCTAGACTCTAGTGGTGACAAAGTCCGGGAGCCGATATGCGTTTTGGAAAAAACTCTAGTGGATCATGAGGAGTTTGAAAGACAAAGTGAGGAAAACGATCTACATCTGAAAGGTATGCATATTTCTAGAACTCTAAATGGTTCTTCCCTTTCTCCTTATTATGATAATACCCTCGGTGGTGATTATTCTCGAAAGATAGATAAGGATGATGAATGTATTGAAAAGAGGAAAGTTCGCATGAAGGGGTCAGAAGAGAAGAAGGATAATTGTGGTTTGGTATAAAGTATTTTGAACTATTCTGGGCATGTTTCTGACCAGGGAAAATTTTGAGAATCCTCCCTAAATTTCTATGTATAATAGATGGGAAAATCCCCATGATATATAAGAAAATATGAAGGTTATTTTATCAATGTTATATTATGTATATATAAGTTTTTTGGTGATCCTCTCATTGAATGATATAATCTTGTAAAGTCTTGGCGAATCTTTAACTAAATTATAAAACCTTGTAAAATATTGGTGAATCTTTCACTAAATTATAAAACCTTATAAACTATTGGCGAATCTTTTACTAAATTACAAAATATTGTGAAGTCTTGGTGAATTTTTTGATAATGTATAAAACCATATATAGTTATAGGAAAACATATACAAAAAATAATAAATAGGATATAAATCTTAATAAATCATCAGATAACAAGCCTTGTTTTGGTGGTAGTTTAGTACCCCACTTTAACTATCATAGTACATAGAAATTCACCATACTCTGGGAATATTCTTGAAAAACAAGAATGAAATTTTTCTCACCACGACAAATAGAATCAATGTTAATATGAGGGCCCACCAACACCTCGATCCTCATTTAGCTCTCCATGTTACTACAAGGGCCCACCAACACCTCATTTATGCACACACCTTACCAAATTAGAGGGTTAAAAACTCTCAAATGTGTATTGTTGGTCCACTCCTAAGTCGCTAGTTTCATTCTTGGAGTTCGAGTCAAACAAAGACCTTGTAATTGTTAAAAATGATTTGCGTATCAAACAAGAGCTGCATGCAACTTGGTACCTGCCTTTTAGATGAAAAAATAAATCCCTTTTAACAAATAGAACATTGATTTTAAAGGTTTTTAAAATGTTTTAGGAAAATAAGCAATCTACATAAGAAGTGAATCACTCCATAAGCATTGTCATATGGTAAAATGAGGAAGCATAGGAAACAATAAATGTTATATTGATAAATTGGACATTCAATCACATTAGAAACCTTGATCAACAATAAAATAATAATCAAATTATAAGGGTTTATCATATCAAGTTTCATATCTTCCAACAATGATGTGAACATGGGTCTATCATATAATAGGTCTTGATGCATAAGCTAGATGGAAAAAACATGACATTTTATTTTTCATACTCATGCTTAAGCAATTCAAAAATCATTCCACTAAACAACGTTAGTGTTACAATAAAGTATTATGTCTAGCCAAATTATAATATGGAGGGATGATCTCTCTCATCACTCATGCCAATACTTTAAGAAAAACAATTTGCATAAAAAATTTGCAGTTACAGAATTAGACCTTCACTATATCTCACTAATAACACTTACTCAAATCATTTGCTTGAACATGTGCATCTAAAAATGATCAATCAGTTTAAGCAAGAAATTTATTTGCAGTTGCATCCAACTTTTTTCCTTGAAAACTCATTGAAATGAATTCCTGGAAAAAGAATGAAATCTACCCAAAATGAGAAGAATGCACATCATATAAAGTAACAACTCACTATATATGAAATCACAAATTTAAATAAATATTCAAATAGAAAAAAATATAATATTTATTTTTATCATCAAGAGCCCGGACCCTTATTAAATAATTTTGCAAGTAACCTTCTTTACTTTTACATCCAATCTATAAATAATGCAATTATCTTATTTGGATTGATTTTGGTTGTATGTTGACTTTTTTGTTTGTATATCAATCAAATTGTTTTGTTGTAGAAGGGGAACTACAAAATCCAAACATGAAAGCATTGTGAAATTCTAAATCACAGCAGATCATGGAGTTGAGTATACCTCACAGAGAAATAATGAGTAGAAAAGATAAATTATAGTGAAAATTGTAGTAAAAATGAGGAGACAATTAATCATGCATGAGAAATCGGATCGGAACATAATAATGTCACATGATCCAATAATCAATATAGTCAACAAATATGTTACAATAGAGAGAATTTGAATCACCTAGGATAATTCGAGTCTTAGTTAATATAGCATAGGAATTGTCACTTCTATATGTGCTCTGGAGCTCCCAAACTCAGTTAAACTCAACCAAATCTCGGTTAATTGAAGCTACTATAAGTTAATTGACCAAGGAGAGCGCAATCATGAGTTTGTCATGCAAATCACTCGGAAAAGGGCGCATGAGGCTACAATTAGTGGCAATCGAAGCCCAAACCCCCCCACAAGAGTCAACTAACTCAGGTGGACTGAACCATATCACTAAGTTGGATCCTAAAATGTAGGGAAATGCCTCTGGTGGTCCTAAAATAATGCATGCAGGTCGCATTAGGTGGCTACTGGGTCCTAGATGACATATGCACACCACTAGGGGGAAAATGACATCATCAACTGCTATGTGAATGAAAATAATGCTAAGTAGGACAAGGATGGAGTATTAATTATCCTAACACCCCCCCTTAATCCAAACTTGGCATCCTGGGCCCCGGTTACTGAGACCAAAGGTCACCCATAAAATCAAATAAATGATAAAAAAGAAATAAATGTCCATGCAACAAGGTAATGGGTAAAGCCTCATGGGAAACCCCCCCCTAAAACATAGGACAGCAATAGGGAATGCAAATATCCTTCACACTAAGCAGAGAAAGAAAAAATTTCCTTAGTGAAAGCCTTTGTAAAAATGTAGGCCATCTGGTCCTATGTAAGATAGAAATGCAGGTGCTGGATCTAGATCTGGATTTGTATTTTCTCCACTGATGTACCTCCCAATGTGTCGAAGTTGTATTTTCCAAAACAAGTCTTCCAGGAACCCTTCTTGCTACTGTAGCGAATGGCTCATTGTAGTCCAAATCATGAACCTTTGAGTACCCTTTGTCAACCAACCGAGATTTGTGCTTGGTTGTAAATCCATCATGGCAAGTCTCTTTAAAGGATTGTGGATCAAACCCCACCATCATGTATCACCTCTCTGAGAGAAGTGAATATGTATGTTATAGTGCAAGGTTTGCATGATACTTAAATTTGGTTGTTCTATACTAAGATGGATCCCCATCTATGTTCCCATACGTTTCAAGGACTTTGTGAGCCCATATTGGACTTGGCCATGGATTGGGAGTAGGTACTAGATATAGATCTAGATCTATTTGAACTTCATACTCAACATCAAAATCTTCGTCCTCATCTTAATTAGAAAAGACATCATCTTGACTTTGAAAAGATTTCAATGGAGTAGGCAGAGAGTATGGAAAGAAGTGAGAAAATTCATATTCCTTTGAGGCATGGTTTGCAACCCCTTTCGCTATAATCTTACCAGAAGAGATCTCTACAATCTCAATTGTTTCAAGACCAAAGACAACTTTCTTTGGTGAACTTGTGTGAGTCATTTGATAAACATACAACAAATTTGTTGACAAAGAAGGCAAAAATTGAACATTTTTTAACTTTCCATGCTCTAGTTGTATTGTGCCCTTCCCTGCAGCAGAGATTTGAGAATCATCTCGCATGTGAATACTAGGACCATCATTGAGATCTAAAGAAGAGAAAGACTCTCTAGAGGCAACCATGTGGTTGGAGGCTCCAGAATCTATGAGGAAGGCTTGTGATCTTGTAAATCCATCCTTGAATGCATGGCATCTCTCATGATCCTCACTTTGGCTTCCAGAATTAGACTCCCTTGCATCTTCTGGGAGGGAAATGTTGTGTTGTTCAAGAAGTTTGGTCAGTTGATCTATCTTCTTCTTCATGCATGAACTCTCTGGATGGTTTCCTTTCTTGCAATAGGAACACTTGGATTTCTCAAATCCCTTTTTATATCCTTCTTGGAGCTGGAGGCTCCTTCCGATGGATTAGACTTTGCATTCTGCTTGGATTCAAATTGCTTCTTCTCTTTACCCTTTTGCTTCCCTTTTGCATCCGCACTTTTTGACTCTCTAGCCATAAGAGCCTGCTTTTTGGAGGCTTGCAAAGCGCCCATATGAATCAGTTTGTCTTGTTCTTGGATGAGAGATTCAGTGAATACATCTAAGGATGGAATTTTCCAACCAAGGATTGACAATCTCCTTGAATGGAAGGTAGAAATAAAAATGGAAAACTCCGGACCAAGCTTGCTTAGAATGGATAGCACCAACTACTCATCCTTCTTCTCAATGCCACATTGTTTGCATTGCATGACCAAAGATTTGAATTTAGAAAAGAACTGTTGGATGGTTTCGAAACTGATGGATGAATTGTGAGTGTTCAAATCCTAACAAGTGCCTTTGTAGCTCAAAAAGCTCAGAAAGTTCAGACACAGATGAAGACATAGAAGAAGAAGATGGGTTAGAAAAAGTTGCACCAAAGCTTAAAGTATGCATGGCCAATATGAATACAGGAGAATATGCCCAGATGCTAGCACAGATCCAAGCTTTGCCTGAAGGAGAAATGAAAAGCGCCCTTTTATATTCATTTATGAAAACAACGATGAAGGCAACTCAAAGAAATCCCCAGGAGAAAAGTGAAGAGGGTTCATCAGGTAAAAAACCTTTATTTGTTGATAATTCATTTGAGAGAAATACTAAGTCCTTCATAAGGCATCATAGAAATGAAAAATTGCAGCCCCTTACATTAAATGACTTAGGAAGAGAAATAAATGTTTTGAAAAAGGAGGTAAGAAAACTAAAGCAAAAAGGTCACGATTTAGAAGAAAAGTTTGTTGAAGAAAATGCATATAAGGTTGATCTTTGGGATAGAGAAGAAATCCAAAAGTTAAAGGAAGAACTAAGGCCTCCTCCTCTAGGAGCAGCACCAGAACAAGAAAATCCAAATATCAGCATGTATAATACAACAAGCTTAGAGGGTTTGAATAAAATGAAAGTTCTTGCTATCCAACATCAAAAAAATCTGGTATTGATAAATTTGAAAATTAAAGACCATATTTTTAAGCTCAAAGATATTTAATTCAGGAGCATATGTGAACATGTTGCACAAGATTTTATCCCTACCAAATATTGGAGAAAAACATCTCACTCCATAACTGGAATAGGGAATACTCAAATCTCAATGAACTATGAAATTCCTAAAGCAACCTTATGTTTCCAACATCATTGCTTAGATATTAAGTTTTTTCTTTTAGAAATACCTATTCAATATCGAATTCAAAATTTCAAATCTTTCACCATCCACCCTTTCCAAAGAACCTTGCCCACATCCAAAATGTTCAGATATGAAATTTTCTCATGATGATCATGTCTTGATGATACATTCAATTCCTACTCTGGAAACTGATGATCCCAGACTTAAAGAAATTTTTAGCTACTGTCGCCCACCTGGAATGCCTAAGTACGACTTAGGATATGTTAAACAAAGCAAACATAGTCATTCATTACTGTAGATTTAATAATCCTCTGCCACATGATATGAAAAAACCCTCAATCCTTGAGATGCATAAGTTCTTTACTCTAATGAAAGGATGCAAAAAATGGTAAGTAAATCTAGATTGTATGAAAAGGATGATAAACTTGGATTTATTTACTCATCCAGAAATTGTTGAGTTTAATGCATCAATTCCCAAATAACATAAAAAGAGTCTAGCAGTAGAATGGCAAACTTATATGAAAGAAAAAAAATGTTGGATCTCTTTTTATGAATGGAAGAAAAAGAGTTTTGAAGAACTAATAGTTCAAATGATGCAGTCAGAAAAGGGAAAAGAAGTAGATAAACCTAGGCATAAATGGAAGAGTATAGATGGACAACAGATTGAATCTACTTCTACATTTTGCTCGTTCAAAACCATTCTCCTTGAAGAAGAAGAAAAACATTAAAAAGCTATCCCTGTAGTTTTGGCTAGAGGAGATCCCCAAATGAATAATATTGATAGAAGAATCCAGACTGTTTATGAGCAAATAAATTGGGCAAATGTTGCCCTTGCGGGAATGGCTGCACATACATTTGTCACTAATTAATGGTTATGCTCGAAGGAGACACGTGGATCAATTACAAGTCTATGCCAATGAGCTAATTTCATCAAATAATTCACTCTCTCTTTATGTCTCGAGAATTAAAACATAAGTTTCCCTAATTGTCAACCTAACAAAAGCTGAAGTAGAAAATTAGGATAGGAGACAAAATGAAAATTTGAATGATTTGAAACTATCCTATTCTGGTATGACAGATAAATTATCTAAAATGGATGAGAAAACAGAGGAAATAAAGTATAGAGTCAAGAGAATTCAAGAACTTCCCCCAAAAGGTAAACCTGACAAATAAATTACTTTATCAAGTTTGTTTCCCAAACCCGTTGAAGGAATCTCTACTATAGTATATCATCCAGAGGAGACAGATATCAAGAAAAAATTCCCATTGCATTTCCATACATAAAATTCTGAAAGCATTACAAATCATGCCCTAGTGACCCAACTAGAACCAGAATGGGCTCTTCCTGTAAAATAAAGGTTGCCATGGAATATGTCTAGACCTTCTGCCCCTAATTTGTATGGAAAGGGAAAATTGCTAGATGTCCCATAGTTTTCATATGAAAATTATTTAGAATAGAATATTGATCATATGTCTGTAAGACAAATTAGACAGGTGTTAGACAGAATGTCTGTTTCCTACATAATCATGTACATGAAAGGGAAAGGAGAAATAGAAGCATGCAAATCTCTCATACAATGTTTCACTGGCACTTTAGCAAAGTGGTGGGAAATAGAATCATCCGAAACTTTAAAGGATGAAAGTGGAGATGTAATATATCATGAAAATGGAAACCCAGTGAGTAAATTGATTGGTGCGCTCACTACAATGATCTTGGAACGCTGATGTGGAACAGAACATGAAATTTCAAATAGACATGCTTTGATTTTAATGAATTCCAAATGTAAAAGCATGGCTCATTATGATGATTTCCATAGAGAATGGATGCAGCGCATCTAAGAGAGAAATGGTTAGTGCATTAAGCCATGAAGGAACCTCAATGTAGAAATATTCCAGCATACTCTATAACAACCCGAGCAAGAACAGGTCATGGCAAAGGTCCACATTTTTAGCATGTGGATATAATGGAATCCAACTAATCTTGTCAGATCTTTTAGCTTTTTTCCACGCGTGCTGAAATTTACTAATTCCTTGTAAGGTGTTGAGGTGAGAGATTTCGAACCACCTAAGTTTCTACCTCTCATTAAAATTGAATATGACTGTTATTTAAATAAAATAATATTAAAAAATTTAATTATTAAAGGATTTTTAATGCATAAAAAGCATGAAAGTCATTTTTAAAGTTCTAAAGCTAAAAGAAGATCACATACTATAAAGTTCTAAAGCTAAAAGATCTGATAAGATCACATTGGATGAAGATAAAAGATCTGATAAGATCACATTGGATTCCACACTTCCTGCACAGACTAAGACTAAAAGCATGGCCATCAAAGACATGATGGGACAATGGAGAAACAAAAAAAATAACGATGGGATCCGGGCCTACTGTTGCTGCAGACAGACACCTCAGGGGCGCCACTACCCAACGCCTCTGCCTTTGTGCCCAAAGACAAATACTAAAGAGGAGCAATAATTCAGGGATGAGATAAGGGATTGGTTTTATATAATTGGTGCCTGCATTGAAAATAAAGTGAAAAAAGTGACAAACTACTGCTGTTGTTTCAACTTTCTTCGACAATTGGCTCCCTCACCTTGGAAGTGATTGTCAAATACTGTTAAAATTTTTTGTTAATCGTCTTATGTAAAGGGTATGTAAAGGGTAAATTTATCATGTAAACTTATTTTTAAAGGGTAATAAAAATTCTAAAATTTCATTATTTTACTAATATTATATTACTAGTATTATTAATATTTTTGATCTTATATAAAACTATATTTTCCAAATTAGAATTTCCAAATTTCAACCATATTTTCACTTAATAAATAGAAAAATATATTAAATTAGTATTATTTCTATTTTTTTCTATTACAAGTTGCATTGATTTTTCATAGAAAAAAAAATTTATTTAATTCAACCATATTTCCAATTTCATTACTTTTTTTATTTTTCTATTATTACAATGAACATCTACATACTACAAATTTCAATGTTGAATGATCATTGTCCATTGCTTACAAATTTACAATTTACATTAACATTCTATTGCAGCCTACTACAAGCCTACATGAACATCAACTAAATGACTTGAAGTTGGAAATTCCTGGAACTTGGAAGTTGGGACTCGGATTGGGGAGTTTGAAGTTGGTGCAGCTGCATCTAAAGTCTTGGAGACATAACTTTGGAAAGCATTATCACGATTCACAGGTAATTCCTGCACAATCTTTTGGCATTTATTGGTTTATCTCATGATTTGAGTAATGTACATAAATTTAGATATTGAAATTAAAATGGAAGACAAGTTTTTCTTTGATATTAGCAATAAACCTAAGAGCTCCATCTATATTCTTTTTTATACATTCTTTTTGTAATATAAGTTTTATTTTCTAGAAAACTTCCACGTTAAGATCACCGATTCGAAAAGTAGTTAAAGCAATTTATTTAGTGTTTGTGTGAACGACAGATAGGGCTTCCTCTGCACCACTTTTACACTACACACTCCTATGTTTTCTTGCCCATTATAGTCTCTGCCATATACACAGTTGTTGTTCCAATAGTTTCTTTTACAGTAAAACACAGTGGTAATATCCCTCTTCCATTTTCCCAATGGAAGCAGTACCTGTTTGGTCACGTCTGGATTCTAGAATGATTCTGCTATTTTATTACCCGATCCCGGTCTGCCCGATATGTTGTATTCGCATAAACTGTGTATTCGGTCTCCATCCGTCTGACCGATGTGCTTTTCTAAACTGTGTCAATCTCTGTGTGTAGCTGAGCAGAGCCTGTCGATGGATTAGCGAATACTGGATTAGAGTGGATTAGCCCATACAAAGAAGTTTTAGATATATGTTGGGCCAATAATAGCCCATACAAAGAAGTTTTAGATGGGTGGTTTGAGCATTGAAGTGGTCACCCGAAAACTATCCATACTTTGTTAGCCCCCAAATTGCGTGCCTTCACCGGTTTCCCATAGAGCAGAGCTGTTCCACCGTCTTCCAAGCTCCAGCCAGCTAGATGTAGGCGTTGTACGACCAGGCGAGTTTCCCCAGAACTGGTACTGACCAACAGATACATAGGACCCAGGAGTAGCTTCACGAAGCGTTCCTTCATTAAACAACATAGTTGGGACTTAGACCCAAATGGGGAATTTACCCAACATTGTAGTATATGTCCTCTAGTGTTCTAAATCCATGAAATCACCTAGATTAATTGCTAATTACTGCTAATAAAGGTAGCAAGATCTTCTTTTATTAAATGTCTTCCTCAATACAAATGTGTGGATGGGAAAATCATTGCCCAAGTTTAACATGTTCTCCTTTAAACCAATTCCAATTTTTATTTATAGACCAATCTTTCTCTCTTTGAAAAATAGAGAAAATTGCTGGCCCAAAACTTAAATTTATGTTCCTCTGTTTTTCCTTTTTAAAGTGGATTGAAAGTTTATAAGTAGCAAATCGATCCCAAGATTGGCATTTCAATTCTATTTACACCGTTTGCATTATAATACATCTATGGTTGTCTTGTGACTTGTAATTTGGGTGATTAATTATTTATTTAGATCGCATGATCTATGTGGTGTTTTAGTTATTAGACTTCGTTCTCAAAGCAAGATGAGAATGTAGAGATGGAATATTGTTCTAACAAGTCAATTGCTGAGGAATGACTGGCATTTAACACTCAAACTATCAATCCCAAGAATTAGATCAATTTTAGCATTCTTACAGTAGTAATACTGTTAATAATTGACACACAATCAAGAAATAATAATCGATGGATACTTACAGTGTTTTATGACTTCATTGAGCCAACGATAGTCGATACAAATTATTGATTCAAAGGAGCAGTCACACAGAATTGAATGACCAGATTATGATTTTTCTATAAATTGGTTGACGGAGTACAGTACAAGATTAGTTTTTTTTAAAGCGATAACAGATTTAAGTAATAAAAAGTATTGAATTACAATTTATGAAATTTGATTTTTGAACAGACGAAACTTGACTAGAACTTTACTGTAAGAAAAAAGATGATAAAAGCTTCTCTCACCTATGGATACTTTTTAGAAGGAGTGTCTGATTCTTCAAAGCTCATGATCTATTTTAGAAGAAGTATAATGATATTTACAAGCTACTTCCACGAATTGGATTAAGTTGTCTACCAAACCTGGTAACACAACTTTGAATGCTTTGAATAATCTTGAGTCTCATTGTGATTACTGTAGAGTCTAGATTCGAAACATATAGTTGGGTGAAATCCATGTTGAATAACTATTTGAATGAATAATATATGTATCAAACTATTGATTAAGGTCTACTTGTACAGTTATTTTGGCATATCATACATTTAGATCAAGTGGTCTTTGGTATTAAATATGATAATATTTGTCAATCTAATCTCTTGCTTGTTTACATTTGGTGGGAAATTATGCATGTCTTTTGATGTTCAAGGTCATGAAATGTAAACTCTTATATAAATAATGGTGGGGAGTTGAGTTGCATGTGTTTTGATGTTTAGTTTTATGACATCAATTTTGCAAAAAAATAATTATGTAATACTTATTTTCTTTTTATATGCACAAATGTGTGAAATTAAAGATCCATTTTTATGTTTATTTATGCTTTATTATGATGTGTATTCATATTTGTTTTAGTTTAAGCTATATTTTTATATAATATTAATTTAGTACATAAATAATATATAAAATGAATAGAAATCAAGTTAATGTACCATGATAGATATTAATAATTATCATTTTAATTTTAATGTAAAAATGTCAAGAAAATAAATATTGTTTTGAAGAAAAAATTAACAAAATTTAATTATTGAAGGGTAAATTTTTTGGCAAGACTCCATTATTGAATGGTAAAAATTTAAACAAAACGACGGGTGATATATACACCCAAAACGTCCAAAAAAAAATTTTGACAAGTACAATGAAAACCAAATTCCAACACTGATGCTAATTGATGTGTTGATACAATGAGTGTTATTTATATATATGGATGATTTTAATTTTTGGATAATATGATTCTGGTCGACAGAAGTTCTTAAGTCGGTCGAGTACTAGGTATGGTCAAAACTTCAAAACTTGTGGGTGTAAAAATCTACTCTGGTCGATGATATTTGATTTATAACTTGTAGTCGAAATTTCAATTTGTAGGGTCAAGTTAGTCGAGTCATTAGCGTGACCCTCTTTTTAACTTTTTGAAGACGAGAAGAGGTTAAAGTGTGTCTTTCTTAAGGTAGACGATCTCCTCACTTTTGTAATCAAGTAGGCATCTAGACGACCGTTTTTCATCGTGTCAAGTCAATTTAGTCAAAGGCCACATTCAAGCAGAAGACATCTTACATCTCACGAAAAAAGAGCTTTAAACACAAGATGATGATGCAGAGAACACTTGAATTGATCAAGCTCCCCGGTGCAGATTCGCGGAGCAGTTCTTGAGTCGAGTGAAAACGCGAAGGTGGGAAATAATTCCGTGACAATTTGCTTTTTTTTTTGTTCTAATTTCCGTTTTCTCGCCCGAGACAAAAATCAACAAATTTTCTCGGGTGAGAGTTTTACTACTTCTCGGGTGAGAAATTAACCACGGTTATATTTCTCTCATCCATGAGTTTTTCCATAGTTAGAGAATTGTTCGCTCAAGAGTTTTTAATTTCTCGTTTGAGAGTATAACCATTTTTTTTTGTCAAACTCTCGGACAGATTTCTTGGTCGAGAGTTTTGATTCCTTTTAATGTCTCGGCCGAGACGTGTTTAACTATATAAACACAATAATATTTCCCCGCCACACGCATTGTAATTTTCAACGCTGTTGCTGTTGCTGTTTTCGCTCAAACCGACATTGTGCTGAAACATCGAAGGGAAGGAAGAGCAGGTGCATTGCAACTCTGTTTGCTGAAACACCTTCAGGGAAGACCACCCATGGCAACGAAGTGAACGACCACGAGAAGAGGACCGCCACCGCCAGTTTGATCCAGATGACCATACCATCAGACGACCGCACACGGGTATGTTTCTCTCTTTCCACGGGAATCTCTCTAAAACCCAACTGAATTCAATTTCAAATTTGGCTACCGTTCCTTGGAACTAATATGATTTCGATCAATTCCCCCTTAGGGTTAGGGTTAGAGGCCGAATTCCTCTTGTGATTGGACCAACGGTATATTTGGACCCTCTTCCAACTAGAAGCACATTTAAATGCTCTCCTATACTAGACATCCTAGCAAGCACATTTACGTAATCCTTCTTTGGACTCTAGTTTTCCGCTGCACTACTTTTATCTCTTCGAACTATTAGCTAAAGCTATTTTTACTCTCATCCGGGCCATGGTGGCATGGGAAAAGATGCTTCACGGTGCAGGCAACCTGGGCTTTGTATTACACATTCCTTTGAGCATAATCTAAGTATTTTATAACCTTCTTGTGAATACCATTGAATTCCAAGTAAAACTACACAGAAGGGGTAAGGGAATGTTGTATAATGCCATGCCTCCTCTCTAATTGTATTTTCCTAAGCGCTTGATGAATCCACCAAGTCTTCTCGTCTAGGTATTCCAGTGTCTAGGTTGATATACGCATAATAGGTAAGGGAAAGGGAAGGGTGAATGGGCGAATCACCAAAGGAATTTAAATTCCAACCTAAACCCTTTGAGATGGCATGCACAGAGTAATAATCATTGTTATATACTAAAGGAATCCACTTTAGACTGTGCAATTCATCAACAAGAGAGATCGCAATGACAAATAATATATCATTATTTATAGGAAATTGATTAACCTTCAATGCAAAAGACACCAAAAACCTTAGTCTTCAAGCCTATGATCCTATATCGCACCATAAATACGACCAAACTTACATGGAGATCACCATGCTAGGCACTCAGGACTAGGTTAATATCCCACCCATAGTTCTGAGCTCACACATGAAGGAGTTAAAACTCCCATGATGGAGGGGGGAGTACTATGAGAATTTTTGGAGTAAATAACCATGTCTCGATCCAATGCACTTGTCATTCGTCTATAATGTTGTGTGCCTTGCGATGCATTGTTTGATTATTCATTAACTATGGTATTAATATAAATTTGGGGTCACCCCCATTTCTTACTAGCATACATTTGCCAAGATTAATAGTGATGTTTTCCATTTTGTCTACTAGTGAGTTACATGAACGTCGAAAATGAATAATGTCTATCATTTCAAAGTGGGTGAAGAAACCTTGTATTCTTTATAACATTCTAAACATAATTGGCTTTTTCATGAGGTTGTCCTTATCATCTTGTTCTATTATTACAACTGAGTTTCCCAGAACTTTGACTTATATGTTTGATTGTTCGTCATTATACCAAGTCCCCATACTAAAGTTTCTTCTTAATTTCCTTCAAATCCTGAGATCACCTTCATTCACCTACCATCCTTGTTAGTTATCAAAATTTAATCCAATTCTAATATAAATATAAAAATAAAAATATTTAAAAAACTATTATTTATATTACCAACCACATCTTACTAGTGTTCGACTTCTTTGCACTCCATCAACACTCTTCTTCAGTTAACTCAAGTTTTCCATTCACTTTCTCCTTGAATATTGACCACAATTCATCATTTTAAAGATGTTTTTAGTTAGAAAACCCTGTCTATCATCTCCTTTAATGCCTTGTTCATTCCGCTTTGTTGTATCAATTTTTACTACAATCCCCTACATTTTTTACAACCCCACTCCCTGCAACCATATATGATATTATCCAAGGTTGACCAATATTTTTAGCTCTAGGTTCTGGTTCACTTTTTCCTGCTGAAAAAGTATGCTCATTGATTCTCATCTTTGTGCAATCCTTGATCTGAACTCTAGACTCAACATCCATTCCCATCTCCCTCTCAAGCTTGGAGATAGTCCATCTCAGCAATTCAATGAAGCCATTTCGAATGTTGGTCTCTATTTATTCATGTAGTGCAAAGGTATGCTCATTGACTCCACTCTGAGCAATCTCTATACCCAAAATATTTAATCATAATTCACTCCCATCCTCAACATGCAAGCCTCTTGCATTCTATGGCTCTGAAATTGGTCCATCTTGGCAATCAATTAATACAAGTCGAATTCTGGTATACTTTGGTTCACTATTGAATCTATGCAACATTTATTCAACACTAAGATCCCAACGAACATATGCCATAAAAAATGAAGTGTGTGCTTCCCTCTTCAGCTAGGATCAATTACTCCTTGGCATGGAACAATTATATGTTGGTTAATCATGCTTCAATCAATCTTCAATGAGTAAAACATTAGCCCATGATTGAGATCTTTTTATGCTCTTTCCTAATTCCATTGAATTGTTGCTTGCTTCATTGGTGAGGTTGACCTCTCATGCAACTACAAAATTATGGACATTTGTTTCCTTGGGATGCTTAGGTAATGATCTCTTCATTGCAAGACTCAATTGTTGCTTATCATGGTAGCAACTCTCTGCCGTTAGGATGAGTTAATTCTCATCCTGGAAGCAAATCTATATTGATTGGTGAGGTGTTAATCAACACTTTATATCTCCAATAGCATCAACTAAAAGACCTTCTAATTGGTGTGTAATCATAACACTTTTACTATCCAAGATAGTTCCAACTCTTGCAAATGCTTGGTTGCAAGTGATAACCATCAATAGGATGTAGTGGATCCTTTAACAACATTCTCCACCATATCATAGTTGCTTCTACATTCACTCTCAAAATATAATCAACTATTCATTGAACCACAAAACATACTCAACCATGGCCGCTTTGTCTGCTATTTTCATGGAGTTCTAAGGAACCCCAAATTCATTTACCTCCATGCATCAATATTTGGTCCATCTTCCAAAGTGGATTCTTCAGGTGAAAGTTTGTAAACCATTAGAATGTGGCTATCAGGTGAAAGTGGATCTTTTTTTTTTTGTAATTCCTTTGATTTCGCGCAATCTGGCGCATAACTTTCATGGCGATTTTCCATTTTCGGCACCTGAGAATCTCAGTGAAAAGTTGTTGCATTTTCCCGTTTGGCGCAAATATTAAGGTTAAAATTTCCACGGGTGGCACGGATGTTAAGATTATTTTCACCGTCGTGGGCATCGCAGGTTTTAGTGTTAGAATTGTCGCCGCCGCGCGTGTAGAAATTAACATCACTTTGTCTCCGCGCGCAGAAGCTAACACTAAACCCAGGCAAATTTTAACGTCAAAATTGCCGCCGGTGTCGCGTTATCTAACCTTAACTTCGCTGCGGTCGTCGCAAAATTATCCTTAACTTTGCTGCCACGCGTGTAGAATTATTCTTAACTTTGCCGCCGCGCTCGCTACTTCCCTTTCGGCGCAGAATATTAGCCAAATTTTGCCGCTGCACGCGTCGCAAAAATTATCATTAATTTTTCCGCGCGTGGGCACAAAAATTAACACTAATTCTACCGCCGCGCGCGCGCGTAGAAATTAAGGCTAAAATCGCCGACAGAGCCTTTAGTAGAACTCATAAATACTTAGAAATTTTTTTGCAAATTTTCACAAACAATTAGAATTTTTCTGGAAATGTGTCTTTCGTTTCTTTACAGAGGTAAGCTAGCCACTTACTTACAGATCATACTCTCATAGAACAAAACAATAAAAGTATTTCAAGAAATTGCGCCTCTTCCATGTCAAAAATAAAACAACAAAACAACAAAATAATATAGGATGGCACGCATTCAACCGGAAAACAAACAACTACAAAACTGAATGTTGCTGCATTGGAAACAATGTAAAGCAAGCATTCGACCTGAAAAGGGATTTTCTTCCTCCTTCCTCACTTTCATAGCATGAAATCAATGCAAGCAATTTTGCAAGAATCCCCAAAATAGTCATGGAAGTGTTTTCCCATCTTAATTAAATAGAAGCTATGATATCTTCAGATTTCTCTAACTCATTTTAACTTCAAATACTACATACATATACACACAATGATTTATATCTCTATGAAAGGCCCAACAGCCGCAGTGTTGAATCGTAAGCTCTGCAAACTGTTCAACCTTAGTCTGTTTAGACCCAACATGGTAATCTATGGTGTTTAGAAGGGAATCTTCCCTTGTAACTATGATCATACTTGGCCCATAGAGGCCCAATGTTGTAGCCTATGGCTCTGATACCAAAATGTAATGTCCCTCCCATCCTACCAAGGCTATGGAGAGAACACTAATGATAATACTGGACATCTAGCCCCTTACTTAGTAAACAAACATTCATATAAAGTGAAGATGGACATATGAAAATGCATAAATATTTGAAAACACAGCGGAATTAAGTTCTATTACACATCCATCATACATTCAAGATATTCATGTCATTCATCCATTGAAACAATACAGAATTAGCACATGAGAGTACTTATCTTGAAACAAAGTAGTCCCTGAGCAACCAACTATGCAACTGCAACGTTTCTCCCAACCATAGGCCAGTTGTGCTTATCAATCTCTTGATGTAACTGCCACCCCCAAGCTAGTCATGATTTCTACAAGGAACCAGGGAACAACAGACTCACACATAGCCAAACATACACCAAAATGAGCCAATCCAATCTGCAATTGGATTTATCAGGCTGCTAGGAAATGGAAAGGAAGAATTGCTAAGCTAGTGAGCTCAAGCACAGAGCCATGGATACCTCTACAATATCAATCTAGCTTGGCACCCACAATGCCTACACACCCCACTCAAGGAAGTATTCCCTTCACCAATGCACAGTCCCTCAGGCCATACCTTCCAATCTAGAGTGTCCAAGGTGTGCATAGAAGAGTAGCCAGCCCTCTTGATCTTCTTGAGAGGTTATTTTCCCCCACTAAGTTTATCAAGCCAATTTTGTCCACTACCACTCCAAATCTCTTCCTCACAGGTTCAAACCAAAACAGGGATGCACATAACAGCAAAACCACAATTGCTGGGCATGAGAAAAACATTTCTTCAGTGGGATGTCCAAAATGGGGCTTCTACCAGTTAAAAAAACGTGGGAAAGCCCAAAACGAAAAATGGAATATGGGGAACAACCCTGGAGAGCAGAAATCGTTTTCAGAAAAACGTCCATGGGAATTTTGGGGCAAAAACGACCTCCATCACAATCCCAATTCGTGGTCCTCCTCTCCCAACTGTTGTCCATACAAAAACGAGCTCCCATGCATGGAAAATGCAGGAAAAATGGTGAAAAACGTGATGGGGAAAGCCCCGCTAGCTCAAACTGCGTGAGAGGGCAAAGGTTATGGGTTCAGAATGGCTTTGGGAACCATTTCGTGGGTGTTTTCTTGCCCAAGGAGACCAAATACGATTTTCCAGGTTGGTGGTTTGCCCATACTCGAAATTGACTGCCATAGCTCTCCACTCCCAAGGCATTAACTGCCTCAACCAACTCTTGGAAGAATTAAATGATTGGGTGCATAACCCAAAATGGGTAGTTAGGATTTATGGGTTTTCTCAATGAAATGGATTAACACCATGGGCTCAAGGGTTTGAATAATTTCCCTCCCTATTCCTTGTATAATCATTGCCCATCTCTTTGTTGCTTTGCATAGCTAGTTGTGGGTATTTCATTAAATTTCATATTTCCATGATGTCTCCATTTACATTGTGCCTATCTAGCGCAAGAGCCATATGCACCGATTTTAATTGTCGATACATAAAAATGCTAAATCAATGGCAGGGCCTTGGCCTTGAGCTCCTCACCATGATTAAATAACAATATTTACATCTTTTACAATCTTAATGCAATAGGGTCAAGATGGGGACATTACAAGAGGGAGCACACTCGAGTAGTTCCTGCAAGGAAGCAAAGATTGAGAGGGAGTCCACCCAACAACCAAACAAAGATAAGTATTTGAATTGTCATTTATTATATATATGATTACTTAAATGATGTTGTCCAGTCATGTACATACTTATGTTCCTAGATTTAGGATGTATATTATGCATATTAGAAAAGTTGCATTAGAGAACAAGATACTACTAATATAGTAATGGGTAAGTGGCATATGGTACTGTACAACATTCCATTGCTACTTATCTAGAATGAAAAATCTTTGCTAACATGTTGGGAGTTGTGCACACTCTTGACAAATGTTCTGGTAGAGATGGAAGGCATCTAGAAAGTTACCATGTGAATACAGGATATGGATAAACGTTGTATTGAAGCATTGGCTAAGATAATTGCATGATTGTATGACATATGTACTTATGTGTAAGAATTTGTTTTTGAAAAACTATGAGAAGTTTCTAATCATGCAATTGAATTTGACTTGAAGGAAAGATCGTGTACAATCACCTACAAAAGAAGGACAACAACATTTGTTTCCATAACGAAGTTCAAGAAAACTATCTATTGAAGATATTGAAGAATCCACAGTTCCCAGGATCCAGGATGCAGTAATGGAAGGATGTCATGATCGAGGAGTACCAGTAAGGTCCGCAAGTGTTGATCAAATTTACCTTCTCTTCAAAACCCTAGAGGCAACCTTGAAGCAAAATACCCAAGGATACCCTAAAGGTTGATAAGTTAGGGTATTTGGGTTCCAAGTAGAGAGAAGTCAGCCTGACAGACCTATAGCTTCCACCGAGCAGATGGCCCAATCTTCTTTTATATAATAAAAGAAATCTCTAGCGTTATGAGCAGATAACATAGTCTCTTGTAGAAATATAACATTAGGGTTCCATTTTCCATCAAACACTTGAGGGACAATCTTTTTTTAGGGCCCCCAATCCCTCGAATGTTCAAGGATAGTAATATCATTGTTTAACCCTAGCTAGGCTTTACATCTCTAAGCGCCCTTAAGGAAGAATTTGAAGAGTTAGATAAATGGACTTGGGTGGGATCACAATTATTATCAACCAGACAATGAATCTTACCTTTTCTCACACTTCTCATTTTGATAGGGGAGAAGTCTTGGGCAATACCCCCATGTCTAGCCCCCGTTGAAACTTTCCCTATGCCAGTGTTGTAATCTTGTGCTCCTGGGGCTACCCCAGTTGAGTTGCAATCTATTGGGGATTTTCCAATATATGTCAGAAGGGGAGACTTTTTAGCGATGTCACAGTATGGATTCCTACCCGAGACCTCGGAACCCAGTAGGGTCAAGATTTAAAATGAATCTATGTTGATTTATTGTTCCTAGAAAAGCCATGTGCATTGTACCTAATGAGATGTTTGTACCAAAAATAGTATATGTTGGATAAGATACCTAAGATGTGTGACATAATGTAATGACTATGTGGCATGAAAAATTTACTATATGCTTAATAAATTAAAAATTAAAATATATATGTCGTGATCTATCATGTGCCAAGAAGGATCAAATTTGATGCAAACTTTATATCTTTGATTTTGAAATTTAGATTAAGATTAACATTGTAAAATTTTTATTTACTTAATATTTAGTATTTTATAATAATTATGATGAATAATAATTATATATATATATATATAGTAAATAATTTTACCTTAAAGAAAATCATATTTTAAGATGAAAACACTCTTATATAGATTTTCTTATTTTTTCATCATTAATCAAAATTATAAACAAACAAATTTCTATCCAAAAATATTAAAGGAATATAGATGAAAACAATAATTTCTTACATAACAAAATTATCCATTACAAATATAAAAAGATCTATATTTATTTTAATTTTTAATTTTATAAGTTGACATTAATTTTTCTAATTACTTTTTATTTTAATAAGCTATAAATCTACATGAATTATTTAAATTACTTTTTTATTTTTGAAAACGTTAAATAATATAACATCTCCCTTTGGGGTGAGAACACTTTACTACTTTCCCTTTAAAAAACATATTGACTTTCTAAAATTAATGAAATAGAAAACAAAAACTTCAAAATCACATAGGAAAAACTAAAAAAATCCCACCTATTTTTATTATTATGATTAACTTTTTTTTTCTCTTATACATCGAATAACATCTTACGATTTCTCACCATTTATTATTATTATTATTATTATTAACTTTTTTTTTCTTTTATACATCGAATAACATCTCAGGATTTCTCACCGTTTTTTTGTTATTGTGGTTAACTTTTTTTTCTTTATACTTAAAAGATTAGGAACTTTTTACTTTTTCTGCCCTTTCACTACACTACACAAGTTTGCATCAAGCTGGAAAGTATGACAAGTCATTCCTTAACTTAGGTGAGTTATTAGAATTTGTGTTTGTTTGTTTATATAGAATTCTATGGAGACGAGATTTAAGGGTTAATTTAATTGGTAAGACATGCTTACATTCTTTTGGTATTGAAAAGGTCATCAGTTCAAGCCTTAAATCCTAAAGAGTTAGGTCAACCACTCTTATATCCATCTATATATAATAATATTATGATCTAAAAACATAAAAAAGACATTTCTATTTTTAATTAGTGTTTACTTAAATTTAATCATAGTGAATTTTATCATCCATCTATATATAATAATATTGTGATCTAGAAATATAGAGGAGACATTTCTACTTTTAGTTGGTGTTTACTTAAATTGACGTCTAAGTTAACGGAACTATTACATACGTTAATCAACAAATTCCACATTATTTATACAATTTTTAATTAAATTTTTAATTTTATGTTTTTCATCAAGATTCTAAAAAATTAATGAATTGAAAATTGTATTTTCAAATATCTAAGCCAGTTTTAAAAATGGAAAAACTATCTGCCCATCCAAATGATACTTTCACTAAGTTTATAAGAACTTTTTATAATATGGTAACTTCCCCATCGAATTTCCTATCCTCGAAATGAGGGAGCTGTATGACAGCTAACTAAAACACCCAGATTTCACGGAATTCGGTAAAACAGTGAGTGTTAAGATTGTTTAATAATTTAGATTATTTAAATAGTTTTAAAATTGAGTAATTAATTTAGAATATGCAATTCCAATTACTGAAATTACAAAATTGTAAAAATAACAATTTTCAGTAACTAATTTTTATCTCAAAATTGGGCGTTTTATTTGTAGACCCAAAAGACGATACACACTTACGATTCAAAACAACATATAATAAGTAATTATTTAGGGATGCAACATAGCGAATTGGTTCCGAGAGTATGTATTCACGTGGGATAAACACCAACTAAAACGTCCCACTGTGCCATTATCCAACTAAATCCGATCTGGAAACTGCAGGTTGTATTATTATTATCAAAATCCTCATTTTAGCAATGAAAATTACAGTTTCAACAATTCTTCATATCAGTCAAATTCTTCATATCAGTTAAATACGAGGCGTTTTGGTTTTCCCATATACTTGTCGGTTCATATCCACTATTTTACGGAGCTTTGCATTTCTGAGAAAGGGCGTCTTCCAAAGCCTGCACCTTCGTCATCCAGGCTTCTCTGCCTACCTCCCTCTCCTGCATTAAAATGTACTACCATTTCATATTTAGGACACCAACCCTTAATGTCTTCACATTGTGTATGAATGTATAAACACTGAATAATACATTGAAGGTTAACACTTACCCTCTGAATCTCTGATTTGCAAGAAGACTCGTTCTTTGCTACAGTTTGTCCATGAGACTCGTGGGTGCTGCAACGTCCCTTCTTCATGCAATCCAATAGCATATTGGCAGTGTCGATTCCTGATCACAGACCTAGTGAGTAAATACAGATTATTCAATCAACCAAGAACAAGAAAATATGTACAGACATGATACCTGCAAGATAGGCACCGTGGACATAACCGTTATATTTCTCACTGGTATGCTCTCCAGTGAAATAGATAGCTCCAACTGGTGCCTGTTACAACATAAATGATCAATTATCTATTTGGTTTCTAATATCTATAGCTTATTGTAATGAACCTATTTTTGCTAATTCACTGAATTTTGTTGACAACCTTGAGGTTGTCGAAGTCATGTGTGGATACACCAATGGGCCAGTTGGAGTAAGTTCCCTTGAAGAATCGATCTTTTCCCCATCTAGGAATGAGTATTGCCTCCATCTCTGGGATATTACTGCCGAACATTTTCCTTAAAACGCCCATTATTTCTACTTTGGTCTCGTCGTCAGGCTGCTGTTCTATACGTCTGGCTTCATCGTCAGTGATCGTGACCATCAGAAGATTGCCTCCAGGGTACTCGTTCTCCAGATGCTGCACAAGAGTCCCCACAAATGAAAATGAAATTTTATAAATTAGCTTTCGTCCTCTGATCTCTGGTTTCTAAGGCAGTATTTCTTATATTTTCAACTAGATTTTCCTTAGAAAAAAAAACAATCTAAATACCTGCCAGAAATTGTAGTAACCTCTTTGTTCATGAGCATAAATGAAAAACTCTGTGCCAGGTCCAGTAGGCCAGAATTTAGAAGGGAACTTCATAAAGATCTTGCAGTAGATAACCATATCCCATCTGTATATTGACAGCAGTTTCCATAGCTGTGCATGATAGTTAAGAGTCAAGAAAGGTTAGGGTACTAATGAAGAAATTATAGTCTCCTTAATCTAACAACTTTGTAAATAACATGATCAGAAAGCTTATAATACATACAGGAAGATCAGGTTTAAACTTGATAAGTTTGGTTTGAAGAACCCCCACACTAACAGAAACAATGGCGTTCTCTGCAGTGTAAGCTGAACCGTCCTCTGTCACAACCTTGACGCCTTTGTCTGTATATTGGATTTCCCTCACAACCTATCCCAATATTTGATGAAAACATATAATCACAGATCAGTAAACAGAAATAAGTTTTGTTTCAAAAGAGAGAGAGAGAGAAAATAAATTAATGGGAGATGCCAACCTTGTTGAGTTTGAGACGGTTATCTGATATAGATTCGTTGCGAGAATCAAGGAATTCCTCAGCTATTTTATGAACAATATGTTCGTATCCTCGACTGTCAGCCACGAAGTATTCATCGTCACCAAATTCTTCAAAGGTGGGATTGGGTAGCACATTCTTTAAGCTTGTCACTCGTGGAGGTTCTGCACATTCAAATGAAATCAGTTAAATTTGCTCTTTAAACCATAATACTAAGTAGTTTAATTAGGAAGCCTTTTATATGTATATTACACAGACAAACAAGAAATATGTGAATATAAATCTATGCGCTCGGACAATGTCAAAATCATAATAATAAAAACCTGCGATTTCGAAATCATAAAAGTAGAAGTCAATGGCCATCTCCAAAGGCGTTCCTGGCACACTGCAAATTTTATTTACAAACATAATTCGCAAGTTATTAGTGTATATGCAAGTTATCATATTCTGTCAAATTAGCAGGCAAGGCAAGTAATTTGCAAAGAGAGGGGTTGGGCTGATTGTCCTACTATCCAAATGTTCGTTGAGATGCTAAAATAGAAACGTCTTCTTCACCACTCTTATGAAACGATTCAGAGAGTTTTGAACTGAAGTCGGATGATGATGTTGCCAGAGCATATGGTCGAGCCACCACTGACTGTGGTAGAATACCTCCTCTACAAAACAAAAAAAGGAAAAAAAAAACACAAAACATTTTACAGAGCAGGATCGATAAATGACAGATCTTGGAAATATTTTACAGAAACAGGATAAATGAGAGATCTTGGCATAACATGATATTGACAGGTTGGATTTGGTTAGTAAATGCTTACTCTTGATGATAGATATTGTAACTGAGGTTACTCCAGTCAGAGTAGAAGGTCCGCATCTTGTATTTTTTAGCGAGAGGCCATATGGGGTTCATGACTTTGCCTCCAACGCCCTCCACCCAGTTGGCCCCCAGCTCTACTGTATAACCTCCCAACGTTTCCTTGTGCATTCTTCCTCCGATCCTATTGGTTGCTTCCAGTATCACAAAGTCCTTCACTCCATTGTCTGATAACGTCTTGGCCGCCATTATTCCTGCACACAACAAAATAATTAGGATCTATTCAGTGAACTTACAATAACGAGAAGAAGGCTATTTAGACGATGCCATATGAATATTTGATAAGATATGAAGAGCACCTGACATGCCCGCTCCCACTATTATAGTGCTGGTAGCACCCACAGACGAAGAGAACAAAACTATGCATATTAATAACAAAAGAGAGAAATAATTAGTGCAGTGAGCCATGAAGGAACCTCAATGTAGAAATAATCCAGCAGTCTCTATAACAGCCCTAGCAAGATTGGTTTTCATGGAGAGAAGTATATATAGAATCTCAATGTGACACCTAGCCCGATTTGCTTTCAATAAAACGCCAACATTATCCTGTCGCTCAACAGTAAAAAGGCCGACTCGCCGAGGGAGAGAGTAAAGGTCCACGTTTTTAGCATGTGCATATAATGGAATCCAACTAATCTTGTCGGATCTTTCAGCATTGTTGCGTGCTGGCTGAAATTTAATAATGCCTTGCAGGCTTGGAATTTGACAGACTGTATAAAGGTTTTTCACATTTTAAATTTAATAATGCCTTGCAGGCTTGGAATTTGACAGACTGTATAAAGGTTTTTCACATTTTAAATTTAATAATGCCTTGCAGGCTTGGAATTTGACGGACTGTGTAAAGGTTTTTCACATTTTAAATTTAATAATGCCTTGCAGGCTTGGTATTTGACGGACTGTATAAAGGGTTTTCACATTTTAGAACATAAATGTGGACGTAAAATTTAGAGGTCAATAATTTTGATTTCCTCAAAACGCTAAGTTCTATCTTTCTGTCTTTCTTTCTAGATATTTGGATTTCTTTTATCATTCTCATGTCTTTTCTTTTAGAATAATCATTGAATGAAATTACTGTTAAAGCATATAATTGATATGATGGCATCTCTATTATGTAAAGAATCCCTTAGGATCCTAACTTAAATTAGCTTGAAGAAAAAGAGTTGTAAAAAATAGAAAAATACACTTAAATAAAGAGAAAGATAAGTTTTGAAAATAGGGGGAATCCTTTATTTAGTTTCTTGATCTTATTAAAATCCAAAACCTAATAGGCTTTGAGAAGCATAATATATATTAATCATAATATTCATAATCTATAGTATTCGTACCCACTTACTAAATTTCTTGATCCTATTAAAATCCAGAGCCAAATAGGCCTTGACAAGTATAGTATATATTAATCATAAGATTCATAATCTATAGCATTCGTACCTACTTACCAAAGACAAATATAACATGAATATATTTAAACTTTTAAATAGAAATGTAGCCATATATATGGAGTAGTTTATTTATTCTAGGCAGAAAATATGTTTAGAAAAAGTTGAAAATGTATAATATTTAGACTACACTTTTATATATTATTAGTCATAAATTTAATGTCTTGTAAGTAATGCATGTATTATGATTAATTAGGCATGGCTGGAGTTGTCTTCCACTCACACCTCTCCCTTCTAATTTTATCATTTTATAAATCATGACTTCTCATTTTCCCGTGTTTACACAGTGAAGGTTAATTGGCTACCAACCAATGCATTCGAAGAGGAGTGAGGTGCTCTACAATCCAGCATGGGGAAGATGTTATAATGTAATAGTATGGCAAGAGGAATCAAATTTCTTGGGTTTAAGATAATAAAAAAATAGCACCTCAAAAAATTAGATCTCTACTCTACAATCCAGCAATCCAATATGGGGAAAATGTTATAATGTAATAGTATAAAAAGAGGAATCAAATTTCTTGGATTTAACATAGAAAAATGGCACCTCAAAAAACTAGATCTCTCATGTTTAATAGATTTAAAATAGATCTATACTAATAAATTAATTTAGAAAAAAAATATAAAAAAGATTATCTCACCCTTTATTATATACTATATTAAGTCATTTGTGAATGTAAGGAAAATTAGATTCTGCTATGTCAAACAACAGGTTACTTCTTTTCTAGGAATCCAAAAATGGATTATCAAACTCCTTAAAAGAAAACCATTTTCCAAAGGTTTTTTTTTTCAAATATCTAGTTATTGTATATGAAGGAAAAACCTTAAACAAAGAACTAAGGGAGATTAAACACGATAGTTATTGTTTTTATTCAAATATAATATGTTTTATAATATGTAAGGAAATAATAGCTAAATAAAACTTTGGATGGACAATAAGACTTAAAAAATAAATATATTGATTATTTTAATAAATAAGGGTTGATATATTTAATTAATTTTTGGCACTTTATTTTTAGAATTTAAATAATATTTAAAAATATTATAATTAATTTATATATAAATGACATTAATTATCAGTTATTTATGTATAATTATCAATTATTTTTTATATATTTTTTATAACCATATGACAATATACACTACACTTGTCTTTTATTCTTACCATTTAAAATAAACATAGATAGAAATCCACCTAGAAATTGATATGATCAGGTGGAACAATACGAATGAGAAATAATAAAGTAAAGATTATTTGTCAATTAATTTTTGTACCCTTCGACATTATAATTTTCATCCCGTGTAGGTCGTCCTGGACCAGATCTTTAATAGATAGATGATCTAGCTAAAGAAATGCAATGGATTATATCTATTGGTGAATGTATTTTTCATTTTTTAGTTGTGATGCAATATGGGTAAGGATTTCAGTTTATATATATAAATATATGTGTTTTTTTTAACCATTTGTGTTTTCTGCTGAGATGGCAATGACAATAGTATTTTCTATTACAGCTACTGTGAGAGGCTGAGATGGTAATGACTAGAGTAATTTCTATTACAACTAACTCTCAACATTTTAGTTGCTTGGTTGCTCTGTCTATGTTTCAACGTTTTGCTGTGTTATTGTATCTATGTTTCAACGTTTTGCTCTACTGTTATATATATATATATATATAATTGCTTTGGAGGTTTAGTTTTTATCTTTTTTCCTTTTTTGCAGGTTCTATTTCAGGCCACCATTTTAACACTTTTCTGAATTTCAGTCCTTCAGTGATTACTTGTTTCCTTGACATGAATCCTGCAATGTGCAATGTGGAATAGAGCTGTCTGGTTACATATCATGGTATTACTTATATTAATCTATCACTCAGGTATAATGGATGGTGTTGCACATAATTATCTAGCTGGCTGGTTATACATATCATGGTATTACTTATAATAATCTATCACCCAGGTGTAATGGATAATGGATGGTGTTTGCACATAGTTTGGGTGATTTTGTAAGGAATGATTTGGTTATTATTGTTGGGACATGAGATTGCTTCATAAGAGTGATGGTGTATGATTGGCCAATGGACAATTTTTTCTTTAAAATAATCTATCACTGAGGTGTAATGGATGGTGTTTGCACATAGTTTGGGTTATTTTTTAAGGAATGATTTGTTTATTATTGTTGGGACATGAGATTGCTTTCATAATCTATTTCAGAGTGATGATGTATGATTGGCCAATGGGCAATTTTTTCTTTTTTCAATGGAGAGATACATGGGTGAATGTGCTTGCATTCACTGGAGTGGTTTTTGATGTTATCGATTCATTTGGTTTGAATATGTCATATACCTTTTATAGATTTAGAAAGCTCTGTATTAGAAGATAAAAATAAGATTTCTGTTTGTTTTGTTTGTTTTTTTTTATGGATAACCCTGGGCAGCCCGGGCTGGCTGTATCACATGGCACTGCACTTTGAAGTTGCTGCGTTCTTTTGGCATACATGGCTCCACTAGTCTATTTATTCTCCATCATAAACCATATTCTCCACTGAGTTTAATTCCTGGGATTTGATACTGTGCTAGTAGTAGTAGCTTAGAATTTTGTAGAAATGCCATCATTATCTTTAAGGATTAGCAATTTATAGATTTAAATTTAACTTAATGAGTGAAATACAATAGAAAAAACTTTAAAAATATATATGAATATTTTTCTTGTATATGAATTTGCATGGTATTAATTTAATGGTAGAGCATTCGCATTATAATGCAAAAGTTTGGTGATTAGATTTCACCTTGCCCTATCATAAATATTTGTATTCTATCTTACTATATAAAGGAAGTATTAAGACAATATTACACAAATATTGATTTAAATATTGTCTTAATAGCCCAATGTGTAGAAGTGGTACTAAATTATGATTTTTAATTTAAACAATTTTTTTTTTATATAAATAGTAAAAACGATATATATAATTGTTATAATTATAATTAATAATAAAATAAATATTATTTGTTAATAAAGAATGACATATACTACTAATGATGAATTATGATATTTAATTTAAAAAATTAAGTTTTATGTAAATGGTGAAAATTACCCATATACTTTTCTATAACAACATCCTCTATTTGCCTCATATCATCTAAAAAACAAGAGCCATTCTCAGTATAAGATCACTTCATGGTTTCACTAGGCGGCAATAAGATCACTTCATAGATTCATGAGGCAAGGCCTCATGTGTTTTTTATCTCCAAAACAAACTTTCTTCACAACACATCAAGAGATCATGGGAATGTTAGGATTTCAAGATGAGTTGTGGTCATCACTAAGTGGATTGGTGGTGCTCGTAAACACTTTTAAACATTGAAACACATATTTGTAAGAAGATCCCATAAATCATAATGCATTGTGTATTGTCGAATGAGATTAGAGCCTCACTAATAAATATGTTTCAGTAATAAATGTGTTTAGGGTTTGGAATTAGAGATGCTGCATGATAAAGAAATATGTTTCACTAATAAATGTGTTTAGGGTTTGGAATTAGAGATGCCATTGCATGATAAAGGAATGGCGATGGTAGTTTAGAAAAGCTACATGTGCCTACTTGATATGCAATTGTCATGGGTTCATAAGTGATTGTTTGAGGGAGATAAAGCCATAGAATATTGATGGGGAAAATGAAATAAAAGATGATAAGTTTGTCAGGAATTGTCATTACGGGAAAAAACTGCTATGAGGAGACATTGTGTTCAAGACTATCAAGGTTATATTAGAGTTGCCCAAATTGTCCTCATGAAGAATTTCCAATTTGATTGATAAGAGGAATCAAAGTATGAATGCAACATTTTGTATATGGTGACTTTGACTTATCATTAGTTTGACATTTGCTTCTTCAAACTTATAAAAGTATGTTGAAGAGGATCATTATATATATGTGTAATATTACATTTTAAAAGGAGCAGGTTGGTGCACAAAGTTGCTTCCCCTTTTCATTACAATAGGAATGCATAGTTGTTTTATTAGGAATGCACACACTTCAAGAATGCATAGTCATTGTTATTTTTAGGAATGCATGCACTTCAGGAATACATAGTTATTAATTTTAGGCATGCATGCACTTTAGGAGCGCACATGCACTCCTATTTAAATAGCTTTAGCCTTTGCCTAAGTC
Organism: Larix kaempferi; assembly: GCA_027924585.1. Taxonomy (NCBI): domain Eukaryota; kingdom Viridiplantae; phylum Streptophyta; class Pinopsida; order Pinales; family Pinaceae; genus Larix; species Larix kaempferi. The sequence goes on along the minus strand of BSBM01001504.1, from coordinate 774,169 downwards.
TACATCAATATTATTAATAAAAAGAAAACACACATGTTAAGAATATGTGCACATTTCTAAATTACACATACATTCAAAATGCATATGCATTCTTCTATGGGTGAGTACAAGCTAATGATGGTCTCTCATGATGCGTTAGTGGAAATGCAAACATGGAAAATTAGTAATCTGTTGACTTGGAGGGGTAATTTGAGGTACTTCCATAACGAATTTTAATGTGGTGTAAAGAGATGAAATGTGGAAATCAAGTTAGCTTCCAAAGTATATAAGTTTATTTATAATTTTTTTGTATAAATATGTTAAATTTGAGTTTTTCTAACATTGATATGTTATCTTGTAGGAAAAACACAATGCATATTATGTTGTTAGTGTAGGTGTTGAGTACCTAAATGATGAAATTTCATTACAATTTTTTGTACAATTGTAGAGAATAGATTGTTCTTATGCACGGTTTTTTTTTCAAAAATTATAATGTTAGTTCTGTTTGTTTAGAATTACAGAAGTCATTATACTATGAGGTCATGCATTAGTGAAAGGTACAATTGTCTTAATATAATCAAACAATATCTATTTTTAAGATTGTAGATATTTATCTGTTCTAGTGCACCATATAATTTATTTAAAAGATGGATCAAACACGAAAAATCTATAGCATGAATACTAGACATATGTATTCTAGGATTTTGATACCTATCAAGTCAAAAGAAAATTAAAATAATAAGCAATAATAATTTCAAATATATATGTGTATTTGAAATCCACATTCATGAATCAATATATGTGCAATTTCATTGATGAAGGATTTGTGATGCCTATATATAAATAATGTCAAAAATAAAGTTATTGAGAAGCATTATGAAAAATGGAGTTTTTGATGTGTTTGCAGCCCAAACCACCAGGTTTGTCTTTTTGAACCTACATATGAACCAACCAAGTCAACAAACATGTTATTCAAAATCGACAACGGCACCAAAAAAATGAATTGAAAGAATACATGTACGCACTATGAAAGTGCATGCACACTATTGCCAATGCCATGGGCTCTAAGGTGGGTATGGGATCTATTAGACCCATACCTAGTGCTCAAAAAATGTTAATGAACACATATCCCTAGTTAGAGGGTAAGTATGCATTAATCAAAACGTTATGTGTAGAGGTTCAAGTCATCATTATTTTCCCCAAAACCCTAAAGGATTCCTTTACTTCCTAAGGCCTAAGTTTCATTGCATGACCATGTTGAAATCCCCAAGACCCATACCTAGTGCCAAAAACATCATAATGTTAGAGATATCCTTTCTTGGAGGCCAAGGATACCTTGGAAAAGTACCTTGTAGCGATTCAATGCATTGCTATTGTCCCTAGTCTAAGATCTGAGTTTGCTTCCTTAATCTTAAAGATACTAATAGTGCCCATATGGTCACTTGAAGGCCAAACATCACTACAAGCGGTAATTTATGGTGGTTTGAAGTGTCATTCATGGACCTTGAGATCTAGAATTTTCCTTTTGAGACTATTTCTTAAACTTCCTCAATTGACCATGGTTAATGCTCATACCTCCATACCGAGTGCTCAAAATATCCTAATGATGCCCATATACTCACTTGGAGGCCAAGCATACCTTTAGGAGGATGTAGTGGCATTATTTTCCCTAAATATCTAAAACATGCCTTTAGGTTCTCACGCTTAAGTTTCTTCCCTCAGCCATGTTCAAGGCCACGTGACTCAACCTTGTTGCTAAAAACCTTCTAATGGGGTTCATATCCCCTCTCAAAGGATACAGATCCAAAAGTAAGGTCATGTGTGGTGGTTTGAGGCCTTGTTCATGTTCCTTGAGTCTTAGAAGCTAACTTTAGGGTCTAAGGATTTAGTTTCCTCCCTTGACCATGGTCAAGGCACCGAGACTGATATTGAGTGTTCAAAACATCCTAATGATGTCCACATCCTAAGGTTTCCATCCCTTGTTTATGTCTAGCAACTCGAGACTCATTTTTGGTGCTCAAAGCTTTCTAACAATACCCATATCATCACTTAATGGAACATTATTCCATAGATAAATATCATTAGTGATTTGAGACCTCATTCATTTGCTCAGGTCCTAGAATCTACCTTCTAGTACTAATGTCTAAGTTTCATTGACTAACATTTGTACAAACCATCACACTAATACATAGTTCTCTAAAATCCCCAATGGTGCTAATATGTCTAGTAAGAGGAAAATAATCCCCTAGGGAGGTCATGCATGTTGGTTCAAGGTGTTTTTCTTGGCCCTCAATGGAAAATATATTCCTTGAGGGTGTAAGGTGTAGGTTTCCTTCCTCCACCATCTTGAGAACCATGTGACTCATACATTGTGCTTGAAGATTATAATGGTGATGATAACCTCATTTGGAGGCCAAATATCCCATTTGGAGGCCATGTGTTTTGCTACAAGGAATTGTTCTTGGGCATGGATTCCTATAATCTTTGTTTGGGAATTAAGACCTGGGTTTTCTCCTTGAACCATATCCAAGACCTCAAGACCCATACTTGACATTTGAAACATCATAATATCAGTAATTTCCAATGCCAAGGGCTCTATTAGGGTACTACCCTAACTCGCCTTACTCTAAGAATTAATCATACACACCATAACTTTGTAATAATGACAAATAAGTTAATGTTCAATAATCAATGTAAAAATGACATTTATTAATTAAGATCCATTAGGAAGTTGTATTTTGACCATGTCATGTGGTTAGGGTTTTGTAGATTTGAAGCCTACTTAAAGAGCTGTAAGGCTCTGAAGTGATTTTGTGAAGAATATTGTAACAAATCTCTGCTCAAGTGAATGGTCATCCTACCATAAGAGGTCCCTGAACATTGTTCCCATAATAACAAATCTCTTTTTCTGCCATATTTTGTTATTATTGTCTAATATTTATGGTTTTGTGTTGTTGATTTCTAGTTTATTGCATACAAATATTGCTATATATTGTGTGATTCTCAAGTTATAGGGGTAAGGAACACCACAGGTGGTATCAAAGCCATGATCCTGAGACAACGTGCCTTCAAGATTTGATAGAAATTATTTTAGGCCAGAGACATGTTCCACCGACTAAAAATAACCTCAAAGATTTGTCGTTCAACAGATAAACCTACAATTGGGGAGCAATAACCGCAATGAATACAATTGGTACTTAGTCACGTTCTACCCAGTTTTGGTTTAATTGTTGGACACTATTGTAACTCCTATTGGTAACCCTTCAAGAAGTACTACATTAGACAACACTTGCACATGAATCACTTCCATCGTATATATCAAAAGTACCATAGGTCACCTGAAACTAACCTATGGTCATCTTGTTTCTATAGTGGCACTGAGAACAACACTCATGAAGATACTCTCACATACTTGGGTAGTTGGGTAGTATGGCTAAGGGCGTGGTTGAGCCTCCTTATTTAGTGCCTTGAGAGATTGGGAAAAATATTACTGTTGGACCCCACAAGTATATAAGAGATTTATAACACATGGCAATCCTTTGACTATAGAACCCTAAAAAACTAGAAACCCTTCTCTCTGAAACCTGTATGTGAGATTTCTTCATTGTCTCAGTAACAAGCAAATTCACTAGGGGAGGTCACCTGAAATTCCTACATCTTTGGATCTAATAGGAATTTCGTAATTTTGTCAATGCAATAACATTCAAGCCCCAACATAAAAGATCTAGAGGGTCCATGAAACCCTTATTAGTGAGCTAAATCATTTGATCTTTGTATCACATTGATTTTTCCTTAATATAATTCTCATAACCTTTTTCGGAAGTACCAAAAATCCTCATTTGTGACATACCTTCATAGACTCCTTGTCTCCCACATATCATTTTGATCTATATTTCACACAACACTATTTTGGTAGACCCTACCCCTCTCCTATTGTAGTTCCTACTTTTATTCTCCTATGGTACACACTTGCCATCAGGTCAAGATGGAGAAAACTAACTAGAATCCACCCGAACCCAATATGAACCCCCCATTCAGCCTCTTGACCTTCAAACCCTCACCTCTAATATGGTCCAACTCACCTAGCGAATGTCTAAATAGGAAAATAAGTACTTGAACATATATTTCCCGCTAACTGTTATTTCCTAACATTGTGGATATGTTCCTCCATTTGACACCCACACTCATGAAGTTGTGGCCACCAAAGACTAGGGTTATCACTCTATATTCCTAGAACACTAGTCTCCCTCCTTTGAAGACAAAAATCCATGGCACCATTTTCTGAAGATTGACATGTGAAATTTTGATGCTTTGATCCCTTGGGTTGGGTGATTCAAATGGAACATTATTTTTTACTCCATAGCATTACAAATGATCTCCAAAGTTGAAAATTGGGGTTTTATATTTAGATTTTGAATGATGGAAGTTGTGACAATGGCACCATAAATATTATCACTAGAATGTCCCTTGGAGACAATCTATGCATATCCTTCATGACTAATTTGATCGTGACACTCATTATTTAGGCCGATTGACTAAATTGGGACAAACATGCACTATTCTTGAGTACATGACAACATTTGAGCAACTGGTCATCCACACCGAAGGCCTCTCTGATTCTTCTTTTCGAGAATGTTTCATCAATGGCCTCAAGGTGGAAATTCATGCACATGACCTCATGCAACGACCCTCCACTTGGTTGGAAGCATGTCATAGAGATTGCGAAGATAAATTGGTCCTCAATGCCCAAACCAAGATTCCTTCATTTTACCCTCACACCATATCTCCCATGGCTTCACCTCCCAACATCCCCTCCACCCCACCTTTTTGCATCCATAAGTTCACCTTAGAGGCCATGGCTAAGTGTTAACACTTCGACCTTTTCTATAATTGTGATGAAAGTATGTCAAAGGACATAAATGTAAAGAACAAAAAATATTCTTAATAGAAACCACCCCTCCTTATGTCCTAGTGGAAGCTATACTAGAATCAGAAGGTGACGACCAAATGTTTCATCTTGGAGATGCTCTTGATATGCTAGTTCCAGAAGAGAAACTGCAAATTTCCCTTCATGCTTTATCTGGGTTTTCCGCTCCTGAGACATTGAAATTGATTGGATACATAAAGCAGAAGAAATTCATTGTGCTAATTGATAGTGGTAGCACCAATAATTTCATCCATAGGCATGTGGAAAAAGACACCCATTTATGTATACGTTCCATTTCCAATTCCCAAATCCTGATAGCCAATGGGAGTACAATGAAATGTGGTGGCCAACGTGAGAATGTCAAACTCCTAATGAGACACTACCATCCAAAAACTCATATGTTTTCTATTGACATGGGTGGTTGTGATATCATTTTGGGGGTTGAATGGATCAAGACCTTAGGTCGTGTCACAATGGATTTATGTTAACTCTTTCTCCGCTTTACTCAAGCAAGCCACACACATCACCTTCAGGGAATTACTCTAGGTTCTCCTAAAATTATATCTTCCCATCCCATGGAGAAATTGTTGAAGAAGGGCCACTCAGATGTTATTGCTTAGTTCCATGCCATATGATTTCTAGACACACCTTGCTCAAATATTCACCCCGACTTGCAACATGTTCCTCCCAATACCAACGGGTTTTTGATGCGCATAAGGGTTTACCTCCATCTCATGGGGAACAAGACCATGCCATTCCTCTAATTCCAAGTATTCAACCCCCCAATGTCCATCCTTATCGCTACCCTTTTCCCTAGAAGAATGAAATTGAAAAGATCATTCAAAATTGTTATCCACTGGTGTTCTTCGTCCTAGCACCATCGTAATTCTTCACCTATGATTATGGTCCTTGTTAATTACCTAAATGGAAACAACCCCCCAAAAATTGTAAAAGTATTTCCAATTTCAATATTGTCTTCCAGATTGTGATATAACTTATTGAATTCTCCATCTTCATAAATTCCACCACGTTTATTTTATGCCAGAAGACTTGAGCTTACAAAGGGGGCCCTATCTCAGCATGGGATTCACAAGGAGATCGATCTATTTTATAAAATATATGATTTTGAAGGTTTAAATGTATGGGTTGATGCCCTACCCTAGTGCGATGATTTGTCGACCATGGATAAATTGGGTGGTTGTATTTTTTCTTTTCATTATTCATTTGATAAAGGGCTTGGTCAATAATTTTGTGGGATATATTTAACATATGGATCACCAACATTATGTTTGAACTTGTAACTATCATATGTTTTGTGTTTGGGGAGTTGTTTATTATAACGATTTGATGGATGTTTGGAGAAAATTTGTTGATGCGATTAGTATTAAAATCGCATACATGTGATGTACCATGATACCGTCACCTGCATTGTTAGCTAATTCAAGGGTGGAGGTTAATGGAATTATGGTACATGGTTTATGTGGTAGGATCTATGGTTGATAAACATTTTATTCGAAGTGTTTTAAATATGGAGCAAGGTCAATTGTTCTATTGTAAATTCCATTTATGTGTAATAGGGTCGCCGCATGTTATATTGTTTAAATGATGATGAATACTTGTTAGCAAAGAAAGAGAAAGGATATAAAAGAGAACTTATTTATTGTACATCTCACACCTTCGATTCGTTACTTATAAATTTCAAAGTAGCGAACATATGAAAAATCCCCGTCATGCTATATGTAGTGATTTCCTATCGATCCTCGAGAAAACATATTTGCACCTAGTTTTGGTTTTATGCCCATGTGTCATATAGATCTTTGAATAAGTTTGTGTCATATAGATATTTAGATTGTTGATGCGCCATGTGTCATATAGATCTTTGAATAAGTTTGTGCCATGTGTCAGGGAATAAAGAAATAATTATCTCCAACATTCTCCCCCTTAATTATTTCTACCAAAATTTCATATTAAGTATTGCTACATTCTACAACATACAAACTCTTAAATTATTTATGTGGAATTCAAACAACTCCCTAGATAATGGTTTCGTAAAAATTTTTGCCAACTGATCTTATATTTGCAATTTAACTCAACAGAAAATTCATTAAATTTCACAAGCTCTCTAATAAAGTGATACCTTTTTATCAAAATCCTTGCTATTCTTATGAAAAACATGATTCTTTGACAACGTGTTGAGAACGCAATGGTAGATTTATTATCACAATAAATCTATGTTGATTCTTCTTGTTCATGCAACAACTTAGTCAAAATCCTCCTCATCCAAACTGTCTAAGACACTGCTCTAGTTGTTGAAACATACTTTATTTATGTAGATTATAATGTCACAATGGGTTGCTTCTTATATTCCCTAGCTATTGCTCTATATCCAAAATGTAACACATAACCAAATGTGCTCTTATTTTCATCACTACTCCTTGCAAAATCATTGTTTGTATAACCAATCAAATTAAAATTTGAATCCGATGTGTACAAAATTCAAAACTCTATTGTTCCAGCAACATATCTCAATATTAGTTTACCAACGTGCTAGTGAATGCTCTTCGAGGAATCCATAAACCTGGAAATTAGACTCACCACATATATTGTTTTAGGCATTATTGCTATCAAATACATGAGACTACCTACCAATCTCTTATACAAAGTAGGATCAACACTCAATCCATGATTCCTCTTGTCGAGCTTTGTACCAGTTGCAATTGTCGTTACAACTAGTTTGCAATTCACCATCCTAAACCTACTCAATATATATTTGGCCTATTTAGCTTGACAAATACAAATTCCATTCTCAGATTGATTAACTTCTATGCCAAGAAAATAATTCATCAACGAACTTTGTTTTCATGGTCGTTTTGAATTCATCAATTGAGAGATATCTGGTGAAAATTAAATCATCAACATATAAACCTTTATCTGGTGATTTACCTTTGTGTACAAGGTTGGATCACTTGGACTCGTATTGAATCCACTGGTGTTCAAATACTCATCAATATTGATTTACCAAACCCTGGGTGCATGTTTCAATCCATATAGGGATTTCTCTATTTCTCCATCCATATCCTTCACCCAAACTTCCTCATTAATAGGTTCAACAAAATTTGTTGGATCATATGCAACAAGAAAAACTGGGAACTTGATCTACTTCATCTTCTTGTTCATAAAGTTCCCTTAAACTTGTAGTCTTCTAACCTCTAATTATGTTTCTCATTGTGGCAAGAGTGAAATTTGAACACTACTTACCTCTGATCATGTTGATTGTTATCTTCATCCACGCTCCTGAGTTCGGAGCATTGTAAATCATGATGGACTTGCACCAGGTGTCTTCCTTCTAGGCACATTTGTTGTAGGTGTAGTCAACTATGCATTTTTTTGTCCACCTTGAACTTCCTTCTCAACACCTTCATCATCCTCTAGATTGAATGCAACCCCTCCTACAACAAATTTATCAATGTTTCCATCCCAAGCTTCCTCTTCCTTGATTCTTGACATATCTGTTGATTCTGCATTTCTTGGTGATGGGATTATAGAGCCTATAAGATTTAGACTCATCATTGTACCCAATGAGGATAAATTTCTCACCTATGTCATCAATATTTTGCCTTAATTGTTTGGGTACATGGGCATAAGCCACACACCCAAAAATTCTTAGATGAGAAACACTAAAGCTACTACCACTCTAGGCTTCTTCAAGAACTATGTCCTGCACACTTTTAGTTGGACTTATGTTCAAGATATGCACTGAACATGCCACTGCTTCTCCCCAATATTCATCTGACAAATGCTTTTCCTTTAGCATGCTTCAAGCCATATCCATAATGGTTTGATTCTTCCTTTCAACCACTCCATGATAGTTGCAAAATTTAATAAAATCATTTAATTTATATTCTCCACCTCTGTCTGATCTCAACACTTTACTATACACTGAACATGCCACTTGTCTCTTTCTTTTTCAACCATGGCTTTAAACTTCTTGAATATGTTGAAAGTTTCAGACTTTTCTTTCAATAAATAAACCCAAGTTTTCTAACTGTAATCATCTATAAAAGTCAAGAAATCAAGATTTCTTGCCAAAGTTGGTATTTGCATTGGTCTATAGAGGTCTTTGTGCAAGAGTTCCAATGGCACTTTGGCTTTGTATGAAACTCATGAAAAAAAAAATCCCTGTGATTCTTTGCAAGAATCTATCCCTCACAAGAGCTTGTTGGCTATTGAATACATGGAAACCCTTTCACCATCTGCTTTTGCAACAAGTCTAAACCTCCAAAATGCAAATGTTCATACCTTAAATTCCATAACTAGGATTGATCCAGACCCTTAGATCTATATGCATTGACGGAGTATGTTATTTCACTCCTCATGATCAGTGGAAACATCATATTCTTAGTCATCTCCACCCTGGCTATTAGCTAATTGCTAGGATACTTGTCTAGAATTGTGTAGACTTTTTCCTTGAATGACACTTTATACTTCTTCTCCAAGAGTTGTCCAACACTCAACAAGTTACACTTTAGACCAGGTACATAGTAGACTTTATCTACTATCATTTTTTCTCCATTCCTAGCATACACAACAACCAATCCTTTTCCATTGACACTCAGCTTATTATCATTACCCAATTTCACTTCAGACTCAACATCGGTGTCCAGACTGGAAAATAAAATAGTACTTTAGTCATGTGATTGTTGCAACCACTGTCCAAAAACCATATGTCATTTGAACTTTCTTGGGTCAAATTGCAAGCAAGAAACACAGGTTTCTCCTCAATCTCTTATGTGATGTTTCTTGATTGCTTACTTGCATCTGCCATCTTCTTTTTGCATTGGTTGGCATAATGGCCAATCTTCTTGCAGTAAAAAAAAGTGCACTTTGGACTGATAAACTCTTTCGCTACCTTACTTCCTATTTCTATTGCTTCTCCCTCTTAAGCTACGAGGGTTTTGCTGAGATTTATTTTTAGGTTATGATTCATATCTACTTTCTCTTTGTTCATGGCTTTTGCCTCCTGTACCTTTGTTGTTGAACCTTCCTCTACCTCTTTTACCTGAGACATGCAACTCGAACTTAAATGTAGTCTCCAGCGAACTATTTTCATATCTATTCATCCTGCATTCATGAGCATTCAGGGAACCAACCAACTCATCAATATGCATCAGACTGATGTCTTTAGACTCCTTTATGGCTTCAACTACAACCTCAAACTTCCTTGGAAAACACCTAAGTACCTTCTCGATCACTCTATGATCTGAGAGGTCTTCTCCATATTGTCTTGGCTAATTTACTACATTCATGACCTAGGTTATAAACTTGTCTACAGACTCAGAATATTTCATCTTCAGGATTTCAAAACCACCTCTCAACTTTGCAAATTGATTGTCTTCATTTTTTATACACCTTGATAATTGGTTCTAAGAATGTCCCAAGCCACTTTTGAAGACTACACATTTGACACTTTTGGAAAGATTTTGTCATCTAGAACTTGTTGAATGAGACATAGTGCTCTATTATCTCTCTTCATGTGTCACGTCCCCTCTCGTTGACTCGGTGCAAGGGAGGAAACACGACTACACTTCTGAGGCTTCTACAAAAACTTAGCCCATTTCATCAAATTCATGTAAATAAAAATGCATGTGCAGGTGTATAATTCAAATAAACACAACAGAAGCAAGATCCGCTACATGCATATCTAGCATGCATTGATCGTCATAAACATAACTGTCAATAATTAAATAACATTGTAGAGTTTAATACACATAAATAGAAAAATACTTATCTTCATTGTGAAATGGTCCCAAGCAACTAGCTATGTGTTGGCTGCTTTTTGGACAGACCCAGGTTTTAATGATGAGCAGCAACAAAACCCCTTGGCGCACTGGCCCTCTCGGCAACGAGCTGCGCAGCAGCTCGAGGTCTCACCCGAAGTGGCTATGGGGGGCTAAGGAATCAGGTTTCCTTAACCTAGGCGACGCGGAGATTGCTCTTTCCTCCTTGACGATTCCTCTAAGGCGAAGGTCTGACCCCTCTTCAGACTTATGAGCGCAACAGCTCTCAAGCTCCGGCTCAGCAGCCTAGCTGCGCGGTACTTCCACTCCTGCGCTAGGACCAATTATCCTCTGCGCCGATATTCTATACGTCGCTCATTTGCGCGCCCGTCGCAACAACACATTCTCCTATCACTGTGGCAACGTCGTCTTTCTGATTCCTTCAACCCTTAACGATTATAATACTCAAGGACTCCAAGAACTCACTCAACACACTCATAAAGATAATGCAACATTCCTGGATACACTGTTAAGAAACTAAACAGGCAATCACTTTAATCATAACATCACAACAACGAAGAATTATGAGGTCCACCTCCACGGGGAAATCCACGTCCACGGGAGTATCTTATATTAACCTGAAAATGATAGACTTATACAATATGCTGCGCACACAGCTGCAGCCTTAGATCTTTCCAGGAAACTCCACGCACACAGCTGGGAGCCCTTCTCTCGATCTAGTCTCTTCCTCTTCAGAGATTACAATAGTTCAGACGTTGACTCCGGCGGTCTGCAACTCAAGGATTAGCTTCACTGCTAACCAGTTCTAACTCCTGTTTCCTAGCAACACGGTAGAAAACAGTCAACAAGATCGTAACAGAGGATGATCAACTCGATCGATCCTTCTTACCTCTAGAGTCTACTATCTTAGCTAGCTCACTCACAGGCTTAGCTAACTGACTAACTAACTAACATCTACCCATTACAATTATACATATATATAGGTGGCCATGGCGGTCGCACCTTTACAAAACTGTGGGCTTTTCCCAGCAGTAATCCCCAGAAACCCTAACCACGCACATGGCTAGGTGTACTGTAGGCGCCGCTTGCAGTCATGTCGCCGCTTCCTGCAGGCTCCATGAATTCTGGCATAGCTTACGGGTATGGGTGCCTCGTCCTTCACCTTCAATGCTTTGGTCCGTTGCTCCTCCTTGATCCGAGCAACCATAACTTCTGTACTTAGCCTTAAATGAGGGTAGCTGAGCCCTCTACTCCGTCGCTTTATTTATTATGGTATTTGAGCTCTCTATTCAGCTATATTCATCCTTCTATGACGTGCGCGTGAGCTCCGCGATTTCCGGTCCGTGATCTGCGCTGAGCTCCTCCATTTGGCACCGTACTGCGCACCGTCTCCTTCTATCCAAAACTTGGCGCTATCTCAAAATTTAGCACTTTCTCTTCCATACTTGTGCTTTTTCCTCAAAATTCGCAGCTTTTACCATAGCTGCGGCCTTGGCTCCAACAAGCCCCTAACACTTACTTGTGGCTCGCCCTCGAGCCACTCGCACTAGCGTGTGGTCGCTTTACTTGCGCATCTGCTTTTGCTTGGGTCTGCGTGTATGTTTTCTTCCATTGCGCAATAGCGGAGTCAAATTCATCAACACATTCCACAGCTGTCTGGACCGTTTCTGCAGTGGCTTCTTCTTTAGTTACGGCATCAATCACCTCTTGAGATTCAGCAATTTCTTTGATTTTTGCCTCGACTTGGCCAACGATGTCAGCATACTCATCCATAAATGGCTGAATGCTGTTGGTGAGCTTCTCATCTTCAGTTCTGAGCTTGTGCAGTTGCTGTTGCATTCTGCGCACTTCACTCATTTTCTTCATTTTTGGTAAGCCTGTTAAGGCCTTAGCTTCTTCAGTCAGAACAGTTAGGGACTGTTCTGCGGCTTGCACCTGTTCCAAAAGACCAATTTTAAAAGGGAGCTTCTCAAGCTCCGTCCAAGCTTCCATAGCTTGGCTCATCAGGTTCTCGACTTCCTGTACTTTGTCCTTCATTTGTGTGGAAGCTCTGCTCAGCGCTTCAAATTGTTCCTGCGCATCATCTGTAAACTGCGCAGCAACACGAGCTTCCAGCTCAACAATCTGGGTTCTATGGCCCTCAGCCATAGCAACTATTTCGTGCTCCAGGGTTTTCACCCTTCCTCCAATAATTTGGACCTTCTCAACCAGAGGGAGGTCTGGTTGAATTTCGCAAGCCGGCAACTCCTGGGCAATCTCATCCACTGAGTTTCTTATGCCGATGTCTTGCGCCTCATAAAGTGCAAGTTTCTCGGAGATATTCTTATGGCTTGCCTTCAACTCTATCTCCTGCGATTGCAGTCGTTGATTTTCCTGGAATGTAGAGAGCTCTCTAGCTCTCAACTCAAGAGAAACTTTCTCATGTACTAGCTGTAGAGTCTCTATAGGAATTAGAGACAAATTTATTTCAACAGGCCCAATGGCGCTTACCTGTAGTGCAGCTAGAGGATCCGGAAGTGTCATGCTTGTAGGCGGAATGTGCACGACAGTATGCCTTTCTGCGAGTTCTTCAACTCTCTCAGTAGTTGTGGTTACTTGTGGCGCCTGCGAAGTAGATGCTGGCGCATGGGTCTGTGCAATCCTTCCTGCGAGACCTTTTATTTCCACAAACTGCAGATCTAGAGCACTTCTGATGTGAGCGTGCGTGTTCCGCAGCTCGCGAAATTGCTCTTTCAAATACTGGTCGATCCCTGAGGGAATGGCCTCAGAGGGATACGACACCTTTTGTTTCTTGGTTGCTGGCTCTGTCGAGCCTTCATCACTTCTTTGCTCAGGGGCTTCCTTGCCCTTATCCTTTTCTTGCGCAACGGCGGGTGGCATCGCGGATGAGATGTCAGCGGCTTCTCTCCATTCGTCCGACCAAGACTTGATAGTTTCTTCGACATCTTCGGTGGTCATCCTGTAAAGGCCTACGGCCCATTCCTCTTGAATGCCGCAGGGACAGAGGTAAAGTTGATGTAAGTCGGCAGTAAAGGCCAACTTCCCGTCATACATTTTCGCTGTCTCCTCACTCAGCCTTGGCATTTCCTGGATGGTATCTCTGAGGAGATAGTAGTATTCACAAAATACAGCGCGGTTCATCTTGCGCTTTGCGGGATTAGGGGATTCCCAAAGGTTTACATAGCGAATTCCGGCAGGTTCTCCTGCGCGGCGCGGAAGGAACTGAGTGTTCGGGGGCTCCTTCCACCCGACGAGAGCACATAAAATTAAAAGCCAAGAAAAATGGAATGACTGATCGGGGTTATCTTGAACGTTCCGACAGTCTTCCAAAAAAGAATTGAGGAGGAAGAGGCACCAGTTGTACTGCTCTCCCTCCGCAGCTGCGATGGCGAGCTCCACGACAGCTCCAGTAACTTCCTTCGGTCTGCACTTGGTGAGAAGTCTGCCTGCAAGCAGACTTCCTGTAAATCTGAGTGCTTCATCTTCTACTATAGTGAGGTCATAAGCCTGACCTCCTCTTGTAAGGTTGTATTTCTGCACCAGCTTTGCAGCCAGTTTTCTATCCTTCTCCTTTCCCATAAAATGGATATTGGGATCCTTACCAACCTTAGACAGGCCAGTAATGCGATGAATCAAATTGACATTAAAATCGATTGGCCTCCCCAGCCAAAGGTAACCTCCATGAACGCAGGATAGCAGTGTCTTAACGACTGCGTTCACTTCATTGCTACGCCCAAAATGCGGTAGCTTTAACAGGTTCAGGAGTCCAGGGCGCTCAAGATTTGCTGCAAATCCCTTCGGGATGAATTCGTCAACCTGCCTGGTGGGATTATGCACTACCGTCAGATATCGGTCTAGCTGGAACTGAGGATATGTTTTATAGTCTCCCAGGTTGAAATCAGAGAACTTGACCAGTGGAAGGTGTCCGAGCAAGGACCCTTCTATTCGCACGCTAACCGGTAGTGGAGGTAACGGAAGTGGGTACTTTGCATTCTTTGGAATATGCACCTTTGGTGCATCTTCTGGACGCGGTGGAATATAATTCACCATAGTGGCCAACGGCTCTGGAACGGGCTCTTCTGGCTGTGGCTGAGATGCTCGTGTGGCCGGAGATTGTCTAGGGTCCTGATAACCAGGGTGTACATAAGTCGAAGCAGTCACGGGGGTAGTCATGCCGAAATCTAGGCCTCGGTGCATGAATTGACGAACGACTTCTTCATTCGACAGGTTCTCCGTCGTGAACGGGTATAGGTAACAAGAACTTGGAGTGGAGTCATGCCGAAATCCATATCCATAACGGTTTGATTCTTCCTTTCAACCACTCCATTTTGTTGTGGAGTGTATCTAGTGGTATATTGTCTGTTGATTCCATGATAGTTGCAAAATTTAATAAAATCATTTTATTTATATTCTCCACCTCTGTCTGATCTCAACACTTTACTATACACTGAACATGCCACTTGTCTCTTTCTTTTTCAACCATGGCTTTAAACTTCTTGAATATGTTGAAAGTTTCAGACTTTTCTTTCAATAAATAAACCCAAGTTTTCTAACGGTAATCATCTATAAAAGTCAAGAAATCAAGATTTCTTGCCAAAGTTGGTATTTGCATTGGTCTACAGAGGTCTTTGTGCAAGAGTTCCAATGGAACTTTGGCTTTGTAGGAAACTCATGAAAAAAAAATCCCTGTGATTCTTTGCAAGAATGTATCCCTCACAAGAGCTTGTTGGCTATTGAATACATGGAAACCCTTTCACCATCTGCTTCTGCAACAAGTCTAAACCTCCAAAATGCAAATGTTCATACCTTAAATTCCATAACTAGGACTGATCCAGACCCTTAGATCTATATGCATTGACAGAGTATGTTAGTTCACTCCTCATGATTAGTGGAAACATCATATTCTTAGTCATCTCCACCCTGGCTATTAGCTAATTGCTAGGATACTTGTCTAGAATTGTGTAGACTTTTTCCTTGAATGACACTTTATACTTCTTCTCCAAGAGTTGTCCAACACTCAGCAGGTTACACTTTAGACCAGGTACATAGTAGACTTCATCTACTATCATTTTTTCTCCATTCCTAGCATACACAACAACCAATCCTTTTCCATTGACACTTAGCTTATTATCATTACCCAATTTCACTTCAGACTCAAACATCGGTATCCAAACTAGAAAATAAAATAGTATTCTAATCATGTGATTGTTGCAACCACTGTCCAAAAACCATATGTCATTTGAACTTTCTTGGGTCAAATTGCAAGCAAGAAACACGGGTTTCTCCTCAATCTCTTATGTGATGTTTCTTGATTGCTTACTTGCATCTGCCATATTCTTTTTGCATTGGTTGGCATAATGGCCAATCTTCTTGCAGTAAAAAAAGTGCACTTTGGACTGATAAACTCTCTAGCTACCTTACTTCCTGTTTCTATTGCTTCTCCCTCTTAAGCTACGAGGGTTTTGCTGAGATTTATTTTTAGGTTATGATTCATATCTACTTTCTCTTTGTTCATGGCTTCTGCCTCCTCTACCTTTGTTGTTGAACCTTCCTCTACCTCTTTTACCTGAGACATGCAACTCGAACTTAAATGTAGTCTCCAGCGAACTATTTTCATATCTATTCATCCTGCATTCATGAGCAATCAGGGAACCAACCAACTCATCAATATGCATCGGACTGATGTCTTTAGACTCCTCTATGGCTTCAACTACAACCTCAAACTTCCTTGGAAAACTCCTAAGTACCTTCTCGATCACTCTATGATCTGAGAGGTCTTCTCCATATTGTCTTGGCTAATTTACTACATTCATGACCTAGGTTATAAACTTGTCTATAGACTCAGAATATTTCATCTTTAGGATTTCAAAACCACCTCTCAAGCTTTGCAACTTGATTGTCTTCATTTTTTATACACCTTGATAATTGGTTCTAAGAATGTCCCAAGCCACTTTTGAAGACTACACATTTGACACTTTTGGAAAGATTTTGTCATCTAGAACTTGTTGAATGAGACATAGTGCTCTATTATCTCTCTTCATGTGTCACATCCCCTCTCGTCGACTCGGTGCAAGGGAGGAAAGACGACTACACTTCTGAGGCTTTTACAAAAACTTAGCCCATTTCATCAAATTCATGTAAATAAAAATGCACGTGCAGGTGTATAATTCAAATAAACACAACAGAAGTAAGATCCACTACATGCATATCTAGCATGCATTGATCGTCATAAACATAACTGTCAATAATTAAATAACATTGCAGAGTTTAATACACATAAATAGAAAAATACTTATCTTCATTGTGAAATGGTCCCAAGCAACTAGCTATGTCGCTGCAACATTCCACCCAACCATAGGTCTCTTCCCGGCCTGTATTCTTTCAGCTCTCAAAGACCACCCCCGAGCTGGGCATGATTTATACAAGGAAAAGGGGACACTCAAGCTCATGCACATCCAAATAAACATTAGATCTAAGCCAAGGCAGCCTACAGCTAGGTTTATCAGGCTAAATCTGAACCCTCTTCATTTCTGGATGCTTGCACTCAAGCTCAAGCCAAAGCAATGGATACCCATAACCCATACCCCAGCACACTCTATCTACACACATCAAGCTCAATCATTGGGCATGGATACACATTTTAACAATGGGATTTACAAACAAGATGTCCATGTGTTTTCCCCAAATCGTGGGCACACCAAAAATGGATTGTGGAGAGGGAAATCGTCCATAGGGAACAAACATGATTTTCCATGGGTATTTTGGGCATCTAAATGGCCAAAACGGCCTCAATGAAACCCCAAATCAGACTCCCTTCCTCTCAGCAGCTCTGTAACACCAAAAATGCCCTCTTCCCAACTAGAAAACAAGGACACACCAGAAAAATGTGGAGGGAAAATTCCCCAGCTAGCTCAGATTGCGTGAGGGAGTAAAGCAATGGTGAATAATGGCTTGGGGAGCAATTTCATGGCTCTCTTCTTGCCCAAGGAGTCAAACGCGAATTTCCATTGAAGGGTGGCTTGCCCATACCCGAATTTGGACAGCCATACCTCTCCATTCCCCAAGACATTAACTACTTCAACCAACTCTTGGAAAAAATAAATGATTGGGTACCAAAGTCAACATGGGTAGTTGAGGGTTTTATGGGTTCTCTCATTAACACTTGGCTTGACTTGATTGGCTCCAAGGGTTTGAATATTTCCCTCCCAATTCCTTGTAAAATCATGCCCCCATCTCTTGTTGCATTGCATAGCTAGTTGTGGGTATTTTATTAAAATGCATATTTACATGATATTTACAATCCCATTGTGCATGGCTGGCACAAAATCCATATGCATCACTAAATCGATGGTGGGCCTTGGCCTTGAGCTCCTCACCACAGTTTTATAACAATATTACATCATTTACATTTTATTGCAATGGGGTTAAAATCAGGATATTACATCATGTTATCGCTCAATAGGCCACTCTCATCATTCGTCAAAGCCAACTCCACTGCAAGGTCTACGGGCTCTAGATATCCAACTATCACAAAACTCCAACAAGGTTCTCATTCGAATCAACCAGGTGTCATAATTTTTCCTTATTAAGATGGAAACCATCAACTGACTTAGAGTACTGCTCGAAGCCATCTGCAAATGCATTTACATACTAACCATCTTACTCCAAGGAAATACAATCACATGTAGGAGGGAAAGAGCTTATCTAGCTCTGATACCAAATTGGAGGGGACAGGGGAGTTTTCAAGCTCACAACACACAAATATTTTTACGCAGAGACATAGGAGAAGCAAAAATAGCTCTGCGCTCTTTTCTTCTTACCCTCCCTCTTTTTTTTATTAACAAATAAAATTACATATTTATAAACTGCCAAAATTTTCATGGTGATCGAAATTTCTCATCAAGCTAGAAACTATTACAAACATGACGACATAAGCATCAACAAAACCATGCTCTGATATAAACCATCGAGCATCAACATCGGCGTTTCATTTCAATTCTTCATTTCAACTACTAATATAGATCTTCAAATTTGTGCCACATGTCACACTATGACTGGCTATCAGTCTCCACCTTTCATCCTTTCCATTTTGTTCACCTTTTGTGCACATCGATACAAAACTCCAATGTGTTGACGCATGTCCCAACGAGACTCTCCATTGGACCTTGCCTAACCGACACTACTATGCAACTCTAATTTGACATTCCTAATGTAGGGTCAGGGCTCTTCCATCGGCCTTTCACACTTGAATTCTCACTGCAAACCTCCGATACATCTGCTCCAATATAACACCCCTACTCCTTTGAGGTTTCCACGCCTACGCTCTCTTGCAACTCCCACGATGCAGGCTCTAATACTTCAACACATGTCTTATTGGACTTGCACTGTCAAGACTTTTCACAAGATTTACACTTAACCAATTTTTCAACAAATGAAACTTCCATTGATAGACTTCTGGTGCAACAACACGTGGCGACAATAAATTCATTAGGTGAAAAATTGAATACTGGGCATGACCAATGCCGTGCCATTACACTACACTGCTACTACCAAATCAACTTTAATGCAATTATTATGCACCACCTTACTATCTTAACTGATCTAAACAACCTCAAGCCCTACTACTGCAAAAATATTAACTGTACTATCCTTATATGACTAACATAAGTGTATAGAGATTGAAGAAATAATTATCTCCAACTTGGATGTGATGTGTTATTTTAGCTTATAAATCATTGAAATTTCACATTTTATATTTTATTTTATTGATTATATATGAATAAGTTTCTTCGTCATATAATTTGCACTACATGCACATGAATGTTACAAATTATAGCATATGATATCATTGAAATTTCAAACTGTGTATTTTATTTATTTTATGTTGATACCTAGCTGCGGGAGACCAACGAAACTCCAACACGATACATTTATATCGAGAAAGAAATAATATAGATGTGGGAGACCAACGAAAGTCCAACTCGATACATTTATATCGAGAAAGCAATAATATAGACATGAAATGTCGAGAGCATTTGCAATTCACGAAATTTAATGGTAAAATGTTTCCTATGGGGTCTTTTGAAAATTAATTATGGTAAAAAATGTCACGTGTTTTTAGAAAGTGATTTATGACCATTTAAATGTATTTTGAAGTGTTATGAATATTATTATTACTTTTTAAAGTTAGTATTGACGGGAATTTAAACTATTTATTTATAACTTATTTAAATTTTTTTTTCAATTCATTTATTCATTATCAATTGCTATGGTTGAATAGTGAGTTAAATGGACATAGGGCAGCATAAAATTACGGTGTTTAGTCACTTCTAGTTAATGAAACTTAATTCTTTAAGGTAAAATGATAATCTAAACAAGAATCAAGAATACCCAGAACCCCAAAGTGACTCAAACTAGCAAGAGAGAAAAACGCTCTAAGTGGGGCATTTTTGCCAGGTAGACCAGTGCCTAAAATATGGGTTAATAGAGTAAGAAATTGATGAAGCTTAAGATATAGTCTATTAGGCTCAAATAAAAAGCAGGTTTGCAATAAAAATGAGTTCTAACGGTGGGAAGTTAATTTTTTGTATTTTAGGGTTTATTATGTGTTTTCCAACTTAGCAAGACAGTGAAAATGATGAAAGTAGAGACAAGGAGATGAAGAGTACTTGGTGAAATGGTGAAATGGAGAACTTTGAGTGAAGACTAGCCCGGAAGATCAAGTGTGAAGCAGCCTGCGTGTTCCCTTGAGCATGAGAAGCGACTGGATGCCAATGGCAACTGGGTACCCACCACAACCAAGATATAATCAGTAACTGCAGCAAATAAACAAGTATAACAGCAAATAAATGGCTGAAAGATAAAGGAATTGAATAGTTGAAAGCAAATAACAACTCCCTTGTGAAAAACTTTGGAGAAAATCGCTAGAATGGTGCTCCTGCTCCAACTGTAGCGCCCTTCTTCAAATGGCCACCAACGTTGCAAATAAAAACCAGCAAACAAGTATGGAAACACAACACAAACTATCTCCACAATGCATCCAACACTAGCTATCAATCACCACAAAATTTACTCCACAACACCAAGTATCAAGCTACAAATGGAATGTCTCTCTCTATCAAGTACAAGTCGAAAATGCCAAGAAGAAGTTACAAATGGAGTGAGTGCCTTCTCTTATAAAGAGAGGCCACTCCTCATACAAGTTTCCCCCCAAAATGGAGGGTGGAGATCACTCCCCAACCATCAAATCAAATGGTGGAGAGAGATGCCAAGTGGGGGTGCGAATTACCCAAAGAGAACGCACTAGTGGAGAGGGGGTCCCCTTGTGGGGCCCCTATATTACATATAATGTGGTTGGAGGTGTCTATGAAATGTTTTAATTCATTTATTCATTATCAATTGCTATGCGAAAGAATTTTTTTGATTACACGTCATCATATTATATAGTTATTAGTAGTTTTTAATGTAAACAAATGATTTTTTATAAATTAGTTATAGTTTTATATCTAATTTTTAATTTTTAAAAATATAAAAATTATTTAAATTAATAATATTCATCGTCGTTTTTTATATTGAACATGTAGAAAATTTAATAGCAAAGATGTTCCTTAAAATTTTGAAAGAAAAAATGAAAATTTAAATATGAGTTACATGCACATTGAAATCTATGTTTGAACATAATAATTTATGATTGAAATGGAAAATGGAACATAAAACCCCTAAAAATAATAATAAGGGACGAAAATCAAATTTCAAACACTATTTACGACAAGTGCATAGTAAAATATTATATCA
Organism: Larix kaempferi; assembly: GCA_027924585.1. Classification (NCBI taxonomy): domain Eukaryota; kingdom Viridiplantae; phylum Streptophyta; class Pinopsida; order Pinales; family Pinaceae; genus Larix; species Larix kaempferi. The sequence goes on along the minus strand of BSBM01001504.1, from coordinate 752,671 downwards.
AAATCAAGCTGATGTTTTTTTATTAAAAAATTATATCACAGAGCCTCCACTCGTTTAAAATTCCACGCCTTACTGTGCTTAGCATGTGGTGGGAATCCACTATGGGGATCCTCGATTATCCATATCCACTTGGGCTTGCATTTTATGGGTTAATGAATCAAATATTATTTAACATTTACTAAGCTCAATGCACTAAGCATGGATTGTGATTTATGGTATCGCAAGTGTATTTGGATAGATATTTAATATTATAAATTTGGTTTATTGGATATATTAATATAGATATATTTTAAACCTGGATTCATTAAGTATTGAGAGGAATCTGATTTTTTGAGATGTAAAATTTTTTTGAACTTAATTTTTTTACACATCCAAAAAAATTACACCTCTAGAAATTTGATTCCTATTGGTGCTTGGTAGATTGAGGTTTAAGATGGATTTATTAATTACTTTTAATTTGGTTTTAATTTTTTATTTTATGAATCAACATTATTTTTTAATTACTTTTTATTTTTGTAACATAACGCTATGATTACGTGACAACAGCTCCCCCATACCCTCATATTGAGGTGTAGAGACATCGCTCCTCTAAGTGCAATGACAATAAATCATAAATAAATTGAAAAGACAAGGTGACATGCATTAATCTTGAGACAAACGTCTCACTAATGCATAGTTATGAGTTCATGTGATGAGCTAAGATTTATGTTACTATATGGTAAATATAATCACCAATTTTTTTTTTTTATGTTACTATGGTAAATAATATTCACTAAAAAGGTTTTTATAGGAACAAGAAGGGGGCATCATACCATAAAAAAGATAGACAGTGAGGTTTACGAAAAAATGTTATAGTAGTGATACTTCTATGTACCTTTTTCTTGAGTTCTCTCCATCCTTTAAGGTAAACTTGTTTAATCCAAATTCACGAGTCTCTGTTGAGAGGGCACTTAGTATATATGCAAAGGACTCTCTCTCTCTCTCTCTCTCTCTCTCTCTCTCTATATATATATATATATATCTATATATATATATTGTGTATTTTTATTGGAAAGCCTCTCAATTATTCCACTCTCTCTCTCTCTCTCTCTCTCTCTCTCTCTCTCTCTCTCTATATATATATATAGTGTATTTTTATTGGAAATCCTCTCAATTATTCCATTCTCGTATGTTGTTTGATTGAAAGTAACTTCCTCTCCCTAGTTAATATAATATTATGTGTGAACTTATGGTTGTTATATTTGTAAAAATAGTGATAGAATCCCATGATATTGAAAGGTTAGTGTGAGAGTTTATGGTAAAGTGTGTTGTTATGGGAGGGCAATCAAAATTGTTTTGAGAGAGAACCATGGTTGGTAGTTCATAATGCATGGAGTAAGATTTCAATCTACAACCATATTTGTGTGCCATGGATTAAGTCAATGGTATTTCTCTTTAGGATTTCCTAGAGAAAAATTAGTGGACTAGATTCTCCTTTGCTACTATAGCATACCCAACCCTCTCTTTATTCCTATTGAGGTGATGGGGTACTCTGAAACAATTAAACCTATATGATATGACTTTGTAGCATCCCTAGATGCCTTCCTTGGACATACACATGACCCACAAGGTTTCTTTGCCTCATAAACCATCTGTGAGACCTAATTTAACCTTTAATAATGATAAAATACATAATTCATATGCAAATATAAAACAACAACAGAAATAACAATGCATATTATGAATTCTTTCATTACCCAATAAACTCAATGAATTAGCAAAATATAAAAGCATTTGACAAAGAAGCTAACCATGAATAATTATATACAAATACATCAATGCCCACCAAACTTGTTGTGAAGGAGCGATTATCCACCAAGACATAGAAATTTGCCACAGAGTCCACCCCCAAGCTAGATGATAATACCACCAGGGTGAAAGAATATCCTATTGGAATTTAAAATCACTCAAACCAACCCATTACTCTCATGACAAGCTAATTTACTCACTATGGAGCTTTCTAAGCCCTCTTCTAACACTCAAACCAACCAAAATGCTCACTTTCATTGCCCCCAAAAACACAAGGAAGAACCACTCCTTATTTTTTCAATAGTCTCTCAGGATGCCCTTCCCTTCCAATATTCTTCAGTGTGTGCCAAAAGAGTGCAATCTACTATCTACCTTTTGGTAAAAAATTGGTACCAAAAACACTTGGCTTGTGACAATCAATGGGGAACAACAATAGGGTTTCAGGTTTGAAGGAAATTCCTCATGCTATGGACATTTCAAGCATGTTATTCCTCTCCAACCATCCCATTTTCTATCGCATTTACAACAACAAGCTTCCCCATCTTATATGCTCTCCTATTAGTAGCATGCACACTTGTAAATATTTCCCTCACAATCATAATAGCCATGAAAAACAAAGAGAAACATCACTATAACATGGGATCTTCTCTTCTATTTATGCTCATGAATGGTTAAATAATCATAATGGCATCTAATCTATATAGAAAAGACAATGGAAGACATTTTCTTGCATAAGACCCCTCTCTCTTCCCAATGATATGACACATATGACACTTAGGACATGACACAAGTCAAATATTAATATGAAAACTTGTAAGAAAGCATGGGAAATAAATGCTAGTACTTCCAAAGGATGAGAGGGCATGCATTTCCTTATCCTTACCCTTGATTCCCTTTTGCATGTCTTCATATCTTTTGGTCATCATATGATGGCCCACCCTTTTGATTTGCAAATTCATATCCCTCGAGGTCTAGACTAGTAATTCATATAGAGTATAATTTGAGGCCCCCAGTAAGATTTACGACTTATTTAATACATTTTTGATGACCATTGTTGTGGTTAGGACTTTTGTGTATTTATCATATGTGAGTTGTGTATGAACTCTGTCTCCAATCTCTTACTTCAAAAATGGGACTATCTTTCATATTAATCTATTGTTTGTTTCTTTATTACTGCAACTTTTATATCAACTTTCTCCTTTTCCATAGAATATTTAGTTGTCGGTTTGGATGTAATCTTGGTTTCCTGTGTGGTAGTGGTTATATAACTAATTATATCTATTTCCATTTCTCGAAGGTTTTCATTACCTCCTTACCCTTCTCTAGTAGTTATTATGCTTCCTTATTTTCCTTAGCTTGCTCTTATTTTTGCTTATTTCATTCTTCCTATATTATGCTCATTTCCTATCTTGATTCTCTTCCTTTTGTTTTTCTAATTCTTGGAATTTCTTTCTACCTATGTTGCCTAGTTCCACCGTGCTTCTTTTATTTTATTTTCTTTATGTATTATTCTTTCTTCTTCCTCCATTCTCTTCACTTCATGTGCACTTCTTCCTTCTTCCTCTTTTTATTTTCTTCCTACACAATTCTTTATTCTTCATCCCTTTTATTTGCTTTCTACTCTTCTTCCATTCTACCTAATCACTATATTCTTCTTCTCTTTGCATTTCCACTTCTTATTCCATATCTTCTTCTTGTTCCTAGGATTCATTATTTATATATATATGTTCTTCGATGGAAACATTATTTTCTTGTTGAAATTCATGTTCTATTCTTTTTCTTTTTTTGTACCCAATGGCCTATTCTCTTTTAGTTTCTCCTTTTATTCTATTATTCCAATATCTACTTCTCTGTGATATTTCTTTTCTTTTTTCTGGATTTTATCCTTTTAGGATCACTAGCCTAGTAGTTACCTCTTTTTATTCCTTACTTCTTCCTCCTTTTCTTATTTCCATCAACTCTTTCTACTTCATCTCCTTTTTACTACATTGCATCTCCTTGATTTTTTCCTAGTTATCAAATTGATATTAGATATTGATTATTTTCTTTTGCAAGATATTGATTGTCATCATTCAGACTTACTAGCTATTTGTCTAGATCTTTGATTTGAATCTGGTAACATTTCTTTTCCTCCTATCTTCATTGAAAATGTACTTTATGTCTTTGTATTGTTTAAGTATCTCCATTAAAGCATTGTCTACTAATTAATTATTTTTGGTTTATTTCCTAGTGATTCTATGTCAAGTTTGTTTTTGAGATATGGATCAGGATTGAGGAAGATCCTTCCTTACTTCACGTTCTTGATTTCTTCCATCCCTTCCTGTTGTTGTTTGGTTATGTGTCCTTTCCATTCTTATGCATTCATCATTCTATATGCTTCCTTTGGTTTCTTGTTTTTGGTTCTATCTTAGGGGTATTTCCTTCTTCTTTAGGAGGCCTATTTCCATTGTTTGGTTGTGTCCTTTCCATTCTTATGCATTCATCATTCTCTATTCTTCCTTTGGTTTCTTTTATTTGTTTCTACCTTAGGGGTAATGCCTTCTTCTTTAGGAGGCCTATTTCCACCTGGACCTATTCTATTTTCTTCTTAATCATTAACAAAAATCTTTCATGTCTTTCTTTGTCTCTAAGTGATTCCTTTTTCTTATCACTTTGGCTTCTTATCTATTCACTTGTCTGAATTCTCTAATTTATGTTTGTAATCAATATTCTCTTGATGTACATTTGTATGATGATGTTATGTACTTAGATGATCTATATTTTGTACTCATGATGTTTGGAAGGATGAAATACAAGCAATGTGATCCTGGTATTGCTTGGTTTCATCTCACTTGGAGTAGCAGTTTGATAGTTGGTTTAAGAGAGGAAACCAACCTTTAGTTTTTGAGTTCATCTTTGCATAGCAGTGTTCCATTTTCCTATGCGGGAGACCTTTTGAGAGATGGATTAGGTTTTCACATGCTTGGTGTTCATGGCATTTCATAATAGACATTTCACACCATGCATGTATCATGATCATTTGGGACCCTGGGATTAGTTTTGGTCTCATTGATTTCAATTTTTGGGGGCATCGAGCAATATGGGAGATTGAGTCACCACTTGAGAAGGTGATTGTAATCAAAGTAATGCAGCAGCAAGCATGGTGGTTCCTCTTTGAATTTTATTGGAATCTTAAAAATGCAAACTTTGGCAACTCAGTGGCAACTTCAAAGAATTATACAGTGACAAAAAGGGTTGAAAGTTCATAAAATGTTTCCAAAATTTGAAGGAGGTAAAGATTAATTGTGCAAATTTTGTTTTGATGGGTTTAGTTAATATTTTGGTGTTTAGTGGTGATGTCACAGGAAATATCAATATGAAAAAATCCACATCTCTTACTTTTGGAAACACACAATTGCAGTACATGAGTGCCACTACTCAAATTGCAGCTAAGGAAAATTGGTTGTTCTGTAAATTCAAACTCTATGTTGCAAGGAAGTGTTCCAAGAAAGTTCAATCATGGATTGAGGGAAGGAGTTAAGTTGGAAAGCTCAATGCAAGTATGATGGTTCAACTGATTTTTTGAACAAGTTGGAAGCAAATTTTTGGAAGGAAAGAAAGTTCTTCAACATCCATGTTTGAAATTGATTGAGGACACGCAATATTGGGTGGGGAGGATTGTAATGTCCCCATTCTAATAAATCTTCATGGAGGAAAAATTCTACTAACCTACTAGTTCCATAGGTTGGAGTGGAAGCATTAAAACTTGGAATAAGGGAGTTACAAGACCCCAAATTGACCTTAGACTTACAGATTCACATTAATTGGGTCAAATAAATAATAATAAAAGAAAAATAACATGGCATTTGGTCATGAGGGCACATAAGAGGGTGTGGGTCCCACATGTGGCAGATTCCCCACTACACTTGGCATCATTCTCTCACCAATTCGAGTCCAAGGTGGAGGGTAATATACTTGGGGAATATGAATTGGAAATATTCATGGAAAGAATATAGGAAGGTCAAATTGGAGTGGAAGAGTAACTCCCAAGAAACAGGAAGAGGCATTGTGAAACTTGTAGCTAGATTCAATGGCATCTATGACAACAATGATAAAGGAATCCATGAAAAATATGACAAATTCAGACCTGATTGAAGACCTATGACATATCTGACATATCAGGGCTAAAAATAGCCACCAAGAGGGCGCATAGAGGGATTTATGGTCAGCGAAGATTCCCAATTCGAATTGGGGAAAGAGGAATGCAAGGAAGAAGTGGACAAGTGTCTCATGAGAGAATCTATCACTAATTCGAGTTGAGTGAAGTCTCTTGGAGAGAATTCGAGCTCTTGAGTTCACTTGAGGTTAATAAAAGAGGAGGATGACAAAGGAGAGTAGCTTTTGGATCATTTTCATTTTCACTCTTGGAGAGCTTAGCTTGTCCTTGGACGGTGGATGTTCATCCTCCCTCCTATTGAACTAATTCTGAAGGTGAAATATCCTTGTCCAAGTTGGTTAGAGGAGAGGCCATTCAGAACTCTTATCATATCTTAATGAAGGTTTTTTTTATGTATTTTTGAGTCCCCTTTCAGTTCGAGTTCATATACTATCTCCTTCTCAACTATCTCTTCTCTCAATCTTCTTTCAATGTCTTTATTCTACTGTTGATGGCACACTCATAGTTGAGTAGATTTTGTGGAGAATGATTTATTGAATCCATGGTTATGTTATCTAATGTATATCACTGTAATGAGCTGCAAATTGGAGCCATAGCTCTAAATTCCATACCTTTCATGTAATATTTCCAAGCAAACTATTGATTCGAGCTAGTTTCCCCTCTATCTTCACATGGAGTTTTTGGAGTAATTTTGTATCTATTTTACATCAGAATTTCTTTGAGTTTTTGCTGATGTTTCAAGCTAATTATGATGTAATATTGATGACAAAAATACTATGTGTAGACCCTTTTAGTTTTGATTAAATATTGTGCAACAAATCTCATGTCCATTGTTAACAATTTTCTCACAATTTCTATGTCTTACAACATTTGGTTTTATGGGAGTTATAGCCGACCCTAAAACCTGAAGTAATGTTGCACTCTGGTTTCCCTTGAGGTCCTCTATCAAATCCAAGTCTCCATTCAGAAATAGGGAAGGTCGTATAGTGTTTCGGAAGTCAAAAATTTCATAGCCTAGTGGGGTTTTTAACCATCGAATTCACTAGTACTTTTCCCCTTCTTTCCTCCCTGAGAATTGCAAGCCTTGAATGTTTCTAATGGATTTCTAAGTGTCTTAAAGATGCATTAGGATGTCTTAAGACCTCTCAAGCCCCTCCATACAAAATTCAAAATTATTTGGGTTCAATATTCCAAGGTTCGAAAATTGGCCAAAATTGAGTAATTTTTCAAATTAGGGATTTACATATCTTTGTTTTGTACAAGATTTTCCAAACTGGTTTTTCAGTTGTTTCTACAACATGGATACTTTATAGTTTGACGTGATAAATGTTTACATAAATTAAAAGATGACACAAAAATACAAACATAACAATAAAGAATCAAATTAAAAAAAAACAACCAAACTTCCACAATTGTCGTCTAAATCATCAATTCTCGACCTCAACACACACAATGTTGTTATCATTGTATCATGCTTCCTTAACCATAGGGGTGGCCAGAATATACAAAGAAAGATACAATCTATATAAGAACAAGTCCAAGCCTCCAAAACAATGTGGCCTAGACCTTAATAACACTACAGATCTTATCGTTCTTCATATTTTAGAACTTGTACGAAAGTAAAACCATCACAAGGATTCTGAAATTGTCACCATGGCACTATAGGCCCGCGGAGTGAACAATAAAGAAAAAATAACAAAACACCACAAATTTCTACAACAGGGCACCGTTCTTTCGTTCTGCCTAGAGAATTCCTTCCTAGCCAGGTGCATATGGAATGATGATGGAACTTTTGGATGTGCCTTTTCTCAAGTCAGGGCCTTGCATGAAGAAATCCATCATCATTTGTTGCGTCCACACTATCTGCTCCATGTGGAATTGCAAGTCTGCAACATATCACCTCATCTCCAATATTAAATGGAGTTCTTTGTCTCAAATCCATTTGCGTCTGGTTCACTCACATTGTTGGAAAACCTAGTTATGTTGGGAGTAGGGAGCTTTTTGTGGGATTTTCATCTTTTGAGAATCCAAATAAATAGAATACTTGAACTAATATATTTCCTGGCAGTCAGGAAAGGTGACAATATTCGCGGGATCGAAGTGGATAGGATCTACAGTCTCGTCCCATACAATTTAATAGCTCCACAGATTTGAGCTCTCATCCACTCGCATATTAACCTCCATTTATTGCTGCTCCACCTGTGGCCCTTCGTGCTCATGCTTTTAGTCGGGAAAGGTGACAAGATTGGCAGGATTGAAGTGGATAGGCTATGTATTCTCATCCCATTCAATTCGACAGCTCCAATGATTCAATCTCTCATCTCTCGGAATATTAAACTCTGTGTTCTGTTGCTCCACCTATGGCCTCGTGTGCTAAGGCTTCATGGGTTTCCATCCTTCTTGGTGCTCTTCAAACGACATTCCCCCTGCTATTATGCACTCAAGGAGATGTAGAGAGAGAAAAATCATCTCTCAGCTTTGCACATGGAACAAAATATGACACTTTTTATCTACTCGGGTAGAGCCATAAATGGGTGCAAACCTTCTCTTCGATGCCCCCTGGAGAAATAATGGAACCTTGAACTATAGTAACTTCATACTTGAATTCCCAATCCATTCAAATATTTCCCTAGATCTCTCCCACGTGCAAGGTGCAGTAGATTTGAAGAAGGGAGGAGACATCAGTACCTCCTCGATTTGATGAAGGGAGGAGACGTCGGTACCTCTTCCTATTAATGTTGTGATTTACTAGTGACCCATGTGGATCATCTGCTACATGGATCATACCAGGCCATTATTCTTCATCTTTTTCTCGCTCGTGTGAGCTTCATCCATATCACAATGAGACGTGTGGGCCTCCTCCTCACAAGGCACAACGACACCCTGTCCCCATCTCACCATTTGCATATCTCTGCTGGTGTGCAGTAGCCTAAATCCCCGGGCCAAAGGATACTGCCACATCCCTCTCGAATGACGAGCTACCTCACCATGAGACGTGCATTCGTAATTGTGACATCACCCTCCTTTGTAATTAATTTCTATGAATTATATAATAGACATTGCACTTTTCAAATTCAAATATTGCACATTTCGAATTGAAAAATGCACTTTTTAGATCAAAATTCACATTTTTTGAATAAAAATTCACACTTTTTGAATTGAAATTCACACTTTCATAATAAAAAATTGCACTTTTCGGATTCATAAGTAGTAAAAAAACAAACTATTGAAATATAAAAACACTTTTCAAACTCAATATTTCCACTGGTGTTATAAATGGTTTTCTTTGGGTGGTAGATATATTCTAGTCAAGAAAGTCTTTGAGAATATTCTAGTTTACTGGTTTTCATTGGCCAAGATTCCAACATCTATTTTGGATAAGATTAGGAAAAGAGTTTTTAGTTTTCTTTGGACCAATAATAAAAAAAGAAGGAATCCATTTAATGAATTGGAAAAGGCTATCCAGGCCAAAGAAAATTGGTGGATGGGGTATAAAAAATATATAACTCCACTTTGGTCAAGCACTTGTTGCAAAAAGCCTCTAGAGGAGCTTATTCTCAACATGTTTATGGAGTATGGTTATAAAAGTCAAATATTTGGAGCAAAGAATGGTTATGCACTGGATTAGATCGAATAATAAGAGTGCAAAAGGGGTTTCAATCTTTTGGAATTGTTTGCTCAGTTATTTCCATATATTAGGGGATTGGTTGGCATGGAAACTAGGGAATGGGAAGCATATTAGAGTGGGGGAATATCCTATCATTGGTGGTCTTATTCAATACAAACTATCCTTAGCTATTGTACATTATCTTCGATCAAATGGTATTTGGTTTTTAGCACAAGTGGGAGTAATGGAAATTAGTAGTGGGGGCTAGAAGAGATGGAAACAAGCAAATAAGATGGAGTTTCCGGAGGCTATGGGAGATGAATGGAACAATTACATATTTGGTCTTCATCGAGGAGGTATTTTATTTCACACTTTGTATTTTATTTTATTGATTATCGTCATATAATTTGCACTACATGCACGTGAATGTCACAAATTATAGCATATGATATCATTGAAATTTCACACTGTACATATAATTTGATTATATATGAATAAGTTTCTTCGTCATATAATTGGCACTACATGCCGTGAATATCACTAATAGTAGCATATGTTATCATTGAAATTTCAAACTGTATATTTTATTTATTTTATGTTGATATCTAGCTACGGGAGACCAACGAAACTCCAACTCGATACATTTATATCGAGAAAGAAATAATATAGATGTGGGAGACCAACGAAACTCCAACTCGATACATTCATATCGACAAAGCAATAATAGAGACATGAAATGTCGAGAGCATTTGCAATTCACGAAATTTAATGGTAAAATTTTCCTTTGAAAATTAATTATGGTAAAAAATGTCACGTGTTTTTATAAAGGGATTTATGACCATTTAAATGTATTTTGAAGTGTTATGAGTATTATTACTAGCATTTGCTCCTGTAGGGGCAAAAGGAACGCCGAATGGAAAAATGGTAGCTTTTAGTTTATTTGTCGCCAAAACTGGTCCCAAGAGTATATTTATCGTTCGCTGGATTTTTGTTATTTGTCGTCGAAACTGGTCGCAAGAGTATGTTTATCTTTATCGTTCAACAATGTCACAGGTTTTAATTCAGCCGTTGCCGACCGTTTCGATTTTTTTTATGATAATATCGCCGACCCGATTCGCAACTTTTCGTTTATTTTTCGCCGAATATGGTCGCAAGCGTATGTTTATCTTTCGCCGATCTATTTCGCGATGTTCGGCGTATTTTCGCCGGATTGTGTTTTTTCTTGCGGAGCAGGATCGCACCTTTTAATTTAGCCGTCGCCGACCGTTTCGAGTTTTTTATTTTAATATCGTCGATCTGTTTCGCATCTCTCAGTTTATTTATCACCAAATCAGGTCGCACTATTATGTTTATATTTCACCGATCAAGTTCGCGATCTTCGGTGTATTTTGTTCGGATTTTGTTCTTTCTTGCCGATCATGGTCGCAGGCTTTAATTCACCTGTCGCCGACCATTTCACATTTTTTATGGTAATATCACTGACCTTTCTTGCCACCGTCTGGTCTCTCCCTTTTTGAACAGCGCCGCCCGCACTTTCGCATTATTATTAATAATCAATGTTTCACATTATTAATCTTAATCATTTTATTAATTATATGATTTTTTTTCCAAATATATTTGTTTAAACTTAATTCTTTAGTATAAAACATAAAATTTATAATTTTTTAATATAAAACATAAAATTTTAATATTATTTTCATGTTATATTTATGAAATTATAAACACTTCCTTTTTGAAATTTAAAACAATTCATTATAGTTTGGGATTGTTGGTCCGTACTACATATGCACACTATGAGCTATTTTCATCTGTGAGCTATTTGAAACATTTGTATGTGTACCAAAGAAATGAAATGGTGCATTCTGAGGGTGTGTGGACCAATTTTACAAATTGAATTCATTGAACTCACCACTACTAGCACCAATAAAACCAAGTGGAGAGTTGATGCTATGTTGGGGAGGAATCACTTCATAAAAGGATCCAATGGGTGGAGATGAATGAGGAATGAAGGGAATACCATTGCAATCAATGTGTGATGCCTCCTGCAAAGCATCACGAGAACTCAGTGGTACTGATACACCTCGACCAAAAGTATCTAAACCAACAAAAGTTGAAACAATAGATGAAGCAATGTTTACATCATCTACATTCTCTTCTTTCGAATCACTCAGAACTATCACTTCAGAATGCTTTGGAAGTTTAGAACTGACATGCTTTCCAGTTGAATGTAAAGTCTAATTACAACCCAGTTGTCTGGCATTTGACAATTTGTGAAGGTTTTCTTGTAAGCTTTGAATTACTAATGAAAATCATATTTGAAATATTAATGATCTATGTATTGTGTTTGTTATGTTTTCCTTGTTTACTTTCCAGATATATGTGTGATCATTGCTATGTGAAGAATTTAATTTTTGTGATTAAATAAACAGTTTTGTTTACTTGAGAACATAAGGACAACAATCACTTAGGGATTGGAAACTTAACATATTAGAAGCAATGGTGCTGCCTAAAGGCTAAAACTCAGTTCACATAGATAAGTTGAATCAATGCAAATGTTTAATGGACATGTCCAACAATGAAGCTGGGTTGATGGCATCAAACAATGTAAGGGTAAAGTACAAGGAAACTTCTAAAATTTTGATATTACATCTGCCTGTAAAAATTTAGTGGTGAATCAGAATTTCATCGACACCTTATGTGCAACTATCATTTACAACACTTTATAGATGCATTTTATGCATGTGTGTGCCATTAAGCATTGTATATAGAGCAAATGTATGGCTTAAGTTGTGTCTATTGCTATTAACATCTGTTACATGGTTAAACAGAATTCAAAAAACTACTTGCTAGCATATATATACATAGTAGAACTTTTCATGGCTACAATTTTTTCAAGTTTGACTGCTCTCTTTTAAAGTTATACATAAGAATGCGTTGATTATTTTCACCTGTTTCATCCATAGTAACACCAAAGAAGAACTGTGGATTATTCTCACCTGCTGCATCCATAGTAACACCAAAGAAGAACCGTGCTTTCAAATAATATTCGCCACTATAAACCAATACATCTTCATATTGATTTCACATTAAAGTGCCTCTTTCTAACATACATACACAACATACATGCTCAGAAACCTAAGGCACAAAGGGGAACTTCCCCAAGGAATACTGGAAAATTAAGATTAAGATTTATGTCAAGAGAAGACCTGTAAATAAGACAGATCAAGATTCCGTAGATCCTTGCATTTTACCATAACTAGCTAGACTCCAAGGTCTGTGACCCACACACACCACTTGAGATTCAAAGTTTGCAATTCACTGCATCCCACAGCTATGCACCTGAGACTTATGTCAATGATCTGCTTGCATTTCACTAGTTTCAAATATTGAAACTTTTGAGCATGTGCTATGGCTTCTAAATCATGATCTGTGATTACAGTGCACCTGGAAAGATCGATTTCGACCAAAGACTGACAAATCTCAACCAACTGAGCAAAGCACAAGTTCGTAAATGTCCATAGCTTTGAAATATTCATGGAAAGTAAATGATTCCCAATGATATGAGCCACATGCCCTAAAGCCCCGTCTATCATCTGAGCACAAAGAGATTAGTCCAAACATTCAATTTTGTTGTATCTTTTCAAAATACTCGGAAGTAATTCTGAGCACATCAATTGTAATTTCTTCCTATAGATGGCCTTTTTTCATGACTTTGGGATTTTTTCCAATTGGTGTCAACAAAATTCCAACCATGCGACTCACAAGCCCATGGAATCGTGATACTAACAAACACACTTTCCCTATATAATGGAAGGCCTGGATATATACTTGTATCTTTGCGTCGTCCGCTGGAAAGGGCAGGACCTGAGTTCGATTCTCAACCTGCCCACTTTCACTTTCGGGTGTAAATTGCTGGACGGATGGAAAGAGGAGGTGTGAAGATCAAATTGTGAAAGGCTCGTAACTGGATTCAATTTAACAAAAAACAAAGCACCTTTCATTATAAAACTCTGCCGTCAATGATAGATACGTGTTGATCTATACATTTCCTCACATGCTTAGATTATCTAAGCAACTCCGTAGAGATGTGCTTGTTGTTCTTGATGAGTTTGAGAAGGTAGTGACCCCAAAGGAATCTAAACTCAAAAATATTTTAGACGATTTGCATCTAAAAAATGCTAGGCGCAAATCAAAATGTTCAATTATTAATAGCTCGATCGGTTTCATGCACTATTGCAAGTGTGTCCTATTTGGGGTTACAGATATGGGGTTTGGTCCGCAATTACAATTTTGAACATAGAATTTCCAGAAGAGTCCAAGGATGTTCTTGTTATTCCAGATGATTTTAGATGTCCGATCTCACTTGAGTTGATGAGAGAACCAATCATTGTCTCTACTGGGAAAACGTATGAGCTAGCATCCATTACCAGATGGATTGAGTAAAGACACTCTACTTGTCCAAACAATGGGAAAAAGATTTTGCACACAAATCTTATTCCAAATCATGCTCTCCCGAGCCTTATTATTCAGTATTTTAATGCACATAATATCTCGTTTGAAAACTAGAAAACAACAAGAAAGTTTCTTCAATGGAAATAATTGTGAGTACTAAAGCAACTTTAGAAGCTTCAAAGATGACTGCAATGTTCCTTACAGAAAAACTTGCTACAAGACCTCTTGAAGCAAAAAGGTAGGTTGCTTATGAACTCAGACCTCTTGCTAAATGCAGCATGGACAATAGAGATTGCATTGCAGAGGCAAGAGCCATACCTTTGCTTTGTATCACTGGTATCTTCACAGGATCCCAAAGATCAAGAAAATGCGGTAACTGCACTCCTAAACTGATCTATTTATGATAGGAACAAATCTAAAATAATGCAAAATGGTGCATTACAGTCAGTCATCAATATTCTTAGAAATGGATGCAATATGGAAGCTATGGAGAATGTTGTTGCAACGCTCTTAAACCTTTCATCTGTGGATGGATATAAGAAATTAATGGGAGGGAGATCAGAAGCCATTTCAGCCTTGATAAATCTTCTTCCACGAATTCGACCGTGGCGGCCATGGAAAGAGGAAATCCCACCATGCATTCTTGAGTCTTTAAGAAGAAGAAAAGAATAGTGGATCATCAAATCAAACTCTTCAGAATAAAAGGTGGGAACCTATCAAATTGAAATGATAGACTTGCACTATGAACAACCGATCAACCACAAACTTGATATATTCAAACTTAATTTTTGCTCAAAAAACTCAAACAATCTCATAGCCATAGCCAGGCACTAGTGGAAAGTGGTTGTGTGCATCAGGGTAGATTGTTTGAGTTTGGTTTTCATCTGTCTAATGGATGGATTCAGGTTTGGACCAAGTTTTTTGTTTAGAGTCGCACGCTTACAATGTTGTATTTTGACTGAAATGATTTTGTAGTGATATTGGTTCAGACTAAATTATTTATGAACCAAAAGTTTAGAGTTATAATATTTGATACGGTAATTAGTGGGTTGAATGTCAAGATCAATGAAGTAATTTTGTTTATCATAAATAAATAAAAAATATGTAAGAAGAAAAGAAAAGCAGGTCATCAAATCAAACTCTTTAGAATAAGAGGTGGGAACCTATCAAATTGAGATGATAGACTTGCACTTTGTACAAGCTATCGACCACAATAAGAGGTGGGAACCTATCAAATTGAGATGATAGACTTGCACTATGTACAAGCTATTGACCACAAGCTTGATATCTTCAACTTATTTTTTTGCTCAAAAGAATAAGATTATTTGTTCAAGTTGATATTAGATAAGTAAAAATGATAGTAGATTCATAGTATAAAATAATGGTTCTAGTCCCAAAGCTTAGGTTCTAACACATTATTTATCAAAGCCATTGTTATGAATCATGAATTTTGGTTATGCATTATTAAAATAAGAAAAAAGAGATTGATTGTATCCTAGATATGACATTTCAATAGTTTTGGAGCCTCTCAAATAGGGTAAGTAGCACCTGTGCAATACAGAAATGTCCCCCTTCTATTTTGAGTTGTCGTGAACCAATTAATTTCTCTAACATATCAAGCATTGGCACATGCAAGGGCCATTTACAATGAACAATTTGTACAAAGTACTTTAACCTCTGTCTCAAAATTGTATTGACTGTCAAGTCTTTGCTAACACGACCTAAACGTTTGAACCAAGTTGTGGTGTCCCCAATATTAAGGTTATAAACTACGCTAACCCTTCATTCATGAACCTTTCTGGCCCTTCATACATAGACCTTCTTGACATAAGATAACAGATAACAGAAAAAACAAGGTCGTAAGGTTGATTAAAAAGAGAAATCTTTTATATTATAGCCACTACATAGAATAGCAAAAATGACCCCCAATGAACAAAAATAAATTATTAGACAAATTAACATATACTAATCCGTTGTCTACATATAGACAGATCTAGTGGCAAAGTAGGTCATTGAACAATATCACATCGATATTAACAAATTGAGAACCATACAATATATCTAACAAATGTAAATTTCAGTGAATACATTTGCACTACTAGTAATTATAGAATGCCCGAAAAACCAAAACACCAACAATATACTATGTTATGATAGATTCTAAACTAAGAATGTAAAGAAACATTAGAAAGACGTTATTCTCATTAATTGTAAATTTCAAACAAGCTAAGCAAAAGTGAGGAACAAACAAAAAAATTACCCTCAATCTTCAGAGTAAAATTAGACGCACTCTAGCTGAAAGTATGAACTAAGAATGTAAAGAACCTTTAGAAGACATTGGTGCATAGTTAATGTTAATAATCTTGGCCCATAGTTTTTGCAGGCACATATAATTCATCGTTGCCAAGTGCTGGGAAACTTAACCCACCTACGTAGCCACTTAGCACTTCATGCATGGTGCTACCACCTATGCTGCCACTTTGCTTCACGCTTGACAAGAACTGTGGATATTTGGTATAGCCTAGAAGACCTGAGGAACTTTCAAGAACTATGAATACTTGGTTGAGAGTCCAAGAACAAGAAATTTTTTTTGACATGGGTTATAGTTAATTACTGTACTGCAACCCCATGGTGGCATCTGGATCTCTTATAAGTTACTTGCCTGTAAAAAACCATGGCCGTAAATAGAGAGCTATTCTTGCAAAATACCCAATAGCCTGAACTTGCAATAGAGGCTTGTGAAATACAAAATAAACGATGGAGACTAAGAATGTTTTTTGAAGTGTATGGTTGGCCCTGCTTTCATGGTGTTTGCTAAAGATGAACAGAGCCCAAGCTCTTCCTCAAGAGGCCCAAATTTTACTACAAATGAAAAGTAGCTTGAAAGATCCTCATTTTTCTATGAGAACCTGGGAGGACTCCATTGATGCGCCTTGCAATTGGGATGGAATTACCTGCCGCAACTCTACAGGTATGGTCACTCAAATCATACTTGAAACCAAATCTCTGAAAGGCCCTTTTCCCTCTAATATGTGTGGTTTAAGAGCTTATGATTTTGAAGAAACTCAATTATCTCTACCTAGGTTCCTGTAATCTTGTAGGAGAAATTCCGAGTTTTATTATGAACTTTACAGATCTGGGTCTTCTGGACCTTTCTGCCAATTACTTGAATGGATCCATTCCGAGTGGAATTTGGAAACTCAGAAACTTCTTCCAACCGGAGCTGTTCGAGAACAATCTTAGTGGAAATATACCCCGAGAACTGGGTAATCTTACATATCTACAGTATTTTGATGCATCGAACAACAACCTTAGTGGAATCATTCCAGAGGAAGTTGGTAATTTGAGACACCTCGTTTCCTTGGAGCTCAACACGAACCAACTGAGAGGCCAAATTCCTGAAAGTATTGGGGAGTTACTATATCTTGAAGGTTTATCACTGTATATGAACAATTTCACAGGCCAACTACCACAGAAACTTGGCAGTCTATCCAAGTTTAACTTGCTTGATGTTTCTGAAAACCAGTTGAATGGAACACTACCAAGAGATATGTGCAGAGGAGGAAGGGGCCGGTCCATATATTGTCCTCTCTGATGAGATTAACAAGAATCCCTCTGTTCGTTGTAACGGGATTTATAGGACTGCAATTTTTTGCGTTTTTCTTATTGCAGCTGCCCTCTGCTGGTGGTCGAGTATGTGATTTCGGGGGCACGAGTCGAAGGCGTTTCAGAGAAGATTGTGGGGGTTTCATTTTCGTCGTATCCATGGATGAACGAGGATCTCTCATGGTAGCAAATGGGGTTTTATTTCCAGACCGATAAGAATTGGATGAACGGTACTATTTGTGTTCTTTTTTTATTTTGAAGAAATTTAATTAATACCTCTAGGCATTTATGATGGATTAGTGTTAGCGTTTAATGAATTTCTTTTGTTTATTCTGATTGTTTGTTGCTGCAGTGTGTGGGATTTGCGCTCCTGCTGCTAGATGGATTATACACATGCATATCCAAACGGTAAGATTATAATGTCAGAGACCTGGAATCGATTATGATTCTTATTGCTGTGGAATGTGTTAAAGATTGGATTAAATTTAATTCTTGATTTTTTTGCTTCAGGTCAAAGGTAGGCAGCAAGATCTATCTCAGCAGGTGGGTCTAAGCAGTAAGTGTTTAATAGGTCAAGGTCGAGCGAAGCGTTCTGCCCAGCTTGTAGGTCGGGTAGCAAGAGAGAAATCGAGTAGCACTCCACCAGGTATCAATCGAGGTCTATCTACGGCAAGCAGCAATCCATGTTCGTAAAGCCACCAAAAAGCGAGCAAGCTGTGTCGTCAAGTTCATCATCATTAGTTTGCAATCGATAGATAGGTAGCAAGAGATCAGATCTAAGGGATATAAAGACGGGCAATAATCAATAGACGGACATCAAGGGAAGGACGAGGCTGGGTGAAGGAGGTAGCGTGGTGCGGGAGTGGAGGGAGGAGGAGTGGCAACACGCAGGTTGGAGGGAGGTACTGCGTAGGCAGAAGGGTAGACGGAGGGCTGTAGGGAAGGAGCGTGGAGGTCGAGGAGGTAGGCGGCGGCTGCGAGCTAGCCGTTGCCGGAGTTGCATAAGCATCCACGTAGCAGGATTCCATTCGCTTTATAAGTGAGGAATCTAGTCTACATGAAGTTCATGCTTCCCTGTGGTGAAACACCTAAGTTACTATTGACGGGAATTTAAACTTTTTATTTATACCTTGGATTTAAATCTTCTTTTCAATTCATTTATTCATTATCAATTGTTCTGCAGAAAGACTTTAAATCTTCTTTTCAATTCATTTATTCATTATCAATTGTTCTGCAGAAAGACTTTATTTTTTGTGTTACACATCATCATATTATATAGTTATTAGTAGTTTATTATATAGTTATTAGTAGTTTTTAATTTTTAATTTTTAATTTTTTTTAATAATTTAGTTATTTTTTCATATCTAATTTTTAATTTTTAAAAATATAAAAAACATTTAAATCAATAATATTCATCATCGTTTTTTATATTGAACATATATAAAATTTAATAGTAAAGATGTTCATTAACATTTTGAAAGAAAAAAGAAAATTTAAATATGAGTTACATGCACATTGAAATCTATGGTTTTCATAATAATTTATGATTGAAAGGGAAAATGGAACATAAAACCCCTAAAAATAATAATAATGGACGAAAATCAAATTTCAAACACTATTTACGACAAGTGCATAGTAAAATATTAAATCAAAGTCAAGCTGATTTTTTTATTATTAAAAAATGATATCACAAGTGAGCCTCCACTCGTTTAAAATTCCACGCCTTATTGTGCTTAGCATGTGGTGAGAATCCACTATGGGGATCCTCGTTGACCCATATCCACTTGGGCTTGCTTTTTATGGGTTAATGAATCAAATATTATTTAACATTTATTAATCTCAAGGCACTAAGCATGGATTGTGATTTATAGTATAGCAAGTGTGTTTGGACACATATTTAATATTATAAATTTTGATATTATTTTTTAATTTTTTTTTATTTTTTAACATAATGTTATATGGCAACATCTCTCGATGGAGAAATATCGCTCCTCCAAGTGCAATGATAATAAATCATAAATAAGTTGAGAAAACATGATTACATGCATTAATCTCGAGACAAACGTCACTACTGCATAGTTATGAGTTCATGTGATGAGCTAGGATTTATGTTACTATATGGTAAATATATTCACCAAAAAGGTTGTTATGTTACTATGATAAATAATATTCACCAAAAATGTTTTTATAGGAACAAGAAGGTGCATCATACCATAAAAAGATGGAAAGTGGGGTTTACGGAAAAATGTTATTATAGTGCTACTTCTATGTACATTTTTCTTAAGTTTTCTCCATCCTTTAAGTTAAGTGTTTAATCCAAATTCATGAGTCTTTGCTGAGAGGGCACTTAGTATATTTGCAAAGAGCAATATATATTTTGTGTATTTTTATTGGAAAGCCTCTCAATTATTCCATTCTCTTATGTTGTTTAATTGAAAGTAACTTCCTCTTCTTAGTTAATAGAGAACAAGTATGTGAACTTGCGGTGGTTATATTTGTAAAAATAGTGATAGAATCCCATGATATTGAAAGGTTAGTGTGAGAGTTTATGGTAAAGTGTGTTGTTATGGGAGGGCCATTGGGATGGTTTTGAGAGAGAACCATGGTTGGTAGTTTATAATGCATGGAGTAAGATTTCAATCTACAATTATATTTGTGTGACATGGATGAAGTCAATGGTATTTCTCTTTAGGATTTCTTAGAGAAAAATTAGTGGACTAGATTCTTCGTTGCTACTATAACATATCCAACCCCTTCTTTATTCCTATTGAGGTGATGGGGTACTCTGAAACAATTAAACCTATATGCTATGACTATGTAGCATCCCTAGATGCCTTCCTTGGCCATCCATATGACCCACAAGGTTTCTTTGCCTCATAAACCATTTGTGTGGCCTAATTTAACCTCTAATAATGATAAACTACATAATTCATATGCAAGTATAAAACAACAACATAAACAACAATGCATATTATGAATTCTTTCATTACCCAATAAACTCAATGAATTAGAAAAATATAAAAGCATTCGAAAAAGAAACTAAACATGAATACTTATATACAAATACATCAATTCCCACCAAACTTGTTGCTAAGGAGCGATTATCCACCAAGACATAGAAATTAGCCATGGATTCCACCCCAAGCTAGATGATAATACCACCAGGGTGAAAGAGCCTCCTATAGGACTTTAAAATCACTCAACCCAACCCATTACTCTCATGAAAAGCTAATTTGATCACTATGGAGCTTTCTAAGCCCTCTTCTAACACTCAAACCAACCAAAATGCTCACTTTCATTGCCCCACAAAACACAAGGAGGAGCCACTCCTTATTTTCTCAATAGTCTCTCAGGGTGCCCTTCCCTTCTGAATGTTCTTTAGTGTGTGCCAAAAGAGTGCAATCTACTATCTACCTTTTGTTAAAAAATTGGTACAAAAAACACTTGGCTTGTGACAATCAATGGGGAACAACAATAGGGTTTCAGGTTTGAAGGAAATTCATCATATGCTATGGACATTTCAAGAATGTTATTCCTCTCCAACCATCCCATTTTCTGTCGCATTTACAACAACAAGATTCCCCAACTTATATGCTCTCCTATTAGTAGCATGCACACTTGTAAATATTTCCCTCACAATCATAATAGCCATGCAAAACAAAGAGAAACATCATCATAACATGGGATCTTCTCTTGTGTTTATGCCACCATGAATGGTTAAATAATCATAATGGAATCTAATCTACATATAAAAGACAATGGAAGACATTTTCTTGCATGAGACCCCTCTCTCTTCCCAATGATATGACACATTTGACACTTAGGACATGACACAAGTCAAATATTAATATGACAACTTGTATGAAAGCATGGGAAATAAATGCTAGTACTTCCAAAGGATGAGAGGGCATGCATTTCCTTATCCTTAACCTTGATTTCCTTTTGCATGTCTTTGTATCTTTTGGCCATCATATGATGGCCCACCCTTCTGATTTGCATATTCATATCCCTCAAGGTATAGACTGGTAATTCATGTAGAGTATAATTTGAGCCCCCCCAGTAAGATCTACGACTTATTTAATACATTTTGGATGACCATTGTTGTGGTTAGGACTTTTTTTCTAACAGAAACCATAAGAGAATATTTATAAAAAATCTGTGCACGGCCATTCAGTACAAAATAAGAGCTTCATCCTAAGCTCTGAGAGTTGCTAGAAAAATGCAGACAAAAATTGTTCTACATCATACTTATCAGTTCCTTTTTTAGACTTCCTAGGGAGTTCAAAAACATGGTAGGGGTAAACCCTTACAAACTGGCTATTTAGAAATGCACAAAAAACATAAAACAGGGAGAAACAGATAATCATTCCTAGAGCCCATGGATGACCTAAGCTTACTGATGCATTGAAACTTTATCCATTGGAAGCGCACCTTCGTCTGGGGACTCTTGGCAATGGTTGCACTGGGTCATTTTGGCCATTTTCAGAATTTCTTCCTTAATTATATCCACATTTCCCATGAGTTCAAACAGATTTCGCTCTAGGTCGTCGATGCGAGTGTCCTGACAAGTTTATTGTTGAGAAATATACTGAGTGTCCTCTAAATCCTCTTTAATCTCTTGAGACCTGCATATGTGACGTCAAAAACCTTCTTGAGATTCAGCTTGAAGTCTTCTACGATGGCTTTCAGCTAGTCCATGGCTTCCTTGATTCTTTTCATGATGCCTATTTGCTGATGACCTCCTGTAGTCTGCTCGCAACTATGATTTCCCTCACTGCTCCAGAGAAACAAGGTTAAACCGCTCATCCTGTTCCCAATTTACTGCAATTGTGGACTGCCATAACCCGTCTCGGCCTCCTTATCAGCTTCCCCACTGTCGGCCATGTTGTTCACTCATGAGAAATGGGGAGGGTCTTTGGACAAGACCACAAATAAATACCTCTGTCAAACGTCCACAGGAGGCCATGTGCCAAGAGGACGGACTCCACACTTCCACGCCTTCCAAGGAGCTGATTCCTAATAAATGCGTAAATTCGAGTTGGTGGTTCTAAGTGCTGAAGGACTTTCGGTCCTAGGGGATTGGGTGATGTCTGTGATGCCCATCCTTATATAAATATTCTCCCAACCCCAACTTAACTCATTGGTTTGCCATGTGATCAATAGTTCTATTTTTTTCGCGAAGGATATGATGGAAGTTTATCTCGTGAATGGAGTTGAGTAGGCCAATTTGTTGATAGATCCTTCTGCACCAAGGATAATATCCTTTGATGTATCCATTCCTCATTTTATAAATGACATGTCTTGAGTCTCCAAAGACAGATAGCTTATCTATCTTTAACTTGGAGACTATTTCTATGCCATGGATTAGATCGAGCCATTCAATAGCATTGTTGGATTTCTCTCCAAGTCCCCAAGAAAACGAATTAACTATTTTTCCTTTGAGGTCATAGATGACCCCCCCCGCACCTGCCTCCCCTGGGTTTCCTTTGGCTGCTCCCTCGAAAAATAAGGAATAACTCTTTTGTGACCTCCACCATTAATTGAAGTCTTCTTTGTTCATTCTTATCTCCCATTCACAGTTGCTCCTATTCTTGGGGATTTGAATAATTCTCTTTTTTACAAAATTTTGGGACCACGGATCTTCTTTTAGAGTCAAACTTTTTGGGCTTTGGAAGGTAATTTCTTTTTCATTAGAGCTTTCAACTATGAAATATTTAGCTCTGAGAGAAACTTTGTTTTGATTGGCCTTTTTCCCTTCAAATATGCTTTTGTTTCTTGCTAGCCATATTTTCCAGGTGACGTTTATTGGGATCATTTTCCATATCCTGTTGATAGTGGGTTTTTTGGTGATATTTCTAGGGAACCAGCTTCTCTAGTTTTTTATGAAATCTTCAATATGGATTGGGGGGGAGAAATTGTCTCAAAGGGGATAAACAACCATCTTCCAAACTTGTATGGCAAAGGCACATTCCAATAAAAATGTGTTGAGCATTTTCTACATCTGCTTTACAAAGCTCACATTGAGAAGGGCCTTCTATCCCTCTTTTAAACAGATTATCAGCTGTTAGGAGTTTGTTATGGGAAAGAATCCAGAAGAAGAAATTTACCTTGGGGATACAATCCAAGTTCCATACCTTGACCCGGAGTTTGGATGTTGGCTTCTTTTTTAGATTTCTAAGATGTTGTATCCTTCCTTAGCTGTGTAGTGACCTATCTACCCCCAACCATGACAATATTTGATCCTTAGGTGAACAAGAGCTTTCCTGTGCAGCTGCAAGAGGAAGAGAGCATAATCCTACTTTAGATTTTCAGGCGGGTCCATAAAATCCATCCCTTCCAAGCTTTTGAGCCTTTCCATACAGATATGTCCTGAAGTGTGATATACCTTGAGCTTTGCATACAGACCTGTATTCTAGACAGATCCTGGATGGAACCTAGAGGTGGGGAGCCGAGAATAGGATATGTCCAAAGTGAATAAAATCTTATTCAAAGGGATAGCATAGGATGAAGGGTTACCTATGGAAAAAAAGGATCTGAGATCACTTGTGGATTAGGAGGATGCATGAAAATGATATGGCATTGTCCCAACGGTTCTCTATTTTAAAGGAAATGGGTATCTTTAGGAGATGTATAAGAGGGGACTCTTTAATTGTCATTAGGTCAATATTTTCAAACTTTTTCAACAATTTTTAAATCAATCTAAAGGGTCCAAAATGGAGAGATAAATTAAGTCTTGAAGGTCTAAAACAGAGAGGTTGATCATGAGGCAATATAATTGCAAAAATGGATGAAGGTTTTTTTATTACAAGGGGGTTCTATTCCACTCCCCTCTTCCATGATATTAATGAAATCATCAAATATGGATCCAATTCTCATCACACACTTTTCCAAGTGTCATTGAGGAGACAAGAATTTACTGTATCTGAAGGTTATTCATTGACTTGAATGGTGGGTTTATCAATTCCAACCTCATTTTTAATCAATACAATGTGGTTGTTGTTAGTTGCTTGTGGGATTAATTCATGACTAATTTTGGAAAGGTCTATTTGTTGTTTACCCACATTCACTCCTAGCCATGGTTGTGAGGCAACTCAGGACAATATAGGTTGTGTCTCCTATAGTGGTTCTCAATCTTGGCTCTAGTGCCATTTCTTTGTTCGTTTGTCACCTTCTGTGGGTTGGAGTTCTCCCTCCTTCGTGGACACCATGGGACGTTGCATGATTGTCATCACAAGTGTCGCAATCTATGTGAATTAAGGGAAGTACAATGTGGACACCATGGGACGTTGCATGATTTTCATCACAAGTGTTGCGATCTATGTGAATTAAGGGAAGTCCAACGTGGGATTCAGAGGTTTGAAAGGAAATTGTGAAGTATCACTAGAGTGTCATGAATCCCCCCATCCAATGGAAAAGGTGGCAAGATGCATGTGAAAGAACATTGGAATATGAGAACAAGAGTATGGATGATTGCTCAATAGAAACTACCACACCACTTCCGAGGCTTAAGGAGTTGAAGAATGAAGTCTCTATGTTCATGTAGGTCTCTTACAAGAAGTATTTGGAGTTGGACTCATAATTAGGCTCTATGGAGTCTCATATCAATTGAATTATTTCCCACCTTTATCCTCCTTAGACAATTTTGCAATCCCCCATCCCACGCCCTCAATGTTCAATGGGGACTCTTCATTTAGTAGATACACATCTCAAAGCATGGGGTTTTTAGGTGCATCTAGAAACACCACTAAGTTTATCTATGACCCCTATTGACAAAATGAATCAAGGTTTAGTTGTGGATTGGGGGCATGTTTCTAATAACTAGGCAAAGACTCTTGCATTGTTCCAATGTTTTCTCATTTCAACAGGAGATGGGTATCTCTCAAGCATTTGTAATAGGGGACTCTTCAATTGTCATTTGATCATTTCATTATCAAACTCCTCTAATCAATTTAAGACTCTCTCACCTAACTCAAAGGGTCATTGTTGTTAATAGTCATTTTGAATCAATCTTATATAATCAAGTCATAAGGGTGCAAAATTGAGAGGTTGATCTCTAGGCCAACAACAATTAAAAAAATGGATGAAAGATTTATTATTCTATAAGGGGGGATTACATTATGCTCATCTATCCCATGATATTAATGAAATCAAAAGATATGGATTCAATTCCCATCACACCCTTTTCCAAGTGCCAACAAGGAGATGGGAATTTATTGTCCCTAGGTGTTATTAGTTTCCCATGGTTTCAATGATGATAGGCTCGTTTTTTATTAGTAAAATGTAGTTGTGGTCGGTTGCTTATGGGATTAATTCCTCATCGATTCTAGAAATCTCTATTTGTTGTTTACCTGTATTCAATTCCAACCAAGGATGCGTCATAGCCGAGGAAGGTATAATTGATGTCTCTTACAACAGTCCTCAATCTTAGCTCTGTTACCATTTCTTTGTTCCTTTTTCAGTTTCTATGGTTTGAAATTCTCCCTTCTCTATGGACACCATGGAATGTTGCTATTGTCATTGCAAGTGTTGTGTCCTATGTGAATTGAGGGAAATTCAACATGGGATTCAAAGGTGTGAGAGGGAGGGTGTGAAGGATCACTACAATTTCATGAACTCTATGATGCAATGGAATAGTTTTCAAGAGGAATGTGAAAGAAGAATGGGAATTGAGAATAAGAGTATGGATGATTGTGCAATAGAAAATGCCACACAAATTATGGTGCTTTAAAATTTGAAGAATGAATGCACTATGTTTATGCAGGTCTCATGAAGGAAGTACCTAGAGTTGGAATCATAGCTTGAATCTCTAGAGTTTCTTGTCAATTGAATCATGCTCCACCACTGTATTCATCAGGTGATTTTATAATTCCCCATCCTTTTCCATCAATGTTAATTGGGGACTCTCCATTTAGTGGATACACCTCTAAAAGCATGGGTATTTTGAGGTACATCAAGATTAAACACCACCTTGGATGCAACAACCTTTAAGGATCAATTAGATAAGGACATGCCAAAATTAGACATTGCTTTGGAAGCCTAGTGGATTTGAACACTACTACCCCTTTCAAGCATATTTTTTGGTTTATTTTCTTTAAATTTATATGTGTAATTATCATGTCATTTTGTTATTATCTCAATTTGAAGGTGAGTATACTTGCCTTGAAGTGGTGTTAGTCAACTAGGATATTTGAACTGTGTCTTGTTTTGTTTTGCTTGAAAAGTGTGTCCAAAGTTTAACCCTTTTGTATTACATGGTACTTTATGATTCGACTACAACATTTTTTAATAAAAAAACCTGGCCATTATTATTAAAAAAAATGTAATTCAGATTTCAAGTAATTAGCTTTAACAAATAATATAAATACCATTTTTCAAAAAAAGAAAGAAACTATGAGAGTTAAACTATATTATTGTTGATAGTAATTGTATAATTTTTTCAAAATTATAAATGTATACTAAAACAATTGTTGAGAAGATATGATTAAAAAAAATTTGACATATTAAATGAAAATAAAATGTTTTGAAATATCATTAAAAAAAACTAAAAATTTCATATAATTTTTCCTTTTACTCTACAATAAAATTCTTAAACTATATATCACTTTTGAGGGCATCATTTTGAAAAATATGAAATTTTCACCTAACATATTTCAATATAAAGTTCTTAAACTATATGTCACTTTTGAGGGCATCATTTTGAAAAATATAAAAATTTTACCAACATATTTCAATGTAAAGTGTAACATGCCTTCTTCGATTCAAATGTTATGGCTTAAGGCCTTGGAATTTGGCTCTAAACCATATAATGGTCCAAAGAACCATTTATGTGTGTGAAACTTTGAAATGGCCATGATGTCTTAATCATATGTTAAAAATTATTTTTGTAGAGATTTTGTGGTAGCATTGAGCTTGACACATTGTTTATTAAAATTGTATATGGGTGAATAGATGAAGATAGGTAACATTTTTTTGTCAAAAGTGACAATAAAAATTCGATATTTTATTCATTAATTAAATCAAATCCTTAGAAATGGATTTATGCCTTGTGAATTTGGACATGCACTAAAAAACAAATTATAAGGAATTATGTTGTATTTCCAATGATACTTAAGAAAATACTAATATCATTTAATGTATCAAAATTTCATTTAATGAAATGTTTGTCCTTACAAATTCCAAGAAAAGTTAACAAGTGGCTTGTGTGCACGTAAAATAATTTAATGCTAAATGTATAATTTTCAAGAAAAAAATATATAGTAGAGGATGAGATTCCACAGTGATATACGTTGGCATCAAATGGAGAAGTTGTGGTGGTATTCATATCCATGCCAATATTTCGAGCACTAGATTAGGCTAGTCATCAAGACAACAACGATGCCCAAAATTATCACAATCTACACAGAATGCATGGGGCATATTTCTTTTTGAAATTATATTTTTCACTCCTTACTTAAATTGAAAAACCAGAAATATCTTTTTGAAGAGGACGTGTTGATGAGGGGCGTATATATTTTTTAAAATTCTTTTGGTTGTGTAAATTTTATGTTGTTGATTTTTCTTTGAGCTGCTTCAAAGTTGTGGACATGGTTTTTAAGTGTAAGTTTTAAAAGAAAATTTAAAAAAATATCATATGAACTCAAAAACACATAATTTATATGCCAATGGATAGAGGATTCATTGATGAATCCACTAGAATTAAATATGCTACCTTAGGTGTAGTTAATGATAGGGTTTATGACTTTCAAAGAGACCAATAAAATTAAATATGCATAAAAAGGAGCTAAAGGCCTATTTTTAAAGCCCTCAATTAAGCTATTAGCTCGATTGAGGTCTTAAAATATTCGATCGAGGGTTTGAATGGTTTTTTAAATACTTCATTGGACCTAAACCATAGTTTTGTTTTCGAGAACCAACCATGGTGTGATAAACCTATAAAAGGCCATGATATCACACTCATAGGCCAATTTTCCTTATGCATTTAACTTATGTTGTGGCCTTAAGATCCACACATTACCCATCATCCCTAGAGAAAAATGTTATGCCCTAAGACCTTGTAATTTTCCTTTAGACCATGTCATTATTAAGCCTTGAAACCCATTGATGGTATGTTAAACTTCAACATGACTAAGATATCTTGCCTTCACAAGAAATATTCCTTACCCAAAGTTTTTGTGGTCGTCCAAGAACTTGAATTTTGGGCTTGGTATTTGGCCATAGACCATAACTTGGGCCTCAAAAACCATACATGGTGTGCTAAACTTTGAAATGGCAAGGATATCTCACTTGTGGGTCAAAGATTCATTCTTAAGGGCTTGTGTGGTGACATTGGATATCATGCATAGCTTATCATCCTTCTAGACAAAGTGTATGGCTTAAAAGGCCTTGGATTTTGAGTTTAGACCATGGCTTGGCCCCGAGAACCATACATGGCATGTTAATCCTCAAAATAATCACAATATCTCATTTGTGGGCCAATGATTCCTTATGTAGGGATTTTGTGATGACCTCAAGCCCCGCCCATGGCCATTAGCCTCTTAGAAAAATGCCATTGCTTTAGATCTTGGATATTTTGACATGACCATCACCTATTCCTATAGAGCCATCCATGGTGTGTAAAACACCTACATGTCCCTGATGCATCACTTGAAAGGAAAATATATTTTATGTAGGGCATGTGTGATGGCCTTGAGCCCTATGCATGGCCCATCATTTCTATAGAAAAATGTTATGCGCAAAGACTATATTTTGGTCGTAGATGACGACTTATGCCTCAAGGAGCATCCTTGGTATACTAAACCTTAAAATAGACAAGATATATAACTCATAGGAAAAACGTTTCTTAAGTTGGACTCGTATGGTGGCCTTGGACGCTACACATGGACTATAATCACATAGCTAGTGAAGAATGTGATAATCAAAATCTTTCCATTCCATTCATACTTGGTAGCCTTGTTCCCTACACATGGACTATAATCACATAGCTCGTGAATCATGTGATTATCAACATCTTTCGATTATGTTCATGCTTGGTAGTAATCATCAATGGTGTGTGTGAGGGCCCATTTAGTGGTAATCATCCAAGATGTAATTTAGGGCCATTCAAGTTCTATGTGACTTATTGCTTAAGGCATTCCCTTCGAGCTACCTGCTGAGGAGACTAGGTGCTCATTTATATCACTTACTACAACTACTTATTGCTTCTTATTGACAATGGTTGAGTTGACTGACGCACTATGAATGTATAGCCATTATGAGCCAGATAATACGTGTCACTATGGGTAAACGTTTCTTAAGTCATTGGTTTTTGCACAAACCATGGTCCCTGATCTTATCTCGAGTCATAATGATCTTCCTTATTCTATCATATAAACTAACACAACCACATTATTAAAGTGATTGATAATATTATTTTCAATCTTGTTAATAATGATATAATCAACATATATCAACTATTTATATTATTGTTACACTAATAGACTTCATAATTCCACAAAACCTTCCATAAGAAAATTAATTTTCTTGCCAATAAAAATCATATTTATTAATACAAATTTACTAATAAAAAAATACATAATAAAAATAAACTATAAATAAAAAACACAATTAACATTAACAAAGAAGAACATAATATTTTTTTATCACTAAAAAGACCTAAATTAAATTAACATAGCATAAAATTATGTTATTATTATCCTAATTTATAATAAAATTATATAGTATACACGAACCAATTTGTTAATAACTTTTATAATATCTATAGAATGTGAATAATAATAAATATAATAACCACATTTTTAAAATTAAATAAAAAATACCAATCCCTTAAAAAAAAACCCACATTTTAAAATATCATACAATTTTGAAAAGCTTACAAACATGTAGGTTTAGATCTCCTCATACATTGGAGTTCAATCATTACGAGATTAAGTGTATTGTTAATTTCACTTGGCTTTGGTTTATTTAAATGCAAAATTTATGTGTATTATGGCAATTTGAATATTTAAATAAAATAAAAAATACCAATCCCTTAAAAAAATAATAAAAAGAAACAATCACATTTTAAAATATATACAATTTTGGAAAACTTGCAAACATGTAGGTTTACAAAATTGGAACGAAGTTTCATTTTGAATCACCTTCAACATTCAAATTTGGTGTATGTGCATTCAAATAAGGTTTCACCAAGAATAAAATGAGGTATCCCAATTTGTATAACCTTTATCATATTATCTAATTTCCAAACTACTTGTAAAAATATGTAAAGTAAAATAGTATTTAAGTTTTTTTTAATATTTTAATATATTAATTGTGTTTAGTTTAAAAATTAAAATTATTTTCAAAATATCAAAAATATAATTTGAAAAGTTTTTAGAATTCCAATTGTATGTTATTACATATAAAATGGGAAATTATGAAAAGAGTTTTTAAACCAAAATTATGTATTAGAATTTTTTTATCAAAAATATATTGGATATTTAGTATATATTGGATAAATATTGGTAGTAATTTGTACTTAATTTATAATTAATATAATCAATAGTTGAAAAGTTATAGACAACATAATTTATGTACAAATAGTTTAAAATAAGTTCTGTCAAAAACCTTAAGTCCTCGAAATCCTTTGTGGAGATGTCGATTGGTCGGTTGGAGTATGTTCCCTTGAAGAATCGATCTACTCCCCATCTTGGGATAAATATCACCTCCGTCTCTGGAATGTCGTTGCCAAACATATTTTTCAGAACGCACATGATTTCTGCTTTGGTTGCATGCTTAGGCCGTTGTTCTATGTGTCGGGCTTCATCATCTGTAGGGGTAGAACTACTAAATGTAAACATACATTTTATCTATCTTTTGAAGCATTCCAATTATCATTTAAAATAAAAGGAACAACCCCATTATATATAGATATAATAATATATTATATTATAGGATTAACTCCCGCTTTAGCTTTAGTTCTATTATTAGAAGTCAAGTGCAGTTCAGTTAATAAAGCATGCATGCATGAGCTAGGTTAGGGTTTTAGCTTTTCCGATTAGTGTTTAAATACAACTTCAAAGTTTGATTGTAATTGAATCAATTTGATCTTTCGTTTACCAATAAAGATTGAAGAGATGTAGCTCATTTTACATAATTTTTGTGTTTAATTCTACCTCTAACCTTCATATTGGTATCAAAGCATTGGAAGAAGATCGATCGGAGCAAGTAAGAAAATATTGAGAGTGCAAGTGAAGCCGTAGCTAAGAAAATTTGTAAGGAAAGTTTTCATGCCTATCTCATGCAAGAGGGAGCTGTAATCTCAGAAAAACTTACAGAAGTGAGAAATGTATCTTTCTTGGATACAGTGAAGACTCTAAAGTTTACAACGTATATAACTCTATAACCAAAAAGGTTGTCGTAAGCAGAGATGTATTGTTAAAAGAGGAAGAGTCATGGGATCGAATCATAGATAAGGCTCTCGGAGTTGCAATACCCCAACCATAAGATGAAGAAGAATAAGAGCATATTGGAAAGAAGGGTCTGGTAGCATCATCACAAGAAACAAGTACTGCAGCAAGGACACTGAGAAATTTAGTTCGAGGTGAAGCATCGAGATCAACAGATTGATATACTCCTAGTCCACAATCAAGTAATGATTCTGATCACAATAATAAAAAGACTAGAATATTAAAAGAAATTTATGATGAATTGGATGCAAATACCAATATTCTTTTATTTATGGTTAACATATGTTTTTTTGAAGAGGCAGTAAAAGAAGAGCATTGGGTAAAAGCTATGGCTGAAGAGATAGATTCCATTGAAAGAAATGGCACATGGGATCTTGTTAACTTGCCTAAAGATAAGAAACCTATTGGTGTGAAGTGAGGTATAAGGCTGGTGCAAGGTAATGATACCCAATTATGACACGTTAGTTGCAATGACATTCTAGAAAAACAGAAATATTATCATTAAAATCAATTATTAGAGGTACCTACAAAACTTTTTCCGATTAGGTGTAAAAAGATGAAACGTAGAAAAACGGATGACCTTCCGGAATATATAATTTTTATTTATGTAAAAGTGGTATAACCACCCCAAAATGTCATTATTCGAAGATTGGTATGTTATTTTTTTTCTAAAACATAATGCACATGTTTTTGTTGACCCACCTATTTGCTATGTAAATTTTCAATTTACAAGAAAAAAATATGTAGAGGCATAGGCAACAGAAAAATCTTGTGCGGGGCTATTTTTCCAAAATTTTAAAAGTCAATTTTATATTTTTTTTAAATTACCGAAGTCAGTGAAGCCCTAAAATGACATGGTCAATTGTTGAGCCACCATATCATGGTCTAAAAATAATCAAAATGCATTTTTTTTTTTAGGTTGTAGGTATTTTCGTGCTCTTATGCGGGTTCTTTTCCGTTTTCGAAATAGGTAAGCCAATCAAAAGTTATAGGCCAAATAAACGACCTATGTTTTTTACAAATTTGACATGAGTGTAGTTTAAAATGAATTAAAAATAGAGAACAACAACAAATCTATTAAAAAATTATATATTAGGAATCTGCACACAGAGCTCGACAAGTGTGTGCAATTTCATCTGCAGTGCACTCGTGGAGCTTATGCAGAACTAGTTGTGAAAAAAAAGAAGTTGCAGCGTTTGATGTGTTCTATCATAAATCATAGATAAATCAGACCGAGCCTAAAGGTGCAGTCCGAAGCTATTTCCAAGCCTGCAAGGGCGCCAAAAACAATTTGAATTTGTACATGCGTGCGCGCAAAGAGGCACACACCCGTCCATGGAAGCGTGCACGCATGGTTAACAGCATGCACGCGTAGGTGCGCA
The DNA here is from genome assembly GCA_027924585.1 of Larix kaempferi. NCBI lineage: Eukaryota > Viridiplantae > Streptophyta > Pinopsida > Pinales > Pinaceae > Larix > Larix kaempferi. Next base: position 719,236 of record BSBM01001504.1, on the reverse strand, counting down.
TACACGTTCATTTAATTTCCTTTGTCAAGGGGATACATAAAGTTGATGAAGATGTGATGATGAAGAAGATGACGATGATGGAGATGTTGATGAGGAAGGGGGAGATGACAATGATGATTAAGATGTTGATGAGGAAGGGGAAGATGACAATGATGATGAAGATGTTGATGATGATGATGATGATGATGATGAGATGATGGTGACAATGGTGATGAAGATGATGATGATGAGATGATGGTGACAATGGTGATAAAGATGATGATGAAGATGATGGTGGTGATGATGGTGATGAGGATGATGATCATGATGGTGATGAAGATGATGATGATGATGATGAGATGAGGATGATGATCATGATGGTGATGAAGATGATGATGATCATCATCATCTTCATCATCATCATCACCATCATCATCGACATCTTCATCATGATTGTCATCTCCCCCTTCCTCATCAACATCTCCATCATCGTCATCTTCTTCATCATCACCATCTTCTTCATCAACATCATCATCATCTCCATCACCATCGTCATCATCATCATCATCAACATCTTCATCTCCATCATCATCATCTTCTTCATCCTCATCACCATCACCATCACCATCATCTTCATCATCATCATCATCATCATCATCGTCATCATCAACACCATCATCATCATCATCACCACCCTCTTCTTCCTCATCATCATCAACATCTAGGTCATCATCTTGATCGTCAACGTCAGATCAACATAATCATTATCATCCTCATCATCACCATTGATGTTGATGATGATGAAGATGATGATGATGATGTTGATGATGAGTACGATGACCATCAACATCATCATCATCTTCATCATCATCCACCACCACCACCATCATCATCGTCGTCATCTTTGTCATCACCCTCTTCCTCATCAACAACATCTTCGTCATCATCATCATCATCACGATAGGAAGATGATGACGAAGATGATGACAAAGGTGGTGATGATGAGTATGATGAGGATGATGAAGATGACGATTATGATGATGAAGACAATGATGATCGTGACCGTGATCATATGATGATGAGGAGGAGGAGGAGGATGACGAAGATGGAGATGATGATGACTAATGAAGATGATGATGACGAATATGATGATTTTGATGGTCATGATGATGATCATCATCATATTCGTCGTACTCGTATTCATCATCATCGTACTCGTATTCATCATCATCCACCACCATCATCATCATCATCATATCATCATCATCTTCATCATCTTCATCATCATCCGCGTCCTCACAATGACGATGATGATGATCATGATGAGGAAGTTGATGATGATGAAGATGATGATGATGTGCTGCATATTCCTCATCATCTTCATAATCATCATCATCATCTCCAAATTAGTCATCATCATCATCATACTCATATTCATCATCATCCACCACCACCACCACCATCATCATCATCATCTTCGTCGACGACAATGATACGAAGATGTCAATGATGATGATGATTATGATACGAAGATGTCAATGATGATGATGATGATATGAAGATGTCAATGATGATGATGATGATACGAAGATGATGACAAAGATGTCGATGAAGAAGATGAGGAAGATGGCGATGACGAGCATGATGACGAAGATGATTATGAGGAAGATGGCGATGACGAGCATGATGACGAAGATGAAGATGACTAAATTATGATGACGAAGACATTGATGATCGTGACCATGATCATATGACGACGATGATGATGATGAGGACGATGATGATGGTGATGATGGTGATGATGATGACTAATGAAGATGATGATGACGGATATGATGATTTTGATGATGTTCATATTCGTCATCATCATCATCATCTCCATCATCGTACTCATATTCATCATCATCCACCATCGTACTCATATTCATCATCATCCACCATCGTCATCATCATCACCATCACCATCATCATCGTCATCATCATCATCATCATCATCATCATCATCATCCTTGTCCTCACAATGATGATAACAATGGTGATGATGAAGTTGATGATCATGATCATGGTGTTGATGATGATGAAGATGATCATGATGATGAGGATGATGTGCTTCATATTCATCATCATCTTCATCATCAACATCATCATCATCTCCATTAGTCATCATCACCATCTTCATCGTCATTGTCATCATCATCATCATCATCATCATCCCCGTCCCCACAATGATGATGATGATGAAGATGGTGATGATGATGACTAATGAAGATGAATATGACGACAAATATGATGTTTTTGATGATGATGATGATGATCATATTCGTCATCAACATCATCATCTTCATCATCGTACTCATATTCATCATCATCCATCATCATCATCATCATCATCATCATCATCCACGTCCTCACAATGATGATGATGATGATGATGATGATGATGATGATGATGATGAGGAAGTTGATGATGACGATCATGGTGTTGATGATGATGATGTGCTGCATATTCCTCATCATCTTCACCATCATCATCATCATCTCCAAATTAGTCATCATCATCATCATCATCTTTGTCGATGATGGTGATACTAAGATGTCAATGATGATGATGATTATGATATGAAGATGTCAATGATGATGATGATGATACGAAGATGATGACGAAGATGTCAATGATGATGATGATTAGGGGGAAGATGGCGATGGTGAAGATGAAGATGACTAAAGACAGTGATGACGAAGACATTGATGATCGTGACCATGATCATATGATGACGATGGTGATGATGATGAATAGTGAAGATGATGATGACGAATATGATGATTTTGATGATGATCATATTCGTCATCATCATCATCATCTTCTTCATCATCGTACTCATATTCATCATCATCCACCATCATCGTCATCATCACCATCATCATCATCATCATCACCATCATCCTCATCATCATCCGCGTCCTCACAATGATGATGATGATGATGATGATGATGAGGAAGTTGATGATGACGATCATTGTGTTGATGATGATGAAGATGATCATGATGATGAGGATGATGTGCTGCATATTCGTCATCATCTTCATCATCAACATCATCATCATCTCCATTAGTCATCATCACCATCTTCATCATCATTGTCATCATCATCATCATCATCATCCTCATCCCCATAATGATGATGATGATGATGAAGATGGTGATGATGATGACTAATGAAGATGAGTCTGACGACGAATATGATGTTTTTGCTGCTGATGATGATGATCATATTCGTCATCAACATCATCATCTTCATCATCGTACTCATATTCATCATCATCCATCGTCATCATCATCATCATCATCAGATCATCATCATCTTCATCATTCTCATCATCATCCGCATCCTCACAATGATGATGATGAGGAGGAGGAGGAGGAAGTTGATGATGACGATCATTGTGTTGATGATGAGGAAGATGATGATGATGTGCTGCATATTCCTCATCATCTTCACCATCATCATCATCATCATCATCATCATCATCATCATCATCTCCAAATTAGTCATCATCACCATCGTACTCATATTCATCATCATCATCTTCGTTGATTATGGTGATACGAAGATGTCAATGACGATGATGATTATGATACGAAGATGTCAATGATGATGATGATGATACGAAGATGATGACGAAGATGTCAATGATGATGATGATTAGGAGGAAGATGGCGATGACGAGTATGATGACGAAGATGAAGATGACTAAAGACAGTGATGACGAACATAGTGATGATGATGACTAGTGAAGATGATGATGACGAGTATGATGATTTTGATGATGATCATATTGTTGATGATGATGATCATGTTGTTGATGATGATGTGTTGCATATTCCTCATCATCGTCATCATCTCGAAATTAGTCATCATCATCATCTCAAAATTAGTCATCATCATCATCGTACTCATATTCATCATCATCCACCATCATCATCATCATCATCATCATCTTCTTCGTCGACGATGATGATAGGAAGATGTCAATGATGATGATGATTATGATAAAAAGATGTCAATGATGATGATGATGATGATATGAAGATGTCAATGATGATGATGATGATACGAAGATGATGACGAAGATGTCAATGATGATGATGATGATACGAAGATGATGACGAAGATGTCAATGATGATGATGATTAGGGGGAAGATGGTGATGACAAAGATGAAGATGACTAAAGACAGTGATGATCGTGACCATGATCATATGATGACGATGGTGATGATGATGACTAGTGAAGATGATGATGACGAATATGATGATTTTGATGATGATCATATTCATCATCATCATCATCATCTTCTTCATCATCGTACTCATATTCATCATCATCATCTTCTTCATCATCGTACTCATATTCATCATCATCCACCATCATCATCATCATCACCATCATCATCATCATCATCATCACCATCATCCTCATCATGATCCGCGTCCTCACAATGATGATGATGACGATGATGAGGAGGAATAAGTTGATGATGACGATGATGATGATGAGGAAGTTGATGATGATGATCATGGTGTTGATGATGATGAAGATGATCATGATGATGAGGATGATGTGCTGCATATTCGTCATCATCTTCATCATCCTCGTCCCCACAATGATGATGATGATGAAGATGGTGATGATGATGACTAATGAAGATGAGTATGATGACGAATATGATGTTTTTGCTGCTGATGATGATGATCATATTCGTCATCAACATCATCATCTTCATCATCGTACGCACATTCATCATCATCCATCGTCATCATCATCATCATCCATCGTCATCATCATCATCATCATCCGTGTCCTCACAATGATGATGATGATGATGATGACGAGGAAGTTGATGATGATGATCATGGTGTTGATGATGAGGAAGATGATGATGATGTGCTGCATATTCCTCATCATCTTCACCATCATCATCATCGTCATCATCATCATCATCATCTCCAAATTAGTCATCATCATCATCGTACTCATATTCATCATCATCATCATCTTCGTCGATGATGGTGATACGAAGATGTCAATGATGATGATGATTATGATACGAAGATGATGACGAAGATGTCAATGATGATGATGATTAGGAGGAAGATGGCGATGACGAGTATGATGACGAAGATGAAGATGACTAAAGACAGTGTTGACGAAGACAGTGATGATCGTGACCATGATCATATGATGACGATGGTGATGATGATGACTAGTGAAGATGATGATGACGAGTATGATGACTTTGATGATGATCATCATCATGTTGTTGATGATTCATCATCGTACTCATATTCATCATCATCCATCGTCATCATCATCATCAACAATATGATCATCATCAAAATCATCATATCATCATGCATCAAAATATTTTCATAATGATGATGACAAGTATGATGATTTTGATGATGATGATGATCATGTTGTTGATGATGATGATCATGTTGTTGATGATGATGATGTGCTGCATATTCCTCATCATATTCATCATCATCATCATCATCATCTCTAAATTAGTCATCATCATCATCGTACTCATATTCATCATCATCCACCATCATCATCATCATCATCTTCATCGACGATGATGATACGAAGATGTCAATGATGATGATGATGATGATGATATGAAGATGTCAATGATGATGATGATGATACAAAGATGATGACGAAGATGTCAATGATGATGATGATTAGGGGGAATATGGTGATGGCGAAGATGAAGATGACTAAAGACAGTGATGACGAAGACAGTGATGATTGTGACCATGATCATATGATGACGATGGTGATGATGGTGATGATGATGATGATGAATATGATGATTTTGATGATGATCATATTCGTCATCATCATCATCATCTTATTCATCATGGTACTCATATTCATCATCATCCACCATCGTCGTCATCATCACCATCATCACCATCATCATCCTCGTCCTCACAATGATGATGATGATGATGACTATGAAGATGGTGATGATGACCATGTTGTGGATGATGATGAAGATGATGATGAAGAAGATGATGAGGATGATATGCTGCATATTTGTCATGATTAATCATCATCATCATCATCATCATCATCATCATCATCTCCATTAGTCATCATCACCGTCTTCATCATCATCATCATCATCATCCACCTAGAAGCATTATTCTTGATGTAATACATATGTTTATAATTCAAAATTAAATTAATGTTTTGAAATTAAAATACATATTTGTAAATATACCCCTGAACCCCTAAACACCTAGAAGCACTTAAATGCACATAGGGATTATGGGTTAGAAGAGGTCCTAAAGGATTTTATGGGGGAGGGGTTCTAGGAATAATCCGCCACATTTATATCTCTTGGGTAATAAATGCATTGAACGTTATGTCACGTCCCCTCCCGCCTTCCAAATGCAGGGGAGAGAACATGACCAATCATACGGGGCTTTTGGCAGACTTAGCCCCAATATATATATATATATATTAACTCATAAATTCATAACAATTAAAAACTTCTGTGTGCAGAATCAACTCAATATAAACACAGCAAAATTAAACATAATAATACACAAACAGAATGGAATGCATCAACATGCTTATCTCAAGCAAAAAGGTGATTCCATATGCAGAGATTCAATCTTTCTCATGCTATTTATAGATTCCATCTCAATTTGATTACCATGAATATTTAACATTCAGATTGAACACATTGCATAACACAGAATGTATATAAATTAATTCACAAGAATACTTATCTTGAAATGTAAATGTCCAACGACTGGCTACGGGAGGGCAACGTTCCACCCAACCATAGATCTCTATCCAGCCTATATTCTTTCAGCTGAGAGATCACTCCCGAGCTGGGCTGTGTATCCACTAAGGAAGAACTAGCTGGGCTCACTCACAGCCATGGTTTCGGTCATCAGCTATGCTAATCCAACACACCGTTGGGTTTATCAAGCATTCAAGAAGATAGAGGAGGGTAACGCTAAGCCAGTGAGCTCAACCACAGAGATACAGGCATCTCAAGTGAACTCAACAATCGGGCACCCACATTACCTACCACATCCAACACAAGGAAGATCCCCTTCTCTGTTACACAATCCCTCAGGAAACTCTTCCCTCCAGTGCTCTTCAGGATGGGCATAGAAAGGTCCAGCTGCTCATCCTTGAGATCCTATCCTTCACTGGGTTTATCAAAGACACCCAACCTCTGCATAGTTATTCCCCACTTGATTTCTCACCATTCTGCTCACCAAATAACTCAAATCTGTCACTGGTTTTCTGGGCTGCAAAAACTGGGTATTCCTATGGATTTCGGGATAGCTAATGATCCCAAATTCACCCCAAGGTTCATACCAATGGATCCTCCATTGGATTTCACTGTCCAATGCCAAATCTGGGCGTTTTTGGCTCTTCAAAACGTGGGTTCTTTCAAAGTTGCGATTTCTGGTTTTTCTCTCTGTTGGCAATTCGTTTTTGGGATGGAAAATGGTGCTGGTAAGTTTCACAATGGAATGGGGATGAGGAAGAAGCAACTCCCATGGGATAGAGTGGCTTGTGGTACAAGAAAACAGAGCCCATACTCTGCCATACGAATTTATGGGTTGCCCATGCTCCATTGAAGCCATGGATTGAATTCCTCAACCACTTCCTTACAACATAAATAAATGTCAGCAAGGTAAGTCAAATGGGTTCTCAAGGTAACATATGGCAGCCTATGGTTCAATCCCACAACACCCTCACCACTCCCTAGTGGATACACATGGCCCCTTCTCATTCGTTGCTCCCATAGCCAGTTTTGGTATTTTATTTTAATATTAAATATTTACATCAATTTACAATATCCCATGGCTTAATAGCACGTGCGTAACACAATATCAAAGCGTGTCTAATTTAAATAAAATCTAAGCATAAACTAGCGGGGCCTTGGCCTTGAGCTCCACGCTAGGGAAACATACAACGTGTGTATACAATATTTACATTAGAAGCCAATATTTCATAAGGGTCAAAATTGGGGTATTACATTCCCCCCCCCTTAGAACAATACCGTCCTCGGTGTTTTCAAAACTGAACAAAAATGGGAATGCCTCCCTCATGGCATCCTCTAGCTCCCATGTAGCCTCATCAGGACTAAGGTGCTCCCATTGGACCTTTACCTGCCCGATGGTTCTGTTCCGGAGCAATGTCACTTTCTTGTCGAGGATGCGCATAGGTTCTACTTGGAACTCTCCCTCGGGTTCCACCTGTATCACATTCCAATCAATCATATGATTAGGATCATGTACATACTTCTTAAGCAAAGATACATGAAAAACATTATGAGCTCTTATGTTAACAGGCAATGCAATTCTATATGCAACTGGCCCTATCCTATCAAGGACTTCAAATGGCCCACAATATCTTGGTGACAACTTGGCACAACTCCCCAACTTGAGGGAACTCTTCCTTGGTTTCACTCTCAAGTAAACATGATCCCCGATCTGAAATTCCTTATGTGCTCTTTTCAAATCTGCATAACTCTTCTGCCTGTCCTGAGCCGCCTTTAAATTCTACCTGATCTTAACAATTTCCTATTCCATTTCCTTGATCATCTCTGGTCCAAGCACTACCCTGTTCACTGGGCCATCCCAATTCACTGGCGTCCTGCATCCCTTGCCATACAATGCTTCAAATGGACTCATTCCCAAGGATGCATGGTGTCCATTATTGTATGCAAATTCAACAAAGTGTAAATAATCTTCCCACTTGGATTGTTTGTCCATCACATACATTCTCAGCATGTCTTCAAGAACCTGATTCACCCTCTCGGTTTGGCCGTCCGTTTGAGGATGGTAAGTTGTACTGAAATTCAATTTAGTTCCCAATTCCTGAAATAATCTCTTCCAGAAATTGGAGGTGAACTTTGTATCACGATCAGAAATTATTGCCTTAGGCAATCCATGCAATCTGAATATCTCTCTCATGAAGATGTTCGCAATGTCACTAGCCTTGTGAGTGGACTTCACTGGAATAAAGTGAGCTACCTTTGATAGCTTATCCACCACAACCATGATTGAATCATGCTTCTTCACTGTCATGGGAAGACCTGTTATAAAATCCATGGAGATCACTTCCCACTTCCATTCCGGAATGGGTAAGGGCTGCAATAACCCTGCTGGATGTTGGTGTTCTGCCTTGACTTGTTGGCACTTCTGACACCTAGCAATGTACTCAGCTATGTCCTTCTTCATACCGCTCCAAAAGTATTGCTTTCTTGCTGCTGTTATAGTCTTCTGATATCCTGGGTGTCCAGAGTACGAAATTTGGTGTATTTCATCCATCACTAGTTTCTTCAAATCTGCATTATTTGGAATGTACAACCTATCTTTGTAGATAAGGATACTGTCTTCACCCAGCTGATATCCTGCACACTTTTCATCCACATTACCGTGCTGCAACTTCTCTTTAATTTGAAGGCAAGTTTCGTCACTGTTTTGGGCTTCAAGAACTCTTGTCTTCAAATCTGATTTGCACATACTTACTGTTGAAACATAAAATTTTCTGCTAAGAGCATCTGCAACCTTATTCTCCTTCCCTTTTACATGTTTAATTTCAAAATCAAATTCACAAAGAAATTCCATCCATCTAGCTTGCCTAGCATTCAAGTTTGGCTGATCAAACAAATACTTCAAGCTCATGTGGTCTGTTCTAAGTTCAAATCTTCTTCCCATCAAGTAATGCCTCCACATCTTAAGAGCATGCACTATGGCTGCTAATTCTAAATCATGTGTGGCATAATTGTTTTCATGCTCTTTTAATTTCCTAGATTCATAGCAAATCACAATTCCTTCTTGCATGAGAACTCCACCCAGTCCTTCAATGCAAGCATCTGTGCACACTACAAAATCCTTTCTTGGATCTGCTATCTTCAAAACAGGAGCATTGGTAAGTAACTCCTTCAGCTTCTGAAAAATTTTCTCACATTTTTCAGACCATACAAATCTGATGTTCTTCCTTTGCAATGAAGTGATCGGATGAGCTATCCTAGAGAATCCTTCAATAAACCTTCTGTAGTAACCAGCAAGGCCCATAAAAGATCTAACATCTGAAACATTTCCTAGAGTTGGCCAATCCATGATGGAATTAATCTTCTCCGGATCCACTGCAATTCCTTCTTCTGAAATGACGTGACCCAAATATTGAATCCTCTTTTGATAGAATTCACACTTGCTTAACTTGGCATACAGCTGATGTTCTCTAAGAACTTGCAACACCATTCTTAGATGCTCCTCATGTTCTTCTTCATTTCTTGAATAGACAAGAATGTCATCTAAAAACACAATCACAAACTTATCCAAATATTTGTTGAGTACGCTATTCATGAGACACATGAATGTGGCAGGTGCATTGGTAAGGCCAAATGGAACCACAGTGAACTCATAATGACCATATCTAGTTCTGAAAGCCGTCTTGTGAATGTCTTATTCTTTAATCCTCACTTGATGGTAGCTAGACCTCAAGTCAATCTTTGAAAATAATTTGGCTTCCTTCATTTGATCAAACAAGTCATCAATTCTTGGTAATGGATACTTGTTCTTAACTGTCACTTTATTGAGATGCCTGTAATCAATACACAGCCTTAAAGTCCCATCTTTATTCTTGACAAATAACATCGGTGCTCCCCAAGGAGACACACTAGGCCTGATATACCTTTTATCCATTAATTCTTACAGCTGCATCTTCAATTCCACCAACTCTGGTGTACTCATTTTATAAGGAGCTTTGGAATTCGGCGCTGCCCCTGGAACAAGATTGATGGTAAAATCAATATTTCTCTTCGGTGGCAACCCTGGTACCTCATCCGGAAACACATCTTGGAACTCTTGCAATATCCTGAAGTCTTCTAGTCTTGGCCCTTTGTCCTCTAATGAATCTGGCATATGGACTGCATATAATTGACAACCCTTCTTATAAAACTTTTTCAACCGCAGGGCTGAAATCTGCCTTACTGAAACTTGCTTGGGAATCCCTTTTACCAATGTTGGCCTTCCCTTTTCATCAATGCACTCAAGTGCTTTCTCATAACAGTCCAATTTGGCTCTATGTTTTTCTAACCAATCCATGCCAATTAATGCATCATAGGATCCTAATGGTAACACATTCAATTCAGCATATGTGTGGAGTCCATTCAATTCTATGGGACACTCCATCATTACCTCGCTTACTTTTCTCTTGGTTCCCATGGCTAATTGCACTAGCCAAGACTTATTATGCTTCATTTTTCTAAGAGAACAACCTTCAACCACTTTTGGAGAGACATAACTATGAGTAGATCCTGGATCAATCAAAACAGAAATAGATTGCGTAGCAATCTTACCTTCGACTTCCACCACTGATGATTGGTGGTCTGCTTGATGATTATCCAACGCTGCATAAATCCGAGGTGATGTCCTTGCCATGCCCCCCACCGTAGCTACTCCCTTCAAGTTGTTCAACTTTCGAGAATTGTCTTTTCGATGTGGACAATCCTTCAACATGTGGTTTTCTCCACATCCCCAACACTGAAGTGGTCCTTTTGATGCTTTGTCCGCTGCCACTGCTGGTTTGAATCCACTCCTTGCTTGCTGTCCCTGTGGAAAGGTTCTAGGCTGACCTCTGAATGGTGGCTTGAATCCATTCTTTTTTTCATCAAACTTCCCTCTTAGCTTTCCTTTCCATGCTGGGTTAGACTCTATTCTTCCTTTACTTTGCTCATAGCAATGCATTTCCATCCTAATGGCTTCATCCAAACTTGGTGGATTAACAAACTCAATATGATCCTTGAAGCTTTGAGGTAGTCCTCCAAGGAAGCATTGGATTTTTACTCTCTCATCCTTAATGTAGTCAACATACTTCAGTAATTCCAAGAATTTGTGGACATGCTCTTCCATAGACTTTAGTCCCAACCTGAGTTCATTAAACTCTTTTCTCTTACCGTCATAATACCTAGCAGAAAGGTATTTCTCCTTGAAGTACCTCTTAAATCTTTCCCAACTGATCTTTCTCTCATTAGTTCTTTTCACTTGCAAGAGATTGTCCCACCAAATGGAAGCTCTGCCATTTAAATTGTAAATGGAAATTCTGGCTTTCTCATTTCCTGAGTAGTCTTGAATTCTGAAGTATTTCTTCATTCCAAGAAGCCATGCTTCTGCCTCTTGGCCAGTCTTGCATTCCCCATCAAATGTGGGAGGTCTTGTCTTCCTAAATTCTCCCTATGGGATGCCCTTGAACTTCTTTCTTCCATCCAATCTCTTAGGTGCACGTCTTGGACTTCTTCTAGAACATTTGGAGTCACACGACCTGCTGGAAGAAGACCTTGATGACGATGTTTTATGCTTTCTGCTCACCGAACTCTTCCTTGGGCTTGGAGTCCTCCTCTTCGAACGACCTCTAGAATGACTCCCTGCATCTCTTCCTTCTGCACCCATATTGATTGGGTTGGACCCAAGGTTTATCTTATGCTGCATATCAGTGAGGCTTTTCCAAATAGCAGCATTGAGTTGGTGTTGTTCTTCTTGAGCCTTCATCAATCTTTCATTGAAGCTCACTATGGTTTCAACCAAATTCTGAGGAGTCACCTGCTCCCTTCTCCCATTGGATTCAGTCTCCGCATTTTCTTCATGCACATTTTCTCCTAGAACATCTTCTTCGTGTTCATAAGGATCTTGAGCATCATTTATGGTCACCATCTTTCCTGTATGCTACCTCTGCTACAATTATAAATTTTATGAGCTGCAAGCACTGTGCATTATGAAAATATTTGTCAGACATCGTAAGAATGCATATAGAAATATACACAATCAATATTTAACATAATAAAACTCATGGAATAATTCACACAGTTGCTATGCATTCCTTTCCCTTGCCCATTCAAGCAATTCTGGAAATTGCCCATATTTATCAATAATTTGTCAAAACAGTCACTGGTACATTTCTGCTCTAATTTTTGTGGGGTATGATAACTTCATTCCAATTCTGGTCATACACCATTATTCCCTACTAGACAAGCTTTCCAATGCCTATCCCCATGCTCCATTCCGACATCGGGTGTGGAAACAGCGTTGTTTCAAAAATGACAACTCTTACCAATAATTCTGCACATTTTACACAGTTGTATTTTGGTCCAGAATGCCAACTTCATCCACCCGTGGAAGAAAATCTATGAAGAATCACAAAAACCTTTATATCGGGCGAAGTTAGTCCATATAACAAGGAACACTCAGCAATTCGCGGATCTCAATTTCGATGCACCATTCATCTTCTATGAATTTCTGGGTTTAACTACTTTTCCTTTTTAACTCCCTTTGCAACCTGTGCTCCACCTGTGCGCCACTTGCGCACAACCTGTGCGCAACCTGCGCGCAACCTGTGCGCAACCTGCGCGCAATCCGCGCACTATCTGCATGCAACCTGCACTCAATTCATGCGCAACCTACGCGCAATCCGCGCGCAACCTGCACTCAATCCGCGCGCAACCTACGCGCAATTTGTGTGAGACCTGCGCACAATCCGCACACTATCCGCACGCAACCTACGCGCAATTTGTGTGCGACCTGTGCGCAATCCGCGCACAACCTGCACTCAATCCGCGCGTAACCTGCACTCAATCCGTGCGCAACTTGCACTCAATCCACGCACTATCCGTGTGCAACCTGCACTCAATCCGCGCGCAACCTACGCGCAATTTGTGTGCGACCTGCGTGCAATCCGCACGCAACCCGCACGCACTCTGCGCGCAATCCTCGCACAATATGTGGGCGACTTGCGTGCTGGCGGGGGTCATATCTCCCTCGTCCCTTAACCAAATTGGATGAATTTGATATCGTTGGAAAGCTCTGGGAGAGGTCTATGCACCTATGTGATCTTATTCTTCATCTGAGAAGTCCAACCCTATCATTTTTCCATATCAAAATGACGCCCCAAACTTCACCAATACCACGTTAAAACATTCTATTACCTGCCTGTAACTCAAAATTTGGCCCAAGCAGCCCCAGTCTTGCAACATGGGCTCTGATACCACTCTGTCACGTCCCCTCCCACCTTCCAAATGCAGGGGAGAGAACATGACCAATCATACGGGGCTTTTGGCAGACTTAGCCCCAATATTTTTTTATTTTTTTGTACTCATAAATTCATAACAATTAAAAACTTCTGTGTGCAGAATCAACTCAATATAAACACAATGGAATCAAACATAATAATACACAAACAAAATGGAATGCATCAACATGTTTATCTCAAGCAAAAAGGTGATTCCATATGCAGAGATTCAATCTTTTTCATGCTATTCATAGATTCCATCTCAATTTGATTACCATGAATATTTAACATTCAGATTGAACACATTGCATAACACAGAATGTATATAAATTAATTCACAAGAATACTTATCTTGAAATGTAAATGTCCAACGACTGGCTACGGGAGGGCAACGTTCCACCCAACCATAGATCTCTATCCAGCCTATATTCTTTCAGCTGAGAGATCACCCCCGAGCTGGGCTGTGTATCCACTAAGGAAGAACTAGCTGGGCTCACTCACAGCCATGGTTTCGGTCATCAGCTATGCTAAGCCAACACACCGTTGGGTTTATCAAGCATTCAAGAAGATAGAGGAGGGTAATGCTAAGCCAGTGAGCTCAACCACAGAGCTACAGGCATCTCAAGTGAACTCAACAGTCAGGCACCCACATTACCTACCACATCCAACATAAGGAAGATCCCCTTCTCTGTTACACAGTCCCTCAGTCAACTCTTCCCTCCAGTGCTCTTCAGGATGGGCATAGAAAGGTCCAGCTGCTCATCCTTGAGATCCTAGCCTTCACTGGGTTTATCAAGCACACCCAACCTCTGCATAGTTATTCCCCACTTGATTTCTCACCATTCTGCTCACCAAATAACTCAAATTCGTCACTGGTTTTCTGGGCTGCAAAAACTGGGTATTCCTATGGATTTCGGGATAGCTAATGCTGCCAAATTCGCCCCAAGGTTCATACCAATGGATCCCCCATTGGATTTCACTGTCCAATGCCAAATCTGGGCGTTTTTGGCTCTTCAAAACGTGGGTTCTTTCAAAGTTGCGATTTCTGGTTTTTCTCTCTGCTGGCAATTCGTTTTTGGGATGGAAAATGGTGCTGGTAAGTTTCACAATGGAATGGGGATGAGGAAGAAGCAACTGCCATGGGGTAGAGTGGCTTGTGGTACAAGAAAACAGATCCCATACTCTGCCATACAAATTTCTGGGCTGCCCATGCTCCATTGAAGCCATGGACTGAATTCCTCAACCACTTTCTTACAACATAAATAAATATCAGCAAGGTAAGTCAAATGGGTTCTCAAGGTGACATATACAGCCTATGGTTCACTCCTACAACCCCCTCACCACTCCCTAGTGGATACACATGGCCCCTTCTCATTCGTTGCTCCCATAGTCAGTTTTGGTATTTTATTTCAATATTAAATATTTACATCAATTTACAATATCCCATGGCTTAATAGCACGTGGGTAACACAATATAAAAGCGTGTCTAATTTAAATAAAATCTCAGCATAAACTAGCGGGGCCTTGGTCTTGAGCTCCACGCTAGGGAAACATACAACGTGTGTATACAATATTTACATTAGAAGCCAATATTTCATAAGGGTCAAAATTGGGGTAGTACACGTTACCCACCAAACAATACAACATTCAGAATGGACGCGCACACGCTATATGCGTGTGCATGCTATATGCGCGTGCGCGTCCCTGTTGAAGATAAAATTTAGAAAATCACCCGCGTTCTTTCTCCCGCAATTTTTTTCTCATTTTCGCGTTCTCTTCACTGGTTTCACGCATAGTCCGACAAGCATTTAAATGGTAGATTGAATTCATACACCATTAGGTGCTTCCTTGACCATTTGGATAGAATACACAACATTTTGGGCTCTATTTTGGCTCCTTGGATTGAAAACACACCTCTTGGGCTCTATTTGGATCAATCGAGTGAATACACAACAGTTGGACTCTATTTGGCACCTTGGATTGAATTCTCATGCTACTTGGACACACATGAAGTCTTCTTACATATAGTGGACACATCAAAAGAACATTTGACATTTGAGGCAAAGAGCAATCATAATCCTTGAGGTATGGTGATAATTTTATCTTGTTAAATGTAGTTTAGTCTTCATTCACTTGTTTGAATGGCATCTATTTTGGTTTTCCTCGTGAATTGTATGATAGATCTATTTTAGTTTTCTTAATCTTCAACATAGACAATAAAAACATCTTACCAAAAAAAACTACAAAATGCACCAAGCAATGCTTTCAACCTTTCATGAAGATAATAAAAAAAAATTACTTGCATCACCACCAATAACATTTCATAATCACATTCTTCCATCTAGTAGACAAATATTTGTTGAATTCCTCATGGTTTCACTACAACAACTCACACAAACACCTAGAGAATTGAAAACTCTTAGTCTTTTGGGGCTATTTTCCCTCATAGGGAAGTTGCTCCTACTAACATCCCATACCACCATTCAATACCATCCAATACCATCCTACCGAGTTCCTAGAGGTGTCGCAGTTATATGTAGGGCATTCCCAATAGCTTTTAAGATTATATGAAAACATTCTCACTAGATGTTGTTGTACATAATCAATTTCTACATCGAGCTTTAATAATCATGTGCACATCAAGTTTTAATATCTTATTTGTTGTTCATTCTTGCAGGGGTGATATTTTTGTTTTTTTTTTAAACGCATTGAATATGGGCAACAGACGTAATAATAAAAGAAAGTCTAGAAGGGCGGTGCTGCCCCCTGAAAAGGCCCATGAGATAAGAGAAAATGCCAGGTTGTACATGCAAAACCGTAGAAATCAAAATGTTAGTGCCTTAGATCCATCAACAAGCAATGACGAAGTGGTTGAAGCCAATCAAATCTTGCCTGATGTCGAGTATGAAGGAATGGACGTTGAACAAGTTCTTAATTGGAAACCTCCCCAAGAAGAGCACACACATGCAGAACACATGTAATGTCCCCATTTTGATCCCCTTTGTATTAAATCGTAAATGATGTAAATATTGTAATTTACTCATGGTGAGGAGCTCAAGGCTAAGGCCCCACCATTGATTTAGCGGTTCATGTATCGGCAATTAAAGAAACAAATGCCTACGGCTCTTGTGCTAGATATGCACAATGTAAATTAAGACATCATGTAAATACGAAATTTAATGAAAAACCAATAACTGACTATGCTATGCAACAAAGAGATGGGGGCATGATTCTACAAGGAAAAGGGAGGGAAATTATTCAAACCCTTGAGCCAATGGTATTAATCCATGTGTCAATGGGGAAACCCATAAACCACCAACTACCCATTTTGTCTCATGCACCAAATCATTTAATTCTTCCAAAGATTGGTTGGGGTAGTTATTGTCTTGGGATTGTAGAAGTATGGCAGCCAGATTTTCGTGCATGGGCAAGCCATCAACCTGAAAATCGTATTTTTGGCTTGCTGGGCAAGAAAACCCCCATGAAATGTTGCCTAAGGCAATTCCTCATCCATTACGTTCTTCCTCTCACGCAGACTGAGCTCACTGGAATTTTATCCTCACGTTTTTCACCAGAACCCTGCGTTTTTCCATGCCCAGAAACACGTTTTGGTATTTTGCAGCAGCTGGGGAAGGAGGGACGCAATTTTGGACGGAGGGAGAGGTTGTTTTTGCCCTTGGGGTGTTTTTCTGGAATGGGTTGCTCTCCCAGGCGATTTTCCTAGTTGCCAATTCGTTTTGTGTCTACCCACGTTTTTCTGAAGCTCAGGAAAACCCCACTGTTGAAACGTTTTTGATCATGCCCAACACTTATACTTCTGCTGTTATGTGCATCCTTGTCTTGGTTTTGAATTTTGTGAGTTAAAGAGATTGGAGTGGTAGTGGACAGAGAGGGCTTGATAAACCTATTGGGGGAGATAACCTCTCAGAAGATCAAGAGGGCTTTGGCTACTCTTCTATGCACACCCTGAGAGCACTAGATGGGGAAGGTATGGCTTGAGGGACTGTACAGCAGTGAAAAGAATACTTCCTTGTGTTGGGTGTGTAGGTATTGTGGGTGCCAAGCTAGATGGATCTTGTAAGGTTACCCCTGGCTCTATGCTTGAGCTCACTAGCTTAGCCACTCTTCTTTTCCATTTCCTAGCAGCCTGATAAACCCAATTGTATATTGGCTTGGCTCATCTTGGTGTATGCTTGGCTATGTGTGAGTCTGCTGTTCCCTGGTTCCTTGTAGTAATCATGCCCAGCTCGGGAGTGGCAGTTGTATCAAGAGGGTGATAAGCACAACTGGCCTATGATTGGGTGGAACGTTGCAGTTGCATAGCCAGTTGCTTGGGACTACCTTATTGAGATAAGTATTCTCTTGTGTTAAATTGCAATTATCATTTGATGAATATTATGAATGTATGTGGATGTGTTAAATGAATTTACTTCTGCTGTGTTTTTACAAGTTTATGCATTTCCATATGATCTTTCATAATTCTGCAAAGGTCTTTATTTGGCTATCACAGAAATCCTTGAATGTATGTTAGATATCAACAGGATTTACTTAACTTTCATTGTGTTTCTATTGCATGCACATATACATGTCTTTGTATCGATAAATTTAATTAATGGATATGGGGCTAGTTGCCCGGATTGAGCACCACGTCCTCTCTATCTTGCTGGTAGGGTAGGAGGGGACGTTACAACACACTCCCTTGCAGGATCAAGTTGTGAATGAAGGGCCACAACAAGCCGTTGATGGGACTCATACTTCCTTGCCAACTCCCTCGCCTCGACTATCAAGCGGATGACGAAGAACTCCCAGACGTATTCATGTGGATGAAAGTTCATTTTCAGGACTTGAAGGTAAGATGCCCAAATGCACTATTGATTTCCATTGTAGCAAGATAACGAAAGAATTTTTTGAATCCAAAACCGATGCAGCAAAATATCAATTGTTTCTTGCTTTGTTAAAATCACATTGTCTAGCGGATGTTGGGAGAATTTTGGGCATAAAGGTAGTTAGAAGTTCAGATATCAACAATCATGTTGTTAGAAATCTACAATCTGCATTTAATTTGATTGGAAAAACTTCTTGTACAAAAGATTTTAATGCGGCTCGTCGTGTACTGTCGAAATTGATTGTAGACAAATCCACAAGGCAACGTCGCCTACTATCACACACATGTAAAATCTTTAAAGTAGACAAAAAGACTCTTCAAAAGTATTTTTCCATTAGAGAAAAACTTGAGACCCCAGGCCAAAAAGATTGTTGGGCCTTTGTTGGTAGGTTACCTCGTTCAGACATGAAGCTCATTGATGCTATTAAAGAACTAGTGCAGAAGTTTTGGCATGATAACACTAGACCGTCATCGAATCAAAGAGATGTTTTAAAGTTGATAAAAGGTGTTACGGGGGGTGAACCCCATGTCAAGCACTTCCTTGACACGACACAGACAGAACTCTACGAGAGGTTCAAGAATGAGCACACACAATTGAACTTGGGCCAAAGGTCCTTTGAAAAATGCAAACCCTGGTATGTTAAAATTTGCAATGATCGCAATACATGTTGTTGTAGATACCATGTAGAATTTGAGTACTTTTATGATACATATAGACATATATTTTGTGATTTGCATACTAACATTGTGCAGGATTGCCCATCGTTACAACCACCGAATGCATCCAGAGAATTTACACATAGCATAATGTGTCCAAGACCTGAAGGACAAATATATTATAAAAGATCATGTTTATATGGAATGTGTTCCAGTTGCAGTGGATTTGCATTATTGAGCCCCTGCATCCACGTAACTGCGGAGCACGTATTTGGGAGGATGTCAATAGAAATGCAGAACTTCCAATACATAACATATCAAGTAGATAGTTTGAAGGAAAGCAAAAAAATTGCATTAGTGAAGTCATAGGTAATCTAAGTTTGCATACTTTCATATTGTACATGTTGAATTTGTACATATATATTCACATTGAAAATGTCACGTTGTATTAATGCCCTGGGTTTTGTGGCACCAGGTACAAATTTGCAATTTCATGAAGGAATTCTACCAAAAGACCGAGCAGTATGTACAAAATGTCCATGTAGCACAATGGTAGGATGAACAGTACAGACAGTGCAGGGACACCTTCCCCAATGGCACAATATTGTCGGTTGTTGACTTTGCTGAAAACTACACCCTACAGCCACATAATGAGATTCAAAGTCAATACTACCATTCAAACCAGGTTAGCATAATGGTCCATATCACGTATAGGCACACGCCAGAGAGCAGCAACGACAGGAGGATAATATTGAAAGAGACCAACTTCTACATCAATGACGACAGGTGCCATGACCTGCATTACATGCAACATTGCTTCAAAAGTTTCTATGATCAGCTGAAGGAGAGAGGTATGCAGATGGATCGGCATTGGATATGGTCAGATGGTTGTGCAGGCCAGTTAAAAAATGCACATGTATTCCAGTGGTTGAGTATTTTGCACAAGACTTGTGATGTGCTACATGTGTGGAACTATTTTGAGACCGGTCATGGAAAGGGAGAGCATTACGATGTTGGGGCATGTCTCAAAACTGCCCTACGAAGGGAAGAGATGAGGTGCATGAGAAACCCTCATATTCGAGATGCAGAAACCATAGTTCAATGGTGCTTTGCAAAAATGTCAGATCGAACCATGGAGAAACACATACCAACGGGTAGAGATCATGTTGTCAGAAATTTCTGGCATGTAGTTGATATAGACTGATCGCATTCTTATAGTTGCAGTACTGTGCAAGGAACTCTGGCTGGGGACGCTAGCCACAAGTGCTTGGTGGACGATTTTGCAAATTTGACCCCATTGTGCAAAAATTGCAGACTCCCTCACTGAGCAAAACCCTAGTTTCCAAGATGGACCTACAAGGTGACACTAGGACCATGGGACCAGAAGAGAGGGGCACCCCTAGCACTATCCCAACGTCCTGAATCCAATGGAGCTGACGGTTTGTCGATCAGAGCCACGATCATCATTCTATGGCTCGTTCCGTGTCGCATCCAAAAGGCCTTTAGGGACACCCGCTGGATACCTGCCGGGGCATAGAACTCCAACCATGCAGCAAAACCTGGTTCCGGGGAGTACTGCAAGTGTGTCTAGGGAGGTTCCAGCTGGAACATATAGATCTTAATAGGATTTATACAATCTCTATTTTACGAGGAACTGACCATAGAACTTCTCGTAGCAATGACAATGAATCCTTCATTTTGCATTTGTTAGCAGAAGAAGATCAATTTTTGACAAAACAATGTAGTTATTACATGTGGAGGAAACGGTTTCCCATGGAAAACAAGTGTAGGGTTGAGCAGAGGAAAGATGTTGGGAAATGGGATATTACATTAGATTTTCCGATGGGAAAGCGGTTTACAGAAGGAAATATGGCGGCTGTAGGTATCATTAGCTTTTATTACTGAAAAATGGAAGGGATTTTCAAGTGACCTGCAAAACGCTCCTTTGTTGAAATATCTAAGTTCTTCCAACAACATAGATTTGGATAGTGTATCAAATGTTGCCGTCCACACCAGAATTTATCTTTCGTCAAAGGAGTTGCACATATTATGGCTAACCAAATGGTCTCAGGAGCTTGGAAGTGCCAGCAAATATTATTCCATGCCTAAATCAACCCAGAAGGCAATCATAAATTTAGATCCTTGAGAATGCCTGAATCTACCCAGAAGGAAATTATAAATTTAGATCCTCGAGAAGCTGAGAAACTGTATGAGTGTTGAATCAGTATCCTAAAATTATAGAGCTTTCTATCTCAAAGTTTGCTGAGCGGATCCTGGATGTAGTATCAGACTCAACAGACAGTAAACTTGCTATCACCACTAGAATGGCACTGGGGTTTCAACTAGGGGACCCCCCAGAGCATGCCTTGAAGGCTCGGAAGCGGTACCAATGGACCATCTCCGGAGCTAGGGTTTTGCTCAGTGATGGCCATTCCAAATTCCCTAAAGGGGTGCATTTCTCGTCCGGAGGCCCCTGGGCATGCATGGCCACCATGGACAGGTCCACTATGGCCACGTGGACCTGTGGGAGCCGACGGAATCCGAGTTCGCTCACCGGTTTGGTTTCCGTGGCCGCGGAGAAAATGCCCAAAGTGTCCCTGAATAGCCCCAGGGTGCTCTACTAGGATGCCCGTAGCACCCGAACCGTGGCTCAGTTCACGAATCCGTCGATTCCGGTGGGTCTGGGACACCGTGTTTCAGCTAGGGGACCCCATACAGTGTGCCTCGAAGGCTCGGAAGAGGTGCCAATGGGCCATCCCCGGAGCTAGGATTTTGCTCAGTGAAGGCCATTCCAAATTCGCTCAACGAGGCCTTTTCTCGTCCGGAGGCCCCCGGGCATGCGTGGCCACCGTGGACAAGTCCACTATGGCCACGTGGACCTATGGGAGCTGATAGAATCCGAGTCCGCTCGCCGGTTTGGGTTCCGTGGCCGCGGAGCAAATGCCTAAAGTGTCCCTCAATGGCCCCGGGGTGCCCAACTAGGATGCCCGTAGCACCCGAACCGTGGCTCAGTTTTTGAATCTGTCGATTCTAGTGGGTCCGAGACGCCGGGTTTCAGCTAGGGGACCCCACAGAGCGTGCCTCGAAGGCCCGGAAGCGGTGCCAATGGGCCATCCCTGGAGCTAGGGTTTTGCTCAGTGAAGGCCATTCCAAATTCACTCAAGGGGGCCATTTCTCGTCTGGAGGCCCCCGGGCATGCGTGGCCACCGTGGACAGGTCCACTATGGCCACATGGACCTATGGGAGCTGAAGGAATCTGAGTCCGCTCGCTAGTTTGGGTTCCGTGGCTGCGAAGCAAATGCCCAAAGTGTCCTTGAATGGCCCCGGGGTGCCCGAATAGGATGCCCATAGCACCCGAACCATGGCTCGGTTCACGAATCCATCAACTCCAGTGGGTCTGGGACGCCGGGTTTCAACTAGGGGACCCCACATAGCGTGCCTCGAATTCCCGGAAGCGGTGTTAATGGGCCATCCCTGGAGCTAGGGTTTTGCTCAGTGATGGCCCATTGGCACCGCTTCCGGGCCTTCGAGGCATGCTATGTGGGGTCCCCTAGTTGAAATCCGGCATCCTGGACCCACCAGAGTCGACGGATGCGTGAACCGAACCACATTTTGGGTGCTACGGGCATCCTAGTCGGGCACCCCGGGGCAATTCAGGGACACTTTGGGCATTTGCTTTACGACCACGGAACCCAAACTGGTGAGTGGACTCGGATTCCGTCAGCTCCCACAGGTCCACATGGCCATAGTGGACTTGTCCACGGTGGCCACACATGCCTGGGGGCCTTCGGACGAGAAATGCCCCCCTTGAGCGAATTTGGAATGGCCTTCACTGAACAAAACCCTAGCTCCGGGGATGGCCCATTGGCACCGCTTTCGGGCCTTTGAGGCACGCTGTGTGGGGTCCCCTAGCTGAAACCCGGTTTCACGAACCCACCGGAATCAACGAATTCGTGAACCGAGCCATGGTTCGGGTGCTACGGGCATCCTAGTCGGGCACACCGGGGCCATTCAGGGACACTTTGGGCATTTGCTCTGCGACCACGGAACCCAAACTGGCGAGCGGACTTGGATTCTGTTGGCTCCCACAAATCCACGTGGCCATAGTGGACCTGTCCACGGTGGCCACGCACGCCCGGTGGCCTCCGGACGAGAAATGCACCCCTTTAGGGCATTTGGAATGGCCATCACTGAGCAAAACCCTAGCTCCGGAGATGGCCCATTGGCACCGCTTCCGCGCCTTAAAGGCACACTTTGGGGGGTCCCCTAGTTGAAACCCGGCATTGCAGACCCACCGGAGTTGACGAATTCACAAACCGAGCCACGATTCGGGTGCTACGGGCATCCTAGTCGGGCACCCCGGGGCCATTCAGGGAAACTTTGGGCATTTGCTCCGGGCCACGGAACCCAAAATGGCGAGCGGACTCGGATCTCGTCGACTCCCATAGGTCCATGTGGCCATAGTGGACCTATCCATGGTGGCCACACACGCCCAGGGGCCTCCGGACGAGAAATGGCCCCCTTGAGCGAATTTGGAATGGCCTTCACTGAGCAAAACCTTAGCTCCGGGGATGGCCCATTAGCACCACTTCCGGGCCTCCGAGGCACGCTGTGTGGGGTCCTCTAGCTGAAACCCAGCGTCCTGGACCCACCAGAGTTGACGGATTCGTGAACCGAGCCACGTTTTTGGTTCTACGGGCATCCTAGTCGGGCACCCCGGGGCAATTCAGGGACACTTTGGGCATTTGCTCCACGACCGCGGAACCCAAACCAGCGAGCGGACTCGGATTCCGTCGGATCGAATAGGTCCACGTGGCCATAATGGACCTGTCCACGGTGGCCATGCACGCTCGGGGACCTCTGGACGAGAAATGGCCCCCTTGAACGAATTTGGAATGGCCTTCACTAAGCAAAACCCTAGCTTCGGGGATGGCCCATTGGCACTGCTTCCGGGCCTTCGAGGCACACTATGTGGGGTCCCCTAGCTAAAACCCAGCATCTCGAACCCACCGGAATTGACGGATTCATGAACCGAGCCATGGTTCGGGTGCTACGGGCATCCTAGTCGGGCACCCCGGGGCCATTCAGGGACACTTTGGGCATTTGCTCCGCGGCCACGGAACCCAAACCGACAAGCGGACTCGGATTCCATCGGCTCCCACAGGTCCACATGGCCATAGCGGACTTGTCCACGGTGGCCACGCATGCCCAGGGGCCTCCGGATGAGAAATGCACCCCTTTAGGGAATTTGGAATGGCCATCACTGAGCAAAACCCTAACTCCGGAGATGGCCCATTGGCACCACATCCGGGCCTTCAAGGCATGCTTTGGGGGTCCCCTAGCTGAAACCCGACATCCTGAACCCACCGGAGTCGACAAATTCACGAACCGAGCCACAGTTTGGGTGCTACGGGCATCCTAGTCGGGCACCCCGGGGCCATTCAGGGACACTTTCGGCATTTGCTCCGCAACCACGGAACCTAAACTGGCAAGCGGACTCTGATTTTGTCGACTCCCATAGGTCCATGTGGCCATAGTGGACCTGTCCACGATGGCCACGCACGCCCGAGGGCCTCCGGACGAGAAATGCCCCCCTTGAGCGAATTTGGAATGGCCTTCACTAAGCAAAACCCTAGCTCCGAGGATGGCCCATTGGCACCGCTTTCGGGCCTTCGAGGCACGCTGTGTGGGGTCCCCTAGCTGAAACCCGGCATCCCAGACCCACCGGAATCGACGGATTTGTGAACCGAGCCACGGTTCGGGTCTTACGGGCATCCTAGTCGGGCACCCTGGGGCCATTCAGGGACACTTTGGGCATTTGCTCCGCGGCCATGGAACCTAAACCGGCGAGCGGACTCGGATTTCGTCGGCTCCCACAAATCCACGTGGCCATAGTGAACCTATCCATGGTGGCCACGCACGCCCGGGGGCCTCCGGACGAGAAATGGCCCCCTTGAGTGAATTTGGAATGGCCTTCACTGAACAAAACCCTAGCTCCAAGGATGGCCCATTAGCACCGCTTCCAAGCCTTTGAGGCATGCTGTGTGGGGTCCCCTAACTAAAACCCGGCATACCAGACCCACTGGAACCAATAGATTCACGAACCAAACCACGGTTCAGGTGCTACGGGAATCCTAGTCGGGCACCCCGGGGCCATTCAGGGACACTTTGGGCATTTGCTCCGCGGTCACAGAACCCAAACCAGCGAGCGGACTCATATTTCGTCAGCTCCCATAGGTCCACGTGGCCATAGTGGACCTGTCCACGGTGGCCATGCACGCCCGGGAGCCTCTGGACGAGAAATGGCCCCCTCGAGCAAATTTGGAATGGCCTTCACTTAGCAAAACCCTAGCTCCGGGGATGGCCCATTGGCACTGCTTCCGGGCCTTCGAGGCATGATGTGTGGGGTCCCCTAGTTGAAACCCGGCGTCTCGGACCCGCCGAAATTGACGGATTCGCGAACCGAGCCATGGTTCGGGTGCTGCGGGCATCCTAGTCGGGCACCTCAGGGCCATTCAGGGACACTTTGGGCATTTGCTCCACGACCACGGAACCTAAACCGACGAGCAGAATTGGATTTTGTCGGCTCCAACAGGTCCACATGGCCATAGTGGACCTGTCCACGGTGGCCACGCATGCCCAGGGGCCTCCAGATGAGAAATGGCCCCCTTGAGCGAATTTGGAATGGCCTTCACTGAGCAAAACCCTAGCTCTGGGGATGGCCCATTGGCACCACTTCCGGGCCTTCGAGGCACGCTGTGTGGGGTACCCTAGCTGAAACGCGGCGTCCTAGACCCACCGGAATCGATGGATTCACGAACCGAGCCACGGTTTGGGTGCTACGGGCATCCTTATCGAGCACCTCGGGGCCATTCAGGGACACTTTGGGCATTTGCTCCGCGGCCACAGAACCCAAACCAACAAGCGGACTCGGATTCCGTCGGCTCCCACAGGTCCACGTGGCCATAGTGGACCTGTCCGCGATGGCCACGCACGCCCGGGGGCCTCTGGACGAGAAATGCACCCCTTTAGGGAATTTGGAATGGCCATCACTAAGCAAAACCCTAGCTCCGGAGATGGCCCATTGGCACCGCTTTCGGGCCTTCAAGGCACGCTTTGGGGGTCCCCTAGCTGAAACACAGCATCCCGGACCCACCAGAGTTGACGGATTCGCGAACCGAATCATGGTTCGGGTGCTACGGGCACCCCGGGGCCATTCAGGGACACTTTGGGCATTTTCTCTGTGGCCACGGAACCCATACCGGCGAGCGGACTCGGATTCCATCGGTTAGAGTTAGAGTCAATGATGATGACAAAGATGGTGATGCTGACAAAGACGTTGATGATGATGGTGATGGCGATGGTGATGGTGATGGTGTTGGTGATGGTGAAGAAGATGGTTTAGTGCTAGGGTTTGGGTGAGGGTTAGGGCTGGAGGTATAGAAGGAAATTGAGTTAGGGTTAGAGTTAGAGTTAATGATGATGATGATGATGGTGACGATGATGGTGGTGATGAAGGAGATGGTTTAATGCTAAGGTTTGGGTGAGGGTTAGGGCTAGAGTTATAGAAGGAAATTGAATTAGGGTTAGAGTTAGAGTTAATGATGATGACGAAGATGGTGATGATGACGAAGACGTTGATGATGATGGTGTTGGCGATGGTGATGAGGGACCTAGAGATGACAATGATGATGGAACCTAGAGATGACAATGATGATGAAGATGGTGATGATGATGAAGGCGTTGATGATGATGGCGATGGTGATGGAGATGGTGATGAAGATGATGGATATGGTGATGATGGTGGCGACGGTGATGAGGGACCTAGAGATGACAATGATGACGAAGATGGTGATGATGATGAAGATGGTGATGATGATGAAGGCGTTGATGATGATGGCGATGGTGATGAAGATGATGATGATGATGATGAGGGTGATGATGATGATGATGGAGATGTTGGTGATGATGAAGATGATGATGATGTTGATGATGATGAAGATGATGAAGATGATGGAGATGGTTATGATGGTGGTGACGGTGATGAGGGACCTAGAGATGACAATGATGATGGAACCTAGAGATGACAATGATGATGAAGATGGTGATGATGATGAAGGCGTTGATGATGATGGCAATGGTGATGGAGATGGTGATGAAGATGATGGAGATGGTGATGATGGTGGCGACGGTGATGAGGGACCTAGAGATGACAATGATGATGAATATGGTGATGATGATGAAGGCATTGATGATGATGGCGATGGTGATGAAGATGATGATGATGAGGAGGAGGATGATGATGATGATGATGGAGATGTTGGTGATGATGAAGATGATGATGATGTTGATGATGATGAAGATGATCGAGATGGTGATGATGGTGGCGACGGTGATGAGGAACCTAGAGATGACAATGATGATGAAGATGGTGATGATGATGAAGACGTTGATGATGATGGCGATGGTGATGGAGATGGTGATGAAGATGATGGAGATGGTGATGATGATGGCGACGGTGATGAGGGACCTAGAGATGACAATGATGATGAAGATGGTGATGATGGTGAAGGCGTTGATGATGATGGCGATGGTGATGAAGATGATGATGATGAAGATGGTGATGATGATGGAGACGGTGATGAGGGACATAGAGATGACCACGATGACGAATATGGTGATGATGATGAAGACGGTGATGATGATATTAGATGCAATTATCATAATTATCATGGGGAGAATTTTTTTATCAAATGCCACACAATCATAGTTGTAATAACCATAGTCATAGTCCCAAAGTTGCATAATTGAATCACGAGCAACATCAACTAATTGTGGCATCACATGAACATGGTAAGAATAACCATTGATGGGGACGAGGGTGGGTATAAACATTGTGTAGATGATATAGAGAAAAAAGTTGGTGCTCTATAGAGGTTAAATGAGACGACCATATCCAAATGATGTATGATGATGAATTTGGGAAAAAAAGTTTATTCTCACTAAATACACAAAACACCTTACCATCCTTGAAAAACTGAAAAAATGGTTAGTTGTATTCAGAGGCAGTATATAACTATTGATGGCAATTTCTTTGATGAACCATGTTTGGAAAACTACTATAATGGTTTTTGTTGTATGAAGTGAGAGTCCCTGGGATCCATTTGTTGGAAATAAAACTTCCATATTAGATTCTGAATGTCTACAATGACTTGGAAAAAAATTTCAATCCTTTAATCAACTTTACTTGCAAAAAATCATCTTAACCCCCAATCTCTTTCATGCTAAGATCTATCGAGAAAGTGTAGAGTGTCTATCTCAAAATTCTTAGACTTAACTCCTCAATTGTTTGGATAGGGTTAAGATCAATTTGTGTATCCCAAGGGGATAACTCAATTATTTGTAGCCATTTTTTATGGCCATTTCACTAATTATGTTCCAACACATGCTCAGTTCAAATCCCCCCAGGTGATGCACACAAATTTATGTTGATATGTTTACTAAAAATGCAATCCTTGAATATGGGGAAGTGTCCCTTCAATTTCCTCACAAGGTTTCCTTTAGAAAGGAAAAGATCAACTTGTGATATCAAAGCAGTCAAATAATGTATTTTGAAGGTTAGAAACAAGTATGCTCTAAACTATGAAATATTGTCCATCAACAACCATGTAGATATTCTATAAGTAATCCCAAGATACTCTACAAGTTGTCAACAATGGCCTTCATTGAGCATAAAATCACATAAACCAACCAGTAATCAAGCATGGAGTATACACTACACATCCATCACCATTGCACTTAAATAAAGGTAAGTTTATGTAGACTATTCAGGTGTGGATAAGTTATAAAAGTGGTTCCACAACCGATTTTAGCATGCTTTTGATTGGTTGAAACAATCACAAACATATTCTCAAGTAGTTAAATTTATCAAAAACAAGTCGAACGATCATGTACTAACAATCCACCAACAACCCTACAGTGAATCATATACTATGCATATCTTTTTGATTGTATTGTGGAAAAACATTTCAATCATTCCTAGCAATTATTGAACATTTGCAAGTGCAAAAGAAAAAAGGGTTGAGTGTTTCTTAATTATAAAGCTACACATCCAACATTATTGCACCTCAACGAGGATAGTTTATAGAGACAACTCAGGCATGGATAAGTAATACTATAAAAATTGGTCTTCCACAACCGAGTTTAGCATGCTTTTGATGGATTCAAAGAATCATAGACATATTACTAGATGACTAATGTATCAAAAACAAGGTAAGGAATCATGTACAATCTAAGCAAGTTCTCTAATAAAATAGTTGAACATAATCAAATGTCATTCATTGAAATTTTAAGCCTAAAAAAAGGATTTTTAAAACAAATGTCAAATATACATGATATAGGGGTACCTAAAAAACGTCATGTCATTTAATGCATTGCAACACTTATGCTTTGGATGCAAAGGAGTAATCAAAGACATGATCATGATTTCATAACACAATTATAATTGTAATGTATTAAATTAGCAAACAATGTACTATTTTTACAGGCGCATGTATGCCAAAAATATTAATATTTTCCACTCTCCTATACGACAATCATTTATTTGATATTGACCGCTTGACGTTAAAAAAAAAACCAAAAATATATATATTCGACTAAAACATACGATAAGTTTGTCAATAACAACACTCTAGTATATCCATTGACATTGATTCCTTATATGGACTAAAAAATATTGTATTTGTCATGTTTTCACACACATGCCTATGCACTAGGTTTCGTTTGTGTATTTTGCAATAGTGTATGATTTATTTTTGTTTACAAGTATTGGATTCAATCCTATCTAAAAAGATGCCTATTTTGTCCCATTTTCTCATTAGTGAGGAATTTTGGACATGCACATCCATTTTCTACTATTTTCAATTGCATAGATATCCAATACACACATACACATTATGATATCCAACTTCTCTTCTAAGATCTAGGTAAAACCAAAATTTAGACAACATCACATCTTGATACAGACACCATGAGACAACGAGATTAGACAATGAGATATATAAATCACATAACTGAAAGTCCATGTACATCGAGGCTGCAAAACTCATCCAAACATACACAATTTCTGGCAAATAGTGGAACATGGTTCCCAATGTATGTATAGTGGCAATTTGTGCCCTAAACAAAATGCGACAACTCATGCCGTAGATACAAAATACATGGAAACTCATGCCGTAGATACAAAGTACATCAAAATTGGTGCAAAAAGTGACACATCATGGCTAATGTACATAACACATGGTGTGTCAAGAATTGTGACCACCCCCGTCACTCCCAGGTGCATCTCCAAAGTCGATCTTCCTACTCTTCAAGCTATCAGTACCTCGGGTCTTGCTCCGTCTAGGAGTAGACCGTCTCTCCGGGCTCTGGAACAAATGATATAAGATACCGTCATTTTCCAGCATTTGCAACATTTACCACATTTATAAAACAAATGTAGAATTTGAATCTTAAATAAATCACCTCTGATGTGACTGAGAAACGTTGGACATTTGTCCTAGATCTGCGGAGCCTCTCTGTAATTCCAGCCTACAACATTTACAACAATCATTTCATTGAAAAGTAACAATTGCTTAAATTAATTTGTGTTAATGCATCAAAATATTTTCTCACCGTGTACACCTCCGACGATGGACATGGCTGGGCTTCTGGGCTAGTAGGTGGCGCAGATGGCCGGACAACCACCTCCGATGCAGTGATGGGGGGGGCGCAGATGTAGTGGTAGCCACTACAGGTGCAACCACTGGAGATACAGATGAGGATACTGGAAGGGTAGATGCCACAATAGTGGCGGGAAGTGGGGATGATATGGTGGGAGAAGAAATGGTGGTATGGGGTGGAGGAGGACGTCGTGGACGATGAACCCTTGTTGGTTGTACGATAGAGGGTATCGAATCAAAAGGGCTAGGGGGGATGTTGAGGGATGGTGTATGGGAGGGAAGTCCTGCATAGAGGGAGGAGGATGGGTGGAAGGGAGGTTGTGGACGAAGAGGGGAAGATGGAAGGAAGGGGGGGCATGGATGAAAGGGGGAGGATGGATAGACAGGGGGGTGTGGATAAATTGGGGAGGATGTATGGACGCGGGGGCGTGGTTGAGTGGGGGGGGATGGATGGAAGGGGGAGTATGGCTGGAGAGGGGAGGCTGGATGGAAGGGAGGGGGTGGGCGTAGGGAGGAGTCTAGATGGAAGCGAGGGGGGGGACTCATGGGAGAGGGTGGATACATAGGACTAAAATGGGGAGCCGCGGCGTTTGGTGGCACCTACATATACATTTGTAATATCACAATTTAGTAAACAAACAATAAATTAAACCATAGTAAGTTGCAACAATTCAAATTAAAAGTGTGCTTATAACTACACATTGTACCTGTGTATGTGGTGATTTGCCAATCCCTGGCGGGGGTGGTTGATCACCGTAGTCAGGGCACACCTATGGACACCAAAATGCATGCATGTTATGGACATGTTAAACAAGTCATTATTTAGGCAATCAAGATATTCAAAAACATTGTACGAACTATCAACGTGTATGCCATAAATATAAATACTTGAGTAATATAAATGACATAAGTAATAATAGTATTGTGCCAGCTACTAAAAATACCTCCGTGTGGGGTGCCGCAATTTCAGTTGCAGCTGCCATTCCTACATCCAAGTTGGGAGATCCTATGTTCTCCCATGTTGGTGTCTCAGCTCTGAATAACTGTACATTGAAATAATAGTTTAAGTCAAACAAAAATACTTTAAAAATACTTTACAAGTTATAAAGTGATGATTGAAAACACATTAAAAAAATTGCTGACCTGATCCATATAACAACCCTCGATCGAGCCAGGGAAATTCTGCCCGCAATGGGGACAAAGATGTGGCATTGTCCCCGTCGAACTGGAATCCCTAGCATGGCTACCATTGGTCATGGGTCTATCCTGGCCCTGTCGTGAAGGCCCTGCACCTGGATCTCTATCAAGGTCACCCAAACTCTCCACTATAGTCGCTGCTACAGAGGAGGTGTGTATGAGGAGACCACGTGCAACATTCCTCATTGCCACCTCGATCTGATCAAGCTTATGGGGCAACTGAGGTGGTTGGGGAGACGGGTTGGGGCCGTGCCTCGGAGCTGGTGGCCCTCTCAGTGAGTTCCTCCTGGAAATAGGTCGATCTTGGGCAGAGACATGCCCAACACCCTGGAACTCAGTTATGTCAAAATAGTTTACATGTAAACCGAGGCAAAACTCAGCCCACAATTGGCGAAGGAAGTACTGTGGAACCTCCCTATTATTGCAGGGAGGTTTGTCATACACCATGAACCACCTTTGCATCCAATTGTCCCTCCACGGTTGGTAATGACACCAATCCATGCAGACACGTGGCTTTGTAATGTTCGGTGGTTGGCCTGTTTTCGACTCGGTGAACATACTATATAATTGGGCTTTTGTAATGTTCAAATCTTTTATTGCTTCCTTGGAGATGCCTGTGGAGTAGTACTCCCGCATCCTAGCTCTAAATTGAGTCATGTCTATTAATTGCTAGTGTGCATGTATGAGGGAGTCGATTGAGTTCTCAATTGACGTGGCAAGAGACAATCGAGATGGTTCACCCGAGTTTCTAAGTTCGCGAGTGTGCACTCGCATTTCATTTACATAGTGGTTAAGGTCATCTTGTTCAAAATTAGGTTGTGGGTTTTGGTTTTGTTTGGCATTGGGTCCAAGGTTCGAGTTTTCTTGTGTTCCACCGGACTCGAGGTTAACATCTTGTTCACTCATTGTCTCAGTTGCAATCTGCAGATGAAAATTGGTTCATTGTTTTCAAAATTTGGGAATTATTTACAATTACATAAACAAAAAAAATACAAAAATTGACACAAATAATGAATAAAATTGAAAAAAAACGTGATATTTACCTATTAATTGAAGTGGTGACGAGTTTGTGGGTGTTGTTGGGTGGTTTTGGAGTGGATTTGGCCTTCGTTGCTAGTTGAATGGACGCGTACGCAGAGGAAGAGGATGTGCTCGGCCAACCAAATGAAAAATGTGGAAATTGTCCACTGTTTTTTTTTTTTTTAACAGGGGCGCGTGTGCATCTCCTTTGCGCGTACGCATCAGCAATGTGCACGTGCCATCAATTCCCACGCACCTCGGTTCGGTACTGAACCTAGAGGCACGTGCGCGTCTCCTTAGGTGCAGTCGTGCTATTTTTTTTCTCCGCTAGCGCGACCCTATTGCAACGAATTTGGGGAGCATCTTCGTGCGCCCACCCTACAATGCAAGGCTAGTAGCAAAAGGTTTCTTGCAGCAACCAAGAATTGATTTTGGAGAAACTTTTGCACCAGTGACCATATTGGACATAGTGAGAAAAGTCTTAGCAATAGAAACTCAAAACAAGTGGAAAGTGTAGCAAATGGATGTCAAGTCAGAATTCTTGAATGGGAATCTTAAAGAGAAAATTTATGTGCAGCAGCCACAAGGGTATGGAATCAAAGAACATGAAGAGAAATTTTACAAGTTGAAGAAAGCTCTATATGGGCTCAAGTAAGCTCCAAGACCTTGGTACAACAAAATTGATTCTTATCTTATCAACAATTGTTTTAGCAGAAGCAACAATGAACCAACACTTTACACAAAGGTAAATCAGCATGGATAGATTTTGATAGTTTGTTTATATGTTGATGATATGATTTTTACAGGTAATTTGTCAGTAGATGAATTCAAGGTAGCAATGAAGAAAGAGTTTGAGATGACAGATCTAGATTTGATGAAATTCTTTCTCAGCATATAGGTAGAATAGTTAAAAAAAGGTATATTTATTTCTCAAAGTAAATATGCTAATGATATGCTTAAGTGATTCAAAAAGCTTAATTACAAACCAACACCTACACTAGTGGCAATAGGTACAAAGTTGAGCAAAGAAGATGACAGTCCCAAAGTAGATCCAACACTGTATAAGAGACTTATAGGAAGTCTTATGTATCTCACAGCTACGAGACCCGATATTATGTATTTAGTCAGCTTGATTTCTAGGTTCATGGAGTCTACCAAAGACTCGCATTGGCAAGTTGTAAAAAGGATCTTACGATATGTTGTAGGGACTTCAAGGTATGGAATTTTATACTCAAGCACTAAGTATGATGTTTTCACTAGTTTTACTGACAGTGATTTTGCAGGAAGTTTGGATGACAATAGCACTTCAAGTCATGTTTTTCATCTTGGATCAGTGATGATTTCATGGGCATCCAAGAAACAACCCATCGTGACTATTTCATTAGCAGAAGTAGAATATGTAGCAACAATATAAGCGGCATGTCAAGCAGTCTGGTTACATAGAGTTTTGGAAGGCTTTCGGCATAAACAACAAGGACCAACAACAATATACTATGACAAAAATTCAGCGATTGCCCTATCCAAGAACCATGTATTTCACCAAAAGAGCAAGCACATTGATACCAGATATCACTTCATAAGAGAACTTGTGAACAATGGTGAAGTTCATGTAGAGCATTGTAAATCGATTGATCAATTGGATGACATATTCACAAAGCCATTGACAAAATATATTTTTGAAAATCATAAAGATAATTTAGGCATTGTAAAATTTGCAGTAGTTAGCGGTTGTAATTAAGAGGGGGTGTTAGAAATAGTAATTAACTCCCGCTTTTACATTAGTTCTATTATTAGAAGTCAAGTACAATTCAGTTAATAAAGCATGCATGCATTCATGAGATAGGTTAGGGTTTTAGATTTTACAATAAGTGTTTAAATATACCTTCACAGTTTGATTGTAATTGAATCAATTTGATCTTGCGTTTATCAATATATAAGATTGAAGAGCGATAACTCATTCTGCATAGTCTTTGTGTTTAATTCTGCATTCATTTTCCAATTGTTGTGGAAGGATAAAAATGTTTGATCACACATGTTAATTAGTTGAATGAGTTCATGTCAACTATTTATGGAAAAAGTCATTAGGCACGAATTACCTACCAGAAATTGTAAAAAGCCCTTTTCATGGGCTTACATGAAGAATTCAATGCCAAGTCCAGTGGGCCAGAATTTGGAAGGAAATTTCATGTTCAGATCTTGAAGTAAATAGCCATATCAAACTTATACATCCCCAGTAGCTTCCATAGATGCAGGTGTTTGATATGGAGTAGCATTATAATTTCACTAAAGCAGATCTAATGAATTCATGTAAAACTTGTTCTAGGAAGTAGATACACATACAGGTAAATCAAGTTTAAAACTAATGAGTTTAGTTTGAAGAACTCCTAAACTGACAGAAAAAATGGCGCTCTTTGCAGTGTATGTTGAACCATCCTATGTCAAAACCTTGACACCTTTTTCTGTATACTCAATTTCTCTAACAATTTGGAGCATGTAATCATCATGAAAAAACATAGTTACTAAATGTGTGTTTCAGGACTGACGATTTTAAAGGATACATATGAATATATATTAGAGGAGCCTACCTTGTTGTAAGGAGTAATTTCTCCATTTGTTATACGTAAACAAGTCAGTATGTTACTGATAGAAGCAACCTACATGATGTACAAACTCTGATATTAGAAGTGATAGTTTTAAATACAATTAATTAGTTTAGTTAATGCGGTAAACTTCCTAATCTATTTCAGAATTTCTTATATGTATGTTTTTTAGTAGCAGATGTAGAGAGTGAGTTTTTTGTGTTAACAAAGAAGAGATTGAAATCTCTTGTTACATATTCATATCAGTTGTAGCTATGTGTTTCTTGTTTCCTTTCTGTGAGCATATGATCCCCTACCTATCCAACAGATTGGTATCATAACAGGTTATTGGTATTGAGTGGTTCTCCACCAGTTGGAGTGAGTGATTTGTAGGATTCATAAAATAACTACAGAGGTATCTCCCTACACATGGAAGGGAATATTGGAGTTGTAATAGACCTTAGCAAACTAAGGGAGAAGGAAGCCGAGTCGAGGTCACTACACAATACTGTGGAACTGTTGTTTCTACTTTTGAAGGGGCCGAAAACTTCATGCAAAGGAGTTCAGCTCATTAAAGAGTGAAAGGATCAAATTGAGCATTCATGGAGAAACAGAAGCGGACACAAGGTAAGAGTCAAAACCTAATAAAAAATAATTTAAAATTTTAAAGGCTCATATTTACCATGGAGATTAACGGTTAATATCCATAACACTTGCTTGAGAGGCTTACATCATCAAAGGAGAATTGGAACGTGTTAATTTTATAAAAAGGAGCTCAATTAAGTTTGAAGTCCGTAAAAAGTAACAACGCGTCCATAAAAAGGTTTTTGAGTCCGGTGTTGAGCGCACGTTGAGGTGGAGTTCAATCAATTTCAAGTCCGTAAAAGGTGGTAAAATACACGCTTGTTATGTCCTCCCTATGTTATAGTCCCATTAAATCTCGGGCATGTTGGTAAAACATTATAAAAAGGGTTATCATGTGTGAAGGATTTTCATTAACCCTAAGCAAGATCTACATATCTTTGTTGTAAAAAAAAGGATTAAAATCGGAAAAGTGAAAAAGTGAAAGCCGCCATTCTCCTAAAGAATATGGAAGGAAAAATTTAAAAAAATAGAAAATAATTGATAAAGGAGAACCGTGGAAAATTCCCGTGAGTGAAAAACTCGAGTAACAGTAAAATCAAAAAGGACTCCAAGATAAATTTCATACTGTAATATTTTAAGAAAATGGCATCTAGCAGCAACATAGGTCAATCTCAAGGTCCTGTTCTAACAAGAAAAAAAATTGAA
This sequence comes from Larix kaempferi, assembly GCA_027924585.1. NCBI lineage: Eukaryota > Viridiplantae > Streptophyta > Pinopsida > Pinales > Pinaceae > Larix > Larix kaempferi. The sequence continues at coordinate 681,796 of BSBM01001504.1, read as the reverse complement.
TTTTGGTCAATTAGAATGAAATTATTCTTGAGGTCACAAGAATGTTGGGAAACAAATGAAAATGGGTTCACAGAACTAGATCAAGCAACAATTCAGACCATGACAAATGCACAGAGAGCACAATTAAATGAACAGAGGAAGAGAGAAGCCAAAGCACCATGGCTAATTCAGCAGGGTACTGGTGATTCAATATTTCCCAAAATAACAAATTCTTCTACTGCAAAGGAAGCCTAGGATATTTTGGAGAAAGCCTATCAAGGAACAGATAAGGTGAAAAATGTGAAATTGCAAAATCTCAGAACACAATTTGAAACCTTGAAGATGAAAGAGTCTGAGACAATAGATCAACTCATGACCAAGGTAATGGTAGTGGTCAATCAGCTAAGGATTCATGGAGAAGACATAAAATATGACAAGGTTGTGCAAAAGGTTTTGAGAAGCCTTACTAAGAAATTTGGTATGGTAGTAGTTGCCATTGAAGAGTCTAAGTACTTTTCATCATACTCAGTAGATGAGTTGGCAGGATCATCATTATCCTATGAATCAAGAATTAATAGGGAAGAAGAATCACTTGAACATGCCTTTAGGCCATAAGCATATGTCAACATAGGAAAAGGAAGATATAGCAGAGGTAGGGGCAGATCTAACAACTACAGTTCACAAAGAGAAAACAAGCCAAGTATAGAACAAAGAGACAAACCAAAAAACCCTATGAGCTCAAGGGGGAGAGGCAGAGGCTATCAACAAAACATGAGGTATGACAAATCTAAAACTCAATGTTATTATCGTAAATTGGTTATTTAGCCAATGAATGTAGGAAAAATAAGGCAGACCTAAACAAAAACAGAGCTAATGTTTCTAATACATCTGAAAGTACTTCAGAGGCCATGTTCTTAAGCTGTCATGAAGCTCAAGAGCATAATAAAGATCTTTGGTTGTTAGATAGTGGTCGTAGCAATCATATGGCATGAGATAAAATTCGGTTTGTTAATGTAGACAATTTAGTCAAGTCTGATGTCATATTAGGAGATGATAAAGTTGTCAATGTAGTTGGTAAAGGGAGAGTCAGTTTTCTTACCAAACATAATGAGAAAAAGAATGTGTCTGATGTCTATCTAGTCCCTGGTCTAAATAACAATTTGATTAGTGTTGGTCAACTCACTGAGCATGGTTACAAAGTCATCTTTACTAATAATGCTTGTATAATCTTGGACAAATTTTTCCAAGTAGGAAGTTCATTGCTAAGATTAAAATGACCAAGAGTAGAATGTTTCCTTTAAATTTAAGGAATGTCCGATCAGTTAGCTTCATGTATTCACAATGCCACCACTCTAGATGAGTTTTGTTTATGGAACTTGAGACTTGGTCATCTACACTTTGGAGGGATGAATTTAGTACAGTAGAAACAAATGGTTAAAGGATTTCCAGTAATGCATGAACCGACAAACATTTGTGAGAGTTACTTACTGGGAAAACAACACAGGGATAGCTTTCCAGCTAGTGCATCCTATAGAGCAAGAGCACCATTGGAGTCGGTGCATACTAATTTATGTGGTCCTTTCTGGATTTTATTGATGATTTTAGTCAGAAGACTTGGGTATATTTCCTAAAGCACAAATATGAAACTTTTGACAAGTTCAAGGAGTACAAGGCTTTAGTAGAAAAACAAAGTGGTATGTACATTAAAGTTTTAAGGTTTGGGAGAGGAGGTGAGTATGATTCCAAATACTTTGCAAACTATTGCAAATATCATGGTATTAAAAGACAATTTACAGCGAGATATACTCCTCACCAAAATGGGATAGCAGAAAGGAAAAACATAACCATAATGAATATGGAAAGAAGTATGCTCAAGGAAAACAACTTCAAAATGAATTTTGGGGTGAAGCAGTTGCATGTTCAGTCTATATTTTGAACAGATCACCTATAAAGAGTGTAAAAAACAAAGTTCCTCAAGAAGCATGCAGTGGAACAAAGTCAAGTGTTTCACATTTCAAAGTATTCGGTTGTGTTGCTTATGCACATGTTCCCGAACAACTAAGAAGAAAGTTGGATGATTGAAGTGAAAAATACATTTTTACAGGGTATAGTGAGCATTCAAAATCATATAGGCTGTACAATCGAGTCACAAAGAAATTTATAGTAAGTAGAGATGTGGAATTCAAAGTTCAGCAAAAGCTTGGAACAATCAAGATGAACAGTCAACTACAACTGGAAATTAAACACCCTTATTACCAGCAGAAAATCAAGTGGAACCAACAAGACAACAAGGATATCCATCTATATTACGAAGATTGAAAAGTCAAGGTGAAAATTCAAGTCATAGAGAACATCAAGGTAACAGTCCTCGCTCTAGTAGTGATTCAAATCCCACATTAGCTTCTTTGAGAAATAAAAAGACAAGAAGTTTAAGAAAAATTTACAATCAAGATGATGAAGTAGATATGCAAGTGCATTTTGCATTATTTCATTGTGAGCCTACGCATTTTGAAGAGGCCATCAAAGAAGAAAAATGTATTCGAGCAATGAATGAAGAAATTGATGCAATTGAAAAGAATGACACTTGGGATCTTGTAGATCTTCTAGAAGGCAAGGACAACATTGGAGTTAAATGGATTTATAAAACTAAATTCAATGAAAAAGGAGAAGTGGAGAAGCATAAGGCAACACTAGTTGCAAAAGGAATTGCACAACAGCCTCGTATAGATTATGGAGAAATGTTTTCTCCAGTAACAAGGTTAGACACCATTAGAACAATGCTGACATTAGCAACTCAAATTAAATGGAAAGTATATCAGTTAGATGTCAAATCATCGTTCTTAAATGGAATTTTGGAAGAATAAGTGTACATAAATCAGCCTCCTGGATATGAAATCAGAAATCAAGAGCATAAAGTTCACAAGTTGAAAAAGGAACTGTATGGCTTGAAACAAGTGCCAAGGGCATGGTATAAAAGAATTGACTCATATCTAATCAGCAATGGATTTTGCATAAGCAAATCTAAACCTACTTTGTACACCAAAACAGATCAGCAAAACCGAATTTTGATTGTATGCCTGTATGTAGATGATATAATTTACATAGGAAATTTAAAGCTAGAAAATTTCAAATTAGTCATGAAGACAAAGTTTGAAATGACAGACCTTGGTTTAATGAAGTATTTTTTTGGCATTGAAGTTGAACAATCAGATAATGGCATATTTATATGTCAACAAAAGCATGCTAAAAATGTCTTGAAGGGATTTAGGATGACAAATTGCAAACCAACAGACACTCCAGTGGTAACATGCACAAAATTAAGCAAGTAGGATCAAGGAACATCAATGGATCCCACTTTGTATAAACGATTAGTTGGCAGTCTGATGTATTTAACAGCTATAAGACTAGACATTATGTATGCTGTAAATTTAATTTCCGGGTTCATGGAAACTCCAAAAACTTCCCATTGGCAAGTAGGTAAAAGAATTTTGAGGTATATTGCAGGTTCAATCAATTTTGGCATCATGTGTTCAACCACAATTTCCAGCTCTTTAGTTGGATACACTGACAGTGATTTTGCAGGAAGTATTGATGACAGAAGGAGTAATTTAGGCTATCCATTTCATCTTGGATCAGGTCTAATTTCTTGGGCATCCAAAAAGCAACCCATTGTGACAATATCTTTAGCAGAAGGAGAGTATGTGGCAAGAACTTCTGCATCTTTTCACGTTGTATGGTTGAGAAGGATATTAAAAGATCTTCAACATAATGAAAAGGAATCAACACACATCTTTTGTGACAACAACTCAGCCATAGCATTATCCAAAAATTATGTATTCCATCGAAAGAGCAAGCATATTGATACGAGATATCATTTTATAAGGGAGCTTGTAAGTAATGGAGAAATATGTTTGGAATTTTGTAAATCTCAAAACCAATTGGCTGATATCTTTACTAAGCCATTGGTAAGAGATAAATTTGTAAATTAAAGGAATGATCTTGGTATAGATAGTCATGCGATGTATAAGGTAGAAATTAAGGGGGGGTGTAAGAAGGAGTAATTTCTCCCTCTGTTATACGTAAACAAGTCAGCATGTTACTGACAAAAGCAACCTGCATGTTGTACACACTCTGATATTAGAAGTGATAGTTTTAAATACAGTTAGGTAGTTTAGTTAATGCAGGAAACTTCCCGATCTATTTTAAAATTGCTTATATGTATGTTTTCGAGTAGCAAAGGTAGAGAGTGAATTTTTTGTGTTAACCAAGAAAAGCTTGAAAGCTCCTGTTACATATTCATATCAGCTGTAGTTATGTGTCTCTTGTGTTCTTGCTGTGAACATATGATCCCGTGCCTATCCAACACTTGTTGAGTTTGAGATAGTCATCTAATATAGATCCGTTATGAGATTCAAGGAATTCCTCCGCTAATTTGTGAACAATATATTTGTATCCTCGACTCTATGCAACAAAACATTCATCATCCCCATAGTATTCGAATGTTGCAATGGGTTCCACATTCTTTAAGCTCGTCACTCTTGGAGATTCTGCACACCCAAATCAATTAAATTAATGCACATTCTTTAAGCTCGTTGCTCTCGTAATAAAAATAAACATCACAATCTATCCATTGATTTAACCATTCAAAATAATAATAAAAATTTGCCAATCACAGGAGTATTTTGTCATATGAACACACCATCAGAAAGCACTTCAAATAAGTATTAATCTTCCCATTGTCAAAAAGTCAATCTCATTAGCTTTCATTAATTATGGATAATCTTTTTAGCTAAAACATCATTTTGATAAGTGTCAAAAGCTATGACCTTAACTTGAAACAATGTCATTTTTCCCATTAATATTTGGAAAATTAAAGAATTAAGTATTTTTATTCTAGACAACTTTATTTTTATTTCTTCTTATTATTATTATTCCCTTTTTTTTCACACATAAATATATCTTACTACAGCACAAACCAAAGCTAACAGTCCTCCATGAGTCAAAGTATCACAATGTCAATACATAAATACATATTAAGTAAGTCCAACTGAGGTCCAAAACAGCGAAAAGGCTTGGACACTAGAAAAAACATAAATAGAGCCGTATATACCAAGCAGTATAACAAAAAGCCAACAAGATGTTGGCGGTAGAAACTATGGACCTGCAAAAAAGTATATATCCGCAAAAAAATATTAGAAAATATATCATAATAGTCCTGTAGATCAAACCACATGAGTCAGCTCCAAAGCAAGTCAATCGAACCCTGAGAAGAAAGAAGGTCCCCATGCCACTCCTCCCACTGAATAATGCCAGTCGGCGACGTCAGTGCTCTCTTGGAAAGGATATCGGCCTCCAAATTAACCTCCCGGAAGACATGGGCAAAGTGAATATGCAGAAAGTCACCCATGAAATGCCGGACAACAGCCAACCATTCAGAGAGAATCAACACGTTGATGGGAGAAGAACCCAAAGCCCAGTTAATAATGGTAGATGAATCACCCATCACAACAAGTGAGGAAACCTGTAAGCGCCGAGCAAAGTATAAAAGGAGCCAGAGAGCACATAACTCACTGCGAGTATTCGTACCAGGTCCCAGATTTAAAAAGATCCGATAAGTATCAGAGTTGTTTAAATGGAGCACCACACCCGCCCCACAATCTCCACGCCCCCCAGCGGCCGCCCCATCAAAAAACCCACAAGGAAACAATAATACCGAAGGAGCATTACGATACCCCGAATTCATAACAGCAGTGATAGACCTACCACCCGGAAGAACAGCACCAGAGTTTGACTCCAAAAAGGATGCAATGATACGACCACTTAACCAATAAGTGCTAATGGCAGTTCCTTCAAAAACCAAGCAGTTCCGAGCTTTCCATAGCTCCCATATCATATAACAAGGGAGTTCCAGCCAACGCGCAGCCTGAGAATCACCAAGCCATTGAGCCATACATTCCAGCAATGTGGACGATTGCCAAATAGCAGTAATACCCCTAGTGTTGGCAATACACGTCCAGAGTTCCCTTACATAAGGACATGTAGAGAAAAGGTGGTCAACCGTCTCCAAGTGTGTACAGCATAAGGGACACCGGCCAGGCCCCAGGAATCCCCGCCGACAGAGATTATCCCAGGTGAGAATCTTGTTGTCCATTGCCAACCAGATGAAACATCTAATCCGCGGAGGAAGGGCAAGTTTCCATATCACGGAATGCCACCACACCACCTTCAAATGATAGTCTGCAAATAAAGACTCATATGCCAGTTTTGAAGTAACCATTCCACGGGCAACATCCCAAGACCATACCAGCCGGTCCGAGACCTCTCCCAGACGAATATTTGATTGATGAAGGTGCATAGTAAAAGCAGACCATTCCCTTCCCATCACCCCATGTAAGCCGAGTTGACGAGCAGAGATCCATCCTCCGCAATTGTAAGCAGCAGCATGAGACAAGTTATAAAAACCCCAAGCTCGGAGATGTGTAAGGAGTGCAGGCGAGAAAGAATACGAGAGTGAAGCCCCCACAACAGGGTCCATACCAAGTCTGATATCATGTCCATTGCCAGGAATCCACGTGAGCCACTTTGCCACAACAGAGTATGAACCCATGAGCCCGCGCCAAATGTTTGAAGTGCCATTTACAGAATGTCTGCCAAACCGGAACTAGGACGCAACCGAATTCTTTCTGGGGTACTTGGCCCGGATGATGTGGCCCCACAAAGAGTTATTAAATAATACCCGCCACAGGCTCTTTGCATGGAGCGCGATCACGAAAAATTCCATATTCTTAATATTCCAGCCACCCAAACAATAAGGTTGAGACATACATTTCCAGTTTAATAAATGAAATCTGTTCTTCTCGCCCCCACCAGACCATATAAAGCGGAAGAATTTCCCCCGAAGGATGCGAATAATAGAGGCCGGAATTTTACAGAGAGAGAACCAATAAACACCCATGTTCTGGAGAACGGATTTTGCCAGGGTAATCTGGCCACCCAAAGAAAGATATCTCAGGCACCAATGACTTATGCGAGAATCAAAACGTTTAATAAGCCATAGCCAATCGTTGATCCGATAATTTGCAGGTTTGAGGAAATAGCCGAGATACTTTGTGCCACCCGATAGTTCTTTAAATTCCAAAGGAAGAAAACATCTGACACTATGTTCCACGTTCATCATCAAAGAGTTTTTCAGAAAAAAAGATTTCCTCAAACTGATGATCATACCAGTAACCTGACAGAAAAAATCAAGAATTCTCTTGTATTGTAACCATTCCTCCGAAGTGCCACCCCCAAAGAGCATCACATCATCCACAAACAACGAATGAGTAGCTGTAACATCAGCCGAGACATTGATACCAACAATAGAGCCCTCTCGTTTCGCTTTGTGAATAGAGAGGCTCAACCCATCGATTATCAGCAGGGACAACAGGGGGGAGAGAGGGCATCCCTGACGGAGTCCCCTGGACGCCTTGAAAAAATCAGTCGACTGACCGTTGATAAGTACAACATAGTTGACAGATGTGACGCAAGCCATAATCCACTTCATAACCTTCCACGGGAGACCAATTTGTATAAGGATAAATTTGAGAAAAGTCCAATTGACCCGGTCATATGCTTTTACCAGGTCCAGTTGAAGAATGAGAGCCTCCATCTTCTTCAGATAAATACTATGGAAAACCTCCTGTGCCACCCCAACCACATCATGAATCTGCCGCCCCTCCAGAAAACCATATTGTTCCATAGTAATGAATGAGGACAAGATCGGTTTGATACACAGAGCAATTATTATTCCCTGCCAAGGTAGAGATATACTAACCTTGGTTAGTCAACCTTCATTAACTTGCAATAATTCATTTTTTTACACATAAAGTATTTTAAAGTTTTGCAAATTTTAATTATTAAACATATTTTTTTTAGAATTAAAAATAAATACTCTGATTTTTAAAATGCAATATTCTGACTTTTTAATTGGTGGAGAACACTTCTAATGGAACATAAATCCCTGTTCCTAATTATCAAAAATTATAAATAAATACAATTAATTTATAAAACTAAATTCTATAAAAATGCCACATGGTATACTGCTACTGTTGCTTCACTGCTTCATGTCAAACAACTAAAAGTTGATCATCTGACAGAAAGCAAGCATTTGACTGCTCTATCTATGCTGCAGCGCCTTACAGCTGTTAAGATACGGGCTGTAACTAACGTTAAGATTTTGCTGGGACGTAAACTAGAGTATGACGGTTCAGGCTCCAACGCCTTAAACAGGCAAGGCTTTGAAAACGGTACATACAAATTAATTTATAGAGCTCGATCTATCTATTTTGCCACTGTCCCATCTCAAACATTTATTTCCACCATCTTAGAGGTTTAAGAATTTAAAACTATGCTCATTTACACGTTCTTCGATACATCTACAACTAGGCATTGTGGCCATTTGATAAGATGCTAGATGAGGATGGCGAATTGTACCTACAAAAGGTAACGTGTGATTAAAAAAAAAATGATTTAATTTGTTTTTAAAATATTTTTCTTCTCACAATTTATTATGTTCATGCATGACTTTATGTGCCATCAAATGTGCAGGGATTTATGTTTTTAAATTTAGAAAATTATTACATATGAAAAAATAAATTTAATACCTATTGGTTGAAAAACATCACCTAATTTAAAATTTAAAAAATTTGAATTCCAAAAAATATAAGCCCTTCTCTTATTCTTTGTAAACCATGAATTCACAGTACAATATGTTTTTTTTTAAACCAAGAATTCACAATACAATATCATTGATTTTATTCACAAGGAAAATAATTATTATAAGATTGTTTTTTTTCACTACTTGCCTAATTTGTTTTATTATAGTAAATATATTTTTAATATAGCAACATCGATTTATACAAGGAAAAAACAATTAAATAGATGTTGGAATTTGCAAAAGTAATTTATACTAGGAGACGAGGTATTTTTTTATTTAGGGCTAAGTAATTTCGATATTATTCAATGTGATTGTTTTAATGGTTATAACTAATATCTCTGGGAGAGATAGACATATCATTGCATAGCTATTTAGTATTTGTATTGATATTTGTTAAAGTGGGGTTTATTTTTCTAATAATTTATTTATTGAAATGTGATTGGTTGTGTCAATTTTGTGGGGTTTGAGATTTGGCGTAAAAAGAGTCGTGTCCTCTTCATGCACTTGAAATGTTCATTGGGTTTTCTGTGACTCCACGGTTTCTACTCTCATCCAGTGGACTCTCATCGCCCTCTTGGTCATCATTTGGTAGACTCTCTTTCGCCTTCATGGTCGTCATCCTGTTGGCATTAAGGTCAGAGTTTATGAAACCACGGTAGTTAGTGGTAGATAGCTTGCGGTGAGGTTTTCCTCGAATTCAAAGAGGGATTTTGGTACATGCCAACTATAAACAATTACCATCTAGATTTTATAAATGAAGACAAACGGTCTAAAAAGAAGTAGTGGTCCTTACATGTTACATGCCTCTGCCTTGTAATACCCCATTTTGACCCTTAGGATATATTAGCTTTTAATGTAAATATTGTATACATGTGATGTATGTTTTCCTAGCGTGTAGCTCAAGGCCAAGGCCCCGCTAGTGGATGCTCAGATTTTTAGTTAAAATGCAAGTATTAGATATTATGTTACCCATGTGCTATTTAGCCATGGAACATTGTAAAAATGATGTAAATAAACATCATGCAATAAAATACCAAAACTGGCTATGGAAGCAACAAATGAGAAGGGGCCATGTGTATCCACTAGGGAGTGGTGAGGGGGTTGTGGGAATGAACCATATGTTGCCAAATGTCATTGTGAGAACCCATTTGACTTTCCTTGCTAATATTTATTTCTGTTGTAAGGAAGTTGTTGAAGATTTCAGTCCATGGTTTCAATGGAGCATGGGCAGCCCAAAAATTCGTATGGCAGAGTATGGGCTCTGTTTTCTTGTACCACAAATCACTCTACCTCATGGGGAGGGGTTCTTCCTCATTCCCATTCCATGGTTGACAATCCAAGCTTCATTTTCCATCCATTACGAATTCCCAGCAGTAAGCAAAACCAAAAATAGCAACTTTGCAAGAACCCACGTTTTGAAGAGCCATAAACGCCCAGATTTGGTACTTGACAGTGCAATCCAATGGGGGATCCATAGATATGAACCTTGGGTCGAAATTGAGAGGATTAAATACCCCGAAATCCATTGGAAAACCCAGTTTTTATAGCCCAGAAGTCCAGTGACGGGATTGAGTTATTTTGATGACAGAATGGTGAGAAACCCAAGTGGGAATGTTTGAACAGAGGATTGGATGGCTTGAATTTAGCTTGATATGTCTGTAGCATATGTGGTTGAGATTATTGGCTTAGCATTGCTCTCCTTTGTCTTTTGTATGCTTGATAAACCCAACTGTGTGTTGGATTAGCATAGTTATTGAGTGAAACCATGGCTGTGAGTGAGCCCAGTTAGTTCTTCCTTAGTGGATACACAACCTAGCTCAGGGGTGATCTCTCAGCTAAAAGAATATAGGCTGGACAGAGATCTATGGTTGGGTGGAACGTTGCTCTCACATAGCTAGTTGCTTGGACAACTTCATCTCAAAGACAAGTGTTCTCTGTGTTTAAATTATATGCATTCTGTGTTTTACAATGTGTTAATTCAGAATGGTAATTATTCATGTTAATGGAATTGATATGAAGTCTGTGCATAGCATTGGAATGGAATTGAATCCCTGGATGTTGAATCATCCTCTGGTGGTGATAGATGTGTTGATGCATTACTGTTTGTGTGTGTGCAATTGTGTTTTAATTCCGCTGTGTTTATATTGAGTATGTATTGCACACAGAAGCCTTTTATTTATCCATGCATTGCTTAGCAATTTGAATGGGGAAGAGATTTTCAATAAGCTCGGCATGTTGGTCATGTTCACTCCCTTACATCGGATTGAGGGGAGGGGATGTGACATGCCTCCACCTTGAAACCCTTAATATTTGAAGTCTTATGAAGAGCGTCCCTCCATTCGTTAATACTAAAGCGTTGGTATAGATGAGTTGCTAAAGTTTCCTTAACATAGCTACCACAATGATTTAGAATAGCATTGTAGTAGTCGTTGGTGGTGCTTACATATGCAGCAATGGAGTTGGAAGAAGAAGCAACCATTCGAGAAATAAAGAAGATGGCTGAAAAAACGAATAAGCAATGCATATTGGGTGGTCTGAGTTAGAAGAGTTGCCAAGTATGGAGACATTGAAATCTTTGGAGGAGTTGAAGTTTTGTCGTGAACTCCAACCCCCGTATGTTCTTCACCTTCACATACCCGTTTGTCAACAACTCCTTCAAACATGCCAATGTTTCCATACTTGGAAGCTCTTCTAAAGTAGAGCACCCTGTAACATTTAGGAATCGAATCTTTGACAGTTGCACCAACTCTAATATGCTCTTCAACTTCACACATCCCTCTACCTCCAACTCCTCCAAATATGTAAATGTTTCCATACTAGGAAGCTCTTCTAACTCAAAGCACTCTCCAACAATCAACCCTCGAAGCTTGGTCAACTGTTCCAACCCCTGGATGCTCTTTAGCTACACACGTCTATTCGCGGATAACTCCTCCAAACATACCATCAACTGCAATGGTGCCTGCAACAAGAAAATAACCAAGTATTTCATCCTTAAGAAATATATTTATATGAGGATCACGATTCTCATCTGCATGTCCTTTCCAATTTAGCGATTAAGCATATAAACGTTCACAAATTCTATTTACATGTAATTTGCCTTTCCTTTGCCACAATGTGTTTAATATGCTTCCGAACACATGTAAAATCCTTAAATTCTTCATTGGAATCCATGAAGGCAGGGAAGAGTATGGACAATCTCTCCAACGAATCCATAAGATATTTGGTGACTTCACTGTCTTCAAAATGCATTATGGGAGAAAACCTTCACTATGAAGGATTTGCAACAATATAATATGAATAGTTCACACTACATCATCGTCTTCATTATATCACTAAGATCCATCTTAATTACCGCACGGGCGTTTCCTGTCCATTTTGGAAAAACGATCGCTATTACTGTTTTATTCTTCAAAAAATGCTGAAGAATCAAAGAAATTATCCTAGAATTTTATTGAATAATCTATATAAAGGACTGAACCTATAAACACTTACAGATAATTGCTTTAACAAATCACCAAAGATGTTGTTGAGATATTGTAACTTCAAAGAATATTATATTTGTACTTTATTATTCCGGAGATGTTTCATTCCTCCGTGAAGATCTTATTGTATATCCGGAGATGTTTATTCCTCCGTCGGAATGTGGTAACTCGGGTTATTAGACTTCCCTAAGAGGGGTCGGCCCAGTTAGTTGTAGTGGGGTATTTAACCTATTGGTTAAATACGAGCCTACGTGTACTTGTGTAAAATACATATCAGAGTAGTGTATAAATAGAGGAGGTGTGTTCCTCATTATACACACTCACTCACTTGAGAAAGGCGCATTTGTGGAGGAGAGGTCTGCTATGGAGGAGAAGGAGCTTATGCTCAGGGTTTGCATCTTTGTATATTGTTGGTCATCTATATTGAGGAAGCTTTGCTGGGTTTTCTACCCCATGAGGGTTTCCCAGGATAAATCTCTGTCTCTTGTGTTTATGCTATGCTTGTTGTTTCTTCAGTGATCCTGTATATGCTATTATTGTGAAATGGAATGTAATGCTGCTATTTTCTGTCTTAGCATATTGAATTTTAACATGGTATCAGAGCTAACCTGAAGGAAGACAAGGTATGGCACTAAAGACACTTGCTTTACTTACGACAATTTGAAGGTTAGGGTTTTACATAGCAAAAACCAGTCATCGTAGAACTTTCGCTATAAATCCGTTTTGGCGAAGTTTTCGGATCTGAAATTGTTACAGGACGAAGCTAACATCTCCAGGTACCTTGTGTCCAAAGGACAACCTCTAATTCGTTGTACTTTGTGATTTATGATCTGTACAATATAGGGTTTCTGCCACTTCCAGATCTGAGTCAAAATCAGGTGACCTTGGGAAAAAGGTCATATCTTGGGCTAGGAAGCTCCAAATGAAATTTCGTAAAAAGTGACAGGTAGTACACAGTCTGAACTATCGCAGAAAACTTTTTCAGAGGCCGAAGTGGAACCAGTGACACGTGGCACTCCGTACAAGTGCGCTCTCCTGTATTATCCCATAAACAGGTCACGTTGCGACACTTGGCATAACTCTCTCTCAGAAAATCCAATTGAGGTTAGACCTATCAGGATGGAAAGATAACAGGCCGAGCTATCTCAGAAAACTTTTTCAGAGGCCGAAGGTCAAACAGGGACACGTGGCACGCCGTACAAGTTCGCTCTCCTGTATTTTCCCAAAACAGGTCACGTTGCGACATTTGGCATAACTCTCTCTCAGAGAATCCAATTGAGGGAAGACCTGTCAGGATGGAAAGCTAACAGGTCAGGCTATCTCCGAAAACTTTTTCAGACCCTGTGGATCAAAAATTTCGGAGTTACACCAGAAACAATCAGGTACATATTTCTGTCAAAACAAAATTATTTTTGGTACCTTCATTCATGGCTTCCGGAATTTAGGGCTTTGAAGAAAGTTGGAATTTTTGTAATCGGAGACCACGGCTGGATGCTACTCATCAAAATAGAAATTTAGAGACCAAGATCAGAATTTTTGGTTGGGCAGAAGACCGGGCTTGATTAGACCCTAGTTCGGGACTTTGATCAGAAAAGCGGAAAATTAGGGCTTCTGTAAAAATGGGAATTTTTGAAATCTGTGACCACGGCTGGAAGCTCCTCAGAATAATAGAAGCTTAGAGCTTTGGATCAAACTTTTTGATGGGGCAAAAGAGTGGGCTTCATCAAACCCCAGTTCAGGGTCACGTCCAGTGAATCCGAAAGATTCAAAGGCAAAATTGAGGAGTAAAACTTTGCAGTTTTCAAATTCTAAATATATCAGTTTGATCAGCTCTTCAAGGCGCATATTTCTATCCTTTCGGAAGTCTGAAATTCAAAGTTTGAACTTTTGGGGTATCTCTGACAAACCCATATCCAGCTCCAGGTCCAGTTCTTGCAAATCAAGTGGATAGGGTTAATCCTAGAAGAAGATGGATTGGTCACCTGCATAAGTGAAGGAGTTCCTATTTCAGAGGAAGAAGAGGTTAAGGCTTTACATAAGGAGATTACAAGCGATCTCGATAGGTATGACTCATCGAAGTATGTTTTGAGATTTGTTCATGATTAAGTTTATGGTATGTTTTTCTTCATGTTATTACAGTTAGTACAATCTTGATTTTAGATTTGTTGTATCACCTTAACAAAATTATGAATGCATGATAGAAGATATTCATTGGCTAGGGTGTTGACACTTATGATTGTACTAATGCATTATGGTGTTGTGTGAGGTTGATGTTGTCTGCTAACAAGATACAGGTACATCACAAAAGACAAATCAGGCTCCATGACCATGAAAACATGAAGACAAAGACTCATCCATAATCTTTGTTCTACTTACGAGGTATGTATGACTTTGTTATATTATGCTTGACCTATGAGACATGCAGGTTCTAGCTCAGGATCTCTAAATCATTGAAGAGGTTGTTTAGGTATGTTGTACATAACCAAGTAGGTATACTAATCCAGGTATGTTTCCCATGAATCTTACCTTGTGTTAGGATCCCTTATATAAGTATACTTGGAATGATTGGTTATGCTTATTCATAAAGTTAGTAATCAAGGGATTATGCATATTATATCTTTTATCAATGATATGCATGAGTAAAAGAAGACTTCCCTGAAATCTTGAATACTAATGTTTATTAACTATAATCATGACTATACGTTTTCAAGATTATTTAGTACTATAATGTTTTGATAGCATTTAGAATAAACTAATGAGTGTATGTTTGTGTATGAGATCATGAGGATGACTCTTGAGCATGCACAGTGGTACAGAATGAATAGAAGTTCAAAAGACATACAGAAGATCAAGCGGGAGGCAGCCACACAAACATAAAAGATAAGTATTTGAGTTGCTATTTGAAATAGTAATGATATTGCCTGCATGCATATTTGTATTCCTAGAATATATAATGCTGAGTGTAAACATTCATAGAGCATTGAACAGTATACAACTAATGTGCATATGTTTGGACAAACATTCCATTGTTGCTTGTCTAGAATGAAACCTCTTTGCTGACATGTTGAGAGTTGTGCACACTCTCGATAGTATGTTCTGGTAGAGATGGAAGGCATCTAGATAGCCACTGTATGCATACAGGATATGGGAAAGTGTTGTGCCAAAGTTTTGGTCAAAATAGTTGCATCACTATGTAAATGATATCTGTATGCATAATGGGTTATCTTTTGATGATTATGAAGTATTACTAATCATGTACTTAATTTTGATTTGTAGGAAAGGTCATGAAGAATGATGGACACCGTAAAAGTGGTGGATGTTCAAACAAGAAGATTTACAAATCAAACAAAATATAGAAGGCTCATGGCTAGAAGATTCTCTTAGAAAGGGGAAGAGAATCACGACAAGATGTTTGCTCCAAATATGGTGTAATTAAAGAAGAAGTATGAATCAGGTTCTGTATAGGTACCTAGGATCGATAATAATTTGATAAGCTTAATGATCACCATGGGAGATGTGGATCTCAACCTTTGCTACAAGGTTGAATATGATACACATATGACATGGATGCAAGAAGGAACTCACCACAGAGTTCGAATGATATTGAGGCTCATTAGACCCATCTAACGAGAGATGGCACAGATAGATATGCAGAAGATCATTCAATGCAGAAATGAAAAATGAAAGATCTCAATTTGATGCTTTACTTCCTAGGTCTGGAAGTATGGCAAGGCTCAGAAGGAATATTTCTCAACCAGGGAAAGTATGATGAGAAATATGACTTGAGGTGTTGGAATGGCCACTCTTATGAATTCCAACTTGAAGCTGTTAGGGGATAACTCATCAGAGTTAGTGGATATAACTCTGTACAGTCAATTTATTGGGTCTTTGATATATCTAACATATACTAGGTTAGATATATGCTTTGTTATGAACACCTTGAGTTAGTATCTAGTGGAAACTAGATGTGTTTACTTGATAGTTGCAAAGTATGTGATGAGGCACATAAAGGACACGATAAAATTTGATCTATGCTATCTTGAAGATCATGACTTCAGATGGCTATTCAGATTCTGTTTGGGCAGGAAGTGTATCAGACAAGAAGAACACATCGAGAGGATGTTATTGTCTGGGATTAGCCATGATCTCGTGGTTTAGCTGGAAGCAGTCTAGTGTGGCTCTCAGCACAAGCGGAATATATGGCTTCCTGCTCTGCTAGTTGTGAAGAAGTTTGGCTTTAGGATTGTTTGACTTAGAGATAGAACCAACTGAGATCCTATGTGATATTTAGAGTTGTATCAAGATGACATAGAATCTAGTGTTCCATGATAAGTCAAAGAACATAGGGAACTAACAAGATATGACACAGAAAGGAACTCTAAAAGTTTGAATTTATAACAGGTTACCGTTGTACTAACCAAGCCTCTACGTCAAGTGAATAAGTTATCAACCAAACCTCCGTCTCGAGTGAAGTTTGAATACTTCCGAGACAAGCTTGGTGTAGCTCAAAAGGACCCTCCTCGAAAGGGGGAGTAGTACAGTCACTACTGATGAGATTGTCTCATCGAACAACAAGGTCGATGATGAGGCAACCTGTTCTCTACACCCAGTTACTTAGAAATATTTAGATTTAGGACTCTCTTACTTAGAATATTTAGTTTTACTTATACATGCTTTTGATGTTAGATGTATTAGTAAGAATACATGCTAGATATGATGTATACATGTTTTGATGTATTAGTAAGAATACATGCTAGTTGTGATGTATACATGTTTTGATGTACACATGTTTTGATGTGATTAGTGATATGTACACATGTTTTGATGTGATGTGTACATGTTTTGATTAGTGATGTATACATGTTTTGATGTACGCATGTTTTGATGTGATGTGTACATGTTTTGATTAGTGATGTATACATGTTTTGATGTACACATGTTTTGATGTGATGTGTACATGTTTTGATTAGTGATGTATACATGTTTTGATGTACACATGTTTTGATGTGATGTGTACATGTTTTGATTAGTGATGTATACATGTTTTGATGTACACATGTTTTGATGTGATGTGTACATGTTCTGATTAGTGATGTATACATGTTTTGATGTTTTGATGTGATGTGTACATGGTTTGATGTGATACATGATTGTACCTGTATGGATAAGAATACAGTTGAGGGGATTGGATCATCCCTGGACTTTCAGTCCTAAAGAGAACCGTAGACGTAAGGTCTCCGAGAATGAAGTCCTTAGTGGACAGTTGAGGGGATTGGATCATCCCTGGACTTTCAGTCCTAAAGAGAACCGTAGACGTAAGGTCTCCGAGAATGAAGTCCTTAGTGGACAGTTGAGGGGATTGGATCATCCCTGGACTTTCAGTCCTAAAGAGAGCCGTAGACGTAAGGTCTCCGAGAATGAAGTCCTTGATGGACTTGAGGGGATTGGATCATCCCTGGACTTTCAGTCCTAAAGAGAACCGTAGACGTAAGGTCTCCGAGAATGAAGTCCTTAGTGGACAGTTGAGGGGATTGGATCATCCCTGGACTTTCAGTCCTAAAGAGAGCCGTAGACGTAAGGTCTCCGAGAATGAAGTCCTTGATGGACTTGAGGGGATTGGATCATCCCTGGACTTTCAGTCCTAAAGAGAACCGTAGACGTAAGGTCTCCGAGAATGAATTCCTTGATGGACTTGAGGGGATTGGATCATCCCTGGACTTTCAGTCCTAAAGAGAACCGTAGACGTAAGGTCTCCGAGAATGAAGTCCTTGATGGACTTGAGGGGATTGGATCATCCCTGGACTGTCAGTCCTAAAGAGAGCCGTAGACGCAAGGTCTCCGAGAATGAAGTCCTTGATGGACTTGAGGGGATTGGATCATCCCTGGACTGTCAGTCCTAAAGAGAGCCGTAGACGCAAGGTCTCCGAGAATGAAGTCCTTGATGGACTTGAGGGGATTGGATCATCCCTGGACTGTCAGTCCTAAAGAGAGCCGTAGACGTAAGGTCTTCGAGAATGAATTGAGTGGATTAAATCATCCTTGGACAGTAAATCCAGTAATTCCGAAAGGAAGGATAGTCCTAAATGAATTGTGGTTGGATTAAATCATCCTTGGACAGTAAATCCAGTAATTCCGAAAGGAAGGATAGTCCTAAATGAATTGTGATTGGATTAAATCATCCTTGGACAGTAAATCCAGTAATTCCGAAAGGAAGGATAGTCCTAAATGAATTGTGGTGGGATTAAATCATCCTTGGACAGTAAATCCAGTAATTCCGAAAGGAAGGATCGTCCTAAATGAATTGTGGGATTAAATCATCCTTGGACAGTAAATCCAGTAATTCTGAAAGGAAGGATCGTCCTAAATGAATTGTGGGATTAAATCATCCTTGGACAGTAAATCCAGTAATTCCGAAAGGAAGGATCGTCCTAAATGAATTGTGGGATTAAATCATCCTTGGACAGTAAATCCAGTAATTCCGAAAGGAAGGATCGTCCTAAATGAATTGTGGGATTAAATCATCCTTGGACAGTAAATCCAGTAATTCCGAAAGGAAGGATCGTCCTAAATGAATTGTGGGATTAAATCATCCTTGGACAGTAAATCCAGTAATTCCGAAAGGAAGGATCATCCTAAATGAATTGTTGGACTAATCATCCTTAGACAGCAAATCCAGGAGGGATAGTCTTAAATATGATTGTGATTGGACTAATCATCCTTAGACAGCAAATCCAGGAGGGATAGTCTTAAATATGATTGTGGTTGGACTAATCATCCTTAGACAGCAAATCCAGGAGGGATAGTCTTAAATATGATTGTGTGATGACGATGCTGCTGATCGTGTGATGACGATGCTGCTGATCATATGATGACGATGCTGCTGATCGTGTGATGACGATGCTGCTGATCGTGTGATGACGATGCTGCTGATCGTGTGATGACGATGCTGCTGATCGTGTGATGACGATGCTGTTGATCATATGATGACGATGCTGCTGATCGTGTGATGACGATGCTGCTGATCGTGTGATGACGATGCTGCTGATCGTGTGATGACGATGCTGCTGATCGTGTGATGACGATGCTGCTGATCGTGTGATGACGATGCTGCTGATCGTGTGATGACGATGCTGCTGATCGTGTGATGACGATGCTGCTGATCGTGTGATGACGATGCTGCTGATCGTGTGATGACGATGCTGCTGATCGTGTGATGACGATGCTGCTGATCGTGTGATGACGATGCTGCTGATCGTGTGATGACGATGTTGATGATCGTGTGATGACGATGCTGATGATCGTGTGATGACGATGCTGATGATCGTGTGATGACGATGCTGATGATCGTGTGATGACGATGCTGATGATCGTATGATGACGATGCTGATCGTGCTGCTGTTGATAGTGTGATGATGATGCTGTTGATCGTGTGATTACGATGCTGATGATCGTAATGCTGACATTGATGTTGACATTGATGTACCAGTAACTGTTTGAGTTACTGATGAAGACAAATTGAAGAAAGCTTCCAATGATTTATAGATGTATCATGTATGATGTTGATGACTCCTTGCTCGTGCAGATGTTGTTATAATATCCTTCTCGTTAAGGGGGAGTGTTGAGATATTGTAACTTCAAAGAATATTATATTTGTACTTTATTATTCCGGAGATGTTTCATTCCTCCGTGAAGATCTTATTGTATATCCGGAGATGTTTATTCCTCCGTCGGAATGTGGTAACTCGGGTTATTAGACTTCCCTAAGAGGGGTCGGCCCAGTTAGTTGTAGTGGGGTATTTAACCTATTGGTTAAATACGAGCCTACGTGTACTTGTGTAAAATACATATCAGAGTAGTGTATAAATAGAGGAGGTGTGTTCCTCATTATACACACTCACTCACTTGAGAAAGGCGCATTTGTGGAGGAGAGGTCTGCTATGGAGGAGAAGGAGCTTATGCTCAGGGTTTGCATCTTTGTATATTGTTGGTCATCTATATTGAGGAAGCTTTGCTGGGTTTTCTACCCCATGAGGGTTTCCCAGGATAAATCTCTGTCTCTTGTGTTTATGCTATGCTTGTTGTTTCTTCAGTGATCCTGTATATGCTATTATTGTGAAATGGAATGTAATGCTGCTATTTTCTGTCTTAGCATATTGAATTTTAACAGATGTTCTCCGTCCAACACCAAGAAAGACAAAGCGACAACGATTTCTCAACGACATCTCTTCCCAGATCAAGTAGGTCTCTGATGAGCTTCAAGTACTCTACAAATTTACGACACCTCGTTTTAAGTCTGAGTGCATTGCTAGCTTCCTTGATGAACAAAGTGATTAGCCTGTAGGCATCTAGATGATCTTATAGAATTGAAGTAGATTGATCCAGGTGGATATTGGTGGCCACCCACCTTTCCAACTGGCTCAAAACAGTTTTATGGCAATTTTGGTATTGTACTATTTTTAGCAGTTTTTCGGGTCCTAAACTTCCGGGGCCATTTTGAGGCCCTAAATGACCTTTTTTGGCAATTTGGGGGGCCAAATGGTTGCCCCCGGAACACATTTGGCCCCATTCGAAAGTTGTAAATCTCGGATAGACCTTTCCAACGGGCTACCGAGCGCCCCAAACAGAGATCGTATGCAAAAGTTACGACCCCGGGAAGTTGATGTACTAACTTACCCAAACGGGGCCCACATGACTTTTGGCGCTTCATCTCCCAGGGTTAGGTTTTTGGATGTCTAGGGTTTTTGACATTCCTGTTTATTGTAAAAGGCCTTGAGAGCCTCATTGTAACCATCTTCTTGCGAAATGAGCACAGCCGTCACATCTCTTCTCAGAGATAAGCCGCCACCATTCCAGCAAGCTTGTTTCCGTTGCATTTTACAGTTCTAGCTTATTTCCTTATTGAATAGAAAACCAGTTTTACTGTATCTCTGTTATTTTGTGTTAAGCATCTGATAATAATCTGTATTCATTTCGTTCTGCTCATAAAATCCGGATCAGTGGTATCAGAGCGCTCTGCTCCTTGTCGTCTTAATGCATGTCCCCAACGAGGTCAGGGTACAAAGAATTGGGTCTCGAGCTTGTTTCTCTTGAGGACAAAATCTCTCGCACGCCCAAGCGACCTCTCATGGCAGGAGAAAAGAAAGATGACGGGACAGGAGATCTTATCAAAATGTTGCTTGAGGAAGCCCTCACGCAGCAGAGGAACGAGATGATGGATAATTTCGCGCAAATCCTTCGGCGACTACCAACAAGCGACGCATCTTCCTCGAGCGGAGGCGCCGCCCCCTTCAAGGTACAAATCAACTTCGATATCCCTATATTTGAAGGACAGATAGACGCAGATGCTGTAGATAAGTGGTTGAATCTACTAGAAGGGTATTTTTCTGTCCATAACTTTTCGAATAAAGAAAAGATTACTTTTGCGCTCCTCAAAGCCATTCCCCATGTTAAAGATTGGTGGGAAACATTCTGCGAGCAAAAGGACACAGAAGATGCCTCATTATTTTCAGTCACGGCCACTTGGGAATCCTTCAGGGATGCTATTAAGGAACAATACTACCCTGTTGGAAGTTATGACGACTTGTATACCAAATGGACCACACTGCGACAAGAAAGAGACCAAGCAGTGCCAGAGTTCACAAATATCTTCCATACCTTGCGCACCAAGCTGGGTATCAAAGATTCAGAGCGACATCTGGTGCTCAAGTATCGCGGTGGTTTGCATAGATACATCCAGACCGAAATGGAATTTCTGGACATCTCTTCCTTGGGCGCGGCCTACCGATATGCTGTCAAAATCGAGCAGAAGCTCAAACAAAAGACACGACAATTTGGGCCTGGGAACCCTTCACAGCAAAAGACAGGAAAGGGTGGCCCCAACCCACAGAATAAAGGACAGAGCAAAGATGGACAGTATTAAGACAACCAGTCCAAGCCGCAAGCAAAGAAGGACACCGGAAAAACAAAGAAAGATACCGGGAAGTGGTGCGACTTCCATAAGAGCCCTTGGCATAACACTGCTGATTGCCGCTCAAAGCAGTCGCTGGTGGCCGAAGTGAAAGCATCTGAATCGGATGCGGGTTCTGAATCTGAGTCCGAACTAGAAAGGGGAAGACGGATCATTGACGCGGAACCCAGTGCCACCATTGCTACCACCAAGCTCCAGCCTGATGAACCAGACGAGCCAGAAGAAGGAGAACGCCTCTTCCATTCACAGATGTGGGTAAAAGGCACCCCGCTGCACTTCATTGTTGATAGCGGTAGCCAGAAGAATCTCATCTCAGCAGAAGTCGTCAAGCGCCTGGCCCTACCGACAACACCGCACCCACAACCCTACACCATTGGATGGCTTCGCAAAGGAAGCGATCTCCGCGTCAGCCAACAGAGCCGACTGCCATACGGCATCAAGCCCTTCAAGGACGAGGTATTGTGTGATGTTGCTCCTCTCGAAGTTTCAGATGTTCTTTTGGGCCAACCTTATTTATGGAAACGTCATGCTGTATATGAGTCTAGGCCTCGTAGTGTTATTATTTCTTTGAACAGGAAATTGTACAGGATACCCAAGGCAGTCCCTCCTAGTGCTATTTCCTTGATCTCTGCCAAGCAATGCAGGAAGGTCATCTCTCAGACCGGGAAATTTGTCTTCTTCGTGATTCGCTCTTAGAGTGAAAGAAAGATCGCAGCCACATCTCGGGCCTCCATGACCGATCTATCCACACAACAGAAGCAAGTGGATAAGGTGGTGGAAGGATACTCAGATATCTTCTCCTCTCCGACCGGGGTACCTCTGCACTGCCAGGTCAAGCATCCCATCGATCTGACCCCAGGCGCACCGCTACCCAATGGGCCAGTCTATCGCCGCTCTCTGTTGGAAAATGAGGAGATCAAGAGACAGATCCAAGAATTGCTCAACAAGGGGCACATCCGTCCCAGTTCATCACCTTGTGGGAGCCCAATTGTGCTGGTGCAGAAGAAAGATGGGACCTGACGACTCTGCATTGATTACTGGGCCCTGAATAAAATCACAGTCCGTAACCGGTACCCGATTCCCCGATTCGACGACCTCCTTGATCAGCTCACGGGGGCCAAATACTTTAGTAAGATTGATCTGAAGTCTGGCTACCACCAGGTCCCAATAGAACAGACAGATGTATGGAAGACTGCCTTCAAGTCAAAAGAAGGTCTTTTTGAATGGCTGGTCATGCCTTTTGGTTTGACAAATGCTCCAGCAACTTTTATGAGGATGATGGACGATATCCTACGACCTTTCACCAACAATTTTGTAGTGGTGTATCTGGATGACATCCTCATCTACAGCAAGACTTGGGAGGAACACTTGCAACATATTCAGCGGGTTCTGCACACCCTGCGGAAGCACAAACTATATGCAAACTTGGAAAAATGCTCCTTCGGCATGGACAGGGTCCATTACTTAGGCTACATCGTTGATCGACATGGTGTGCATGTGGATCCAGCCAAGATCCAGGTCATCCGTGACTGGCCAGCCCCAACCACACTCACTGAACTTCGGAGCTTCTTGGGCCTCGCCAATTTCTATCGCCGGTTCATGCTGGGATTCTCTCATATCGCATGGGCCCTCAGCCAAGTGACCAGGGGTGGTGGTAAGGCAAAATTTGTGTGGGGCCTGTCCCAACAACAAGCCTTCGATGATTTGAAGAAGCGCTTGTGCTCATCGCCGGTACTCTCATTACCGAACCTGCAACATCCCTTTGAGATCGAGACAGATGCTTCAGATTATGCTGTGGGTGCCATTCTCACTCAACACGGACACCCCGTGGCATATCATAGTGAGACACTATCAGATGCTGTCCGCAAGTACCCTACCTATGACAAAGAAATGTACTCCATTGTACAAGCCTGCCTCCAGTGGAGACATTACATTCTTGGGAAGGAGACAGTCATCCACACTAATCACAAGCCACTACAGTTCATGCAGACCCAAGGAAAATTGCAGAATGACCGCCATCAGAAGTGGTCAACATATTTACAGTAGTTCCACCTCAACATCAAATATAAAACAGGGAGTACCAACCGAGTTGCTGACTACCTCAGTCGACCTCCAGTCGTGGCACTTACCACAGTGCTAGACTCTTGTGGCCATGAAACCTCCGGATGGCCCCACCTCTACGAGACAGACCCTGACTTCTCCGCCACCTATCAAATGTTGGGCACCAACTCAGTGGTTGCTAATTTCCATCTTCAGGACGGGTTGTTGTGTCATCTGGGCCATCTCTGCGTTCCATCAAGCGAGCGTGCGAAGTTGATTTGGGAAGCTCACTATAGTCGGGTGGAAGGACACTTTGGCGTCGAAAAGACAGTGGCAGTGTTGCAGAAACATTTCTACTGGCCGAAACTTCGACATGATGTCGGCAAGTATATCAGGTCCTGCACCGCTTGCGCTATTGCTAAACTGACCACTAAGAAACAGGGCCTATACACCCCTCTTCCTACTCCCGATAGGCCATGGGAATCCATCTCAATGGACTACATGTTGGGCCTCCCGACCACCAAGAGGGGAAACGACTGTGTTTTTGTGGTTGTAGATCGCTTTTCCAAGATGGCGATTCTAGCCGCTTGCAAGAAGAACATCACAGCAGAAGCCACTGCCAAGCTCTTCTTTGAACGAGTATGGGTACATTTTGGGATCCCACAGACCATTATCTCAGACCGTGACAGTCGGTTCCTCAGCTCATTTTGGTCAAGCCTCTGGTCACTACTGGATACCAAGCTCACCAAATCCACTGCCTTCCACCCCCAGACCGATGGACAAACGGAGGTCGTCAACCGGATGGTCGTACATATCCTGCGCATGTACAATTCAACACACCCCCGCACATGGGATGAGAGTCTCCCCTATGTCCAACATAGCTACAACCGAGCCCTGCATAGCTCAACTGGCCACAGCCCCTTTCAGGTGGGGTTGGGATTCCAACCATTGGGCCCCATGGATGTTGCACTTCCCCTTGAGACCACCTCGGTCGACTCGTCCCCAGAAGCTGACAAAGCCACTCGGTTCATTGAACGGATCCAGCATATCCACCAACAGGTTCAGGGTATTCTATAGAAGTCTAATGCCAAGTACAAGCAGCGCCATGATCAACATCGGGTGCCACATAAGTTTCAAGTGGGCGACAAAGTTTGGTTGCATCTGCAGAAAGAACGCCTTACAGGGCCCCATCGAAAGCTTCGCCCACTCCGTTATGGGCCATACACCATCACCAAGGCGGTGGGTGACAATGCTTTTGAGCTCAACATTCCCCCCTTCCTTGGTCCGCATCCAGTCTTCAACGTGGCTCTCCTTCGGCCATATTTTCCACCACTATTAGACACCTCAGAGATAGCAGAGATGTTGACACCAACAGAGCTCAACCCTGACTGCCTACAACAAGCATCCAGTGATCATATTGCAGACACACAGATCAAGGGCACTTGACATCAAAGGATCCAGCTTTATCGAGTTGTCAAAGCAGGGCAGCTCCTGCACCAAGGCAAGTGGCTCACTCGAGGCCAAATTCAGCAGAAATTTCCTCATCTGATGGGGGAACTCAACGCAATGGAGACCATTGCTTCCTAAGGAGGGAGGATTGATCCAGGTGGATATTGGTGGCCACCCACCTTTCCAACTGGCTCAAAACAGTTTTATGGCAATTTTGGTATTGTACTATTTTTAGCAGTTTTTCGGGTCCTAAACTTCCGGGGCCATTTTGAGGCCCTAAATGACCTTTTTTGGCAATTTGGGGGGCCAAATGGTTGCCCCCAGCACACATTTGGTCCTAGTCAAAAGTTGTAAATCTCGGATAGAGCTTTCCAACGGGCTACCGAGCGCCCCAAACGGAGATCGTATGCAAAAGTTACGACCCCGGGAAGTTGATGTACTAACTTACCCAAACGGGGCCCACATGACTTTTGGCGCTTCATCTCCCAGGGTTAGGTTTTTGGATGTCTAGGGTTTTTGACATTCCTGTTTATTGTAAAAGGCCCTGAGAGCCTCATTGTAACCATCTTCTTGCGAAATGAGCGCAGCCGTCACATCTCTTCTCAGAGATAAGCCGCCACCATTCCAGCAAGCTTGTTTCCGCTGCATTTTACAGTTCTAGCTTATTTCCTTATTGAATAGAAAACCAGTTTTACTATATATCTGTTATTTTGTGTTAAGCATCTGATAATAATCTGTATTCATTTCGTTCTGCTCATAAAATCCGGATCATAGATATACTCTCTTGCTAATTAAGATGCTACTTAATTCAATTCTATGTTACATTTGTTGAAAGACATCAGAGACACTATTGATAAGGATTTGGACGCAATCCATATGATGTCATCTCTCTAAAACTATAGTGCATATCATGTGTTAGATTTTGTTCATGGAAGGTTCCTTAGAGTCATTTTTAATAATGCCCCACTTTTGATCAATTATTTTTTCGATGCATTTTTACCATGCCCCAGATGGCAGGGAATTAGTTGCTTGCAACTTCGTTCTTGTTATGATTTACATATAGTTCCTGCAGAGTTTGATTAATCTCACACGGGTGCAATTTTCCAAATATCCAAAGTTTTGGCTATAGTCTAGGGCTGATGTGATAGAGGTTGGGGGTGCCATTTTATACCTGGCATGCGCTGACATCGATTACATTCATAGCAGGGTGGTACACCCCTACAACGCATTTATTATGCGCCCTACATCTCTCTGGAAAGATATGCAGATTGAAGCCTAACAAAAATGTGTTTACCGTCGATCACATTGATAGTAGGGTGGTACACCCGTACTGTGTGCATTTATCATGCACCCTATATCACTCTAGAAAGATCTACAAATTGAGGGTTCTTGTTTCGAATGTCAATCAAACGGGCCATTTATAGTTAACATTGAAGATGTTCATTGTTGTGAAGTACCAGTTAGCACTCGCAGCAGCAAAGGGTGTGAGGAGGCAGTGGCCATGGAAATGGATAGGAAGAGCCATAACAGTAGCAACATCAATACACTACGTGGCAATGTCGTGTTGATTCTTGATTTTGGCTCTTAATATACCCATTTGATTACTCATCGAATGCAACAACTTGTAGTATGTTATGTGTGTATGTGGGAACTTCTCCTCTATTGGCAATAGCACCCCTCAATCCCTCAGTCATCATCTTGTCGAGAAACCCTCACTGCATCCATAAGGAGGGCGCCCCCTCTCTACCTAACAGATTCTTTGACTACGTGTTGGAGAAGGGAATTCATGGTATGGGTATCTGTTATGGCCTGCAACTCATTGTCAAGTTGATGGGGGGTGAGATCAAGCACGCTGAATCCTCGGAGTAAGGGAGAATGGAGGTTTGTATCCACGAGGGGTCGAAGCTCTTTGGAGACATCTCTTTAATCTAATATCAAATTGATATAGTTTGTATGAGGCTAGTGTTGCTTCGTTGTACGATGGGTTGTTTCTGGTGTAATGTTAATGTTCATATGTGTTACATGTCTATTACAGGATATCAATGCCCCTTATCTTGGATTTTTTATTAAAAAAATCGAGTTCTATTTTTTCCTGATCATGAAGTTATATTATTTTCCATATCAATAAACAGATTCATGGTTCCAAGTTCCTCAGAGTAGCTCAAATTGATTCTAATTTTTGGGTTCCCCAACGCATCGATGGAAAGTACCATCTAGTTGAGAAGGCTATGACTCTTTAATATGGTAGCTGGTATATTTGCGTGTCATTCTCCATGCATTTTGCTTGGTAAAGTTCATTGTTATGCTTATATACAGAACTTGTCTTTACTGAGAGGAGTGGGGAAACTAACATGGGTTAAAACTCTGTGTATTCTTCTTATTACACAAGAGCTTTCTGCTATAACTTCAATGGGTATTTTGGCTCATACTCTACTCAATTACTTCATACATTCCAGGTAATTTATTTATGTGTTAACATAGAATATCGATTTCCAGAGAAGATTTTGTCTTCTAACACAAGGTTTTTAATGCATCCATTGAAATATTTCATAGGTTATATATATATAATGTGTGTGTTGGGGGGGTAGAGGGAATTCAAATCACAACATATTCAACATATTCTTGGAGAAATGGGTTAAACTCCATTCCTGGGTTTTATAATGAACGTTTGATTGAGGTCGTCAAACCATGGTTTTAACCCACCAAAATGCATGGTGAGATTTCTCTAGCAACTTAATAAATCCTTTTTTGTTTATATACAGTGAATTTAATAATTCGGCTACACATTTTCACTTGAACTCTTTTTTCGATGCATATATATATAAATTAAATTTATTCGTCGATGACTTCTATGGATGGATGAATCTCTAGTACATTTGACCCACAGAGCTTTTACTTGATTTATGATTCTATAAAGGAATAATGTTCTCCCTAAGTTACATTCCTTTCCTACTCACTTTATGATGTAATTGAAATTTCAGAGCTCCACATTTCCTTTCCCACTTACATTATGATGTAACTGAAATTTTAGAGCTCTAGCTCAACAATTACTTTGTTTTTATAAATTGATGCTAAATATTGAAATCTGAGTTACTCCATAAAGTATTTGCAAAGGTTTTTTGTTTATGCGTATTTTGTTGGATCGACATATTAACAATACTTGTAGGGTTTAAAACCGTAGCTTAAGTTTGTTTTCAAAACCCTAGTTCCATTGATTCAAATTGATGACTTATTTATTTGAATAGATGAAGCTAACATTACCTATGTTTATAAAGTCGTTTCCAGTATAGGTGTAATGCCCCTAGAATGACCATAGGATTTGAGGGCACTTGTCAAGTGACCTGACTAAATAAACTTCAATAAAGTGGTCCTTTGAGTTTGGATGTGTCTTAACGCTTGAGAAAACACATGATGAATTGCTTAATGACCAAAATGATAAACGAAAACAATGAAATGAATTATACTTGTGGAAATGGATACTTTACTTACATTGATGAATAAATGCATGCTCTGCTTAATTATTAGTTGTTTTATGAAATACATGATGTTTATAAACGAATTAGCTTGATTGATAAATCGAAGAGGGAAGGAAGACTGGAAGGGGTTCTAATAGGTAATAACTCCTAGATGTATTATTTCATGCATCAAGCATTATATTTATACAAATTATCTTTGACCTTTGGCATTCATATTCCCACAGGTCCGTAAGAGTTTCCTAGACTCTACGTCTTCCAAAAGGAAGTATTATTTAATTAAAACTTCCCTAAGGATTCTAACATTCCCCCCCTTAATCTGAAGGGGTGTTTGTAATTCCGAGCATGGTTCTAAATCTTTCAAATTTTTCTCGTCCAAGTGCTTTGGTGAAGATATCTGCAGTTTGATCATTAGTGGAACAATGACATAAATGAATTGTCTTGGCCTCTACATGTGTCGAATCAGATGATACTTTGTGTTGATATGTTTTGTTCAATCATGGAATATAGGATTCTTGGCCAACTGGATTGCAGGAGTGTTGTCAATCAAAAGTGGAGTAGAGTATTCTTGTTTCTCCTTCAAATCTTCAAGTATCTTCCTGAGCCACACAATCTCTTTGGTTGCTTATGCAGCTGCTACATATTCTGCCTCTGTTGTTGAATCTGCTGGAACTGATTGTTTGTGTGATCTCCAGGAGATAGCTGTTGATCCAAGACTCATTGTGTATCCAGAAGTGGATTCCCCTGTTTCTTTTTCACCATCGAAATCTGAATCAGAGTACCCAATAAGTCTGAATTCATCCACCTTAGAGTATCTGAGTCCAAAATCTTGAGTCCCTTTCAATTATCTTAGAACTCTCTTTGTTGCAGATTAATGTCCTTCACAAGGTTTGTGCATGAACCGTGAAAGAATGCTAACAACATAAGCAATATCTGGTCTTGTGGTAGTAAGGTAGATAAGGCTTCCTACAAGCTATCGATACTTGGTTGCATCCTCGAGTTCTTTTCCTTCACTTGGTGTGAGCTATAGATTTTGTTCCATTGGAGTTGAGAGCGGATTGCAATCTGTCATCCCAAATTTGTTCAACAATTCTCCAATATAATTTTTATGAGCAATGAAAATGTACTTAGGATGTTGAGTCACTTCAATTCCTAAGTAATCGTGAAGATGTCCCAGATCAGTCATTTCAAATCCTTTCCTTAAGTCTTTCTTTATGGATGTTATATAACTTTCATTGTTCCCTGTCATCAAAAGATCATCCACATATACTATAAGAAACACAATAGATCTTCCAACTTTCTTTACAAATAGTGTTGCATCATCAAGATTGTAATGTCTGAAATTCATCTTTAGAAGATTCTCGGTTAGCTTTTCATACCATGCTCGAGGTGCTTGTTTCAAGCCATACAAGGACTTGACAAGTTTGCATACCTTGTGTTCTTGTCCCTTCACAACAAAACGTTCGGGTTGAGACATGAAGAAATTTTATTTTAGTTCTCCATTCAAGAATGCAGTCTTTACATCCATCTAATGAACTTTCCAACCATTTTGTTCAACTAAGGAAAGTATAGTGCGGATGTTGCCCCATTTTGTTGTGGGAAAGAACGTTTCTTCATAGTCAATTCATTCTTTCTGTGCATAGCCTTTTTCCATGAGCCTTGCGTTATGTTTGTCAAGTGAGCCATCTGATTTGTATTTGTTCTTGTACACCCACTTGCTTCCAATTGGTTTGGTTCTAACTGGAGGATCAACCAGCTTCCAGGTTCCATTCTTTATGAGTGCATCATACTCATTTTGCATGGCTTCTTTCCACTCATCACGAGTAGTAGCCTCTTCAAAGGAATTTGGTTCAATGTTAGCAGAAAAATCCATTTCACAATCAAATGAGACATCCATGTCATCACCTGAGTTCTCTGCATTTCCTCCATCTTCTTGTCGAGTTGAGCTTCTTGTTCCTATCTTTCCTACTTCATTTGCGCGAACACTTCCAAGTGTCTTTGCGGCCCATTTTGGAATCTTCCTTGATGGTCCAGGTTGATCAGTTGGTGGTGCATTATTCTCTTCTAGGTTCAATCTTCCAATCCTCTCAATTACATCATCCAGATGAGTCTCTTGTTCAGTTGAAGTGGCAGGAACTTCTTCTTCATGATTCTATTCGTGAGGGGTTGTTGGTGCTGCTTCAAATGGAAATTCCATGGATTGATCCAAGATAGGGATCCCCCCTTCAATATGTGGAATTTCATTATCACATTCATAATATGTCTTTAGATGAGAAAACCTCTCCAGACGATCAAGTTGTCTTTCAATAGACTTGTCATTTTTATTAGTTTCAAGAAAAATGACGTCTCTAGAAATAACAAGCTTTTTGTTTACCTCATCATAAAGATGATATGCCTTGGACATTTCTGAGTACCCCAAGAAAATACATCTTATGCTTCTAGCACCAAGATTGTTTCTTTTCTCCTTTGGTATTAAGGCATAGCAGGTGGAACCAAAAATTCTGAGATGCCTAATCGAAGGAAGGTGGCCAAACCACATTTCATGTGGAGTCTTATCTTCTAGAACATGAGAAGGAATTCTATTTCCCAAATATTTTGCGCATAGGACTGCATCACCCCAAAACATTAGCTTCACAGTCTTGAAAAACATCATTGATCGTGTTGTATTCATTAAGGTTCTATTCATCCTTTCTACTACACCGTTTTGTTGGGGATTGTAGGGAACTGTAGTTTGATGTGTAATTCCATGTTTGCAAAGATAGTCTTCAAATGCCTTAGATGTATATTCTTTAGCATTATCATATCTAAATGTACCAATATGTACTTGTGCTTGATTTTCTATCAATGCATGAAACTTCTTGAAAGTTTGAAATGCTTCAGATTTTGTTTTCAACAAATACACCAAACACAATCTAATATAATCATCAACAAATGTCATAATGTACCTATTACCATTTGCAGAAGGAATAGGCATGGGGCCACATAAGTCGGAATGAACCAGTTCTAACTTTCTACATGCTCTGAATTTAGACTCTGGAAATGGTTGCTTACTATGTTTTCCTAGTATGCATGCATCGCATTTGTTCCTTTGCTTAGGAATAGTGGGAAAACCAAATACACCATTCTTTCTTAACAATCTAAGACTTTTATAATCCAGATGACCAAATCTAGCATGCCATAATAAATTGGATGACATATTACCTTCTTCATGCTGAGAGATATAAACAAAGTTTTGAATTCTTGCAGAAGAGCCTCTCAACTTTAATAGTTTTCCATCTTCATAACTAGTCATGATGACCTTGTTGTCAAAGGTTTTTCATATCTCCACAATCCCATCAAATTTGTGGATGGAATGGCCTTGCTGTCGAATATGCACCAAGGACAACAAGCTTCTTTGCAACTAAGGAAGATAGAGAACATTATTTAATATGAAAGCAGGGAATCCAGGCAACTTTAGCCTGATTGAGCCAATTCATTGTGGTTTGAGGCTAGATTTATCTGCAAAATATACTATGCCATTCGCAATGTCATTCAGTTCTACAAAGCAATATTTTCTAAAATTCATATGAGATGTTGCACCAATATCAAGCAACCAACAATCTTTGTAAGGTGAAAGAGAAGTCATTTCATTAATTCCAAGATTACAATGTGCAACAATACAATGAGTAGAATCAGGGGTTTTACCACCCTCTTGGTTGTTATTCTTATCTTCTTTATTCTGTCTACCTTTGATGGAGTTCCAAGATGCCCAGCACTGATCTGTTTCATGTCCATTCTTTCTACAGTGTGTGCACTTCACATCTAATCTTTTTCTTGAGTTGTTTCTTCTTGCTCTTCCTCTGAAATTTCTTCTTCCTCTGCCTCTTTTCCTGCTATCTCCCCTGAAAGAGTCTTTAGTCTTGTTCTTTGATTTCTGAGCAAATCAAAGAGATTCTATATTACTTTCACTTGTCTTCTTCCCAAAAGCTTTCTCTCTGTCTGCAATCTTTTCTACTAGAACTTCAAAGGTGAGGTCTTTGAACTTAGGATGTATTATTTCACGCATCAAGCATTATATTTATATAAATTATCTCTGACCTTTGGCATTCATATTCCCACACGACCGTTAGAGTTTCCTAGACTCTACGTCTTCCAAAACGGAAGTATTATTTATTTACAATTTCCCTAAGGATTCTAACAAGTTCAAACATACACTATTATCATAATTACACATCTACTATTTGTAGATGATGTGCTCCTGTTTGGAAATAGCTCTGTAGGTGAATGAAAGGTATAAAAGGAAATTCTTGATGCCTTTTGTGATGCTACAGGTATGGCAACTAGTGAAACAAAATCTTGTTTTCTGGAGAATGGAATTGAAGACGATATTAAATTGAAATTGGTCACTTGTTTCCATTTCATTCATCTTTCTTGGATTTGGTAATGAAATATCTAGGTTATTTTTTGAATCCTAATAATTATATGGTTGAGGATTGGTTGTGGATTCTGAAAAAAGGGTGGAAAAAGGATAGGAAACTGGTGTTATAAATGGCTTTCTTTGGGTGGTAGATATATTCTGGTGAAGTAAGTCCTTGAGAATATTATAGTTTACTGGTTTTCATTGGCCGAGATTCCAAAATCTATTTTGGATAAGATTAGGAAAAGAGTTTTCAGTTTTCTTTGGACCGGTAATAAAAAAAAGGAATCCATTTAATGAAAAGGCTAGCCATGCCAAAGAAAATTGGTGTATGGGGTATAAAAAAAATATAATTCCACTTTGGTCAAGAACTTCTTGCAAAAAGCCTCTAGAGGAGCTTATTCTCAGCATGTTTGTGGAGTATGGTTATAAAAATCAAATATTTGGAGCAAAGGATAGTTATGGACTGGATTAGATCGAATAATAAGAGTGCAAAAGGGGTTTCAAACTTTTGGAATTGTTTGCTCAGTTATTTCCATATATTAGGGGATTGGTTGGCATGGAAACCAGGGAATGGGAAGCATATTAGAGTGGGGAATATCTGATCATTTGTGGTCTTATTCAATACAAACTATCCTTAGATCTTGTACATTATCTTCGATCCAATGGTATTTGGTTTTTAGCACAAGTGGGAGTAATGGAAACTAGTAGTGGGGGTTGGAAGAGATGGAAACACGCAAATAAGATGGGGTTTTAGGGGGCTATGGAAGATGAATGGAACAATTATGTTAAATTTTGAGCATTAATTCACAATACTCTTGGATCTTTACTGAGAGAATAACATATACAATATATCAATGCATAACAATCACAATAAGCATGACAAGCATCACAAGAATCAAAAGCATGAGAGACAAGAGACACAGAGTTTCCGTGGGGAAAACCCTAAGGTGAAAAACCCCACAACTTCCTCAGAGATAGAGAGAGCAATGGCTCAACCAAAGTACAACCAAAATACACTGAGATAGTCTCCTAGTAGCAGATGATCCTCCTCCTCACTAGTGCGCCACTTTTTGAGTGAGAGAGATATGACCTTTCGAATGATCTAAATAGAGATCTCCTGATCTCTATTTATACTAACCTGTTTTCCCAGTGACCTTATGGGGCCGACTTGTCTAGCTAGGTACATCCAAAATATAATATATATTTCAGGGCCGACCCCACACATGGTGGTCTAATAACCCATCGGCAAGTACACACACTTGCGACACTTGTCAATCCACATGACGACACTTCCTTATAGAGGAATAACACATCTCTAATAAGGGTACAATAAATATATATGAAATACATAGATGAAATACATTCCGAAGTTACATATACATCAACACTCCCTCTTAACTAGGAAGGTATTTCTCGACACAGATCTGCTAGACAAGTCTTCTTCTCGGGATCATCGTCATTGATGCATCGTCATCATCATCGTCACTGCTGCTGCTATCTCAACCAATCTCTGACTCTACTCATCATAGGAAGTTCTACATAGCCAGTCCTTTTTCATACTGGATGTAGGCCCACCACTTGCAGGTCTTCATCATCACTGGCCATACTGTGGAAATCTCAGGACTTATTACGTGCGTCACAAAACCTTAAAAGAGTCTCTTGACTAACAAGAACCCTAAAGAGCACCTGAGGCCTTTTTCATCCTGTCCAGATCTCTAGGACTTATTACATGTGACCCCACCACAAAACCTCGAAAGAGAATCCCAGGATTGATTACGAGCACAAGGATCAACCTATCGGATCTCCCAGGGCACAAATTACATGTGGTCATGGAAAAACCTCAAAAGAGCATCCCAGGACTGATTACGAGCACACGACTCAACCTATCGGATCTCCCAGGGCACAAATTACATGCCATAGGACAAAAACTCGAAAGAGCATCTGCCAGATATCCCAGGGCACAAATTACATGCCATAGGCAAAACCTCGAAAGACTATCTGCAGATCTCACAGGGCACAAATTATATGTCCTCCCAAACAAAACCTCGAAAGAGCATTTGCCAGATATCCTAGGGTACAAATTACATGCCATAGGAAAAACCTCGAAAGACTATCTGCAAATCTCCCAGGGCACAAATTACATGCTTATCTGCACAAACTGTTCCACGGCCACAGAGTATCAACCTGATACTCACCATACATCATCTTGATGTACACATGATCATCCTGATCATACAATGCATCTACCTGATGCATACCAAGTATTTACCTGATACATATCAACATACATGATCCACCTGATCATACAATGTATCCACCTGATACAAATACAAATACATGATATATATCACCATACATGATCTACCTGATCAGACAATGTATCCACCTGATACATATACAGATACATGGTCCAAGCATCCAACATGATGCATATACAAAATACATACACATGATCCAACCGATCATATCCAGCATCCAACATGATGCATACATACATATAAATGATCCAACTGATCATATCCATCATCCAACATGATGCATACATACATATAAATGATCCAACTGATCATACAAAGCAGAAACTAGAACATCATCCTGATGCTCATCATCCAGCGCTTACATCCACAGCCATGTGAAGGATCCTCCTTCCAACATGCTTGGAATGGCTTCAGCAAATGTGTCCATCACTTCTTCCTCGAAGTGTCATCAATCTGAAGAACACCAAGCCTCTCCCTGAAGTACTCCAACTTCACCCTGGCTAGTGGCTTCGTCAACACATCTGCAATCTGCTCGTCCGTCACAACATACAGGAGCTTCACAGCTCCTCTCTACACCATATCCCTGATATAGTGATATTTGATCTCTATGTGTTTCGACCTGTCATGAAACACTGGGTTCTTAGACAGCTTCACACAACTCTGGTTATCGCAGAATATACCAGTAGCCTCCAATGGGAGATCAAATAACTCAGACAGTAGCTTCCGTAGTCATACTGCCTCACAACTAGTTGAACATGCTGCAACATACTCTGCCTTAGCTGTACTCAGTGCTACGCAGGACTGCTTCCTGCTAAACCAAGAGATCACACCTGATCCCATACTGAAGCAGCACCCAGATGTGCTCTTCCTATTTGCAGCACTGCCAACCCAATCTGAATCAACATAACCCTGTAGGTTAAACTTTTGATTCGCTTCATACTTGAGCCCATAATCCACTGTACCCTTCAGGTACCTCAGAACATGCTTTATACCAACCAGATGAACACTCCTCGGATCTGTCAGGAACTGACTCAATGTGTTCACCGCAAAGAAAATATCTGGTCTCGTGTTTGTCAGGTACATCAAGGACCCAATCATCTGCCGATACATAGAGACATCAACCGACTCAGATGAAGCATCACATAGAAGCTTCGGATTCGATGCCATAGGTGTGGCCATGGCCTTGCAATCCATCATCCCGAATCTCTTCAGGATATCTATTGTGTACTTCCCTTGACCAAGGAAGATCCCACCTGCACTCTACCACACCTCCATACCTAGAAAATAATGCATCATTCCCAAATCTTTCATATCGAAC
The DNA here is from genome assembly GCA_027924585.1 of Larix kaempferi. NCBI lineage: Eukaryota > Viridiplantae > Streptophyta > Pinopsida > Pinales > Pinaceae > Larix > Larix kaempferi. The sequence goes on along the minus strand of BSBM01001504.1, from coordinate 644,733 downwards.
TCAGCAGCAAGCTTCCTCTTTGTATCACACCAAGTTCTGGGAGCTTGCTACAAGCCATACAAGGCTTTCTTCAATCTGCACACATGTGACTCCCTGTCAGGTCTTGGGACTGCATCCCAAACATCTTCTTCATGATCGACGGATCATGGCATTCCATTTCTTCATCCCAGATCCCGGGAACTTCAATATCTTCAATAGATAACTTTGTTGCTAGAACAAATGTTGTAGTCCTTTTGTAGGTGAAGATATACGGTCTTTCCTACAAAACAAGTTAAATTGCATGATTAGAAACATCTCATAATTTTCAGAACAAATTCTTTACACATAAAGAAATATGTCATGCAGTTATCTTAGCCAATGCTTCAATACAACATTTATCCATGTTCCACAACTTTCTAGATGCCTTCCAGTCTCTACTAGAACATTGTTAAGAGTTTGCACTACTCCCAACATGTCAACAAAGAGGTTTCATTCTAGATAAGTAGCACTGGAATGTTGTACAGTTCCATAGGCCACTTATCCATCACATGCATATTAGTAGTATACTGTTCATTAATGCAATCATTCTAATATGCACAATACATCTCCTAAGTCTAGGAACATAAGCATAATATTATACAAACAAAATAGGCAAGAAATGATAATTGAAATACTTATCTTTGTTTGTTTGTTGGGTGGACTCCCTCTGAGTCTTTGCTTCCTGGCAGGAGTTGTTGAAGTAGCTTCTTCTACACCTTTCTGTTGTGGAATGTAGGAAGATGGTCAACTCCCTCTGAAAATATGCATCCTTGCAGGAGCTGCTGGAGTGTGCTCCCTCTTGATCTTTGCTTCCTGGATTACCTGTCCTTGAACTTATATTCATCCTTGCTGACATCAATATTCTTGAACCCTAGAAAGTATATTATGTAAGCCTTCGAGCTTTCACTGTAACCGACAAAGATACCCTTCTTTCCTGAAGGATCTAGTTTAGTCCTCTTTTCCTTTGGGACATGAGTGTATACTGGACAACCAAATATTCTGAGATGGCTGACTTCAAGTTTCTTACCAGAAAATATTTCTTCTGGTGTCTTGTTGTCCAATATCTTGTGGGGTGTTCTGTTCTACACATACACAGTTGTTCTAGCTGCTTCTTCCCATAGATGCATAGGTAGATCCTGGTCATGCAGCATTGCCCTTGCTGCTTCCATGATTTTTCTATTCATCCTTTCTGCAACTCCATTCTATTGAGGATTGTAAGGAGCAATCAACTCCCTCTTAATCCCTGAATCACTACAAAGCTTCTTGAAGTCACCTGAGGTGAATTCTCCACCATTGTCGGATCTGAATGTTTTGATCTTCTTGTCAGTTTGATTCTCCATCAAGGTTTTGAATTCCTTGAACTTATCAAACACCTCATCTTTGTTCTTCAAGAAGTATACCCAAGTTTTCCTGGAGAAGTCATCAATAAATGAGACATAGTAAACATACCCACTCAGAGAATTGGATGACATAGGACCACATACATCTGAGTGGATGATTTCCAGGATGTCTTTTGCCTTGCTTTCACTACTTGGGAAAGCCTTCTTAATGTTCTTACCTTTTGCACATCCTTTGCAAACACCTTCATGTTTGGTCTTGATTTCAGGAAGACCCTCTACAGCCTTGCTTGCAATTGGAAGTGCCCTATAGTGCATATGAGCAAGTCTTCTATGCCAAAGTTCACTTGGCTCCATGGATTCATGTACCATGGCATGTTCAGGTTGTCCATTCAATTTATACAAACCTCCCTCTTGCTCTCCAATCACTACTGCATCATCTATGTTCTTTCCCTTTGGCCACATTAGGACTTGGCCATCCACAAATGCAACCCTCATACCTTTTGCATCCAATGCAGAGATGGAGAGTAAGTTCTTCTTGAGCCTAGGTACATAAAGGACTTCTTTCATCTTCAAAGATTTTCCAGAATCTAGGTTGTAGGAGGCTTCACCACTTCCTTTGATTGGGTATTGATAATCATCCCCAAGTTTCACCTTATGGGGTGATTCATGTTCAGATAGATTCATAAAAGATTCCTTAAACCCAGTCATGTGTTTGGAAGCCCCACTGTCAATCAACCAATCATTACAACCATGGGAGATAGTACCCGTGAGAGCAGAAATTAGAACATATTCTTCTTCACTTGATGAGTCATCATCACTATCACTTTCTGCCCTAGCCTTCTTCTTTGGGGGTTCATCATCTTCGGAAGCATGAGCATGATATCTTCTTTTGTTATTCTTCTTCTTTTTGTTGAAGTTGTTGTTGTTGTCTTTCTTCTTCTTGGGACAATCTGAAGCAAAGTGTCCCTTCTCATTGCAATTGAAGCATCTAAGATCTTTCTTATCTTTGTGATAATGGTGGTGTGAGAATCTCCTGTTATGAGATGATTCCTTCTTGGACTTGCCTTTCCCGGCATGTGCTATGAGAGCTTGATCTTTATTTCCCATCTTTTCTTCTCGGGCCACAAGCCCAGCTTCTTCTTGAGAGCATTCTTCCCGCAATCTGTTGAAGGAGATCAACTTCTTCCTTACACAAATTCCTTGAATAAAGGAATCCCATGACCTAGGTAGGCCATTTAGAGTGGTCATCAACACTTCACCATTCTCCACCATTTCATCCACTGCTTCTAGTTGTTCCTTGATCTGGAAGACCCTTGAAAAATAAGATTGAGTGGTTTCTCCATTCTGAAACTTTACTCCTTTCAATTGGTTCCGCAGGGTCATCTTCCGATTTATGTTCTTCCCTTCAAATAGCTTGGTCAAAGAGTCAAACATCTCCTTGGGTGTCTTTAGAGAAGACACATGGGGTATGAGATGGTCTTTGATAGAATCAGAAATGATTCTCTTTGCCTTGACCAAGTTTTTCTTATGCAATACCTTATCCTCTTCATCCTCTGGGATAGGGATGTCTTCTTTTACATATGAGTCCAACTCATTTTCTTCTAGGATTAACCCAATCCTATACTTCCAAACTCGGAAGTTATCAGCTCCTTCAAGCTTATCCTCAAGCTTGGTGTGGCGAGACATCTTAAAGAGTACTTCAAATGAAATATAAAAGATTTAGGTCTTACCACTTGAAATGCTGAAAACTAGATCTGGTCTTGGATTAGGGTTTGTCGAAAAAACCCTAAAAATTCAAAATGTGAATTTAAATTTTCTGAAAGGATAGAAAGATGTGCCTTGATGAGCTGATCAGCCTAGTGTATTCAGAATTTGAGATCAACAAAGCTTTACCCTTCAGATTTTCCTTTTTGTCCTCCCAGGTTCACTAGGAAGAGCCCTGAATTAGGGTTTGAGTTTCCTGGAGATCTACCTAGCCAAAAATATCGATCCAAAGCTCTAAACTTCGATTTTTGGAAGGAGCTTCCAGCTATGTCTTCAGATTTCAGAAATTCCTATTTTTGTGGAAACCCTAATTTTTAGGGTCAAATCTGAAAATGCTCAGAATTGAATTCTGATTGGACAGATAGATTTTCCTTGATGAGTAGAGTCAATATACTATACTGCTTTTCCAAAACCTGGGGAGAGAAACCCAATAAACCAAAAACTCAAGTTTCCGTCACTGCAGAATGTCTTCTTCTCAAGTTAACTCTGATACCATGTTAAATTTTGAGCATTAATTCACAATACTCTTGGATCTTTACCGAGAGAATAACATATACAGTATATCAATGCATAACAATCACAATAAGCATCACAAGCATCACAAGAATCAAAAGCATGAGAGACAAGAGACACAGATTTTCCGTGGGGAAAACCCTAAGGTGAAAAACTCCACAACTTCCTCAGAGATAGAGAGAGCAATGGCTCAACCAAAGTACAACCAAAATACACTGAGATAGTCTCCTAGTAGCAGATGATCCTCCTCCTCACTAGTGTGCCACTTTTGAGTGAGAGAGATATGACCTTCCGAATGATCTAAATAGAGATCTCCTGATCTCTATTTATACTAACCTGTTTGCCCAGTGACCTTATGGGGCCGACTTGTCTAGCTAGGTACATCCACAATATAATATATATTTCAGGGCCGACCCCACACATGGTGGTCTAATAACCCATCGGCAAGTACACACACTTGCGGCACTTGTCAATCCACATGATGACACTTCCTTATAGAGGAATAACACATCTCTAATAAGGGTACAATAAATATATATGAAATACATTCCGAAGTTACATATACATCAACAAATTACATCTTTGGTATTCATTGAGGATCATAAGTTACATTCCGAAGTTACATATACATCAACAAATTACATTCCGAAGTTACATATACATCAACAAATTACATTTCAATAGCCATAGCATGTTCCCTTTTAGGTACTCCTTGAGAATCAACATAAGTATCAGGATCATAAGTTTCAAGAACATGTGCCATTAATACATTCCGAAGTTACATATACATCAACAAATTACATTTCAATAGCCATAGCATGTTCCCTTTTAGGTACTCCTTGAGAATCAACATAAGTATCAGGATCATAAGTTTCAAGAACATGTGCCATTAATGCAATAATGCCATGTTGTTTCTGACTGTGGGTCTATTAACCAATACTAGCATCTCCAGTATCAGGTCCAACAACTTCAATAGTTTTAGAAACCCACCAAGGTACAACAGTGGTTCAAATCAGTCATGATTAGTCAAATGAGCAAGCGTTTTGAAAATCTCAGTCAAGACGGAATGTGTTGGAATATATTCATTATATTCCTTGGAAGGTAATAATGTCTTTGTATTATGTCGGAATTTATCCGCAATCTTATGTAAAAGGGTAATACATTATATCCCATATTCATTATGGTAAAGTATTCTATTATTATCCATTATTATATAAAGAGATGTTATTATGGAGAATTATATTATCCCACATGCAATATGTGAGAGTAATTCCTCCACATCTCTTGGTATATAATAAGTTCAAGGGAATCACATCACCAATTACAATGACATAGTGAACCTCATGTGATACTATTACAACACATTGTATTTTGCTCACAAGCTCTCTGCTATATTGCATTGGGGTTATTTGTAGTTGCTCTCTTGTAAGATTGAAGGATATTTCTGGAGATAATAGAAGACAACCTTCCCATGGACGTAGCCCAATTGGGTGAACCACGTATATCTGGTGTATTCTTTTTGTTGGCACGGGATAGATCCGCAGGAAGTGAGGAAGCCGACAGGTGCGAAAGGGTCATTCCGCGGAAGAAGGACCCTTCACGGCATTTGCGGAAGCATAAGAATTGTTATATTAGTTGATTTGGTCATGTGGACCATTTTGTAATAAGATAAAAGCATATAAATAGAGTAGGATTGTAAGCCTAAGGGCATCAAAGTTTTGGATGATCATCCTATATTTTGGGTTCATTTTATATCTGCAGTATGATGTCTTGACTATTTCTGGGAGGTTTATTCCGCAGGTTTGGTGAATGAATGGAGATGTTCGGTTATGGTGTTATCTTTGTCTTTAATCTTCTGCAATGATGAATGAGACTTATGTGAATGTTTACTTTGGTTGATGCGAATATGTTGTAATTCTAATAAGTATGTTAAATAAGCTGTTTTGAATGGTTATTGAACTCTGCAAATGATAAGTTAATAGTATATTATGAATGTTATAATATCTGGTTAGTGCGAAGGTAATAAGTGCATATCCTCTACACAACTACGAAAACTTGGTTCCAGCAACCCCCTTATCCATCTCAGGTGAGACTACACTTGCTCTGCAAGTGTTGCTGGGAAGGGTCACACCTTTCCGGGCTGGTGCATAAGGGAGTTTGGGTTGATAGTTTGTTGGCGACAGTACGAAGTGAACCCTTGTCGATAGACATTGCGTCAACAAATGGTTCCGTTGTCGGGACCTTAAAAAATAAGAGAAGAGGATATGTTGTGGTACCCAACAAAACTAGAGATCCAAGAGTGGTTCGACAAGAAGACGGAGGAATTCACAGAAAGCGAGAAGCGAGATCCCAAACAAACATCGACCAGTTGGCTAGAGAGATACATCTACTCAAACATCCACGAAATATTCTTCTGTGAATTACCGGTGTTGTTGCATGAGTGGCTAGCACAGCTGACGTTCCAAAAGAACCACTGTCAGAAGATTGAACCCGATTATTGGACTCCAAAGTTGGTGCAACAGCTGAAACAAGTCAATAATAAAGTATCATGAGTTGTTGATTTTTGGGTAGACAGTATCCTTGAAGGGTACATAACTGAGTTCGCGGTAGATACTATCAAGTCGTATAGCGACGCCGAAATAAACTTCTTCAGGGGGCCAAGAGGAAGATTTTTGTCATCATTAAAACTGTGGATTAAAATGCTTGTTTGCGAAAAAGGGATATTGAGGATGTCTTCTGACGAGTAGAAGAATAAGTGTGCGAGGGTGAAGGTATTGCGTAAATGCAAGTCTGACGGAAAGATGTAGTAGATGGACATGAGCGACGACGAATTTGGAAGGGAAGCTGACGAAGAGTGTGGTACCTTGAGCAGTGGAGAAATATTCTGGCGTCCTAAGAAGAAGAGTAGGACTAAGAGAGAGTCTCCTGAGAGGACTAGAACAGAGAACTACGAAACAGGACCACAAGGGAGGAAGCGACCATATTGCGAAGGAAACGTCGACTAGGCTACCCTAGAGGCAGAAGAAGGTCATATTGTAAGTTACCACGTACCTTCGACCCCGCACACTTCTCTGAATTTTATAGGAAGGAATCCAAATAACTCGCGGAGTTTCCCTACGTGCAACGACAAGAGTAGCGCTTCAGTAAATAACAATACTAGCAACGTTCGGATGGTAGACGAGGCAAAGATGCCCACATTTCAAGGGAATGAGACCGAGGATCCCAAACAGTATTGGTTTATATGCGAAGCAGTCTAGACCGTGAAGCAGGTTCAGGATGATGCTATAAAGATGGGACAGCTAGTGACGACCGTTAGGGGTCAGGCGTTAGATTGGTACATGAAGTTTGTAAAGGTTCCAGTGGGAACAATAGCTAAAACATTGGCGGAGGTTAGAACGACAATGATTGACGAATTTAAAAAACCAAAATCTAAGTCACAATACGTCACTGAGCTTAAGAAAATTAAGCAATTCCTGAATGAGTCGGTGTGGGAATTCGATCAGTGGTACAAGACACTGATAGCGAAAGTGAGCTTTCCAATAAATGAGCTGCAACATAAATAATGGTTCATTGCAGGACTGGTACCACATATATGAGGGCCGTTGATGCAACAAAAAGTCACAACACAGGTAGAAGCATTAGAAATCATGATGAAGCTGGAGGCTTCACCAATTGGAAAAGCAAGGATGGGAATGGACAGAGTGCAGGAACAGTTGGCCAACTTAACACTGCAATTGGAAAATATCAAGAAGGGCAAGGAAACCCGCGGAGACGTATGGTGCATCAGATGCAGAAATGAGGGGCACCATAAGGACAACTGCCCAAAATTTTGTGAGTATTTGCAGTCGGGGCACCAAACCCCCTTCGTCAAGGAGGCATGCCATGGTGTACTGTCTTTCAAAGCAGAGGGCATCGACCATAAAAATGTGTATACTTGCAAAAAATGGTATCAAAGCCAGCGAACTTATACTGTAAGTTTTGCCACTCAGTTGACCATGATGAGAAGGACTGCAGGGCCTATGACCTACTGCAAGATCGAACGGTTGACACATGTTTTATGAAGGTAGAAGAGCCGCCGGCAGTGTAGCAGCAATCGCAGTACAATCATCCGCAGTTTAACCAATCGCAGCAATATGACCAGGGGAAATACGGGAAGCCGCAGTATGGCCACCTGCAGTATCCACCACCGTCGTATGTGAAACAACAGTATCAGCAGTCGCAGTACGGGAAATCACAGTATCAACCTTATGGACCACCACGCGGAGGGTTCAGGGGAGAATTCCATGGAGGTCGGGGTATCGATATGGGACGTGGAGGAGCTACTAGATGAGGAAGAGGTCCAATCATTTGTTACAATTGCAGACAACAGGGGCACTACCAATGAGATTTTCCAAACCCTGCGCCACAGTGTACATACTGAAGTGCTGTAGATCATAGTATAGAAGACTACCCTCAGCTTATTGCAAAATAGAAAACTAAGCAGAACCAGAATAATCCGAATCCGCCACCTACTGTACAGATGATTTCGACAGAAGCTAGGGGTAACCATGCAACGGTTGGGATAGTGACACAAGGAGGAATGGTGACTAGGATCGATAAGCCACATACCAATGTCAGACCAACATAGACACAGCGAAAGCAGGTCAACACTGGCGCAGAAGTAGAAAAGGACATCTTTTTGAAAGCACAGAATGCAATGAGGAATAGGAGATGGGTATCCCTCGAAGAAGAAATCTATGACATGCCACTGACATTCGACACAACGAAGTCGCGAAGGAAGGAAAGCACTCTAAAAGCCTTCTTGGGAAGCTACCTGGATTTGGAAAAGGACCCAGATGTCTTGGAAGAAATCGCTAGTCTAGTACAATGAAGAGGAGGCGCACAACTAGAACAGAGAGTCAATCGCATACATAAAAGAAAGACGGGCAGGGAGATGCGGATGTCGGCACAGATCGAAGAATTTGATGTCGACTCCATCATTTTGGATTTGGGTTCAGACGTGAATATCTTGACTAAACAGACATGGGAGAGAATGGGAAAGCCGCATATGACATGGTTACTAGTACACCTGCGACTGGCGAACCAGAGCAAGGTCACCCCGCTCAGATGAGTATGTCAACTTTCGGTTGAAATTGAAGGGATCATAACATATGCGGATTTCGATGTCATTGAGATTGTGAATAACACCAACCCCTATCCGGTACTAATGGGGATAGACTGGGATATGGAGAATCAAGCAATTATCAACTTTAAGAAAAGGATAATGTCATCCGAGAATCAAGAAATGAGAGTCATCCCGCTGAAGGATTGCGCTATACAGAGCCATCCAAAGACGAGTTTATAGAAGGATGGGACAACTTGTATAACATTTCTGAGGATTATGTTAACCCCACCACAAATGGAGAATTAGGATGGCGCAGTGACAACTCGGCATCTTCTGATTCAGATGAGGCCCTTGAAGATTGGCAGAACCGAATGCATGAAGTGTTCTTTCGAAGATGTGCACAGATAACACAGTCCCTGCAAAGGGTAGCCACAGAGAAATATGTGTTACCCACCTATGAGGGATTGCCCAATTTGGACACATTTCTTGTAGAATTTGAGGAAAAAGTGGCGGAACCACAACGTCTCCTGGCCCTGGAGGAATCCCTGAAGGCTACTCCTGCACGATGGTGGGAAGCACATAAATCAAAAATTACATCCTAGCCACTATGTCGACAACTCATGGAGGTCCAGTTCAGTGAAGCGATGGAAAACGACCAGACGCAATACAACAGACGAGGAGACCCAAAGGCGCATATGAATGCCTGTCAACATCAATGGGGAGAAAAAGCATGACAGGAGTGGGTACATGCATTCATACACACGTTGGATGAGGTACCGCGGAGCTGGTATGTCACAGCAGAACAAGGACGTGGGACGAAATCTTAGGAACAACTTACCATTGGCTTCAACTAAACATTCTCATTCTCAGATGAAAATCCCTTAATCCACACTGTGCTACAGGAGAGCTGCAGGAAGATATTTGAAGCGGTACCAACCGGACAACCAATGGAATTCCAATGGACTGGGACACCATAAATTATGATGGAGTGTTACAATGTCACTAGAGAGCCCGAAGATGACGATGACCCCAGGGCTACATATGTACCAAAATCAAACGGGCAGTCACAGCGTTGTGGCACCAGATATACCGTCGGACAAATTTCAACAACCATTAAAGATCAAGAAGGTAAACATTGGGTCAAAGGATAACCCAAAATCCGTGAGCATTGGTGACTACTGGGACGAGTTGACCATTGCGAAAGTGACTGACCTATTACACGAGTTTCAGGATTTGTTTCCAACGAAATTCTTAGAGATGAAGGGAATTTCTGGAGACTTAGGGGAAATGAGGATCCCTCTGAAACCTGATGCAAAGCCAGTTAAGCAACAACCATATCAATTGAATCCAAGATACAAGGAACGAGTGCAAGCCGAACTCGAAAGAATGCTAGAGGCAGGCATTATAGAACTAGTGGAGGAATCAGAATGGATCAGTGCAATGGTTGTCCAGGACAAGAAAACAAGCGAAGTACGAATATGTGTCGACCTAAGAAAACTAAATGATGCCTGCCTACACGACCCGTTCCTGACCCTATTCAAGGATGAGATGCTCAAAGGAGTAGGAGGTCAGGAAATATATTCCTTTACGGACATATTTTCTGGCTACCACCAAATCAAGATTGTGAAAGAAGATCGGCAAAATACTACATTTGTCACAAAGTGGGGATGCTTTCAACACACACTGATGCCATTTGGATTAAAAAATGCTCCCGCAATCTTTTCTAGAATAATGGTAGAGGCATTCAAAGATTACATCCATAAGTTCCTCGTTGTCTACATGGATGATTGGACGGTATATGGGTTAGTTAAAGATCATGTTGCGAACTTAAGACTCATGCTAGAACGATGTCGACAGCACCAAATTTCCCTGAACCTCAAGAAGTGCATATTTTGTGCTCCATTCGGCATACTGTTAGGACACATTGTCTGCAGAGAAGGAATGTTGGTAGATCCGGCTAAGATTGCCATCATTGTCGACCTCCCACTACCAACAATAGCCAAGCAACTACGCGCGACATTGGGACACACAGGTTATTACAGGAAATTCATTCGAGGATATGCAGCTATCACAGCACCCATGGAGAAGTTACTGAAGAAAGATGTTAAGTTTGAATGGACCAAGGAATGTCAAAAAAGCTTGGACATATTGAAACAGAAGATGGTCGAAGCGCCAATTCTCACATTTCCAGATTGGACGAAGCCATTTCACGTACATGTCGATTCATCATCAGTCACCCTTGGCGTCATCTTTGCCCAACCATAAACTCGCGACATTGACCACCTGATAGCATTCGCAAGTAGAAAATTGTCTACTGCGGAGAAGGACTATACGACCACCGAGCGGGAAGGGTTAGCAATGGTCTATGCTTTGCAAAAATTTCGGCATTACCTTTTACGGGGCCACTTCAAGATGTTCACAGATCATTCCACGCTAAAATACTTGGTGAACAAGCCTGTGTTGGGGGGGAAGATCTATCGCTGGCTATTACTGTTTCAGGAGTTTGATTTTGAGATTATCGTAAAGCCGGGACGTTTAAACGCGGTACCTAATCATCTCTCACGGATAGAATTAGGAGAGGAACCAAGGAGCATCGATGAAGGATTGTCGGACGCTCAGTTTTTTAGGGTTGGCATGGTTGATAACCACTATGAACAAATCATTCAATTTTTGGTGACAGGGGAGGCACCGACCGAGTTCACTACTAGCCAAAAGAAGTAGTTAGTTGTCCAAGCCGCATATTTCCAGCTAATCGCAGGATAATTATATAAAATGGGCACAGATGAGATTCTGCGACTATACGTCCTTTCGCACAAACAAGAACGGATTCTATCGGAAGCACATGATGGAATAGCTGGGGGACATTATGGTGGATGAGCCACTGCGAGAAAGATCCTTCGAGTAGGGCTATGGTGAAAAACTTTGCATACAGATGCCACAGACTATGCTAAGAGCTGCGATGTATGCCAACGAACCGGGAATCCCTCACGTCGAGACGAAATGCCACTAGTACCACAAGTAACGCTGCAGGCTTTCGCCAAATGGGCCGTTGATTTTGTGGGACCCATCAACCCACCTGGGAAGAGAACAGGGTCGTGTTACATCATCACTGCGACAGACTACCTGACGCGTTGGGCGGAGGCTGCACCAATGAGAGATTGTTATGCTACGACTGCAGCATGATTCCTATTTGACAATGTGGTCACTCGATTTGGTTTCCCAAAAGTATTATTAAGCGATCAAGGGACGCACTTTGTTAACCAAACAATTGCCGCGATGACAGAAGAATTTCAAATCCAGCACCAAAAGAGTATGCCTTACCACCCTCCGGTGAACGGGATGGTTGAGGCGTTCAATAAGATATTGGAGCATGCTCTCACCAAGATGTGTAATGTGAACCGTGACGAATAGGACCTAAAAATCCCAGCGTTCCTTTGGGAATATCGCACCACATGCAAGTGCTTGACTGGCCAAACACCATTTAAGCTTGTTTACGGCCAGGAAGCAATTATGCCAATGGAATACATAGTACCGAGCTTGCGCATTTCCGTAACAACAAGAATGAGTGACAATGGCGCGCTGGAGGAACGGTTGACACAACTAATACAACTCAACGAAGATCGATTCATCCCAGGGTTCCATCAGAAGGTAGAAAAAGACCGCTAAAAGGTGTGGCACAACCGCCATGTCAAGACGAAGCACCTTCAGAATGGGTATACCGTTCTGTTGTATGATAGTAAGTTTGCGAAACACCCCGAAAAGGTACAAATGCACTGGTTGGGACCATACATTATCACTTTTGTTACCAATGGAGGCACAATACAGTTACAAAGTCTGGATGGAGTACTGCTACCTAAATTGGTCAATGGGAGTAGGATGAAGCCCTACCACCATGATCCGACGCAGAGCGGATAATGAAAAAAAATAAAAATATATATATATATACATAGATGAAATACCAGGAGGTTGGAAGGCGCACCAACCAAAGAGAAGGTGCAAGTAGGATTGGTTCTGTCACAAGGCTATGACAGCGGCCGAGCTACGACCCCATCAAATCGAAAATCATTCCGGACTGTCAACAGATCAGACTCGTTTGGATGATCGTTCTTGTTGGTAGGTATGACCCTTGGCAAGCCTACACTGGCACAAGGGTCAGACACATTTGGCACATGGAAACACATGATGGCAGCATGGATGGTAGCACCACGACTGACGGTTTGCACAGGTTTGCCACGAAGGGCAACTGGGCGAAGTATTGTCGGCCATCACACATGTAGGATGTCTGGTCTCCACACGCAAGAAACAAATGATGACAAAATCAACCCATCAAGTGAACGGATGTGTGAATTATTTCCGCAGCAGGCGTCCAGGAAGGTGAAATGCATAAATACAGACACCAAAGGCTAAGCGGAGCTAAGTGGAATTTACCAGTCGAGAGACCTACATGCTGCAAGTAGGTCAGGAAAAAGGATAGGTTAGGAATTCCAAGGAAGCTGTGGAAATGATCCATTTCATTTTGTGTGGCAACACACCAGGTGCGCTGCGGGCCAGAACGACGAGTGTGCATGAACAACCGGAAAAGGAAGCAGTGCGGACACTCGGGAAGAACAGAGAAGAGGTCTCAACTGAGATGTCTAAGTGCGTGGGGGTTGTTAGAACAATTGGGGTCCCGATGACCACTAGAACACCAAGGGCGGAGACCCCCTAGCCCCGGTAGATGGCGGTGCAGGGTGCAAAACAGATGTCCTGGAGCAGTCGGCCTATTTCCCACCTTGGCGACACTAATGAACCTCTCCTCAGTCTGGAACAAGCACAGAGCAGGGTAGAAAGTGCCCGAGAAGTAGATGATCAAGGTTCCAAGAGACTGGAGGATGAGTTCAAGAATTACATGACAGCGAGCTCGAGATCGAGGTACAAGTTTGAGAAGCACACAACTGTGATCTCCAGATGGCAAGAACAATTTTCAGAAGGATAGTACCGCGACATAGAAGTGCAGAACAACAGTGTCCAGCTGAGGTGGCTTAGGACGAGCCACAAGTTTGTGTTGGGGGCCTGTTGGAACGGGATAGATCTGCAGGAAGTGCGGAAGCAGACAGGTGCAAAAGGGTCATTCCGCAGAAGAAGGACCCTTCGCGGCATTTGCGGAAGCATAAGAATTGTTATATTAGTTGAGTCGATCATGTGGACCATTTTGTAATAAGATAAAAGCATATAAATAGAGTAGGATTGTAATCCTAAGGGCATCGAAGTTTTGGATGATCATCCTATCTTTTCCGTTCATTTTGTATCCGCGGTATGATGTTTTGACTGTTTCTGCGAGGTTTATTCCCCAGGTTTGGTGAATGAATGGAGATGTTCGGTTATGGTGTTATCCTTGCCTTTAATCTTCTGCAATGATGAATGAGACTTATGTGAATGTTTACTTTGGTTTTACGAATATGTTGTGATGCTAATAAGTATGTCAAATAAGTTGTTTTGAATTGTTATTGAACCCTACAAATAATAAGTTAATAGTATATTATGAATGTTATAATCTTTGGTTAGTGCAAAGGTAATAAGTGCATATCCTCTACACAACTGCGGAAACTTGGTTCCAGCATCCCCATTATCCATCTCGGGTGAGATTGCACTTGTTCCACAAGTGTTGTTGGGAAGGGTCACACCTTTCTGGGCCGGTGCATAAGGGAGTTTGGGTTGATATTTTGTTGGTGATAGTACGAAGTGAACCCCTGTCAATAGACATTGCGTCAACACTTTTTCTTATTCTCTTTTTGTTCTTATTTATGTTGATATGTTATTGATTGCTCAGATAGGTAAGCTAGTTTAGCTAGATCTATAGTTCTGACATGGTATCAAAGCTTGTTGCTATGATCTAGCACCTTCTATAGATTTCAATCAATAACTATTATCTTTTGAGCATTTTTTATTCTTGTATATTTGCTTTCTATCTGGTAGCCATTAGGATTCTCTTCAGATTTGGGCATGATTCTGCAATTTTTTTTATAACCCTAACTTTGTTGTATAGTTTTTTTTGCATAAATTTTTTAAGGGTTTCTTGATTTTTTTTTGTAGATCTATATGATTTTTGGATTCTCCTCAAGGAGATTTATCTTCCAGTTGTCAGATCTATTGTTTTCCTCCAAGTTTGGTAGACTTTGTGCAGGTTTCATTCAGCGGCTTAATCGACATTGTTTTCGCCCTAAAACTGGACATTCGCAACTTTTCCTTCGCAGACAGCACGTCTAACTGCAACTTGCCTTACTGCGAACCCGCGAGTATACTGCAGACATGCAACTTTCAGTGTACAGAACCGCGTGTGCTACAACATACTCGCACCTTCTCTATAGTAAACTCGCACTTACTTCAGTATACCTACAACCCTCCTATGCAGAGACCCACGAGTGCTTCGTCATAACCGTGACTTCACTGTACAAAGACCCGTGAGTATCAGATCTAACCACGAATTTGCTATGCAGAGACCCACGAGTATTCGTGAGTTTACTGTGGTAGACCCGCGAGTGAATTTTCTTAGCATTTTTTTAAAAGAGGTCGTAAGTAAAGTTTCTCTGTTTTTTCACTATGTTTCTTCAGATCCACACGGTAAAGTGTATCAGTTTTCTGTTATTCACTTTTTTTTCTTGTCATTTCTAGCATTTGGGTTTCTTGTCAATATTTCTATCATTATGACTTCATAAGTAGCTTATGTTCTTAAACTTATTGGTCCTAACTATCTTGCATGGAAAATAAAAATGATTGGTGTTTTCAGGAATAAGAATCTATGGAGGATTATCAATGGTGAACACCAAAAACCCGTTGATGCTAAAGATGTGGCTATATAGAAAGCTAAATGTGATCAAGCAAGAGGGCTCATTGGTCAAACGATTTCAGATAGTCTTCAGGTAAGTATTGAGGCAAAAGACAATCTAGTTGAGGTATGGAAAATCCTTGCTTCTTTATTTGATAAAGTTGATAATGTTTTGTTTATTACCTTGAAAAGAAGTTTTTAGAGCTAGATCCTACTAACTTTGAAATAGTAGAATTATATCTCGCTGAAGTGAAAAATTTTAATGAAAAAATAAATAATTGTGGTAAAGATTACAAGAAGAAAGATACTACTCTTATAATTCTTGTAGAATAAAAATTTCCATCTTGTTTTGACATGTTCATCCAAACTAGGAATAGGGCTCTTGAATTGTCTCAAAATACCACAAAACCTATTTTTGATGATTTTTGTAAATGGTTGATAAATGAGCAAAAAATGTTGATTGTTTCAGGACAAGTCTCACCTAATAAGGCTCTTATGGCACATAATAAGAATCCTAAGAATTTTTTTAATAATGTTAAAGGTTCTAGTTCACACACTTCAAATCATACTAATAAATTTGGTCATGCTTCTAATGCACATCATGAAATTAGTAAGAAGAATAATGTGTATGATCCTTGTAAGCATTGTGGTAAAACTAACCATCATGAAAAGAATTGTTTTAAAGCGAAAAGTTTACTGTCTAAGGCCAAAAAGAAAGATTTTGATGAATCACAAGAAGCTTTATGTGCATATGTTGTTTCGTCTAGTAGTTCTTCTTCTAATGTGGAATGGATAATGGATTATACTGCTTCTAAACATATGACTGGTAATGCTTCTTTATTTACATCTTATGACAATAATAAACACACATCTCAGAAAGTATATATAGGTGATGGTAAACAACTTTCCGTAATTGGTTCTGGTAATGTTAATGTTGCTAATGGTCAATTGGAAGATTTTTTTCATGTTGAACACATGCCCATCAACTTGCTTTCTATTTATTGTGCATGTCAAAAATGATATAAATTTGAAGCTTGGCCTGATAAATATGTTCTTCAAGATATCAATCATAATTTTAAAGTAATTTCTTCAAGTCTTGTTGATCATACTGTTGGTTTCTATAAATTTGTTGGTTTTAATTCAACTAAAAGACGACCTTTTTATTCCTATGTTGCTCATGTTGATGAACTAACTAAATTATGGCATGAAAGATTGGGTCATTTGAATTATGGTAAAATTCAAATGTTAACTAAAATGGTACATGGCTTGCCTAATATTTCTTCTGCTAACGGTGTTTGTGAAGGTTGTGTACTTGGTAAACATCATAGAGAAATGTTTGATAAAGGTAAAGCTTGGCGTGCTAAAGAATCTTTGCAATTAATTCATAGTTCCTCTTGAAGTTCCTTCTATATCTCATGCAGCTTATTTTCTTACTTTTATTGATGACTTTAGTAGAAAATCATGGGTTTATTTTTTGAAAAACAAAAGTGACATTTTTTCTAAGTTTCAAGCATTTAAATCCTTGGTTGAAAATGATTCTGGTAAAAGAATTAAGATTTTGAGAACTGATAATGGAGGGAAATTTGTTAAGAAATAATTTGAAGTTTTTTTTATCGAAACATTGAATTCAATATCAAAAGACAGTTCCTTACACACCTCAACAAAATGGTGTTGCTGAAAGGAAAAACAGAACTTTAGTTGAAATGGTTAGATGTATGCTTTATTCTAAAGGATTACACAAGAAATTTTGCGCTGAAGCCATAAGTTGTGCTAACTTTATTTTAAATAGAATTCCTACAAAAGTTGTTAAGCATGTTACCCCTGAGGAAAAATGGAATAGTAGAAAACTAGATATTAACAACTTTAAGGTGTTTGGTTGTGAATGTTGGGCTCATATTACTGATGAAAAACAGAAAAATTTAGAACCAAAGTCTCACAAGTGTATATTCATTGGCTATGCTAAGGATTCCAAGGCTTATAGCTTATTTGATCCTTCTAATTAGAGTGTCATAATCGGAAGAGATGTTCAAATTATTGAAATCTCTCCACCACCTGAGTCAGTAGAACCTCATGTTACCTTGAATATTCCATTGTCTCATGTTACTCCTATATCTGTTACTCCTTCTAGTACTGTGTCTGTTGTTGATCTTAGTTCACCCTCTTCTTCAAGTGTTCCACCTGAAAGTCTCGAAGCTCCTGAAGTGACTTATGTTCCTTCTAACGTTCATGTCTGGGCCCAGAAAACTCTTGAATCTGCAAGTAGTGAGATTGGCAACCCTTGTGATACTCGTAGAACTAGATTTTCTCTTATGACCAAAGTTTTGGCCACAAATGATCATACTTCTTATGCTCAAGCTAAGGGTAAACCTCATTGGGAACAAGCTATGTATGCTGAATATGATTCTCTTATGAAGAACAAGACTTGGTCTCTTGTTCCTCTTCCTTGGGGAAAGAATTTAGTTGGTTGTAAATGGATTTATAAAACTAAGTTTACTGCAGAATGACAGATTGAAAAATATAAAGCTAGATTAGTTGTCAAAGGTTTTAATCAAATTGAGGGTATTGATTATAATGAAACGTTTGCTCATGTTGCTAAAATGAATACAATAAGAACCATCTTATCTCTTGTTTCATTTTATAAATGGGAAATACACCAAATGGATGTTAAAAGTGCTTTTTTAAATGATAATCTTAATGAAGACATTTATATGCAACAACCTCCTAGTTTTATTAATGCTGAATCATCAAGTTTTGTATGCAAATTTCACAAGTCTTTATATGGTCTCAAACAAGCACCTAGGGCTTGGTAGGAAAAAATTGATACATATTTCTTGAATAATGGTTTTAAGCATTGTATATCTTATCCAAATTTGTATCTTAAGAACTTTGGTGATAATGTCCTCATTATTGTGTTATATGTGCATGATCTTATCATCACTGGAATCCAACTTGTTTTAATTCAAAGTATGAAAAGAGATCTTCAAAAGCAGTTTCAAAGGACCGATCTCGGTATATTGCACTATTTATTGGGTCTTCAAATCTGGCATATGGAAGATGGTATTTTTCTCTCTCAGCCGAAGTATGCTACAGACTTATTGGCTCGTTTCCATATGAGTGATTGTAAACCTGCTCCTATGCCATTTCAGTCCGGTGTAAAGTTAATTGTTGAGTGTACTACTCCTCTTGTTGATGCTACTCTTTATCATCAGCTCGTGTCCAGTTTGATATATTTAACTCACAGCATAACAGATCTCTCTTTTGCCGTCAGTATGGTTACTCGGTTCATGCAACAACCTCATGAAATCCATTGGCAGGAAGCCAAGAGAATTCTGATATATTTACAGGGGACATTGTCCTATGTTTTTTTTTATTCGAGCAGTGCTGCAGTTTCACTTTTTGGTTATATAGATTCTAACTGGGCAAGTGATAGTTATGATCGACGGTCAACTACTAGATATATATTTAAACTTGGTTCATGTCTGATTTCTTGGTCCAACAAGAAGGTGAAGACTCTTTCTTTATCCTCATGTGAAGCAGAGTATAGAGCATCCAAAGAAGCAACTAAAGACACTATTTGGTTATGACATGTTCTGACTGGGCTTGGTCTGGTTCCGAAATTTTCCACTGTGTTGAAATGTGATAATAGGGGTGCAATTTAGCTTGCTTATAATATTTTATATCACTCCAAGACAAAGCATATCGACCTTGATGCTCATTACATTCGAGGTATCGTTGCAGATGGTATTCTTTCTCTTGAGTATTGTCCTACCAAGCAGCAGGCAACCGATATCTTCACCAAATCTTTAACAACAACAAAGTATGTGCATCTTCGTTCTTTACTTGGGATGAGGGAAGTTGTCCTCAAAGGGGAGCAATAATGACTCCTTCCTTCCTTAGTGTTAGTGATGGATTTTCTCCCAGCCATTATTAAAGGGGAGTGTTGGAATATATTCATTATATTCCTTGGAAGGTAATAATGTCTTTGTATTATGTCGGAATTTATCCACAATCTTATGTAAAAGAGTAATAAATTATATCTCATATTCATTATGGTAAAGTATTCTCTTATTATCCATTATTATATAAAGAGATGTTATTATGGAGAATTATATTATCCCATATGCAATATGTGAGAGTAATTCATCCACATCTCTTGGTATATAATAAGGTCAAGGGAGTCACATCACCAATTACAATGACATAGTGAATATCACGTGATACTATTACAACACATTGTATTGTGCTCACAAGGTCTCTGCTATATTGTATTGGGGTTATTTGTAGTTGCTCTCTTGTAATTTTGAAGGAGATTTATGGACATAATAGAAGACAACCTTCCCATGGACGTAGCCCAATTGGGTGAACCACGTATATCTGGTGTATTATTTTCCTTGTTATCTTTTTGTTCTTATTTATGTTGATATGTTATTGATTGCTAAGATAGGTAAGCTAGTTTAGCTATATCTATAGTTCTGACAAAATGACTACCAATCAACACAAGAGTAGAATTCGTCAATCTGGTTGAATATTCAAAGAAGGGTGTAGTCGATCTAGATTCTTCGGTAATATCAAAAGGATCACTGTGCAATAGACCAAAAGAGGATTTCAACAACTTATTACCTAAAATATTCTCATCAAAGATCACATTTCTACTCAAAATGATTTATTGTTTGACTAGGTTAAACAATCAATAGGATTTTGATTCATTAGAATAGCCCATCATGATGCAAGCATGACTCTTTGCATCCAATTTCTTCCTATAGTTATGATTGACATGTGCCCAAGAAACACATCCAAAGGTTCTGAGGTGCCTGACAGAGGGTTTCCTTCCATTGCATTTCTCGACTAGAGTTATGTTGTTGACAACTTTAGTTGGAACAAGGTTCAAGAGATAGTTTGAAAAGTAAACAACTTTTGTCAAAAATATAGTCGAAAGATCTTTGATCTACACTAGCCACTGGTCGTTTCTACCAAAGTTTGATTTTTAATCTCTGCGACTCCATTCTATTGAGGGGTGTGAGGGACAAATATCTGCCAAGACATACATTTTGCAAGAGACACTCTTCAAACTATTGACTCACATATTCTGCACCATTGTCTGATCTCAAGCGTTTGATAGGTTGATCGCATTGCTTTTCATCTAATGCCCTAAATTCCTTAAATATTTTAAAGACATGATCTTATTCTTCAAGAAATATACCCAAACAAATCTAGAGAAATCATTGATAAAGGTTAAAATATACTTCGCACCTACTAGTGAAGGTTTGTCCATGCAACAAACATCATTGTAAACAAGTTCCAATTGGTTTTGTGCTCGCCATGCTTTCCCAGAATCAGAGAGTTCCCAATGATGTTTTCCAAGCACACATCCTCTACAAACTCCTGAGACCAATAACCATATTATTTTATACCATCATCTTCAAACTTTGAAAGTTTAGATGTCCAATTCGTTCATGCCAAATTCAATTTTTGTCATCGGTCTAAGCAATGAGTGTAGTCAAACCAATCAGTTGGAAATCATGCTTGGGATGATCATAGAATTTGTAAAGTTCATCTTTGGGATATAAATATCCTAAAATAGTCACCCAACCAAGCCTCAGATCCTTTACGATAAAGCGATCTGACCAAAACTCAACAATCTTCTTAGTATGTGCAAGTTGTGCAACCAACAACAAATTGGCTCTCAAGCTAGGCACATGATAGATACACGGGGGCTTCACTATAAGGCAATATAATATCACGTTCATTCATATTGGTGTATTAAATAATCATGAAAACCTAAAAATTATATTCCTTATATATTAAGAGGCAAAGGGTTTTTTTAATTTAATGTAACAATACAAAAATACTTTGGGGTATTTTTTATATGGGCGGGCTGACAAATATCCGCCAAATGGAGATGGAGGGATCACGATTGGATGAAAAATCGGGTTGAGGCAAGGCTCGGGCTTACTAGTATGCAGGGAAATCACGTCTTGAGGCATGCTTGAGGCCAGGGGTTTCGTAGTGAAGAGGGTTTCCAGTCAATCATAGTCGAGAGACAGTGGTCATTGACAACCAGCTGTTAGCAATAACACTCAGCCAGTTGTTACCAATAGCCTTGGGAGGCTCTAAGCCTCGAGGGCCTATTATAGGCCCTCAATAGGATTTGGGTGCTTGAATACCCAACCACTCGTGCCTATTACATGCCTTTGGAGGTTTATTCAGCCTCCTAGAGCTTGTTATAGGCCCTGGGATCTTGGATACATAGCACATAACAGGCATAGTCAACAATTAGGGAATTGCAACATGCAATCTAAATGTTGTACTATCTGCATTAGCTCTAGTGACATACAAGAAGTGATCTCCTATCTCTTCATTATACCATTAGATGTTCCAAATCATAATGATATGTGGTTGAGTATTTGTATTGTGGGTGAAGTAATGTGCATCCACAATATACATCAAAAGAAGCAAGGTGCATTGTAGAATGCATGTGGGGTCATAAGAGGGGTGTCATATCAATATACTAGATAGAAATATAAAGGGGTATAAAAAATGTTAATGAAAAAATTGGTACATACAATATCTTGTGAAAATAGGGGTTTTTTTTAATTGGGAAGGCATATTGGGAGGGAGTAAAAAAAAAAACGATTTTCGAAGGTATTTTCAAATATTTAGTGAAATTAGGGGTATTGTTTCATATGCCACGAATGAACATACTATGATAGTGGTTTATTGAGTGAATCCCACGTGGATAGACATTGGATATTCAACCATGCTAACATTCAACATCTTTGCTTCCAGCAACTATGAGAGCGTAATCATCAACTACATAAATCTTATGTTTTGGAGCTCCACTTAAGGAAGAGAACAAAGAAGCATCATTAGCCATATGACGAGTACAACCAAAATCGACTATCCACTTACTCTGATTGGTATGGGCATGTAATGCCTGGGAAGTGCTAACGGAAATGGTAAAGTTTTATGCAAGTCGGCTGATTGACTTACCAGTCAACGTGCCTTCTTCAAGATGCTTGACCTTTTCCTCCAAGTCCTTTGTCTTCTTCTAGCAAGTTTTCTTGGCATGTCCCACCTTTCCACAGTAGTGACAGGTTTTCTTCTTTCCATTCTTCTTCGTCGATGTCAACTCATCGATCTTTCCTTTCATAGGTTGGTCGATATATTTTCGTCGATGATATGGTCAACCACATTCTTTATAATTTTTCTTGGCCTTGCTTTTGAGCAAGTGAGCTTGGTATTTTCTACCAAGCATCCCTTCTTCGAGAAATTTTTGTTAGTATTTAATCAACAAATCATAGAAGATATCAAAGGTGAAGTCTTTACCATCTTTCCATCGATGACAAATTTACCCTGATCATCCGTTAGATCTAGCATAGAGACCTTAGTATATTTCCATAGTCCCTTGATTTTCAACAAAGTTTCCTTATCTAGCACTCAGATTGCATAGTTGTGTCCATTCATAACAACAGGTTTTATCTTGAAAGTCATCCTTCTGATCAAATAGATCTAATCCAAGTTCAAGAAGAGGTATCAATCGACTAATCTTCAACCTAGAGTCAATCAACCCTAGATCTGACTCGGCATGATTTGCATACAATAGGCTAGGTCAAAACCAATATCTCTAATACTATGTTGGGTAACCTCTTCACATTGAACCATAGAAAAAAGAAGAAGAAAAAAGGAACTATATTCCAAGAAAAGAGATGGTGTCTAAAGACATCGTTACAACAATTAAATGCAACGCATTATGATCCGAACATCACAATGCATTCTTTAATCAATCATAAATCTATATCAATACAACCCGTAGGTTCATTCTTTTATAGTATTTAAATATAACAAACTTCCTTGAAATGAGGAGGGCCTGGTGCACAAATAGAGGTCATTGGTTCTAATTGTTTCCACAAAATCCACAATGTCCCATAGATTAGTCGATTGTTCTAGTTGAACCAACCACGACCTCATTGATCATTCAGTCGACTGATTAGTCGAACCTCCATTCGACTACTCTGCTAGTTGATTATTTTCCATTGACTATCTGTCTCCAAAATATCCAAAGGTGTGATGAATCTACATAACCTAAATTTGAGAGTGTTAAACTATAAATTTGAAATCTATGTCCAATGATTTTACAAAGATAAAACAAGCACAATTTGGTCATTCCTCTTTGGGTTCATCCCCTAGAGTGTAGAATCACCTACGTCCTCCCTAGATATCACAAATCATGTACAACCTTTCCTTTCCACGTGGACCCTAATGAGGTGTTTGACTCACCTACTTACCTCCTATGGATCACGTAGAAAATTTGGAGTTAGAAGACCCTTATGTCTGTGTCCTAAGCCGCTTCGTGAAGGATTATGAATTGGAACAAGCAATTGATGTTGTGGGTAGCTAGCTGCCGTTGGTCCTGTCAATTGGTGCTTACTCTGCTGCTAGATATGCTACTTGTTCTATTGGGTCTCAAACTAGGTAAAATTAATAAATTTGGTTAACTTAATCTGCCTTTACCTATGACTTCGCACTAGCTTACTTTGCTACTAGTTGTGGTGCTTCTCTTCACTTCGGATCTTAAATAGATAAAATACAAGGACAATAGAATTATGAGTTCATTGTTGTCTCATTCTATCAAAGCTTCGTGAAAACCACCATCCATGTATAGAAATTTTAAAATAAAGAATAACCCTGGACTCTCTTTTCACTAAAAAGAAAGTGCTAAAAATACCGAGTACCAAAAAACCAAGTACATGTTTCTATTTTAAAATATAAATCACAATAATTATTTTCTAAAAAGAAAAATCAACCAAAATATCTAATACAATAATTTTTTATTAACAAAAAATACTAACATAAAGCAAATTGCAAATTAACTGGCCTGCTTTACAACGACATCCAAAAATATATTATCGTTCCCAACTTTCCACTGCTTGTGTCTTCCAAAAATATATTATTGTCTTCACACTGCTTATTTCTCTTGTTTTTAGATTAGAGAAATGCTATAACATTTAAAATCTCTTTAATGTTCAAGATTGCATTAACTTTTTAAATAATTTTAAAAAATTATGTAGAATCATAAGTTTTAATAAAAAAATTATGTAGTTCATCATAAGTTTTAAGGAAATGCTGTAACATTTAAAATATCTTTAATGTTCAAGATTGTTTTAAAACTTTTTAAATAATTATTTACAATTTAAAATCTCTTTAATGTTCAAGAATGCTTTAACTTTTTAAATAATTGTTTAAAATTTATTTGGAATCATAAGTGTTTTTTACCTTACATTTTTTAATTAATCTATACTGATCTAGGCATGCAGTCTCCGAGAATAAAATTAGGTATCCAATACACCACCTTTATTATACCATCTAATTTTCAACAACCAGTCATAGCAAGCTGCACAGTCACAAAACTTAGTCACCCAGAATCAAATTAAGCTTCCCAACTTCCATTACATTTATCGTACTATCTCATTTTCCAAACTGACAAGTCATAACACGCTGGAGGGTTCCTACATTTAATATAGGATAACTGACCAAAACAATTTAAAGAAATAAAAATCTTCATTTTTACATTGCTGGGAGAGGGAGAGAGCGTCTTCCAGAACCTGCACCTTTCTCATCCACGCCTGCCTGCCGCTCTCCGCTTCCTGCTCATAATTGTAAAACATTAATTAAGTCTATGCATGACCTGTTGACCTAAAACAGTTACTTATTCATAGAATTGTAGAATATATAGTATGACACTGATTCCATATTTACTAGCTGAGATCAGATCAGCATTTACCCTCTGAATATCCGTGTTACAGGAATACTCATTCTTGGCTGGAGTACTCTGTCTATGAGATTTGTGGTCGTAACGTCCTTTCTTTATGCAGTCCAACAACATATTGGCTGTGTCTATGCCTGTAATCACCATACATATCAACAGTCACAATTAAACATGTCATTCTATATCAGTTATATTTTTCACTGTTCTTTATAACATTTATATGCAGATATGTACCTGCAAGATAGGCACCGTGGACATATCCATTAAATTCCTCATTTGTATGCTCTCCACTGAAATACACAGGTCCAACTGGTGCCTGTAAATACAGGGATTAACTCATCAAACATTTTAAAAGATATACTTTCTCAAGAATTTGAGGTTGAAGGACATTATTTAAGATCAACTGTTTACTATTAATGTTACTTAACTAACACAATTTGGTTGATGAACATTTATAGGTCACAAGTTAAGTGTTACCAATAAATTATATGTTTTTTTCTTAAATAAGTTGTCTACCAAGATCTGCTTATCCATATATAAGATATTAGTTAAGAGTTATCCATGCATCAACTAGTAATTATCAATGCATTAGCTACCAATTATTTTTTATATATATTATAATTGTTTATTTCGAATTTGTAACTATGCATCAACTAATTATCAATGCATTAGCTACCAATTATTTTATATATATTATAATTGTTTATTTCGAATTTGGAACTACTGTCATATAATCAATTTGGACAGTACATTTGTCTCATCCTTATACAATCTAGGAAAAACATAAATACTAATCCAATCCAAATTCTAAAATATAAATACCTATTCACATAAAATATCTAAGAACATTCATGGAAAAAATCTACCAAAGATAATTAATACTAATACTTTTACAGATCTTTAAATGTATCCATCAAGAATAATATTGCTATGAGTTCTGTCAAAAACCTTCAAGTCGTTGAAATGCTTTGTGGAGGCACCTATTGGCCAGTTGGAGTAAGTTCCCTTGAAGAATGGATCTTTTCCCCATCTAGGTATCAGTATTGCCTCCATCTCTGGAATATCGTTGCCAAACATGTTTTTCAGAACGAGCATTATTTCTGCTTTGGTTACATTGTCGGGCTATTGTTCTATGCGTCGGGCTTCGTCGTCTGTAACAGTTACCATCAGAAGGTTTCCTCCAGGGTATTCATTTTCCAAGTGCTGTGGAAGGAGAAAAGAATTTGATCACGCATGTTAATTAGTTGAATGATTTCATGTCTAACTGCTTTTCTTGAAAAAGGTAGTAGGCACTGATTACCTGCCAGAAATTGTAATAACCCCTTTTCTCATGGACGTATATGAAGAATTCAGTGCCAGGTCCAGTGGGCCAGAATTTGGAAGGAAATTTCATGAAGATCTTGCAGTAAATAACCATGTCAAACTTATATATGCCAATTAGCTTCCATAGCTGCAGGTGTTTGATATGGAGTAGCGTTATAATTTCAAGAAATAGAGCAGATCTAGTGACTTATGTAAAACTTGATGTAGGAAGTAGATATACATACAGGTAAATCAGGTTTAAAACTGATGAGTTTCGTTTGAAGAACTCCCAAACTGACAGAAACAATGGCGCTCTCTGCATTGTATGTTGAACCGTCATCTGTCAAAATCTTGATATCTTTGTTCGTATACTCTATTTCTCTAACAATCTGGAACATGTAATCATCACAAAAAAATACATTTACTAAACACTTGTTTTAGGACAGACGATTTTAAAGAATAGATATGATTATATATCAGAGGAGCCTACCTTGTTGAATTTGAGACGGTCGTCTAATATAGATCCGTTATGAGATTCAAGGAATTCCTCGGCTAATTTGTGAACAATATATTCGTATCCTCGACTGTCTGCCACAAAATATTCATCGTCCCCATAGTATTCGAATGTTGCAATGGGTTCCACATTCTCTAAGCTCGTCACTCTTGGAGGTTCTGCACATCCAAATGCAATCAATTGAATTAATGCACATTCTTTAAGCTCGTTACTCTGGTAAAAAAATAAACAGAGGATAAACATCACCTTTGGAAAAAAAACCTAGAATCCCTTTCAGGGATTTGAAGCTGGGTTTCAGTAGGTTAACCATGATATCTCAGTGCAGGATCCTTGGGCTTTCGTTGGGTCAGCCATAAGGTTTCACGGTTGTCCACCTCAACTCTCAGTAATTTAAGATCTATTTTAAATCAAAATTATCCAAAACACTTTCACCACAAAATTACTTATTTTATCTATTTGACATCTTCACCATACTAAGCTGTAAAACACTTAGCTAATGGTCTATAATCATCACAAACATACCATCAAAAAGCACTTCACATACATATTACCGCACATGCATGGTCATTTTATATAACTAAATGCTGTGTTTACTTGTAACCAGAGATCAATTTCAAAAGCTGACTGATAAAAACCTGCGATTTCGAAATCGTAAAAGTAGTAGTCGATGGCCATCTCCAAAGGCGTTACTGGCACACTGTAAATTTTATTTATCAACATATCAAGCCCATATTGTGCAAGTAAATAACATATCATAGCTCAACATTTTATGATTATATGAAAGTAAACAAAAACAAGTAAAATGTAGAGGGGTAATTGGGCTAATCGTCCTACTGTCCAAATGCGCGTTGAGATGCCAAAATCGAAATGTCTCTTCTCCATACTTGCGAAACAATTCAGAGAGACTTGAGCTGAAGTCGGATGATGCTGTTGCCAAAGCATATGGTCGTGCCACCACTGACTGTGGCAGGATATAAGCTCCTCTAGAAAACAAAAACATTTTGCAGATATAGGGTAAATGACAGATCTTGACATAATACGATGTTGAATATGGTTAGACGCTGCTTACTCTTGATTATAGATATTGTAACTGAGATTGCTCCAGTCAGAAAAAAAGGTCTGAAGTTTGTATTTCTGAGCGAGAGACCATATGGGGTTCATGTGTTTCCCTCCAACGCCCTCCACCCAGTTGGCTCCCACCTCTATTGCATAGCCTCCGAAAGTTTCCTTGCGCATTCTTCCCCCAATCCTATTGGTTGCTTCCAGTATCAGAAAGTCTTTCACTCCATTGTCCGATAATGTCTTTGCTGCCATTATTCCTGCACACAAGCCAATCAAAATATATTGAGGGAGGAGCCTATTTAGGTATGATCATGTGATGAAGGTTAGAAAACATATTAAGAGTACTACCCGACATGCCCGCTCCCACTATTACTGTGGTGGTAGCAGCCACCGACGAAAAAAAAAAAACTATGCATAGTAATAATAATATGAGACAGCAAAGATGGCTGTAAGCCATGAAGGCTGAGGATAGAAGCAATCAGCACTCTATAACAATACCAGGAAGAACAGGGAGATGGAGGCTGGAGCTGATTATCCATGGCTTGTGATGGAAGTATATATAGAGAGAGAAAGGTCAGTGTAATTGCTTGTAGATATGTAAGTGGCACAAAACACGTGCAGTTAAAGTGTAATCCAAATTAATTTGATTTAATGATACAATCTGCTTTTCCACAAACTCCTATCAGCAACATCTCCAAACGCACTAAACAACAGGCTGGCAAACTTATCCTCATAGATAGTAATAATCACAGCGCTTGCCCATTTCAATAAAAAAAGTACTAAACAACAGGCTTGCAAACTTAATCTCAGACATGGTAGTAATGACATCTCTCGGCCATTTATATAAAAAGAAACGATTGGTTGTTGGAACATTGACCCATGTCCTGCCACATTCATTTTATAAAACGACCGCCTGCCTGGGACTTGTACCCTTATGCTGGTACATCTTTTAAAACGCTGCATCTGTAAACAGGATTCAAAATTTAACATGTCACAGCATGTTAAGTTTGACATTTTATGAAAAAGTGCAATAAGTAGCATTTGCCCTTTTAGGGGCAATAATGAACACCGCTAGGAAAAGAGAAAAGTTAGAAGGAAGAAAAACATAAGCACAGGTATTAACCTCCATCAAACTGGTTAGAGGGCTTAATGTATATTGCTAGATGCCTATATTCGGTTGGCTTAATGAATATAGTTGGCTTAATGGTCGGACACGTTCATGACAATAATCGGTTGGCTTAATGAATATTGCTAGATGCCCAGAATACATAATTCCCTAGTTGCCATGAATAAACAATCTCAAAGAATCAAAGAATGATTGGGACCTGCAGCCTCAACCTATTCTTGCCAAACCAACTCCACGATTATTTCCTAGGTTCTCCCTTGTTTCTTATGTATGGAGAATGATTGGGACCTGCAACCTCTACCTATTCTTGCCAAACCAATTCCACGATTATTTCCTAGGTTCTCCCTTGTTTCTTATGTTTCCCAAGTTTTGCAGTTATTTTAGTGTCTAGGTTCTCCGTCAATTATAAACACTATGTCGACCAAATAAAGTGTCGACCATCCCGACCACATAATTAAAAGTCGACCAATTTTTAAAGGCTCGACCAACTCGACCTGACCATTTTGAAATTCAACCATCTTCGTGCGATTTATGTATGTGAGTGTCACATACCCCAATTTTATTAAAATAATGTAATTATTTTTAATATTCCTGAGAACATTATGTTAAATTTAATGCTAAGTAGAAATGGATGACTCAGCAGAGTCTCCAGAAATGGAATGTAAATTCTGAATAATTATTATTAATAAATAAATTATGGAGACAACAGCATGGGAGAGCTGTTAAAAGAGGTTACTGGTCTAACTGGTGGTTGGAATTAGGTGGAAGGACAAAAGACAAGTGGCAGCATCCTCAAACACTTCCTGAGTTGCAGGTGGCAACTTCCCTACATTTTGGGGTCATGATTCCCCAAGAAAGTGGAATCTGAGCAGGTGGCTCATTAATGACAGTTAGCCCAACTAAGACCTAGGCAATCTTTTAAATACTACTCAATGAACTGAGCTGGGGGTTCAGCAATTGTTCTAGAGGGAGGATACATTCAGGTGAATGCTATTCAGGAGTCCCATTGAGGAAGTGGGAAAACAGTAAGGAAGTGTTTTGAGCAGGAAGTTGCAGTAACTTGGTTCCAGTATAGCTGTTTTGGCTGAGGGAATTATTGGCCGTACTTAGATTCCAACCAGTTAGACCAGAGCAAGCTCGGGGGTCCTGAGAAGTGCTGTCTGGGCACTCTCCAGGAATTGGTAGGGAGGAACAGCCTCCCATTGCTGTTATTGTCTACCATCTACAGGTTCTGCCACTCTTCCTGTTGTTGGTTTATTTAATTTTCCTATGATATAGACTAGTACAACTACGTTTTGATTGTATTCAACTTCAGTAGATCATTCTCTGTACTTCCTTTGGTATAAATTTCAGAATGCAGATGTTGTAGAAACTTCCTATTTTTATTTAAATAAAGTATTTATCTTATACAGAACCTATTTGTTACTGTTACAGTTAATATATACTATGCTTATGCATATGTTAGAATTTCTGTTAATAGTTTAATAATAGACAGAATTATTAGACAATAGATATTCCAGATTTATAGCTATCAAACAATCATAAGAACAAATCTAGACAAATCTTAGTTTTACTTTGAGATATTTTCCTGTAGAAGTAATCTACCTGTATTTATAAGTATTACATATTATAGTCAACTTTAAGTTACAGGTCACTCTTATATCAAGTTAATAGATAAACAAAACTCATCGTAATATATATTTATACTCAGAACATGTTGACAGCTAGTGATTCTCTAAAGAGGTGACTGTAACAATATTTCATTGTTACCAGCTTCCACATAATCTTAAACAATTACGCGGTAGTCAAAATACAAACACTAGCAACTGTGGAGTATTATTTCCTTTCTACCTAGTATTCTAATACAGTAGTCATGTTGTTGTTTTTTTTTTGTTTTTTTTTTTATATAAAAAACATATTAATACAACAGAGAAACTGTCGACGAACGCAGTCATCATTGGCTGTTACAAACCATCTTAAATTATACACAGTAATAATAGTTATTCAGTATAAATGTCTCTCTTGGAGTTTTCTCAAAAACCTACACGGCCGTAGCCATACAATAACTCTACAACAGACTTAAAAACAAATGAAGAATGCCTTATATGGTAGACAGACTTATAGTATCTTATTATATAGTTCTATGTTTATATTATTCTACTCACAGTGTTGTTTAATAACAATACAAGAATCAAATTAAATATTGTTACATTTCTTTCCCGGTAGTTATCAAGTTAACAAACCCCACATATACAGGTTGAACACAAAACAGAACCCCAAATTCGCCAGAACAACCCTATGATTATAACTATTACAGGCACAGTCGATAAACTTTCACCATGTTCTATTTAACTTTTCCAATCGAATAAAAACGCAGAGAGACAATTTAGGGTTTCATTTATAAACAGAGTTATCATCCATTGCAAGTACTGAAGAATACATCTATCCATACATTCCAAACACATTCTAATAATTTAACAAAACATAAACACGGCCATACCAGGCCCAATATATATTAAGTATAAATATCATATGGCGAGGTTAAAAACCCCATGCTCAGCCATTACAAAGTACAATAACCGAAACCCTGGCCTCATAAGTCTTGGCCGTGAATGGCTCCCCATAAACTTAACAGGGTTTCAAACCCCATTTCATTTCAAACAAAACAATTTCATACATATGACTGCACCTACGAACATCAGGTCGATAATGACCTCAACACACAGGAGTTTCCCTCCGAGACACAACCCTAACCACTAAAACCAGCAAAGGAAGAGACAGCCGTGGATAACCAGGCTTACCCGGAGGAGCCTGCGTGGGTGACAAAGTCCTGTACATCATCAAGAGCCGCGTGACCTGTCAAATAACAAATGCCGAGGGTTTTAGTCACCACTTTGAATGCAGAGAATAGAGTTAGAAAAGTAAATATAATTAATGATTATAAAACATAAAGACTGTAAAAACTGTGATTTATCTTACCGAGACATGGAGGAAGTCAACAGTGGACAATCGGTAGCTACAAGCTGAACAAACAGAGAAGCCCCATCATCTTCATCAGATGGGTGAGCAAAAGAAACTATCATAACATTCTTGACAGCCGAGACAAGGTAACAGTTCCCAACGAAACCCTCACGCTGGGATTGAACCAGTCAAGAAGCAAACCCAAAGCCCAATTGCATCAACCTTCTCATAACCTAAAGACATTACCGAAACTCTATCTCATACCCACACCAGCACAGTGACGGACTGTAAATAGCTGGGACTTAAACCTATAATGAACAACGAGACCACGAAGCAATAAAACTATAGCAGACGTTATCACCAGAGCCGAGGACATACCCTATTGCCGAATGGAACCACGAGGCCATAACCACCACACTCTGCACATTGTTACAGTGCCTTCATTACAAAACTCAGACAGGGAGGGTTTCATCCTTAGGACCCGAGCCCGAAGGCAACTACAATAACCAGGTAGGGTTTTCAATAACAGATTATATATCACCAACTGCGTGGAGGAGAGTTAACCACGTAGCATCCAAATAAATCAACGTATTATGGGTCGAGACCATATAGTTCAAATTGCAATCCAAATCATTATACACCGATTCCAAATCATTACATATGTAAGTCAAACGTATAAGATAACAAATGATATATAATCATTTGGCATATAGTGCATGCCTTGCAAATGAATCGTCGAGAATCCCAAGCACTTGGAATGTATAATCACTACAATGATATAAATAAGAGTTAGTCAACATCACATATGGATTATTCCATAACTTAATATGGTGGATAATACCTTAACATATTATTGGTTATAAATCTTATCCATGGTAAGGGAAAAACATTAGGACTATGACAAAATCAAGTTAATGCACATTTACAATGAAACCAGGGCATAGGTTAATGTCATTAGCATATCACATTACACAAGGTGGTGGTCAACTTCAACCCTAGAGTTTTCTCTATGGCCTAGTATGATAAATACAACCATAACACTATATTGAATATAAAGTTTGCCAATGTATGGAATATTATGATTATTGCACAATCATTATATTATATATATAAATTAAAACCAAGCCATAGATTAATGCCATGGGCATATTACATTTCTATGTTCATATAAGTACCAAGGTAGTCAACCTTCGAATGAAAATGCCTCGTTATTTAATACTTGAAATGTTACCAAGTCTTTAAGACAATATATACATTGCCATTATTTACTATCATCAGAATTGCTACCAATACTATTGTTAACAGTAACAATTTGACACACTTTGTTACTATCGTGGCAATGTGGTCACCTGATTTGGTTGCCCAAAAGTATTATTAAGCAATCAAGGGACACACTTTGTTAACCAAACAATTGCCACGATGACAGAAGAACTTCAAATCCAGCACCAGAAGAGTACGCCTTACCACCCTCAGGCGAACGGGATGGTTGAGGCATTCAATAAGATATTGGAGCATGCTCTCACCAAGATATGTAATGTGAACCGTGACGACTAGGACCTAAAAATCCCAACGTTCCTTTGGGCATATCGCACCACATGCAAGCGCTTGACTGGCCAAACACCATTTAAGCTTGTTTACGGCCAGGAAGCAGTTATGCCAATGGAATACATAGTACCGAGCTTGTGCATTTCCGTAACAACAAGAATGAGTGACGATGGCGCGCTGGAGGAATGGTTGACACAACTAATACAGCTCAACGAAGATCGATTCATCGCAGGGTTCCATCAGAAGGTAGAAAAATACCGCCAGACGGCGTGGCACAACCGCCATGTCAAGACGAAGCACCTTCAGAATGGGTATACCGTTCTATTGTATGATAGTAAGTTTGCGAAACACCCCGGAAAGTTACAAATGCACTGGTTGGGACCATACATTATCACTTTTGTTACCAATGGAGGCGCAGTACAGTTACAAAGTCTGGATGGAGTACTGCTACCTAAATTGGTCAATGGGAGTAGGCTGAAGCCCTACCACCATGATCCGATGCAGAGCGGATAATGAAAAAAAATATATATATACATAGATGAAATACCAGGAGGCTGGAAGGCGCACTAGCCAAAAGAGAAGGTGCAAGTAGGATTGGTTCTGTCGCAAGGCTATGACAGCGGCCGAGCTGCGACCCCGTCAAATCGGAAATCATTCCGGACTTTCAACAGATGAGACTCTTTTGGATGATCGTTCTTGTTGGTAGGTATGACCGTTGGCAGGCCTGCACTGGCACAGGGGTCAGACACATTTGGCACATGGAAACACATGATGGTAGCATGGCCGATAGCACCACGACTGACGGTTTGCACGGGTTTGCAACGAAGGGCAACTGGGCGAAGTATTGTCGGCCATCACACATGCAGGAAGTCCGGTCTCCACACGCAGGAAACAAATGATGACAAAATCAGCCCATCAAGTGAACGGATGTGTGAATGATTTCCGCAGTAGGCGTCCAGGAAGGTGAAATGCATAAATACAGACACCAAAGGCTAAGCGGAGCTAAGTGGAATTTACCAGTCGAGAGACCTACATGCTGCAAGTAGGTCAGGAAAAAGGATAGGTTAGGAATTCCAAGGAGGCTGTGGAAATGATCCATTTCATTTCGTGTGGAAACACACCAGGTGCGCTGCGGGCCAGAACGACGAGTGTGCATGAACAACCGGAAAAGAAAGCAGTGCGGACACTCGTGAGGAACAGAGACGAGGTCTCAACTGAGATGTCTAAGTGCGTGGGGGTTGTTAGAACAATTGGGGTCCCGATGACCACTTGAACACCAAGGGCGGAGACCCCCTGGCCCTGGTAGATGGCGGTGCAGGGTGCAAAACAGATGTCCCGGAGCAGTCGGCCTATTTCCCACCTTGGCGACACCAATGAACCTCTCCTCAGTCTGGAACAAGCGCGGATCAGGGTAGCAGGTGCCCGAGAAGTAGATGATCAAGGTTCCAAGAGACTGGAGGATGAGTTCAAGAAGTACATGACAGTGAGCCCGAGATCGAGGTACGAGTTTGAGAAGCACACAACTGCGATCTCCAGACGGCAAGAACAGTTTTCAGAAGGATAGTACCGCGACATAGAAGTGCAGAACAGCAGTGTCCAGCTGAGGTGGCTCAGGACGAGCCACAAGTTTGTGTTGGGGGCCTGTTGGAACGAGATAGATCAGTAGAAAGTGCGGAAGCCGACAGGTGCAAAAGGGTCATTCCATGGAAGAAGGACCCTTCACGGCATTCGCGGAAGCATAAGAATTTTTATATTAGTTGAGTCGATCATGTGGACCATTTTGTAATAAGATAAAAACATATAAATAGAGTAGGATTGTAAGCCTAAGGGCATCGAAGTTTTGGATGATCATCCTATCTTTTGGGTTCATTTTGTATCCGCGGTATGATGTTTTGACTGTTTCTGCGAGGTTTACTCCCTAGGTTTGGTGAATGAATGGAGATGTTCGGTTATGGTGTTATCCTTGTCTTTAATCTTCTGCAATGATGAATGAGACTTATGTGAATGTTTACTTGGGTTTTACGAATATGTTGTGATGCTAATAAGTATGTCGAATAAGTTGTTTTGAATTGTTATTGAACTCTACAAATGATAAGTTAATAGTATATTATGAATGTTATAATCTCTGGTTAGTGTGAAGGTAATAAGTGCATATCCTCTACACAACTACGGAAACTTGGTTCCAGCATCCCCATTATCCATCTCGGGTGAGACTGCACTTGCTCCACAAGTGTTACTGGGAAGGGTCACACCTTTCTGGGCCGGTGCATAAGGGAGTTTGGGTTGATAGTTTGTTGGCGACAGTACGAAGTGAACCCCTGTCAATAGACACTGCGTCAACACTTTTCCTTATTCTCTTTCTGTTCTTATTTATGTTGATATGTTATTGATTGCTTAGATAGGTAAGCTAGTTTACCTAGATCTATAGTTCTGACATGGTATCAAAGCTTGTTGCTATGATCTAGCACCTTCTATAGATTTCAATCAATAAATATTATCTTTTGGGTGTTTTTTATTCTTGTATATTTGCTTTCTATCTGGTAGCCATTAGGATTCTCTTCAGATCTGGGCATGATTCTGCAATTTTTTTTATAACCCTAACTTTGTTGTATAGTTTTTTTTGCAGAAATTTTTCAAGGGTTTCTCGATGTTTTTTTTGTAGATCTATATGATTTTTGGATTCTCCTCAAGGAGATCTATCTTCCAGTTGTTAGATATATTGTTTTCATCCAAGTTTGGTAGACTTTGTGTAGGTTTTATTCAACGGCTTAATCGGCATTGTTTTCGCCCTAAAACTGGACATTCGCAACTTTTCCTTCGCAGACAGCGCGTCTAACCGCAACTTGCCTTACTGCGAACCCGCGAGTATACTGCAGACATGCGACTTTCAGTGTACAGAACCGCGTGTGCTACAACATACTCGCACCTTATCTATAGTAAACTCGCACTTACTTCAGTATACCTGCAACCCTCCTGCGCAGAGACCCACAAGTGCTTCGGCATAACCATGACTTCACTGTACAGAGACCCGTGAGTATCAGATCTAACCGCGAATTTGCTATGTAGAGACCTGCGAGTATTCGTGAGTTTACTGTGGTAGACCCGCGAGTGAATTTTCTTGGCATTTTTTTAAAAGAGGTCGTAAGTAAAGTTTCTCTGTTTTTTTACTGTGTTTCTTCAGATCCGCACGGTAAAGTGTATCAGTTTTCTGTTATTCACTTTTTTCTCTTGTCATTTCTAGCATTTGGGTTTCTTGTCAATATTTCTATCATTATGACTTCATAAGTAGCTTATGTTCCTGAACTTATTGGTCCTAACTATCTTGCATGACAAAGAAAAATGATTGATGTTCTCAAGAGTAAGAATCTATGGAGGATTGTTAATGGTGAACACCAAAAATCCGTCGATGCTAAAGATGTGGCTATATAGAAAGCTAAATGTGATCAAGCAAGAGGGCTCATTGGTCAAACGATTTCAGATAGTCTTAAGGTAAGTATTGAGGAAGAAGACAGTCTAGTTGAGGTATGGAAAATCCTTGCTTCTTTATTTGATAAAGTTGATAATGTTTCTGTTTATTACCTTGAAAAGAATTTTTTTGAGCTAGATCCTACTAACTTTGAAATAGTAGAATTATATCTTGCTGAAGTGAAAAATTTAAATGAAAAAATAAATAATTGTGGTAAAGATTACAAGAAGAAAGACACTGCTCTTATAATTCTTGTAGAATAAAAATTTTCATCTTGTTTTGACATGTTCATCCAAACTAGGAATAGGGCTCTTGAATTGTCTCAAAATACCACAAAACCTATTTTTGATAATTTTTGTAAATGGTTGATAAATGAGCAAGAAAGGTTGATTGTTTCAGGACAAGTCTCACATAATAAGGCTCTTATGGCACATAATAAGAATCCTAAGAAAATTTTTAATAATGTTAAAGGTTCTAGTTCACACACTTCAAATCATACTAATAAATTTGGTCATGCTTCTAATGCACATCATGAAATTAGTAAGAAGAATAATGTGTATGATCCTTGTAAGCATTGTGGTAAAACTAACAATCCTGAAAAGAATTGTTTTAAAGCAAAACGTTTACTGTCTAAGGCTAAAAAGGAAGATTTTGATGAATCACAAGTAGCTTTATGTGCATATGTTGTTTCGTCTAGTAGTTCTTCTTTTAATGTGGAATGGATAATGGATTATACTGTTTCTAAACATATGACTGGTAATGCTTCTTTATTTATATCTTATGACAATAATAAACACACATCTCAGAAAGTATATATAGGTGATGGTAAACAACTTTCCATAATTGGTTCTGGTAATGTTAATGTTGCTAATGGTCAATTGGAAGATTTTTTTCATGTTGAACGCATGCCCATCAACTTGCTTTCTATTTATCGTGCATGTCAAAAAGGATATAAATTTGAAGCTTGGCCTGATAAATATGTTCTTCAAGATATCAATCATAATTTTAAAGTAGTTTCTTCAAGTCCTATTGATCATATTGTTGGTTTATATAAATTTGTTGGTTTTAATTGAACTAAAAGACGACCTTTTTATTCCTATGTTGCTCATGTTGATGGACTAACTAAATTATGGCATGAAAGATTGGGTCATTTGAATTATGGTAAAATTCAAATGTTAACTAAAATGGTACATGGCTTGCCTAATATTTCTTCTGCTAACGGTGTTTGTAAAGGTTGTGTACTTGGTAAACATCATAGAGAAATGTTTGATAAAGGTAAAGCTTGGCGTGCTAAAGAATCTTTGCAATTAATTCATAGTGGCATTTGTGTTCCTCTTGAAGTTCCTTCTATATCTCATGCAGTTTATTTTCTTACTTTTATTGATGACTTTAGTAGAAAATCATGGGTTTATTTTTTGAAAAACAAAAGTGACATTTTTTCTAAGTTTCAAGCATTTAAATCCTTGGTTGAAAATGATTCTGGTAAAAGAATTAAGACTTTGAGAACTGATAATGAGGGGGAATTTGTTAAGAAATAATTTGAAGTTTTTTTTATCTAAACATTGAATTCAATATCAAAAGACAGTTCCTTACACACCTCAACAAAATGGTGTTGCTGAAAGGAAAAACAGAACTTTAGTTGAAATGGTTAGATGTATGCTTTATTCTAAAGGATTACACAAGAAATTTTGGGTTGAAGCCATAAGTTGTGCTAACTTTATTTTAAATAGAATTCCTACAAAATTTGTTAAGCATATTACCCCTGAGGAAAAATGGAATAGTAGAAAATAGATATTAGTAACTTTAAGGTGTTTGGTTGTGAATGTTAGGCTCATATTCCTGATGAAAAACGAAAAAATTTAGAACCCAAGTCTCACAAGTGTATATTCATTGGCTATGATAAGGATTCCAAGGCTTATAGCTTATTTGATCCTTCTAATCAGAGTGTCATAATCGGAAGAGATGTTCAAATTATTGAAGTCTCTCCACCACCTGAGTTAGTAGAACCTCATGTTACCTTGAATATTCCATTGTCTCATGTTACTCCTATATCTGTTACTCCTTCCAGTACTGTGTCTGTTGTTGATCTTAGTTCACCCTCTTCTTCAAGTGTTCCACCTGAAAGTCTCGAAGCTCCTGAAGTGACTTATGTTCCTTCTAACATTCATGTTTGGGCCCAGAAAACTCTTGAATCTGTAGGTAGTGAGATTGGAAACCCTTGTATACTCGTAGAACTAGATTTTCTCTTATGACCAAAGTTTTGGCCACAAATGATCATACTTCTTATGCTCAAGCTAAGGGTAAACCTCATTGGGAACAAGCTATGTATGCTGAGTATGATTCTCTTATGAAGAACAAGACTTGGTCTCTTGTTCCTCTTCCTTGGAGAAATAATTTAGTTGGTTGTAAATGGATTTATAAAACTAAGTTTACTGCAGAATGACAGATTGAAAAATATAAAGCTAGATTAGTTGTAAAAGGTTTTAATCAACTTGAAAGTATTGATTATAATGAAACGTTTGCTCATGTTGCTAAAATGAATACAATAAGAACCATCTTATCTCTTGTTGCATTTTATAAATGGGAAATACACCAAATGGATGTTAAAAGTGCTTTTTTAAATGATAATCTTAATGAAGACATTTATATGCAACAGCCTCCTGGTTTTATTAATGCTGAATCATCAAGTTTTGTATGCAAATTTCACAAGTCTTTATATGGTCTCAAACAAGCACCTAGGGCTTGGTAGGAAAAAATTGATACATATTTATTGAATAATGGTTTTAAGCATTGTATATCTGATCCAAATTTGTATGTTAAGAACTTTGGTGATAATTTCCTCATTATTGTGTTATATGTGCATGATCTTATCATCACTGGAATCCAAGTTGTTTTAATTCAAAGTATGAAAAGAGATCTTCAAAAGCAATTTCAAAGGACTGATCTCAGTATATTGCACTATTTATTGGGTCTTCAAATCTGGCATATGGAAGATGGTATTTTTCTCTCTCAGCCGAAGTATGCTACAGACTTATTGGCTCGTTTCCATATGAGTGATTGTAAACCTGCTCCTATGTCATTTCAGTCCGGTGTAAAGTTAATTGTTGAGTGTACTACTCCTCTTGTTGATGCTACTCTTTATCGTCAACTCGTGTCCAGTTTGATATATTTAACTCACAGCATAACAGATCTCTCTTTTGCCGTCAGTATGGTTACTCGGTTCATGCAACAACCTCATGAAATCCATTGGCAGGAAGCCAAGAGAATTTTGATATATTTACAGGGGACATTGTCCTATGGTTTTTTTTATTCGAGCAGTGCTGCAGTTTCACTTTCTAGTGATATAGATTCTAACTGGGCAGGTGATAGTTCTGATCGACGGTCAACTACTAGTTATATATTTCAACTTGGTTCAGGTCTGATTTTTTGGTCCAACAAGAAGGTGAAGACTCTTTCTTTATCCTCATGTGAAGCAGAGTATAGAGCATCCAAAGAAGCAACTAAAGACACTATTTGGTTACGACATGTTCTGACAGAGCTTGGTCTGGTTCTGAAATTGTCCACTGTGTTGAAATGTGATAATCGGGGTGCAATTTAGCTTGCTTATAATATGTTATATCACTCCAAGAGAAAGCATATCGACCTTGATGCTCATTACATTCGAGGTCTCGTTGCAGATGGTATTCTTTCTCTTGAGTATTGTCCTACCAAGCAGCAGGCAACCAATATCTTCACCAAATCTTTAACAACAACAAAGTATGTGCATCTTCGTTCTTTACTTGGGATGAGGGAAGTTGTCCTCAAAGGGAAGAAATAATGACTCCTTCCTTCCTTAGTGTTAGTGATGGATTTTCTCCCAGCCATTATTAAGGGGGAGTGTTGGAATATATTCATTATATTCCTTGGAAGGTAATAATGTCTTTGTATTATGTCGGAATTTATCCACAATCTTATGTAAAAAAGTAATAAATTATATCTCATATTCATTATGGTAAAGTATTCTCTTATTATCCATTATTATATAAAGAGATGTTATTATGGAGAATTATATTATCCCATATGCAATATGTGAGAGTAATTCATCCACATCTCTTGGTATATAATAAGGTCAAGGGAGTCACATCACCAATTACAATGACATAGTGAACATCACGTGATACTATTACAACACATTGTATTGTGCTCACAAGGTCTCTGCTATATTGTATTGGGGTTATTTGTAGTTGCTCACTTGTAAGATTGAAGGAGATTGAAGGAGATAATAGAAGACAACCTTCCCATGGACGTAGCCCAATTGGGTGAACCACGTACATCTGGTGTATTCTTTTCCTTGTTATCTTTTTGTTTTTATTTATGTTGATATGTTATTGATTGCTAAGATAGGTAAGTTAGTTTAGCTAAATCTATAGTTCTGACAGAATGACTACCAATCAACACAAGAGTAGAATTCGTCAGTCTGGTTGAATATTCAAAGAAGGGTGTAGTCAATCTAGATTCTTCGGTAATATCAAAAGGATCACTGTGCAATAGACCAAAAGAGGATTTCAACAACTTATTACCTGAAATATTCTCATCAAAGATCACATCTCTACTCATAATGATTTATTGTTTGAATAGGTGAAACAATCGATAGGCTTTTGATTCATTAGAATATCCCATCATGATGCAAACATGACTCTTTGCATCCAATTTCTTCCTATAGTTATGATTGATATGTGCCCAAGAAACACATCCAAAGGTTCTGAGGTGCCTGACAGAGGGTTTCCTTCCATTGCATTTCTCGACTAGAGTTATGTTGTTGACAACTCTAGTTGGAACAAGGTTCAAGAGATAGTTTGAAAAGTAAACAACTTCTGCCAAAAATATAGTCGAAAGATCTTTGATCTACACTAGCCACTGGTCGTTTCTACCAAAGTCTGATTTTTAATCTCTGCGACTCCATTCTATT
Organism: Larix kaempferi; assembly: GCA_027924585.1. Taxonomy (NCBI): domain Eukaryota; kingdom Viridiplantae; phylum Streptophyta; class Pinopsida; order Pinales; family Pinaceae; genus Larix; species Larix kaempferi. The sequence goes on along the minus strand of BSBM01001504.1, from coordinate 602,499 downwards.
GAGGGGTGTGAGGGACAAATATCTACCAAGACATACATTTTGCAAGAGACACTCTTCAAACTATCGACTCACATATTTTGCACCATTGTCTGATCTCAAGAGTTTGATAGGTTGATCGCATTGCTTTTCATCTAATGCCCTAAATTCCTTAAATCTTTTAAAGACATGGTCTTATTCTTCAAGAAATATACCCAAACAAATCTAGAGAAATCATTGATAAAGGTTAAAATATACTTCGCACCTACTAATGAAGGTTTGTTCATGCAACAAACATCATTGTAAACAAGTTCCAATCGGTTTTGTGCTCACCATGCTTTCCCAGAATCAGAGGGTTCCCAATGATGTTTTCCAAGCACACATCCTCTACAAACTCCTGAGACCAATAACCATATTATTTTATACCATCATCTTCAAACTTTGAAAGTTTAGATGTCCAATTTGTTCATGCCAAATTCAATTTTTGTCATCGGTCTAAGCAATGAGTGTAGTCGAACCAATCAGTTGAAAATCATGCTTGGGATGATCACAGAATTTGTAAAGTTCATCTTTGGGATATAAATATCCTAAAGCAACAGTCACCCAACCAAGCCTCAGATCCTTTACGATAAAGCGATCTGACCAAAACTCAACAATCTTTTTAGTATGTGCAAGTTGTGCAACCAATAACAAATTGGCTCTCAAGCTAGGCACATGATAGACACACGGGGGCTTCACTAGAAGGAAATATAATATCACGTTCATTCATATTGGTGTATTAAATAATCATGAAAACCTAAAAATTATATTCCTTATATATTAAGGGGCAAAGGTTTTTTTTTATTTAATGTAACAATACAAAAATACTTTGGGGTATTTTTTATATGGGCGGGCTGACAAATATCCGCCAAATGGAGATGGCGGGATCACGACCGGATGAGAAATCGGGTTGAGGCAAGGCTCGGGCTTACCAGTATGCAGGGAAATCGCGTCTTGAGGCATGCTTGAGGCCAGGGGTTTCGTAGTGAAGAGGGTTTCCAGTCGATCATAGTCGAGAGACAGTGGTCATTGACAACCAGTTGTTACCAATAGCACTCAGCCAGTTGTTACCAATAGCCTTGGGAGGCTCTAAGCCTCGAGGGCCTATTATAGGCCCTCGATAGGATTTGGGTGCTTGAATACCCAACCACTCGTGCCTATTACATGCCTTTGGAGGTTTATTTAGCCTCCTAGAGCTTGTTACAGGCCCTGGGATCTTCGATACATAGCACACAACAGGCATAGTCAACGATTAGGGAACTACAACATGCAATCTAAATGTTGTACTATGTGCATTGGATCTAGTGACATACAAGAAGTGATCTCCTATCTCTTCATTATACCATTAGATGTTCCAAATCATAATGATATGTGGTTGAGTATTTGCATTGTGGGTGAAGTAATGTGCATCCACAATATACATCAAAAGAAGCAAAGTGCATTGTAGAATGCATGTGGGGTCATAAGAGGGGTGTCATATCAATATACTAGGTAGAAATATAAAGGGGTATAAAAAATGTTAATGAAAAAATTGATACATACAATATCTTGTGAAAATAGGAGTTTTTTTAAATTGGGAAGGCATATTGGGAGGGAGTAAAAAAAAGACGATTTTCGAAGGTATTTTCAAATATTTATTGAAATTAGGGGTATTGTTTCATATGCCATGAATAAACATGCTATGATAGTGGTTTATTGAGTGAAGCCCACGTGGATAGACATTGGATATTTGACCATGCTAACATTCAACATTTTTGCTTCTAGCAACTATGAGAGTGTAATCATCAACTACATAAATCTTATGTTTTGGAGCTCCACTTAAGGAAGAGAACAAAGAAGCATCATTAGCCATATGACGAGTACAACCAGAATCGACTATCCACTTACTCTGATTGGTATGGGCATGTAATGCCTGGGAAGTGCTAACGGAAATGGTAAAGTTTTATGCAAGTCAGCTGATTGACTTACCAGTCAACGTGCCTTCTTCAAGATGCTTGACCTTTTCCTCCAAGTCCTTTGTCTTCTTCTAGCAAGTTTTCTTGGCATGTCCCACCTTTCCACAGTAGTGACAGGTTTTCTTCTTTCCATTCTTCTTCGTCGATGTCAACTCATCGATCTTTCCTTTCATAGGTTGGTCGATATATTTTTGTCGATGATATGGTCAACCACATTCTTTATAATTTTTCTTGGCCTTGCTTTTGAGCAAGTGAGCCTGGTATTTTCGACCAAGCATCCCTTCTTCAAGAAATTTTTGTTAGTATTTAATCAACAAATCATAGAAGATATCAAAGGTGAAGTCCTTACCATCTTTCCATCGATGACAAACTTAGCCTGATCATCCGTCTGATCTAGCATAGAGACCTTAGTATATTTCCATAGTCCCTTGATTTTCAACAAAGTTTCCTTATCTAGCGCTCAGATTGCATAGTTGTGTCTATTCATAACAACAGGTTTTATCTTGAAAGTCATCCTTCTGATCAAATAGATCTGATCCAAGTTCAAGAAGAGGTATCAATCGACCAATCTTCAACCTAGAGTCAACCAACCCTAGATCTGACTCGGCATGATTTGCATACAATAGGCTAGGTCAAAACCAATATCTCTAATACTATGTTGGGTAACCCCTTCACATTGAACCATAGAAAAAAGAAGAAGAAAAAGGGAACTATATTCCAAGAAAAGAGATGGTGTCTAAAGACATCGTTACAACAATTAAATGCAACGCATTATGATCAGAACATCACAATGTATTCTTTAATCAATCATAAATCTATATCAATACAACCCATAGGTTCATTCTTTTATAGTATTTAAATATAACAAACTTCCTTGAAATGAAGAGGGATTGGTGCACAAATAGAGGTCATTGGTTCTAATTGTTTCCACAAAACCCACAATGTCCCATAGATTAGTATATTGTTCTAGTTGAACCAACCACGACCTCATTGATCATTCAGTCGACTGATTAGTCGAACCTCCATTCGACTACTCTGCTAGTTGATTATTTTCCATTGACTATCTGTCTCCAAAATATCCAAAGGTGTGATGAATCTACATAACCTAAATTTGAGAGTGTTAAACTATAAATTTGAAATCTATGTCCAATAATTTTACAAAGATAAAACAAGCACAATTTGGTCGTTCCTCTTTGGGTTCATCCCCTAGAGTGTAGAATCACCTACGTCCTCCCTAGATATTACAAATCATGTACAACCTTTCCTTTCCACGTGGACCCTAATGAGGTGTTTGACTCACCTACTTACCTCCTATGGATCACGTAGAAAATTTAGAGTTAGAAGACTCTTATGTCTGTGTCCTAAGCCGCTTAGTGAAGGATTATGAATTGGAACAAGCAATTGATGTTGTGGGTAGCTAGTTGCCGTTGGTCCTATCAGTTGGTGCTTACTCTGCTGCTGGATATGCTACTAGTTCTATTGGGTCTCAAACTAGGTAAAATTAATAAATTTGGTGGACTTAATCTGCCTTTACCTATGACTTCGCACTAGCTTACTTTGCTACTAGTGTGGTGCTTCTAGTCACTTCGGATCTTAAATAGATAAAATACAAGGACAATAGAATTATGAGTTCATTGTTGTCTCATTCTATCAAAGCTTCGTGAAAACCACCTTCCATGTATAGAAATCTTAAAATAAAGAATAACCCTGGACTCTTTTTTCACTAAAAGGAAAGTGCTCAAAATACCGAGTACCAAAAAACCAAGTACATGTTTCTATTTTAAAATATAAATCACAATAATTATTTTCTAAAAAGAAAAATCAACCAAAATATCTAATACAATAATTTTTTATTAACAAAAAATACTAACATAAAGCAAATTGCAAATTAACTGGCCTGCTTTACAACGACATCCAAAAATATATTATCGTTCCCAACTTCCCACTGCTTGTGTCTTCCAAAAATATATTATTGTCTTCACACTGCTTATTTCTCTTGTTTTTAGATTAGAGAAATGCTATAACATTTAAAATCTCTTTAATGTTCAAGATTGCATTAACTTTTTAAATAATTTAAAAAAATTATGTAGAATCATAAGTTTTAATAAAAAAATTATGTAGTTCATCATAAGTTTTAAGGAAATGCTGTAACATTTCAAATATCTTTAATGTTCAAGATTGTTTTAAAACCTTTTAAATAATTATTTACAATTTAAAATCTCTTTAATGTTCAAGAATGCTTTAACTTTTTAAATAATTGTTTAAAATTTATTTGGAATCATAAGTGTTTTTTACCTTACATTTTTTAATTAATTTATACTGATCTAGGCATGCAGTCTCCGAGAATAAAATTAGGTATCCAATACACTACCTTTATTATACCATCTAATTTCCAACAACCAGTCATAACAAGCTGCACAGTCACAAAACTTAGTCACCCAGAATAAAATTAAGCTTCCCAACTTCCATTACATTTATCGTACTATCTCATTTTCCAAACTGACAAGTCATAACACGCTGGAGGGTTCCTACATTTAATATAGGATAACTGACCAAAACAATTTAAAGAAGATAAAAATCTTCATTTTTACATTGCTGGGAGAGGGAGAGGGCGTCTTCCAGAACCTGCACCTTTCTCATCCACGCCTGCCTGCCGCTCTCCGCTTCCTGCTCATAATTGTAAAACATTAATTAAGTCTATGCATGACCTGTTGACCTAAAACAGTTACTTATTCATAGAATTGTAGAATATATAGTATGACACTGATTCCATATTTACTAGCTGAGATCAGATCAGCATTTACCCTCTGAATATCCGTGTTACAGGAATACTCATTCTTGGCTGGAGTACTCTGTCTATGAGATTTGTGGTCGTAACGTCCTTTCTTTATGCAGTCCAACAACATATTGGCTGTGTCTATGCCTGTAATCACCATACATATCAACAGTCACAATTAAACATGTCATTCTATATCAGTTATATTTTTCACTGTTCTTTATAACATTTATATGCAGATATGTACCTGCAAGATAGGCACCGTGGACATATCCATTATATTCCTCATTTGTATGCTCTCCACTGAAATACACAGGTCCAACTGGTGCCTGTAAATACAGGGATTAACTCATCAAACATTTTAAAAGATATACTTTCTCAAGAATTTGAGGTTGAAGGACATTATTTAAGATCAACTGTTTACTATTAATGTTACTTAACTAACACAATTTGGTTGATGAACATTTTAGGTCACAAGTTAAGTGTTACCAATAAATTATATGTTTTTTTCTTAAATAAGTTGTCTACCAAGAACTATCTGCTTATCCATATATAAGGTATTAGTTAAGAATTATCCATGCATCAACTAGCAATTATCAATGCATTAGCTACCAATTATTTTATATATATATTATAATTGTTTATTTCGAATTTGTAACTATGCATCAACTAATTATCAATGCATTAGCTACCAATTATTTTATATATATTATAATTGTTTATTTCGAATTTGGAACTACTGTCATATAATCAATTTGGACAGTACATTTGTCTCATCCTTGTACAATCTAGGAAAAACATAAATACTAATCCAATCCAAATTCTAAAATATAAACACCTATTCACATAAAATATCTAAGAACATTCATGGAAAAAATCTACCAAAGATAATTAATACTAATACTTTTACAGATCTTTAAATGTATCCATCAAGAATAATATTGCTATGAGTTCTGTCAAAAACCTTCAAGTCGTTGAAATCCTTTGTGGAGGCACCTATTGGCCAGTTGGAGTAAGTTCCCTTGAAGAATGGATCTTTTCCCCATCTAGGTATCAGTATTGCTTCCATCTCTGGAATATTGTTGCCAAACATGTTTTTCAGAACGAGCATTATTTCTGCTTTGGTTACATTGTCGGGCTGTTGTTCTATGCGTCGGGCTTCATCGTCTGTAACAGTTACCATCAGAAGGTTTCCTCCAGGGTATTCATTTTCCAAGTGCTGTGGAAGGAGAAAAGAATTTGATCACGCATGTTAATTAGTTGAATGATTTCATGTCTAACTGCTTTTCTTGAAAAAGGTAGTAGGCATTGATTACCTGCCAGAAATTGTAATAACCCCTTTTCTCATGGACGTATATGAAGAATTCAGTGCCAGGTCCAGTGGGCCAGAATTTGGAAGGAAATTTCATGAAGATCTTGCAGTAAATAACCATGTCAAACTTATATATGCCAATTAGCTTCCATAGCTGCAGGTGTTTGATATGGAGTAGCGTTATAATTTCAAGAAATAGAGCAGATCTAGTGACTTATGTAAAACTTGATGTAGGAAGTAGATATACATACAGGTAAATCAGGTTTAAAACTGATGAGTTTCGTTTGAAGAACTCCCAAACTGACAGAAACAATGGCGCTCTCTGCAGTGTATGTTGAACCGTCATCTGTCAAAATCTTGATATCTTTGTTCGTATACTCTATTTCTCTAACAATCTGGAACATGTAATCATCACAAAAAAATACATTTACTAAACACTTGTTTTAGGACAGACGATTTTAAAGAATAGATATGATTATATATCAGAGGAGCCTACCTTGTTGAATTTGAGACGGTCGTCTAATATAGATCCGTTATGAGATTCAAGGAATTCCTCGGCTAATTTGTGAACAATATATTCGTATCCTCGACTGTCTGCCACAAAATATTCATCGTCCCCATAGTATTCGAATGTTGCAATGGGTTCCACATTCTCTAAGCTCGTCACTCTTGGAGGTTCTGCACATCCAAATGCAATCAATTGAATTAATGCACATTCTTTAAGCTCGTTACTCTGGTAAAAAAATAAACAGAGGATAAACATCACCTTTGGAAAAAAAACCTAGAATCCCTTTCAGGGATTTGAAGCTGGGTTTCGAGATCTCACTGCAGGATCCTTGGGATTTCGTTGGGTCAGCCATAAGGTTTCACGGTTGTCCACCTCAACTCTCAGTAATTTAAGATCTATTTTAAATCAAAATTATCCAAAACACTTCCACCACAAAATTACTTATTTTATCTATTTGACATCTTCACCATACTAAGCTGTAAAACACTTAGCTAATGGTCTATAATCATCACAAACATACCATCAAAAAGCACTTCGCATACATATTACCGCACATGCATGGTCATTTTATATAACTAAATGCTGTGTTTACTTGTAACCAGAGATCAATTTCAAAAGCTGACTGATAAAAACCTGCGATTTCGAAATCGTAAAAGTAGTAGTCGATGGCCATCTCCAAAGGCATTACTGGCACACTGTAAATTTTATTTATCAACATATCAAGCCCATATTGTGCAAGTAAATAACATATCATAGCTCAACATTTTATGATTATATGAAAGTAAACAAAAACAAGGAAAATGTAGAGGGGTTGGGCTAATCGTCCTACTGTCCAAATGCGCGTTGAGATGCCAAAATCGAAATGTCTTCTTCTCCATCCTTGTGAAACAATTCAGAGAGACTTGAGCTGAAGTTGGATGATGCTGTTGCCAAAGCATATGGTCGTGCCACCACTGACTGTGGCAGGATATAAGCTCCTCTAGAAAACAAAAACATTTTGCAGAAATAGGGTAAATGACAGATCTTGACATAATACGATGTTGAATATGGTTAGACGCTGCTTACTCTTGATTATAGATATTGTAACTGAGATTGCTCCAGTCAGAAAAAGAGGTCCGAAGTTTGTATTTCTGAGCGAGAGACCATATGGGGTTCATGTGTTTCCCTCCAACGCCCTCCACCCAGTTGGCTCCCACCTCTATTGCATAGCCTCGGAAAGTTTCCTTGCGCATTCTTCCCCCAATCCTATTGGTTGCTTCCAGTATCAGAAAGTCTTTCACTCCATTGTCCGATAATGTCTTTGCTGCCATTATTCCTGTACACAAGCCAATCAAAATATATTGAGGGAGGAGCATATTTAGATATGATCATGTGATGAAGGTTAGAAAACATATTAAGAGTACTACCCGACATGCCCGCTCCCACTATTACTGTGGTGGTAGCAGCCACCGACGAAGAAAAAAAAAACTATGCATAATAATGATAATATGAGACAGCAAAGATGACTGTAAGCCATGAAGGCTGAGGATAGAAGCAGTCAGCACTCTATAACAATACCAGGAAGAACAGGGAGATGGAGGCTGGAGCTGATTATCCATGGCTTGTGATGGAAGTATATATAGAGAGAAAGGTCAGTGTAATTGCTTGTAGATATGTAAGTGGCACAAAACACGTGCAGTTAAAGTGTAATCCAAATTAATTTGATTTAATGATACAATCTGCTTTTCCACAAACTCCTATCAGCAACATCTCCAAACGCACTAAACAACAGGCTGGCAAACTTATCCTCATAAATAGTAATAATCACAGCCCTTGCCCACTTCTATAAAAAAAAGTACTAAACAACAGGCTTGCAAACCTAATCTCAGACATGGTAGTAATGACATCTCTCGGCCATTTATATAAAAAGAAACGATTGGTTTTTGGAACATTGACCCAGGTCCTGCTACATTCATTTTATAAAACGACCGCCTGCCTGGGACTTGTACCCTTATGCTGGTACATCTTTTAAAAAGCTGTCCCTTTAGGGGCAATAATGAACACCGCTAGGAAAAGAGGAAAGTTAGAAAGAAGAAAAACATAAGCACAAGTATTAACTTCCATCAAAACGGTTTAACCTCCATCAAAATGGTCGGAGGGCTTAATGAATATTGCTAGATGCCTATATTCGGCTAGCTTAATGAATATAGCTAGATGCACAGAATACATAATTCCCTAGTTGCCATGAATAAACAATCTCCAAGAATCAAAGAATGATTAGGACCTGCAGCCTCTACCTATTCTTGCCAAACCAACTCCACGATTATTTCCTAGGTTCTCCCTCGTTTCTTATGTATGGAGAATGATTGGGACCTGCAACCTCTACCTATTCTTGCCAAACCAACTCCACGATTATTTCCTAGGTTCTCCCTTGTTTCTTATGCTTCCCAAGTTCTGCAGTTATTTTAGTGTTTAGGTTCTCCGTCAGTTATAAACACTATGTCGACCAAATAAAGTGTCGACCATCCCGACCACATAATTAAAAGTCGACCAATTTTTAAAGGCTCGACCAACTCACGGGGGGTTCACTAGTGAGGCAATATCATATCACGTCCATTCATATTGGGGGGTTGAATACTCTTAAAAACCTCAAAAATATATTGCCCCATATTAAGGGGTCAAGGGGGGTTTTTAATTTGACATAGTAATATAAATATTGGGGGTTATTTTATTTGGAAGTGTTGAGGAATAACCTCCAAATCATGGGATGGATTCATACGTCCAAATCACGAGATCGATTCATACCCACCTAAAACTTAAAGACCTTCCATTTTTATTTGATATTGCTTATGATCCTAAGTTTTGCTTAAATTTGATAATAGTGTACCAATGATAATATTGATGGAATTCTCTTTGGATTATTGTCCTTGAGCAATCCTCATTTAATAGCTTATTTAGGCTTTGTTTGAATTGATGTTATATTGTTTTTCATCTTTAAGTTAAGAGATGTAGTTAAATGTGTAACATCCCGGAAAAATCACAAAAGTTTAAAATTTTTCTACGTGACAATTAATGTTTATTTAATATGTGCAGAATAGAACAAAGCATAAAAGGTTATCCTACTGTAATAAATACCATGCTGGTTTATCGTATAAGAAATTGCGACTAACAGAATTATGTTTATGTCTTGATGTTATTAATACTACTGCAACTTCTATTATTGATGTTGTGATTTATGAATCAGTTATCTTTGACTAATATACTTTTATTGATTGATAAAGGGGTCCTATGGACAACCCGAGGCTTACTTAGCATTCATGCTAAAGCATGTGATTTCGTACTTGTAACAATTTACAGGTAAGAGTTTAAAGTTGTGACAAGTATTCAACAGTTTTTCAGAGAAGATCTGTAATGATCGTTTCACAGTCTTGTACCTAGAATTATTTTTGGTTTCCATTCATGTTGAATTGTATGTAATTATCTACCTTCTTCCTCTGTGGCAATTTGTGGAAATCCTATATATAACTGTCTTGCTAACTTGCCTTGGATCTATACTTCTACCATGGTCATGATAATTTGATTTATTAACAAGTCTTATATTTCACTATACAATGGCATGCATGTATAAACAATCTTCTTTAATTATTTATATTATCTATTTATATGGTGTTTGGGACATTATCAAACAATTACAAACTATATACATAACATATTATATGTTGTGTGTTATGTGCAATAGTGTGGCCCCATGTGATAATATGCCACCCTAGTGAACTATACAAACATATGATGCTATGCAAAATGCAATATTATACAAACTTGATCGATAATTTGTAAACATATAATACTATATGATCTTACGATACTATGTGAACTTTGGAGATATTCTATTCTGTGTTGTGTGCACTTATGTAACCTCGGTGATACTTATGCGACCTCAGTGAAGTTCTAACCAACCTTTAACTTAATGTTACAAGGGTGTATAATACGACCTTACCATAACTATATCCACGTTGTATGATGTGAATGTTAATATGGTTTACAGGTTGGCGGATGTGATTGTATCCTATGCATTGAATGTTTTCAACTAACGAGAATAGTGGGATTCCCTCGTGGATGGCTTAGTAAGCTTGGTTCACGGGAAAGCATCTTGGTGCATCAACTGAGTGCTGAGTTGTAACTTGACAAAGGTTTAAACGTTGTCGAGCTGGTTTCCTTGGTAGTGATGGCTCATTTAATGTGATAGATGGTTTGTGATTTCATAAATCCCACCGGTGATCTCCACCGTTGACCTGGCAAGGGTTTCAATGCATGTGGTTAAACCCTACATTTGCTGTGATCGATGAGTTTATTGTGATTTTTGTTACTGGGTAGTGGTAGCTCTGCGTGGCCGACAGGCTGAGGGTTTGTCGTTTGGTTGTTCTATCTCCTGAGTCTTGAACTCGTAACCTATGTAATTTATAGAGCCGAGCTCTCTTAATTATGTTAACTTTAGCTCTCACCTTAATTAAGAAACCTCTATCTTTGAAACCCTTAATATGGCTATTTATATTTATTTATATTTTAGTACTCCCTGTGCATTTCTAACCTCATCATTATGTTTTCACATTATCATTTATTTAAAATTCTTAAAGGGTCTATGTGCTTGGGTAACTAGCACCCCAAAGGATTTTCATATGGTTCCTTGTCATTACTCCATAAGGGTTCAACCCATAAAATATATGCTACAATTCAAAATACTAAATTGTATTAACATCCAACTTATAGGTTATGGTTCGCATAGTTAAATTTTATTGTATGTACTTTATGCTAATCCATATGAATTGTCTACAAACCTTGTGGATTGATCGATCTTCTTCCTTCAATCTCTATTGACCCTCACGAGAACCGTCAATCTAAGGGGGAGGATGGGACAATCTAAATGTTGCTCGTATGCACTTTAGAGTAGTGTTGGCAGTGAGTTCCAACGCCATCAATGCTTCCACGTGGCGATTGATCTCACTCCTTAATCACGTGAACACTATTGGTACATTAATTTGGGGTTTTTTCACAATGGCGGCAATTCATGAGCCCCAAATATCTCTAGCATTCGAAAATTTTCATTTGATTTGGGGGTTTTTCACAATGGAGGCAATTCATGAGCCCCAAATATCTCTGGCATTGGGAAATTTTCCTTTTATTTAGGGGTTTTTCACAATGGTGGCAATTCATGAGCCCCAAATATCTCTAGCATTCGGAAATTCTCCTTTGGCACTCCTCGACACACTTTACATGAGGTAGTAGGTGGGTTCTAGATTTACAATGATGTCAAATATTTTCTCCAGGATTCTTTTATTATGATTACTCTAGACTCCATATTTAGTGGTAGGGGTTTTAAAGGAATTGTCTACAGGATGGCGTTATCTCCATTTCTCGAATCATGAGCTTGGGATGTAATTCAGTTGAAGCGTCTCCATGCAATTTCCTGGTAAAAGATTACTTATGTTATTTTCTTCCAGTTTTTCTATTTCATTTAATAGCTCCTAGCTTCTATAACTAAAAGATTCTTTTCATTCTCTGCTTGGGTACTAGACGAACCTCGTGGCCATGGATGACAGGAAATGGTGCTTTCCCTTCCAGGTACGAAGTTATGCCCCTAGGCTCGAACTGGGTTTTCTTCCTTTGAGGTTTTTGGTAAGGTTAAAAAAAATGGAAACCCCATGAGCTATTGCCAAAAACTTAGCGGCACTCGCCATAATTATCCCTGTCTATGAATTCCGTGTAACATACTATGGTTGCACTCAAAGAGTATTAACCAGATTTGATTGAGTTATAAAATAATGATTTGCATATAACTCGAAGACAAGGCTAGTTTAACTCTCATTTGTTCACTTCATCTGCAACAATTTGGGTTTTCAATTGGAGTGTAAATAGTGAATTTTTTTTTAGTATGCTCTGTTATTTTTGTTTGGAGATAAATTGGAGTCTTGGAGAATGTTTGCGTCTGCCAACTGGAAATTGAATAGTAAATAAAAGTAGGAGAGCCAAGCAATCCGTATGTTGATCTTTGGTTTCCATTGCATTCCCATTTTGAAGGTCTTTTAATTTCATCCAAATTGTTTGCTGGGTTGTCATTTTCATTTATTATTTCATCGATCAAACTACAGTACTATACTTTTATCTTCTCTTTTATCTCCACTATCCATGAATCACGAAGCTTGATCAAGCATGGGAACATGCTATCGTGTATTTTGATTTTTGCATTCTTGAAGCAAATTTTGTTTAGTCATCGAGTCCCAAGCTGACTGATTTTTCTCCTATTTTGAGTTTCACAACCTTGTTCTAATGAAAATCCATTGAATTCAGCACTAAACAAATATGATAGAAGTGGGCGAGTTAATGTGCTTGTTTTGTGCAACCATATGTAGTTTTGTTGTACAAACTACTGAAAACAAACAATAACACATGAGAATCCATGACAACGTGAAAACTTTATGTATGCCCAATGGGAACTTGGGCAATGACATGTCATAGTGTGACAAAAATTTACAAAATGAAATTGTTATATTTTTGTCAATGTTTTGTTATGAAGATCATTTTCTCTTTTTTCACATATTGATCTTGGAATATTTGTTTGTTTAGCTGGATTTTGATATCATTTTATACTCTAACAAATTTTTTCAGTGTTCAAATTCTTATCCGATGTTGATATAATCTAATGAATGAAACTACTTCAACAAATTATTTTTCTTGCTTTTCAACTTAGGTCAATATTATTAAGTCAATGATATATGACATCTCGAGTATTTGAATGACTTGTTTGTGCAGGTAGTTTGGGATATCACCTGAATGTATGTCAACAAATTATGGCTTTTCAAGTTTCTTCAAAATAATCACAAGAAGTTCCGATAACAACAATAAGGTATAGATTTTGAAATATAACCGAGATTCTATTTAAGTATTTTGTTTTCCCAGTAGACACAAGTTCCAATAAGAACAATAAGTTAAATAGTTGGAAATACAACTCGGATTCTTGATTAATTATTTTGCTTTTTCCATTAGCCACATAGAATACTTCATTGTTGCACAATGGTAAAAATAAATTATATAATTTAGTTTTTTTAAAGAGTAATTGATACTTGATATATTAGTAAAAAATAAAATAGTTACAATCTTATTTACAATATGTAAATACAGAAGTTTGGTAAAAACATGAATCTTGGTTGTGTTTTTTTATAAAATAGTAAAAGCAATATTGTCAATCAAATCCATTTCTTCATTGTTAATTACTCAATTTTAGCATAGTTTATTTGCAATGCACACGTATATAGGTTTTAATAGCGATTCACTTATTGTTCATAAATGTTTCATGAATCCTTCCAAGAATATTTGGCTTCTCCTAATATCAAAGTGGAATTCAAGCTATCACAAAACCAAAACTATAACATGGCATAATTGATGAAATTACTATAGTCCATGATCTCTACTTGTCTTTTGACATGCTAATGAAACCATGAGGGATGAATCTTGTTTTCCTTTGTCGTATGGAGTCCATAGTATGATTATTCCTTAATAGTAGATTATTAAGGGGAGCTTAGTAATGGATTATACAATGCAATTCCTTCACTTTCTCATTTCTTCCTCTATTATTTCTTTTTGAAATTCTATATCAATTTTTGAAGAACCAATTTACTTTTATACTCTACTAGCTATCCTTGCATTTAAATTAGTTCTCTTTTGATCACCTTAAATTTTTGTCATTATTCGCATCCCAATCTCTCTTCCAACTCTCCCATTATCTTAATGCTGAAGCTATATTGTCTTCACGGTAATCACGATGAGCTTCACATCTCCTGGTAGCAGTAGAAACACATATTGTGATGGCTACAAGAAGTACACATCTTCACCATGTTCATTTTATTTTTGTGAGTGCCTATCGCATCGAGCTAATGTTCCAAAGAAGAAGCTAGGGATGGGTATTTAAATCACCCTAAGATCATATGAATAAGTGAGGACCAAAGGGTTAGAAAGTTTTGAGATAAGCAAAGCTCACCGACATACCCCTCTACTTCTTCACCAAAGAAGAGATAATTTAAAATTGAAATAAGATGCAATGAGTGAAGGCCTAGGTTGTATGGAATGGCTTGGTTAATCCCACACATACTATCACGTCGATTCACCTAATGCTAAGGCTGCCAAAGAATGATTGAATTGCACAAAGACTTATATGGAGGTTAAACATGGTTTTCATGCGAAGGAGCATAAGCCAATCATATCCCATAATAAAATTCACAACTTCCATGATGATTGAGTTGAAGAATTAAGGAAATGACCTCTATGATTGAGTGATAGTTAGGCTTCCTTGTTATATGACTTTTAAGTGCTCCAAACACTTAGTCTTAATACCAAGGTTGGCCTATTTAGTCATCCTTACTCACATCGAGCGCCTTCCTTACCCTAGCCATTAGGGTTTCCTATGGTTTCATATTTCATCTTAGCACCCTCCTAGCCTACTATTTTACTCTTAAAGTTTAAATTTATTAAAAAAATTATAAGTGAGATGTCAAACAACAATCATAGAAAGAAAGCATCAAAACAAAGGAATTATCATACTTTAAAAAGCCTCAATCAAAGAATCTACATTATCTTTATGATTGAAGCTCTTTCGAGTTATCTATCAATGAGAGAGCCGTCAACTATTCTAAGAAATATTGATCGAATATCCATATAATGGATGATAAGATAGGTTCCCCTATTGATAAAAGTGAGATAAATGCAATTTCACTAGAAATTGATAATACTAATGTTGAAGGATTTTCCCTAGAAAGCAACACAAACCATTCACAATCACAAGAAAGGAAAAAAGGCCAATAAGACAAGGGAGACAATTCCAACGAGAATGAGTTTCAAAATTTCCATTTATTTAGCCAATATCTCCATCAAGAAAGTGTTTCAAAATTTCCATTTATTGAAGCTTGTTATTTCAAGTAGTGCTTCAAGAAACTAGTTTCTTTCTCGTAGTAATTTCAATTGAAGGGGATGATTAGGTCCCACACATTTTGTGAAAATTGATTGTACACCAAATGCCGTGGGATAAATTAATTGCACACTTTGACTAAGTGCTCAATTTTATATTGCAAATATTTATGAAATTATCTCTACATTATATCTTTAAGGAGGTATGAACTTACTAGCATAAGTAGTTGTGATGAGTAAAGTCAACAAATTAGTTTGGATTTTGTTTAGAAGGTGTTCGATTGTAAGAGTACATGGAAAATCCAAAGTGAATACAAAATCATCTAGGAAATTTTATTCTGTCAAATTTCAACCAATTTGCTAATAATTTACAAGATTTTATAATTCAGTGAAAGATTCACCAATACTTTAGAAGATTTTATAATTTTGTGAAATATTCGCCAAGGAATTTACAAGGTTTTATAATTATATAAAATATTTGACATGATTTTACAAGATTTTATAATTCCATGAAATATTCGCCCATATTTTACAAAATTCTATAATTTCGTGAATGTTTTGCTAAGAAATTATATATACATATTATATTATTGATAAAATAGCCTTCACACTTTCCCATGTATCATGGCGATTTGCCCATTTATTATATACATAAATTTAGAAGGGGTCCTTAAAATTTTCCCTGCTTCCCCATTACTATTTCATTGGGTTTTCCATATCCAATGTCGCCCCTGCAATCTTAGTGGGATCATTATGAGCATTATACTATTATGTTATTTAGCATCATGTTTGCTTATACTAAGATGCGTTAGGGATCTTGTTTGCTAAAACTTGATAATATTATATAAAGGGGGTATTAAAAATGGGTTGATAAAAATGGATACCTACAATATCTGGTGAAACTAGGGGTTTTCTTAATTAGAAAGGTATATTGGGAGGGGGCTTCAACAATACAATTTTAGGAGGCATTTTCCAATATTTAGTGAAATTAGGGATATTATTTAATATCTTGCGAACGATCGTGCTAGGTAACAAGTTCACTGAGTGAACCCCCCGTGGACCAACTCGACCTGACCATTTTGAAAGTCATCCATCTTCGTGCGATTTAAATGTGACTGTCATATTTACCATGAAATAACTCGTGGAGTAGTTACAACATCGACCTTACCAATATTTTCCAGCTTTCGAACTTCACAACATGGTCACTAGAAAACTGAAGGAAACAAGACTTCGACCAGTCGATGCCCGACTACACCTTGTCGACCGATCGTTTGTGGCCGGGCTAGGTGCTGGTCGGCTGCACCTGTTGACAGCTGGTGCAGACAGTGTCTCCCATCATAAGTAACATCATAAGCGTGGTCGACATGGTTTTTTTCTTCATAACCTGAAATAACTGAGGGTCGATGTTGTCAATTGATAGATTAAATAGCATCCATCGAATGTGATAAGTGTGCATCCTGTACGTAGAGTGGTCGGATGCATTTCTACCGGACAAGTTGTCTTGCTCATGGACTAAGGTGGTCAGAATCCGACTAACGTTATTTTCAAATAGTCTGAAAATGCTTCATTACCACGACGTGATTCTTTGCAGTGTTAAATTCCATAACCTGGACTAGATAAACAATTCTTGGAGTTTTCATGGCAGAAACGATCGGTTTGACTGCACAGCCTGGGCGGTAAATTGTTTGCAATAATTTCGTAGTTCTATGGGTACAAATGAGCCACGAAAACCCGTCCAAGTTCATAATAAAGCTAATGTCGATATCTTATATCACGTGGAGTTTTCATGGCAGAAACAGTCGGTTCGACTGGACATCCTGGGCGGTATCTTGTTTGCAATAACACTGGAAATACTTGGAAGAAGAAGTTATTGATCTGGCAGATTGCCGTGGAATGAAGGAGCTTTGCAATTTCCCATAGTGGGAGACAATTTTTGGAGTTATGTCAGACTCTAGACGGAATGGGAATCATCATCAAAACGAAAAGATATATATGGGAAACAGACTCTAGTTTTGAACAAAAATGGTCGGAACTGTAAAGGTCGACCGAGCCAGTCCTTGACCACTTTAAAAAAAGGTCATGTAATAGTGGTAAAAATAAGGTCGACCGAGCCATTCCTCAACCACTTTTAAAAAAAGTCATGTAATAATGAATGTGATAATCACTAACAAAACTGGTGGCATTTCTTCTTAATGTATTGCATTTGTTATTATTAAGTAGAGTGGTCGATCTTGTTTGAGTGTAAGTCAATTGAGTCGAAATGAATGGTAGCATGCATTTATTTCATTTAATATGCATCACAATGATTGTCAAGCTGTCTAAATTGTTATTGGCCTCGTCGTGATGATCGAGATCCAAATGGTATTTCTTTTAACTATTTTGATTTTAAATTTTTAACCATTTACAACTCGTCAATCAACCTATAAGGTTGTTTATTTAAGTCTCAGACTATATTGATAGCAATGGCGATCAAGCCAACAAAATGCAATAATGAGTTCAAGGCTGCTCTCCTTGTTTAAGGGCAATTGGGATGGCCCTGGGAGCTCCTCTTGTCCCTATAACAGGGGCATTCATCTCTGTTACCCTTCGTGCCCGATGGAACACACTTGCAAGCATTGCAACAGATACCGCAGAATTTGTGACATGCCTTTGGTCGAGGGGCCACCTTACATCTCCGATCGCACTCACTCTTGCAATCTGCTCATCCCCAAAATAGACACACAAAATGTCATATACAATATCAAAGCCATTACCAGAGAAAACAAGTTTGTAAGCAGAAAAAGCTTATGTATGCCTGATATGGCTTTATACCTATCATTGGTGGAGCAAGTGAAGGTGCAGGTGAGCCTTTCTTCCAATATTTCCAGGACCCCACACATCTATGCTAAGAACAACCTGTAAAACAATTAAATACAAATGTTCAGAACAATATACAAGGGAATAATGCTCCCCACATTTTCAAGTCACATAATCAACCAACTCTATAGACATTTGAAAAGAAATTCTTGGCATGCCAGATCAGTTATACTAAACAGAAGCTCCGATAGGCCATTGGAACCGGAACCTATCGGGGTTGGAATAACATAATAGAACAAAGGCGTAGAAGAGAGGATATCAATGAAAAGTTTTCATTGATGAGAACAATTCTTTCTGCATGCATTACTCTGTCTATATCGCACTATTACTTTGTCTGCATGCATTAGTTAGAACGTATGTCGAAGCAATAAATGCTAACCCCGGAGGTGCCGACCCAAACCACGATCCCTCTCCCCTGCAAGCCTTCGACAGGTTAGCAGTGTCGATAGGTCGCGATCCCTGACAACTTCATCCTCGACAAGTTCAGGACAACTGTTCCTGCCAAGAAAACTCCACGCCATACAAGATATCGACATTAGCTTTATTGTGAACTTGGATGGATTTTCGTGGCTCATCTGTACCCATAGAACTACGAAATTGTTGCAAACAATTTACCGCCCAGGATGTGCAGTCAAACCGACTGTTTCTGCCATGAAAACTCCAAGAATTGTTTATCTAGTCCAGGTTATGGAATTTAGCACTGCATAACACTGCATAGAATCACGTCATGGTAATGAAGCATTTTGAGACTATTTGCAGATAACGTTAGTCAGAGTCCGACCACCTCAGTCGATGAGCAAGATGACTTGTCCAGTAGAAATGCAGCCGACCACTCCTGTCGAGCCGTCCACTCCAGTCGCTATACATCTGACCAATACAATCTAAGTCACCACCGACCAGTCAAATGGATTCTCTCCATATATTCTACCAGAGGAGAAGAGCACAATGTTCTGTCTAGATTACGTTTAGGTGTCGCATATGAGGAAATTTATTTCGATGAGTTTGTAAGTAAGTTATTGAAGATAAAAAATGTATTGGCTACTTTTTAACCGACTAACAGGATGCTAGACGTCATTCGACAGCATCCAACCAACTAATGCATCGATCAGCATCTGACGGCATCCAACCGACTAATGCATCGATCAGCATCCGACAAAAATGAACCGCATGGATAGCAGTTGACGCTAATTAGTCGAGTAGAAGGCAATGTCATGCTCGAAGCATTACATCGGTTGAGTCTCCAAACCAGTTGGTTGCATTGGTCGAGGGCTATCTCCAGTCGGTTGCATTGGTCAAATCTCCAAACCAATCAGTTTCATTGGTCAAATCTCTAAACCAGTCGGTTGCATTGGTCGACGTCAGACTGTCTCAATTGTTGGTCGGGTCGCATATGGTCGGTGATCGAACGATCTATCGAAAGAGCGGCAGGATCCAGCAACGTATAGCATGTACCCATCCTCGTTTGCATCTCGAAACGGCCTTCGCGTGGAGTTTTCATGGCTGAAACAGTCGATTCGATTGGACAGGACATCCTGGGCCGTAAATTGTTTGCAATAATTTCATAGTTCTATGGGTACAGATGAGCCATGAAAACCCGTCAAAGTTCACAAGAAAGCTAATGTCGATATCTTGTATTGCGTGGAGTTTTCATGGCAGAAACAGTCGGTTCAACTGGACATCCTGGGCAGTAAATTGTTTGCAATAACACTGAAAATACTTGGAAGAAGAAGCTATTGATTTGGCAGATTGTCGTGGAATGAAGGAGCTTTGCAATTTCCCACAGTGGGAGACAATTTTTGGAGTTATGTCAGACTCTAGACGGCATGGGAATCATCATCAAAACGAAAAGATATATATGGGAAACGATGATTCCCATCTCGTCTAGAGTCTAACATAACTCCAAAAAAAAAATTATTACCTCCTACTGTGGGAAATCACAAAGCTCCTTCATTCCACGACAATCTGCCAGATCAATAGCTTCTTCTTCCAAGTATTTCCAGTTTATTTTTAATTAGCCGAGTGAAAAGTGGGCCTGATTAACATGATAGTTTCAACCAAAATAACTATAGTTGAGATCTCATATCCAAATAAGAGATTTGGTACTCCACCTTCGCAATCCTCAAACAAAATTTGATCTTTTAGCTAACATGAAATTGAGGATTAAAAAACGTAATATTGATTCAACCAAATGTGACGATCGTAAGCCAAATAAAATTCATGTTTTGATTGTATGTGATATGATAACCTCGAGTTTGTAATTAAATTCAAAATCCTTAAAGAGAAAACCCGAACAAAAGAGTTGCGCCCTGTCTGCTGCAAAAAAGTGAGTAACTAAGAGCACGAGAATAAACTAAATTTGACATTGTTAAATTGAAGTATGTTTTGATTAAATTCAAAATCCTTAAAGAGAAAACCCGAACTAAAGAGTTGTGCCTTGTCTGCTACAATAAAGTGAGTAACTAAGAGCACGAGAATAAACTAAATTTGACATTGTTAAATTGAAGTATGTTTTGATTACATTTCGAAATTATTTGTTTTCAACTTCAGTCACATATCCTTGCCGACTCTGCCTACGGTCACTACGAACCAAAGCCTCAATTGTGTAATTAAATGGAAATTCCTAAAAGAGAATACCTAAAACTAAGAGTCACGTTTGGTTCAAACCGTAAAGAGTGGACAATTTCATTAATGAGTGAACTAAGTTTGAGACTCTTGCTCATAAATTGAGATAAGTTCATTAATGAAAATGATCTTAGTTTGAGACTCTTGCTGATAAATTGAGATAAGTTCATTAATGAGAATGAGCTAAGTTTGAGATTGTTGTTGCTGATAAATTGAGATAAGATCAAAATGATTTGTTTCAAGCTTCACATCGACGATCAATTCAGGTGTTCTATGCATCATCATATTTATATTTAAGCTCTCTTTATGTGCAATGTAAAATATCTTCTGCTTGAATGTGGTCTTCATTGACTTTGTTTATCATGAGAGTGTCTACAAAAATGTGTATGCTTGATACATGTTTTACTGATTGAATGACTTGACTTGACTTAACTCTACTAATAGATAAAGATTATCTAAAGACCGACGTCATTTACTAAAATGGAGGGGATCGCTTGCCTCAAAGAAGACTCACGTTTTGTCCCCTCGACTGCAAAATTTTAAATAGAGTCACTTTAGGAGCCAATGACTCAATCGATGCAAATACATTTAAAATTCAACTATGACAACTTTACAAATGACTTCACCGACCAATTACATCAACTATATTTGTATTGACATATCAACCAAATAAAACACCGACCATATGTTAGCATCGACCATTTTAAGAAAAAAAACACTGGCCATATATTAGCATCGACCATTTCTTTCTCAACTTACAAATGTTATCAACCATTTAAAGATTCGACCAATTTACACTATTGACTTCTACCAACATAACAAATAAACTTCTACCACCCACTTGTTTCATGCTGACATGCTCTCCTCGACGGTGGTCAATGCACGTGGCTAAGGGTTCAACGTCCATGATAGTCGACATAAGTTAATGGTTCAAGGAGTCGACTGCCCTACAGTCGACTGTTGGGTGAGCTTACATGTTGTCGGATGCTGATCGATGCATTAGTCAGTTGGATGCTGTCAGATGCTGATCGATGCAATAGTCGGTTGGATACTGTCGGATGGTGATCGATGAACCGACTGAGTTCCGAACCGACAATTAGTACGGATATACCATATCTTGGTCGGTGACCAATGTGGAAATCGATGGCCATCGAGGTAGATTGTGGTAGTCGGATTAGAATGTGATGTTTGAATTGGTCGTGATTGCTAGTCGGCCATGTTGCAACATCTCCTGTAGGTTAATCTTGTAATAGTTATAGGTTCAAAAGTGGCTGACATCTTTTGCCTATAATCGGTCGATTGCTTGGCTACAAACCGTAAAGTCGAACACTACTAAGCATTTTATACATAGCTCTGATTACAATCGACGAGAAGACTCAATCGAGACGTTGCCCAAGATGATGCTGACATTATTTTCTTATTCATCGATGAACTCGCAAAGAAATAGAAATGAGTCGTCTATTTCTTTGGTCAACTGCTTTACTCTCTATCGTGGTTTTTCTTTGCCATTGGTCGATAGATTGATGACTCATAGGCTCATGTTCTCTCATCTTCTTTCTCCAATCAAATTAATTTTAATTATAAACCCAGCCTTCAAACATTCAGCGAATATTGTCAACAACGGGCAATTGATAGGCGAGTCGATGAATTAGATAGTCTAATCTTCTTTGCAACATAGTCAACAATCTTCTTCATAACTCAATAATTCTACAACACATCCAAATTGGTGCGCAAGGATAGTAATGGTGGAGCAACAATGACGATCTACGTGCTTTAATGAGCACATTCTTTGGTTGAATTTGATGTTTTTGAAGGCCTTCTGGCAGATGTCAAAATTATTTTGGAGCAGTCAATGGAAGTCCCCTGTTGAAGCGATTTGGCGATTCAGAGTGGGCGTAAGTGAAAATCCTTGACAGGAGATAGGAGGGGTTGCTTGTGAAGCAAGCCAAGCCCAACAGATGGCGGCAGGTCATTGGCGGGAGGGACGAACACGCGGAAGCATTCCATTCGTTCTATGAGCGAGGAATCTAGCCGACGTGGATGCTAATGCTTCTCCGCGGTGAAACGCCTATGGCGTAATTATATTAAAATTGCATAAGAAGTGTTAAGTTTCAAACTGCTCGTCAAATATTTTTAATTTAGTGTTCAATTCCTGATGTGCTGCTAGCATTAAATGTGTCATGAAATATCTGTCTAGGAAGAAGAAGGAAAATTAGTTTGGGAAAAGTGGATTGATGGTTCTCTACTCTTTAAGGGATGTGCTCCTTTCCTTGAAGACTAAGTTGATCTGGTTTCCTTGTTGAAACAATTTTTATGTTTCCTTGTTTTGAAGGTTTTTCATGTACAACAGATATGTAGGTTGCTCTTTCTTTGACTCTGATCCTTTGTTTTTTGGATCCTTTGTTTATCTGGAGGGTGAGGTTTTTTGTCTGCATCATTCTTTTTGGATGAAATGGTTATTTATGGCCATGACCAGAGTGTCTATGTAATCTAGAAAAGTACTTTTTGATTTTACATGATAGAAAAAGTACAATTTTTTTCTCCTTGAAAAAAATTCGGGATGGACGATGGCTATTGGCCATCTCTATTTGCAAGTCTACCCCTTGAAAAGATAAAAATAAAAACTGTAAAATACATTGTTATGAACTTATATCCCACTATTCGCATATCAAATCTCAACAAGTTTTGAGATTTATTTGTTTCTCAGATTTCTTTAATTAAAAAAGGACAAACTTGATAGGTTAGCGATTGAGCGAGCTTAATTTATTTTACTCAGCACCACATATGAATTTATGAGTCTCCATTACTGAAAATATCATAGTGATACATGATAAGACTGGGTTTCCTTTTGTTCACATCAAATTGCTTAATTCATGATCTTCATGATAATGTTGAGCATGGAAAAATTTTAGTTGTAGTCTCAACTCCAGTCAATTCAACAATTGTACCTACATCCACTACAATTCTTTGTATAAATGGCATGCCCAAGAATAGGATCAAGCGGTACTATTTGGGTTTGAAAAGGATTCATTTGGATTCTTGTTATTTTGTTAGTCTGAAATAAAAATCTTCTTCAGTTGTATATATATCTACCTGAGTTACGTTCTATTGATCATACCATAGAACAAGTTATTTTCTCTCTATTAATTTATGAACATGTAATGTATTTATGAAGGGTGTCGTATCACTTCAAGGCAATTCCTCGAGGAAGCCTGTCCTATCAAGACTCAATTTTCTCCTCACCCATTAATATTAGTCTCTATCCCATACACCATTACAAGAAAAGAATGGTTGCGTCGCGTCGTAATTTCCTTTATCAACCACAAAATTACGCACCAGGATAGATTTTCACGACTTACTATACACGCATTGATTTAACAAACCGGTTTTTCTTCAATTAATCGTTGCATTTCTGTAGTAGGTGTTTCTTAGAGGGAATATCCCATGCTTCTCACTAATGCTAATAAGAAGTCTTTCCCCGCTTCTATAAATACATTTTAGCAACACTAAATCATCCCACCAAAAAACAATAAATCCAAATGTCACAAATTAAAAAATTGAAAATGGGTAAATGTTATATAAGGATGAATATCTTTGCCTTAGAAGGAATGTGCAGGCATATTCGAGAGTACAGCGAGGGAGCTTAAAGGGAGACATGTGTAATCGGAAATGAGATTTTGTTTAAAATATCAAGTTGCAGAGTTTTGGACAAGGTACGGTCATCCAAATATCTGAGTGTTTATACAATATTATAAAGGTTCAAGTCTATATATTAGAAACCCAGATCTGGACTTCCATTTAAATTGAAGTAAAAATAGTGGATAAATGGATGCATGTGTTCCAAGATAGGGTTTAAGCATACTTGGGGTTTTCACCATTAGTTCCACCACAGAAAGGGTTACAAAGAATGAGTTTTTGAATTGGTATTGGTTAATTAAAAAGAAAAGAAAGGAAAACATGATTGGGTTCAGCTGCGCTAGATTCCTAAGTTAGGCATAAACTATTTACAAGAAAATATTCAAAAATTGGACACCAATGATTTCTAGCAAGGATTCAAGGTAGATGTGTATCTTCCCTCCATTTTTTTTTAGTGTGTTTGTTATTGAAACAATGATTTTTTGTAGATGTGATAATTATGGATTTATTGATTTATTTAGTGACAAAAATTTGATAGAAAATATAATATTCTATTTAGAATTTTTTTATGAAGTGTGTAATTAATTTATTATTGTCAAATGAAATGTGATTTTTTTTAATATCTTCATCCTAGAAGTGTGACATGAATATATACCCTTCAAACTGAAATTACGACCCATGCTTCAAATTTGAACCTTGCCTGGAAACAAAATTATGTAAATATGAAGAATAAAAAGATATATAGGAGTGAGTAAATAAGGAATTTTTTGTTTTATAGTTTTTTAAGTGAATATGAAGAGTAAATATAGAGCCCTATGCTGAACAATGCAGCTTTTTAATGACTATAGAGTCCCACCATCCCTCCTGATCCGGGGAGCATGGCTGACCAGAAATAAGGCTATTTTTCAGAATATATACATCCCCCCCCTTAGGTATATGTAGCAAAAAGCTTTGCCATTTTAGAACAATTCCAGGATTAAGAAAAATCTGGCTGTTAGGCATACTTTGACAAGGCCTCCAAAGGTAGGCCTAAAATGGGGGTGTTGGGGTCACATATTCTTATCATATTCACATTGGTTCTTGCACTCTTAGATAGGAGTACCAACAATGGAGTAGAGTTGCCGGCTATCAAGATTTTAATGGTATTGGCACACTCTAAGGGGGTCGATAAATACAAATATTCAGTGACTCTTTATTAGTTATTGACTCGTTAAAGATGAAAAAGCCTCCTAAGAACATGTTATTGAAGCCCTATTTATGAGGAGGTTAACAGATTAGGTAATATGTTCGTTATATAGGGAGAGGAACATGTCTTCTGGTTCTTTATCAAAACATGGGTTGCAGATGGGAGAAGGATTTTCGAAGCTATGGAAAAGTCTAGAATAATATTACTGGACTGGTTCTTAGTTTAACCTATTTCTACTGAGCACTTTTTGAATGGCTTTGCTTGTTATTTATACCATAAATAAAATAAGCAAAAGATAAATTTATTTATTTTTTAAATATGGGAAAAAAATTAACATCAAATTCTATTTATTTGAAATTTTGATAGTTTTATAATATAGTGGAAATTTTATAATAAAATTTTATAGTTGGAATTCTTAATTTATAGGATGAGGAAAATAATGGGCCTACAAGTGACAAGCTTAGTACTAACCACAATAAAAAGTGGGAATTCATAAAGATTTTTTCCATTATTTTTCTTTGATTATCTTACTAGTGTAGTTGTTTTTAGCACTAGTTTGTTTTTGTTTCTATTACATCTGCCATGTGTAGTATTGCAGGAAGTGGGGGCAGTGCTATCCCAACGCCATGTGACTTGGATAGTGTACTATCTCCATCTGACAATATTGTGAATAACGAATATCATGTCTCTGAAGGTATTATCTCTCCTCGTACAACAGGTAGGTTCTTCGAGGTTAAAACTAATCCTTTTACAAAAGTTGATAATGTACCAAATCTTGCTTCTTTTTCGGATCGGGAAGCTAGTGTTTCAAATTTGGTAAAGGGTCCTGCTCTGTTCTCGCTGGATGTTACTGGCCTGCAAGTGGAAAACTCTGATTTTTTAAGAGAAAAACATAAATCCTCTCTTGCATCAAGCTCGAGAGGGGATGCTAGGGTTTCTAATGTTGTGAAGGGCTCTGATTTATTGATGCAGGATGTGACGTGGCTGAGTGTGGATAACTTTGATTTTCTCAGGGATAAGTTGATACCTAATCTCCCTCGGTCGGATTTTGTTCATGCTCAGTTGAAGGCGAGGATAAAATTTGAGCAGGCTAAGAAAGGTAGATCATTATGCCTTCTGGGGAAAGATGTTACATTTGACATGGTTTCAACTCTGTCTCTGCGTGCGCTTATAGGAAAATTTGAGTATATTAAAATTTATAGGGTTGAGATTCTGAGTTGGATTAGAAAGAAATGGAAACCGTATATTGCCAATTTTCCAAGAGTATTAATGTTGGTAAATGGTTGGATTGTGTTCCAATTTTTGTCTGAAGAGGATTGTCGTGCCATTGAGGATAGATTTTGGGTTATTAGGAAAGGAACATTGGTTTTATCTCATTGGCTAGCTGACTTTGATCCCTAGAAAACAAAATTATCCCTTCGACATCTCTAGCTGATTCTTCCACGGCTCCCTCTCCAATGTTGGAATCTAAAAGGTTTTATGGGGATTGCAAATTCTATTGGTAGGTTTATTTTGTTGGAGGAGGAACTTTTGATGGGATATGATCGAAAAATTCCTAGGGTTCTGGTGGAAATTGAATCTATGGATGGTCTTCCGAAGGACCTTGAAGTGGTGTGGGATGACGGTTTTTTTGTGCAAAGATTGGACTATTGGAAGATTCCCTTCCGTTGTTACAAATGTCGAGCGACAAGCCATCAAAAAGCTCATTGTCCAAATATGTCATTTGATGGGTCGGTGAATGAAGACTTTGGGCCTCATCCTAAGGCAATTCCTGATGAGCTTGACTCTGGTCTAAATTTCCCTATCCCACTGGATTCTTCTTCGACCTCGGATTTTATTGGTAAGTTCACAAAGACCATCCTTGTTCTATTAAAATTTCTATATGTTGAAGATATTTTAAAGTCTTTGTCTGTGGTAGGTCTGGAGGCATTTGAAGCTGATAAAGGGGTTGATGCTGAGTTGATTAAAAAATATTTGAATTCTTTGATAGATCATGTTTCTGTTGATGAGGGTTTAAATATTTTAGATGATTCTTGTATCTGCTTGGAGCCCTCAAAATCCCTTGAGATTCTTCACTTGGTAGATCATGTTTCTGTTGATGAGGGTTTAAATATTTTAGATCTTTCTTGTATCTTCCCGGATCCCTCAAAATCCCATGAGATTCCTCACTTATCTAAGGAACCTATTTTTGACTCAGGTAACTTTCCCCCTATTTTGGGTGATACATATGTTCCTTTGGGCATTTCCCTTTCCTCTTGTCCTATCCCTAAGGAATCAAATACTTTGACCACTCCTATAGGAGTTGGTCATTCTACCTAGTTTAACCCACTTTCTACTTATGCAAATTCTGATTCTTAAAACCCTGATATAATTATGATCTCCTCTATCTATAATGCAAATGTTACGATAAAAAAGTAGAGAAAAGGGAAGAAAGGAAAAAAATCTGTTCAGAATGATAAGAGCGATGGGGATTGTAAATCTCTATCACAATAGGATCTAGCTACTATAGATTCCTCACAATTGAAATATTTAACTTACTATGCAAGAAACAAGTGCATAAACAATTCTGGAAAAACAAATGATCAAAAACCAATCATAAATGATCAAAAACCAGTCACAAATGATCAAAAACCAATAAATACGAATGATCAAATATCAGATTCTATTAACTGTCCAACCCAACAATGAGTTTGGATCATCCTTATATAACAATAGGAATAAATCGAATGCCTTAGGAGGCTTGACAAGTGGCTATCTTAGATTTGACCCCAATCCCCCCAGGTTGACCAAGAGGCTCCCAAATTATCCCAAACAGTTACGAAATGGTCATGTGAACGTTGGGTGAGCATGGTAAGTCATAAATGAAGGTCACACATGTCGTGAATAAGGTTGGGTGGTGGTTAGGTATCCAAGGAGAGGTCAAAACAGTCAAGTATGGGCCAAAAAGAAGAGATTCATTGCATGGGTGCCCTTTGTCAAACTCAAATCCATAAAACAGGGAAACAGGGCGCCTTAGGCCAAATAGTGGTAATAAATACTGGAGGTGGTCATAATGAGGGTGCCTTATAGCTCAGATAACCAATTTTGGCCCATAGAATGGTGGATAAGTCATCATTTGGCCTAACTTCCTTCTAACAACCTTGGATTGAAATTATTAACCTGTTTTGGACCAATTAATCAATAATATGACTTATGACTAAGGTCCTAAGGTGTAATAATTCTCTAACACCCCCCCATAAGCTAGACTTGTGTCAATAATCAAAATAAGGCATTGGCAACTAGGCTCAAGTCACTTTTTACAACAACAATGTTTATTTGTCCATTGTAATACCCCATTTTGACCCTTGGGATATATTGGCTTTTAATGTAAATAGTGTGTACATGCGATGTATGCTTTCCTAGCGTGGAGCTCAAGGTCAAGGCCCCACTAGTGGATGCTCGGATTTTATATAAAGAAGAAAGTATTTGATATTATGGTATCCATGTGCTATTAAGCCATGGAACATGGTAAAATGATGTAAATATTAATATTGAAATAAAATATCAAAAGCTGGCTATGGAAGCAACTAATAAGAGGGAGCCATGTGTATCCACTAGGGATTGGTGAGGGGGTTATGGGGTTGAACCATATGCTTCCAAATGTCATCTTGAGAACCCGTTTGACTTTCCTTGTTGACATTTAATTCTATTGTAAGGAAGTAGTTGAAGAAATCAGTCCATGGCTTCAATGGAGTATGGGTAGCCCGGAAATTTGTATGGCAGGGTATGGGCTCTATTTAATTCACCCATAAGTCACTCTAACTCAGGAGAATTCATTTTTCCTCATTCCCATTCCATTTTTCAATATCTAAGCTTGAGTTCTCATCCATTACACAGTGCCAACAATGAGAAAAACCAAAAATCGCAACTCTGAATTAAGCCACGTTTTGAAGTGCCAAAAACGACCAGAAATTCGTGTGGACAGTGAAATCCAATGGGGGATCCATAGACCTGAACCTTGGAGCAAATTTGAGAGTGTTATATGCCTAGAAATCCATAGGAAAACCCCGATTTTATAGCCCGAAAATCTAATTACAGGACAAAGTTATTTGGTGATAGAATTGGGAAAAATACAAGTGTGAATAACATAGAAGAAGAGAGAACAGAGGTTGGAACTGCTTGATAAACCCAGTGAAGGCTAGAATCTCCAGGATTTAGCAGCTTGGACCTTTCTATGCCCACCTTGAATAGCATTGGAGGGAAGGGGTGCCTGGGGGACTGTGCAGCAGAGAATGGGGACCTTCCTTGTCTTGGGTGTGGTAGGTATTGTGGGTGCCATGACTATTTGAGTTTAGTTGAGATGCCTGTAGCTATGTGGTTGAATTCATTGGATTAGCATCCTCCTCCTCTGTCTCTTGCATGCTTGATAAACCCAACTGTGTGTTGTCTTAGCATGATTGTTTGTGTGAAACCATGGTTGTGAGTGAGCATGTTTAGTTCATCCTTACTGGATACACATCCCAGCTCGGGGGTGGTCTCTTAGCTGAAATAATATAGGTTGGACAGGGACCTATGGTTAGGTGGAACGTTTCTCTCACATAGCCAGTTGTTTGGATAGCTTCATCTTAAAGATAAGTATTCTTTGTGGTTTGAATTATGTCCATTCTGTATTTTGAAATGTGTCAATTGGAGATTGTTTTGTTAATTGAATGAAATGATTATCTTAAGTTAATCAGCATAAATCATGTGCATAGCATGAGAAGGGGATTAATTATCCGCATGTTGTGTCATCCTTCAAGCTAGGAGAAACATGTTGATGCATTCTACTTTGTGTGTGTGTTAAAATGTTTTAATTATTCCGCTGTATAATTTAATTATGCATTTATTTTTAATTGTGAATTTCGTCATATGGTTGTGGGGGATAATTAGACACCCCATGTTGCGTTCATGTTCCCTTTGTGGGCCGGGATTACGGGAGAGGACGTGACATCCATGTAACCAAGGAAATAAGGAAAAACACATGGGAAATAAAACCTCCCCTAAAAAATGGACATGTGGCATATCTGAAAAATACACCAATCTTAACCATGCATCACTCACCCCAAGTAGTGATCTAAGGTACGTGAAGGTCTTCTCAGTGAAACTCTTAGTGAATATATCAGCAGTTTTCTCAGCGGAAGGGAAATACTACAATTCTATGATCTGGTCATGCACCAAGCGTCGAATGTAGTGCATGTGAATCTCGAAGGTATTCTCAGTGAAACTCTTGGTGAAGATATCAACAATTTGCTCAGCAGAAGGGAAATACTGCAATGCTATGATCTAGTCATGCACCAAGACTCGAATGTAGTGCATGTGAATCTCTATGTGCTTGGTTCTCTGTATTTGTACTGGCTCAGTGGAGATCTTGATTGTGCTTTGATTATCACACCAAATGACCGTGGGTGAATCAAACACAAATCCAAACTCTCCAAGAATTCCTTGCAACCACACACATTGTGTAGTTGCATTCACTGCTCCCCTGTATTCGGCCTTAGTTGAAGATAAGGAGATGGTGTGCTGCTTCTTGTTTGACCAGCAAATGGGACCATGTGCAAGCATAAACACATAACCAGAAGTAGACTTCCGATCATAACTATCACCAGCCCAGTCAGAATCAGTAAAACCAACTAGTTCAAGAGATGAACTAGCTGCATAGTGGATGCCAAAATGTTTGGTGCCCTGTACATAATGAAGGATCCTATTGGATTCCTTCCAATGGACCTCATGAGGCTCTTTCATGTGCCTTGCAACAACCCCAACATCATAAGACAAATCTGGTCGAGAGTGAGTAAGATACAACAAACTCCCAACTAGATGTTTATATAGTGAGCTGTCAACTAGTGGTGAAGAACCCCAATCAGTAAGCTTAAATACAGAAAGGAATAGGAATTTTGCATACTTACATTCAGCCATATTGAAATTCTAAAGCATATCTAGATTGAGAAACATAGATCCCATCCATAGTTTGATCAATCTCCAAACCCAGAAATTGTTTAACAATCCTAGATCGGTCATGGAAAATGCACTATGCAATGCAACCTTAACTGAGCCCAATTATTTGGTGCAACTACCAGTGATCAAAAGATCATCAACATACAACAGAATAATCAATATCAGGTCACCAACATGATGCATATAGACATTAGGATCAGACTTGCATCTCTCAAATCTTTGTGACAACACAAAATTGTCCATCTTGGCATACCAAGCTTTAAGAGCTTGCTTGAGACCATAGAGGGAATTCTTCAACCTGCAAACAAGTGTATGATCTACAATGAAGCCTTCGGGATGCTGCATATAGATCTCCTCATCAAGATCCCCATGAATAAATGCACTCTTCACATCCATGTGATGAACCTCCCATCGCTTGGAAGCATCAATGGCCAAAACTAGCCTGATGGAGTCCATCTTTGCCACTGGTGCAAATGTCACTGTATAGTCCACTCCATGGACATGAGAGAAGACCTTAGCCACCAACCTGGCCTTATAATTCACATAAGAACCATCAGATGCCATTTTGATCCTATTAACCCATTTACATTGCATTAGTTTCCTCTTGGGAGGAAGAGGGACCAAATCCCATGTTTCATTATCATCGAGGGAGTTCATCTCTTCTTGCATGGATGTTTTCCATATTGGTTATTTTGAAGCTTCTAAATATGATTGAGGATCATATCCAACCATAATAAAACATCTACCATGCAGATCTGTATCGCAAGATGCAAAAGCATTGTGAAACTGAGATTTAGTTTTCCTAAGATTTTGAGGATCTCCTGCAAGCTCACCAGCAACTTGTATGGTTTTCTCAGCCCACTTGGGCCTTGAGGGAGGGTCTTGATATGAAGCAATATCATCATCTTCATCATCCATATCAGAATCATAAATATTATAGAAAGAACCATCACTTACATCATCTCCAAGCAGGGGGTTTGAGCATTCCCCATCACCTTGTTCTTTAGCATGCATGGGATCTTCTTCTTCAAACTGGACACTTCTTTCAATGAATTTTTTGTGAGAGAGGGATCAAAGAGATTGTATCCCTTTGAATCTTCTGCATATCCAACCATGATGGATTCCTTGCTTTGGGACTGCAAGGCCTTTCTTTTCTCTGGAGGAATTCTAGCCCAAGCCCTTGAGCCAAACACCCTGAAATGAGAAACATTGGGATTGTGGCCCATCCAAGCTTCATATGGAGTCATGCATTCCAAGGATTTATGTGGTGCTCTGTTCTGAACATATGCATCACAATTCATAGCTTGATCCCATAGCTTAGGAGACAATTACTTAGCCTCCATCATGCATGTGGCCATCTCCTTCAGTGCTCTATTCTTGCGCTCTGCAACACCATTTTGTTGAGGTGTGTAGGGCACAGGATGTTGCATTTGGATTCCATGCTCTTCACATAGCTGTTGCATGTCCTTATTGACATACTCCCTTCCATTATTAGTCCTCAAGACCTTCATACTTCTCCCACTAAATTTCTCCACGGAGTTTTTGAAAACTTTGAAACATTGGAAAACTTCATATTTTTGCTTGAGAAAATACAACCAACAATACCTTGAGAAATCATCAATGAAGGTGAGCACATACTTTGATATGCCATAGGAGGGAGTGGGGAGTGGAACAATAAAATATGAATGCACTAAACCAAGAGGTTCAACAACTTTCCTTGCCTTCCCTTTCTCATACTTTTCTCAGCATGCTTCCCAACAATGCACCCTTTGCAAGTGCCATTGGAAACTCTGATTGTTGGAAGCCCTTCAACAAACTCTTCTTTGCTCAAAGATTGAAGATATATGTAGTTGAGGTGTCCAAACCTCTCATGCCATAGCTTGCTGACTTCATTACCACGTGACAGAAGTGCATTTGGAGAAGAGTACTCAAGAAAATATGAGAACTTGTACATCCTCGAATCATGGTCTGCAACACCCACTACTACAACTTTGCCAGACGAAAATTATGAGATCTCCACATCATCCTGGGTGAAGATAAATCTCTTGGATGAACCAATATGGGTCATTTGGTATATAGAGAGTAAGTTTTCTGCAAGATTAGGCACATACAGTACATTACTGAAGTACCCATTTTCTAGTGAGATTTTCCCAATGCCTTTAGCAGGGATTACTGAATCATCTCCCATGAAAATGGAAGAACCACTTTATGGAGCAAGAGTAGAGAATGAATCTCTTAAATAATCCATGTGCCTTGAGGCACCTGAATCAATGATGAAAGAAGAGGAATCTGAGGTACTATGCATCAATGCATGGCACCTCTCCTTGTCTTCAGAAACGTCGTCTTTCTTCTTCGAACTTTCTAGAAGAGGAATGTTGTTTTTTTTGTAGGAGATGGGTCATCATGTCTATGGTTTTTTTAATGCAAGAACTCTCAGGGTGCCAACCCTTTTGACAGTAGCTTCATTTTGTCTTCTCTTTCTTCTTTCCCTTGTCTTTGACAGGATTCGAACTCCCATCAGAAGATTTGGTCTTCTTCTTTTCCTTCTTCTTCTCTTGTGGTTTCGAACCTTTGGTATTTTTCTTGCCTCTTCCTTGTTTCGAATCTCCAGCAGCAAGAACTTGATATTTTTTCTTAATGGAACCCATCAAGACCAACTTATCTTTCTCTTGAGTTAGCATCTCCATGAAATCAGCCAAAGATGGCATCTTCTGGTTTCTAACTATGAGCTTTATGGAGTGAAATGTAGAGACAAAAAGTGAATACTCAGGACCCAACTTCGAAATGATGGACAAAACCAACTGTTCTTCTTTCTTGTCAATGCCACACTGTTTGATTTGCAAGACCAAGCTCTTGAACTTGGTGAAGAAGTCCTTGATGGATTTGAAGTTTCTTGGGCTCAGTGAGATCAACTCAATATCAAGTTGATGACCCCTCATCTCATTAGTCTTCTCAAACAAAGACTCAAGCTTGAGCCATACTTCATTTGGTGTAGCTATAATGTCGACATGAAACAGGAGGTCTCTCGAAATACTGAGACAAAGGAGGTTGAATGCTTCATCCATTCTGTTGAAGAACTTGGACTTCTCAACTGTAGAGTTGGGCTCAACCTCAATACCCATGGTGATTCTGAAGAGACCATTGGATCGCAACTGGATAACCATTTCATCCTTCCACTCATATTAGTTGAATGGAGTGAGAAAATGAGCTTGATTTTTCTCCATCTTCTGCTGCTTACGCACTTGGTGACAATGGTGCACTTGAATACCTACAATAAAACTCTCAACAATCAGGAGGGGATCTACACTAATAGATTCAAACCCTGTTTGATAGTGGGTACATTCAGGAGAGAATCACACCCTGGATATACTCCAACGTATTTATCCAATGGATTCAATGCAATGGTTCCAGGGACTTCTATGGTTTCTCCACTGCTTCCAGCACACCATTAAAATAGTCTTTGGTTCGAATGATAGCTCCAAGAGCTCTGATACCATGTAAAATATCTATCACAGTAGGATATAGCTACTATAGATGCATCACAATTGAAATATTTAACTTACTATGCAAGAAAAAAGTGCATAAACAATTCTAGAAAAACAAATGATAAAAACCAGTCATAAATGATAAAAAACCAGTCACAAATGATAAAAAACTAGTAAATACAAATGATCAAATATTAGATTCTATTAATTTTCCAACCCAAAAATGAGTTTGGATCATCCTTATGTAACAATAGGAATAAATTGAATGCCTTAGGAGGATTGACAAGTGGCTAGCTTAGATTTGACCCCAATCCCCCCTAGGTTGACCAAGAGGCTCCCAAATTATCCCAAACAGTTACGAAATGGTCATGTGAATGTTGGGTGAGCATGGTAAGTCATAAATGAAGGTCACACATGTGGTGGATAAGGTTGGGTGGTGGTTAGGTATCCAAGGAGAGGCCAAAACAATCAAGTATGGGCCAAAAAGACTAGATTCATTGCATGGATGCCACTCAGATCCATAAAACAGGGAAACTGGGCACCTTAGGCCAAATAGTGGTAATAAATGCTAGAGGTTGTCATAATGAGGGTGCCTGATAGCTCAGATAACCAATTTTGGCCCATAGAATGGTGGATAAGTCATCATTTGGCCTAACTAACTTCTAACAACCTTCTAACAACCTTGGATTGCAATTATTAACCTGTTTTGGACAAATTAATCAATAATATGACTTATGACTAATGTCCTAAGGTGTAATAATTCTCTAACACCCCCCCATAAGCTATACTTGTGTCAATAATCAAAATAAGGCCTTGGAAACTAGGCTCAAGTCACCTTTTACAACAACAATGTTTATTTGTCCATGTAACCAAGGAAAGAAGGAAAACCACATGGGAAATAAAACCTCCCCTAAAAAATGGACATGTGGCATATCTGGAAAATACACCAATATTCACCATGCATCACTCACCCCAACGAGTGATCTAAGGTAAGTGAAGGTCTTCTCAGTGAAACTCTTGGTGAAGATATCAACAATTTGCTCAACAGAAGGGCAATACTGCAATGCTATGATCTGGTCATGCACCAAGCCTCGAATGTAGTGTGTGTGAATCTCTATGTGCTTGGTCCTCTATCTATGTACTGGATCAGTGGATATCTTGATTGTGCTTTGATTATCACACCAAATGACTGTGGGTGAATCAAACACAAATCCAAACTCTCCAAGAATTCCTTGCAACCACACACATTGTGTAGCTGCATTCACTCCTCCACTGTATTCGGACTCAGCTGAAGATAAGGAGATGGTGTGTTTCTTCTTTCCTGACCATAGAATGGGACCATGTGCAAGCTAAAAACATAACCAGAAGTAGAATTCCGATCAGAACTATCACCATCCCAATCAGAATCAACAAAACCAACTAGTTCAAGAGATGAACCAGCTGCATAGTGGATACCAAAATGTTTGGTACCCTGTACATAATGAAGGATCCTATTGGATTCCTTCCAATGGACCTCATGAGGCTCTTGCATGTGCCTTGAAACAACCCCAACAACATAAGAAAAATATGGTCGAGAGTGAGTAAGATACAACAAACTCCCAACTAGTTGTCTATACAATGAGTTGTCAACTAGAGGTGAAGAACACCAATCAGTAAGCTTAACTCCAGAAAGGAATGGGAATTTTTCAGACTTACATTCAGTCATCTTGGACTTCTACAGTAGATCTGAAGCATATCTAGATTGAGAAACAAAGATCCCATCCACAGTTTGATCAATCTCCAAACCCATAAATTGTTTCAACAATCCTAGATCACTCATGGCAAATGC
This sequence comes from Larix kaempferi, assembly GCA_027924585.1. Lineage (NCBI taxonomy): Eukaryota > Viridiplantae > Streptophyta > Pinopsida > Pinales > Pinaceae > Larix > Larix kaempferi. The sequence continues at coordinate 565,413 of BSBM01001504.1, read as the reverse complement.
ACTATGCAATGCAACCTTAACTGAGCCCAATTCTTTGGTGTAGATACCAGTGGTCAAAATATCATCAACATACAGCACAATAATCAATATCAGGTCACCAACATAATGCATATAGACATTAGGATCAGAATTACATCTCTCAAAGCTTTGTGACAACAGAAAATTGTCCATCTTGGCATACCAAGATCTAGGAGCTTGCTTGAGACCATAAAGGGACTTATTCAACCTGCAAACAAGTGTATGATTTGAAATGAAGCCTTCAAGCTGCTTCATATATATCTACTCATGAATATCCCAATGAATAAATGCACTCTTCACATCCATGTGATGAACCTCCCATCGCTTGGAAGCGGCAATGGCCAAAACTAGCCTGATGGAGTCCATCTTTGCCACCGGTTCAAATGTCTCTATATAGTCCACTCCATGAACCTTATAGAATCCCTTGGCCACCAACCTAGACTTATACTTCACATCAGAACCATCATATGTCAGTTTGGTCCTTGCACCAAGTGAAACGAGGTGCTCTACAGCCCAGTATGGGGGAGATCCTGTAACGTTTGTCCATGTTTGTCCTTATAGTCCATCATAATAAATAAAGTTTGTCTTTCACATAATAATAATAATAATTTAATATTATGTCGGCGATTAATAAAAGGACGTATATTTTCATTTGAATTAAATCCTAGGCTATATAATACATGGATGTGTATTTTCGTTTGAATTAAATCTTAGGCTATAAACTTTTGTCTTTATTATTGTTGATCATTAATTAAAATGTAATGGAAACTATTTAATGAAAAGTAAAAAAGTAAAATGTATTGTCGGCCATTAATTAAAATGTAAAAAAAAGTAAAATTGTGGAAAGTATTTAAAAAAATCCATGTCGGCTCATAAAATAAAATATTATGAAAAGTTATTAAAAAATAGATGTTCATTTATAAAATAAAAAATTAAAACTTAAACCCAGATCAATCAAGAGAGATTAAATTTCTTGAGTTTAAATTTAAAAAAAGAAATACACCTCAAGAAATTGGATCCCTCTCGGTGCTTGATAGATATGGGTTTAAGATGGATCTATGCTAGTATAAACCCATTGACATTGCACTAGTTTCCTCTTGGGAGGAAGAGGGACCAAATCCCATGTTTCATTGTCATGGTGGGAGTTCTTCTCTTCTTGCATGAGTGTTTGTCATCTTGCATATTTTGAAGCTTATGAATATGATTGAGGATCAGATCCAACCATAAGAAAACATATACCATGCAGATCTGGATTACAAAATGCAAAAGCATTGTGAAACTAAGATCTAGTTTTCCTAGGATCTTGAGGATCTCCCGCAAGCTCACCAGCAGCTTGTATGGTTTTATCATCCCACTTAGGCCTTGAGGGAGGGTATTTATATGCAGAAATATAATCATCCTCATCATCCATATCAAAATCAAAAATATCATAGAAAGAACCATCACTTACAACATCTCCAAGTAGGGGGTTTGAGCATTCCCCATCACCTTGTTCTGTAGCATGCATGGGCTCTTCTTCTTTGAACTGGACACTTCTTTCAATGAATGTTTTGTGAGAGGAGGGATCAAACAGATTCTATCCATTTGAATCTTCTGCATATCCAACCATGATGGAATCCTTGCTTTGGGATTGCAAGGACTTTCTCTTCCCTAGAGGAATTCTAGCCCAAGCCTTTGAGCCAAACACTTTGAAATGAGAAACATTGGGTTTGTGGGCCATCCAAGATTCATATGGATTCATGCCTTTCGAGGCTTTATGTGGTGCTCTGTTATGAAAATATGCAGCACAATTCATAGCTTCATCCATAGCTTAGGAGACAAAGACTTATCCTCCATCATGCATGTGGCCATCTCCTTCAATGCTCTATTCTTGCGCTCTACAACACCATTTTTTTGAGGTGTGTAGGGAACATAATGTTGCATTTGTATTCCATGCTCTTCATAGATCTTTTGCATGTCCTTATTGACATACTCCCTTCCATTATCAGTCCTTGAGACTTTCATACTTCTCTGACTAAATTTCTCCACAGATTTTTTGAAAACTTTGAAACATTGGAAAACTTCATATTTTTGCTTGGGAAAATACAACCAACAATACCTTGAGAAATCATCAATGAAGGTGAGCACATACTTTGAGCTTCCATAGCTTGTTGAATTCATTGCCATGTGACATAAGTGCATTTGGAGAAGAGTACTCAAGAAAATGTGAGAACCTGTACATCCTCGAATCCTTGAGGCACCTGAATCAATGATGAAAGAAGAGGACTCTAAGGTACTAGCCATCAATGCATGGCACCTCTCCTTGTATTCAAAACACCCTCTTTCTTCTTCGAACTTTCTTGAAGAGTAATGTTGTTTTTCTATTTTTTTAGGAGATGGGTCATCATGTCTATGGTTTTATTCATACAAGAACTCTCAGGGTTCCAACCCTTTTGACAGTAGCTGCATTTTGTCTTCTATTTCTTCTTTCCCTTGTCTTTGACAGGATTCGAACCCCCATTAGAAGATTTGGGATTCTCCTTGTCTTTCTTCTTCTCTTGTGGTTTTGAACCTTTGGGATTTTGCTTGCCTCTTCCTTGTTTCAAATATCCATGTTACACCAAAATGTTGTCACCCTTGTGCAAGTGTTGCAAGTATCGTCATCATGACCTAGTGTCGTCACCATGACCGTTGCAAGTATCGTCATTATGACCAAGTGTCATCATCATGACCGTTGTGATAATGTCATCATCTTGACCATTATGTAAACTCTTTGCTCTGACTCCTAAACTCTGGGCTAAATCACATCCAACTGAGAGATTTCCCTGCCTAGTTGACCTCTTTGAGTAGGCTGTCGCATTTGTCTTCCTATAGGATGAGACACCCCTCTGTCGCAGTTCTTGTTCAGCTAGGGTGAGACACTGTCGCACTCTGTCTTCCTGCAGAGTGCGACAGACCCCCTCTGTCGCTCTGTGTCCTCTATCAGGGTGCGACGAGGTTGGTTAAAGGCTGTTTTGGGGAGTCTTGAGGTATTTCTAGAATTTTGTTGAGGGGGAGACCTATCCCTAGACTCTAAGTGAGGTGGCATTTCGGTTCCTAACCTAATGGGAGGATCCCTTAACCATCTCCCCCTAATCCTCAACCTACCCTATCTCTTTAGCCCTATATAAGTGAAGCTCCTCTCCATTCCAAAGGGAGGAAGCCTATAGTACTTACATGCTAGTGAAATTATCTTAGGAGATCTCTATTCATTTCTTGGGTCCTTTGGAGGCTTTGGCATTGGCTTGTTGGAGAAGGATTGCTACGTTAAGCCTTGGTTGTAATCACTTCCTTCTATGTACTTTCCCTTCTTATACAGTAATATAAATGCTTTCCACCAAATGTTGTTGCATTGATGATGTTTGTGTAGTTTGCTTGCTTAACTGCTTACTTAGATCTGTTATTGTTTAGATGCATTTTACTACTTGTATTGTTCTGTATGTCTTGACAGGTTTTGTAGTTGAGATCTGAAAACCATAAAGCTTGGAACAACATTAAGGAAAAAGGATCCGCGATCTGAAAGGTAAGGCATCTAGTCACTCGATCTCTAATTAGATCTAGGAAAGTTATTTCATATTCTGTCTCATTTGTTCTAGTCTTGCATTAAGCTAGGGAGATCATGCCCTGAGTCCGCTCTTGGTAGATTGTTCGATAACAAATTTGGCGACCATACTGGGGAAGAGCATTGTTTTTAGTTTTCAATTTGAATGCCATTTTCATTTTATTTCTTTTGCAAGCCATGTCATTTGCCTCCTAAGCCTTTTTCACCATTATATCTTCACTTTTAAGAGTCTGTTGTCTTCCCATGAGTCTGTACTCACAATCTTTTGACCCTTTCATTGCTCATTTCTTGGAGATCTGTTGATCCTTGAGTTTGGATCTCGCCCGTCGCACCTGGGCAGTAGAAATAGAGCGACGATCTTTATTTTTTGCACTTTGCTTCTCTGTCTTCTGAGTTGTCGTCGCATTTTTACCACTAGTGTCCTGCGACATCGTTGCAAACCCTGCACCAGTGACCTATGACGGTCGCTCTGTGCCTGAACATAGACTGCGCCGATCTGTTAAATTTGATACAAGGGCATCCCCCCTCCATTTTTGAATTGAGTTTTGATTTGGTGTGAAGACCCCTCTGTGTTGTATCTTCCAGTCAGAGATCTTTTTCTAGTGTTTGGTTTTGTTTGGTTTGATTTGGAGTGGTTTTGGGTTCCATTTTGGACAAGTTTGAGTTTCGGTAGTGGTGGACACTTTGGTCTCCCCCACCTTCATACACTTGACCTTGCATTCCCTCCTCTCCTCACCTAATCTAATTTTTGTATTGGATCCGATCCCAAACCTCTTTTGCACATGTTACTTAGTTTTGCTTGCATTTTTAAGCAAAATGGATTCTATTTTAAGTGAAATGGGGGCCGTGAATTGTGTATCCTACAGTCATTTTGACCCATATTAAGGTTTTTAGATCAATTTTGGTTTGGTGTGATTGGTTTGTTTTAAAGACTTGAAAAGTGTGGGATATCCATGTGTTTTTTAGCCTCTCTTTATTGGGTTGTGCATCTTATTTCCTTTACATCCTATCTAATGATTGTTTGAAAAGATTCATTCTTTGTCTCCACTTTAGTTCAAAGAGAAGCTTGATTTTGTCACTCTTTTTCTATATTCATGAAATTGGAAAACATAAGTATTCTTCTTGCTTTATTTTGATAGTTTGAAATTTTTGGTCTCACATTCATAAGAAGAAGAAAGGTTTGTTTCAGATTTGTGTGCGTTTGAGTTAGGTAAGACTGTTAAGTGCTTTTCTTTGTCTTCATTTGATTGGAAACATTTGTGGAGTTTTTCTTCCCATAGATTAGATGTGTCTTTTTCAAGTGTAAAAAGATAGGAAATGGATTAGAATTATTGCATTTGGCTTGCTTTGAATGATCTTTGAGTGTCATAAAGTTTGTGGGTGCTCTCATTTTTCTTTGGGAATTTCTGGGTGATTAGGGTGCTATTAGACATTCTCTCATTTTCTGCTTGTTGATTTGAAAAGTACTTAGTTATCAAATTTCATCTTGATACACACAAATGAAAATCAAAGTGCTTCATTAGTTTGTTTTCACGGACAATATTTTGTTGCATATAAAGGTTTTGTCACATCTTTGATTTCCTTGCCTTTTTAGCCCATTATAGCGGAAAGTTAGAGTGTATGCATTCTAGATAGGAATTCTTAATTTCATTACTGCTTAAGGTCATTTTGATTATAAAAGAGAAAAATATATCTCCTTTCCTTAACTAGGTTTCATCAAAAGACAAAGGAAAATGTGCATTGTCATGTAGTTAGGATTTGCATTATTTTTACATTTCCTGTCTACACCTCATGCATCCACCAAACCGCACAAGATAAAATTAACGCTAGCTTAGGTTAAAATCATTTAGTAACTATGATTAAGTTAGAGACGTGTTTCGACGTTGTAAAATGTGGCAACTGTCATTACTGGCCAGCACTGTATTCTGGGGGTATTGTAGTCTTCCACATACCAACCGGTATATCGAAGTTCTTTCACATACCAACCAGGTATATCGAAGCTCTTTCACGTACCCACCAAGTACTTCACGTACTTGGCGTATATTGAAAGGTGTTTCACATACTTGGCGTATATCGAAAGGTGTTTCACGTACTCGATAGTATATAGGAAGGTCTCGTGCTATACGGTTGTGCATTAGACAACACCACTATGGATTTGAGCTCCCACGTACCTTGAGTATATCGGGAGACACTCCTAGGATTCCTGAGACCAACTGAGCTAACCATTTGGTCATCTTGGCATCACAATACACCAAGAACAACACTCGGGGAGATTACTACGCACATGCCATCCAGGTAGTCGGGTATTCAGGAAAGGGTACAGTCCCAATCCTCCTTGTTGCATTTTACTATTGGACCCTGCAGTATATAGCGAGTTGTGGCACCTTCACAATCCTGTGAGGATCCTGACTGTTTATCCACTCCTATTCACATAGTTTGCTTGTTGCTTTTAGACTTGAGTAGTTTTTTATTTGTGTGGTACTTCAGAGACTCTTAGGATTTGTTTAGATATGGAAGATTCTTCTAGAACTACCAACCAAGAAACCCCTTTCCAGGGTATGCCATTTGTTATTCCCCCTTGTGGAACTGTTGGTCCTCGCTTTATGGCTACGTTGAGTCTTCCTCGATTGACGATAGGATTACCAGTATGATTATTCTCCAATCCAATTACACCAAGTGCACCAATTATGTCAAACCTAGGTCCTTCACCACATGAGCGTCAATATCATGGTGACCCTTCTCCTTCTTCGTCAAAAGTTGAATTGACTTCTGTCTCTTCCTCTTCTCCTACTGAAAAATCTGATGTTAGTAAGAAGGCGGGTGAGAAGAAGAAGAAAGAGAAGACTAAGAAGAAGAATACTAAGCAGAAGGTCACAACCCCAGCCTATGACCATCATGTTGGGAACTCACTAGTCCCTGATCATCATGCTGGGGGCACCGATACACCTATTTCGAATTTGCATAAACCGAAATTCCCTTGCAAACTTTGTAAAGGGTCCCATTTTCTTAAGAGATGCCATGGTATCTCCAAGGTCTTAGAAATATGGTCACGTTCTGAACAACCCATGTCATCAGTCTCTGAACATCATACTGATGATACCCCATCAACTAGTGGCATTGTAATTAAGGGTCGGAAGGGTAGAGCTGCAGACCCTTGTTGGTTATGCAAGGGCATGCACCGTACTTACCTTTGTCCTCGTATGGATGAAGCTTCACAATTGTTGGAAGACATGGACATATCCGATAAATACCTTCCAACTGAATATTGTAGGTTGTCCCTTGATCCTGTACTAGTTGATAGGACGATCAATCCAACCCCACCCTCGGTTGACCCCACTCTTTAATCAGAGAGTGAAAACGAAGCGGTCGATTCAATAACATCCTTGATTGACCCCATTCTTCCCTTGAGGGATGATACCCAAGTAGTTAATCAAGTCTCATTCTCGGTTGACCCCACTCCTCCTTTGAAGAGTGAAATGAAAACGATTAATCGAGCATCACCCTCAATTGATCCCACTCCTCCTTTGAAGAGTGAAACGCGAGTAGTAGATCTAGTTTTATCCTCAGTCCACCCAACTCTTTCTCTGGAAATTGCCCAGATTGAAGCAGTCACCATCACAAAATCTTCGTTGTATCTTGCTTTTCCAACTGAAAGTGAATTAGAAACCGCTGATATCTTTCTGGTTGATTCAGACAGTCCTAGGCAAGGAGAAGTCTCGTCCACGAGACCTCCTCCAAGTACTGAGGTTATTTCATTTGATTGGAATAGTCTAGTAGAATCTCGTCTCCCCTCAGATGTTCCTTTACAAATATGTGTAGGTGTTGCCGAAAAGGAAATCTTTCGCACTATAGTTGTCGAGGGAGCTTCTGTTAGCATTCTATCCCCAACTGCTTGGCAAGCTATAGAGTCTCCTCAGCTTGTGTCGGTTACCAGCCAGATTTTGGCTTTTAATAGAAGGCCTACCAGACCTTTAGGGATTTTTACGCAATTACCTATCAACTTGGGAGGTAAAACTGTTTATGTTGATGTCATGGTTGTCCAAGGTCCTTTAGATTTCAATCTGCTCCTTGGACGTGATTATGTCTATGCTATGAAAGCCGTAGTGTCCACACTCTTTCAAGCGATGTATTTTCCCTATGATGGGAGGATTGTGACCATTGATCATCTTTCCTTCGTGACACCCAATCATCACATGACTGCCATTCAACAAACTTCCCTGAACATTCCACATGTATTAGTGGTTTCTTCCCCTTAAGCATGAGGGGCATATCTCCAGCCTCTGGACATCATGCTGGGGGGCACACTATTAACCTCTGGACATCATGTTGGATAAGTGCCTTTAATTTTGAGCATGGTTCTTTTCCTGTGTCAAGCTCATTAAAAAATGAAACAGTACCCCGCGAGCATGGTTTTATTCCTGTGTCAAGCTCATTAAAAAATGAAACAGTATCCCGTGAGCATAGTTTTATTCCTTTTCAAGCTCGTTAAAAAATGAAATGGCCCTTTTTTGGAGCATAGTTTTATTCTCTTTCAAGCTCGTTAAAAAATGAAACAAGATTTATGAGCATAGTTTCTTTCTATTTTAAGCTCGTTAAAAAATAAAACGGGTCCTTTCAAGCATAGTTATTGTCTATTTCAAGCTTGTGTACAAATGAAATAGATCTCCCTCCCATTGGTTCAAGTCTCTCGCTAGAGTTAGAACTAGAACCTTCATTTCATCTGATTATCATTTTCCCCCCTGGTGAACATTTTCATATTAGTAGCCAAGTTCTTAGTTGGGTAAGGAAGAAGAGTAGTCAGATGAAACGAAGCTTGGGGGGCATGTTAAGCCGCTAGCAATCATGCTGGGGGCATTTACCAACCTCTGAATATCATGTTGGGAAGGAACCCATCAATGGGCCTTAACCACGAGCATGGTTCTATTCCTATGTCAATATCGTTAAAAAATGAAACAGATGACAATGAGCATGGTTCTTTTCCTGTGTCAAGCTCGTTAAAAAATGAAACAGTACCCCGCGAGCATGGTTCTATTCTTGTGTCAAGCTCATTAAAAAATGAAACAATATCCTATGAGCATAGTTCCCTTTCTATTTCAAGCTCGTTAAAAAATGAAATAGGTTCCCACGAGCACGGTTCTTTTCTTGTGTCAAGATCGTTAAAAAATGAAACAGATCCTTTCCCTTTGAGTCGAGTCTTCTCGTAGACTTAGTACCTGAACCTTCTTTTCAATCCGTCTATGCCTTAGGCAGATGAAATGAAGCTTGGGGGGCATGTCTTCAACCTCTAGACATTATGTTGAAGTCAACTTGATCACCTCTCCACTTTATGTTCGAGCTAAGTCACTTACTTCCAGCAATCATGCTGGGGGCATGTACCAACTTTTGGATACAATGTTTGGGAAGAGTCCACCTTTGGGAATATTTTTGAGCATACTTTCCTTTTTGGTTTTCGAGCTCATTAAACCATTAAAATAATCCTGAGCATAGTTCATTTTCTATTACAAGCTCGTTAAAAAATGAAGCAGACATCATGAGAAATCTTCCAACCTATCTTCGAGCTCGTTAAAAACAGTAAGATAGTATTTGAGCCTACTTTTCACTTTTTTCGTGCTTTGGTTAAAACATGAAAAGTGGTTTGAGCTTAGTTTTTACTTTTTCATGCTCTGGTTCAAACATGAAAAAGATTCCGAGTGCTTTTGATACCATTGTCATGCTCGTTAAAAATTTGAGTAAAAAGGTGTGTCTAACGAGTATAGGTTTATCACTTTATCCGGCCTCGCTAGACTATTTACAGAAAAGGAACTGTGCAGAGTTTAATTTTTTCCTTTGTCGTACTCGGTTATCAACCATGACAAAGTTGTTCATGGAGTCATCTTTAAGCTCTTTTCAGACTCCCTAAGTAGGAAAAGCTTGCAAAATGAACTTGATGTGTCCACGCTTGTAAAAGTATTTGAATGATCGTCTCTTTGGTGGTAGTTTATTCCTTTTTCGGACCAGGGGGCACTTTTTACGAAAAAGGATCACTTCAATCGATCATGATTGGAAGAGTTCTCTCTTGCGTTGTTTTATCCTTTTTTGAGCAGAGGGACTAAATTTACGAAAAAGAACCTCCTGGAGACTTCTTTAGTTCTTTTCAGACTCTCTAAACATTAAATGATGACCGAGTTTTCCTTCTCTGGACTCGTTAAAACTCAACACTAAAGGGCTCGTTATGCGACAAACCCATCCTTTTCTAGGTTCGTAAAACATGTGGAATTGGACTCATCTATGAGATGAGCTATACCGAGCATCTGGTTACCCTCATCAAGCTCGTAAAAAAAACATGAGGCACTCATCAGTCATGATGGGGAAAAATGAAAGCTTTTGTGTTACATCTTAATTACAACAGTATGTAGTCACTCTTGAACATGGAACTAGTTTGCATTTGCATTATGTACTTGGGTAATCCGTTTGTCTCCGAGTCCTATCAATTCCGTGAGTCTTGTCACTCCTTTGGGTCGCCCAAAGAATGCTTCCATCATCAAGTTGCATTGGGGGTTGGTGTCGTCCTCATCATGTCAATACTGCCAAGTCATGCCATGCCCATGTTCAAGAGACATTTGTTACTCATCATCTGCAGTCAATACACATTCAATCATGTCGTTCTACCTTGAGTCAGTCTTGCACATTACTGTACCATCCAATCTACTCCAAATATCTGTCATCGAGTTTTGTGTCGTTGATGGGGGAAGCATCATGGCCCTCCGTTGACGGATTCATCCTTGTCGAATTCAACTCATCATCTGAGGTTTGAATCTAGAAATCAGTCAAGTACCTTGGGCCTGCATGCATCAATGGCAGGTTACCTCACTTTCGACATGAGTTCATATCATTGACTCTTGATCGAGAGATTTCATCATGCGTTCGACTTCAACTCATTCATTCACGCTTGGTGATATGTACTATGATACCTTGGGGATCATTGACATCAATGGTGATTTACCTCACGCTTGTTAACGGTATACATTAATGACCGATAATCAAGTGGTTTCTACCATTTTCGACTCCAAAACATTGTAATCACATGGATAGATTTGTATCATTGTGGGTTTGACTTGAAGACCCTGGAGAAGTCATATTGTACCCAGGTTGCGATGGAGATTGTTTGAGTTATATTACATGGATCCACTTTGTATTGGTCGTGGCTGTGTTATCATATCATCATGGATATACAATTGTGTCTAGTAGCCATGATTGTGTTCATTCAGTCTTTACTATCATGGATCTGCAGTGTATTGGTCGGCAACCATGTTTTGTGAGAATTGTGGATCTCAGGTCATTTCTGCAGTAGCTCCTTCCAACCAGCAAGTCCTTGCCATTTTTCTTACTACAAATCATTTCACTTGTCTCATTACATCAGCTTCATGCTTTGGGGGGCATTCTGTTACACCAAAATGTCGTCACCCTTGTGCAAGTGTCGCAAGTGTTGCAAGTGTCATCACCATGACCGTTGCAAGTATCGTCATTATGACCAAGTGTTGTCATCATGACCGTTGTGATAATGTCATCAACTTGACCATTGTGTAAACTCTTTGCTCTAACTCCTAAACTCTGGGCTAAAACACATCCAACTGAGAGATTTCCCTTCCTAGTTGACCTCTTTGAGTAGGTTGTCGCACTTTGTCTTCCTACAGGGTGAGATAGACCCCCTCTGTCGCAATTCTTGGTCAGGTAGGGTGAGACACTGTCGCACTTTGTCTTCCTACTAAGTGTGACAGACTCCCTCTGTCGCTCTGTGTCCTCTACCAGGGTGCGCCGAGGTTAGTTAAAGGCTATTTTGGGGAGTCTCGAGGTCTTTCTAGAAGTTTGTTGAGGGGGAGACCTATCCCTAGACTCTAGGTGAGGTGGAATTTCAGTTCCTAACCTAATGAGAGGATCCCTTAACCATCTCCCCCTAATCCTCAAACTACCCTATCTCTTTATCCCTATATAAGTGAAGCTCCTCTCCACTCCAAAGGGAGGAAGCCTACAATACTTACATGCTAGTGAAATTAGCTTAGGATATCTCTATTCATCTCTTGGGAGGTCTATACTTCCTTTGGAGGCTTTGGCATTGGCTTGTTGGAGAAGGATTGCTACGTTAAGCCTTGGTTGTAATCACTTCCTTCTATGCACTTTCCCTTTTTATACAGTAATATAAATGCTTTCCACCAAATGTTGCTGCATTGATGATGTTTGTGTAGTTTGCCTGCTTAACTGCTTACTTAGATCTGTTATTGTTTAGATGCATTTTACTACTTGTGTTGTTCTGTATGTCTTGACAGGTTTTGTAGTTGATATCTGAAAACCATAAAGCTTGGAACAACATTAAGGAAAAAGGATCCGCGATCTGAAAGGTAAGGCATCTAGTCACTCGATCTCTAATTAGATCTAGTAAAGTTATTTCATATTCTATCTCATTTGTTCTAGTCTTACATTAAGCTAGGGAGATCACGCCTTGAGTCCTCTCTTGGTAGATTGTCTGATAACACTCCAGCAACAAGAACTTGATCTTTTTGCTTAATGGAACCCCTCAAGACCAACTTATCTTTCTCTTAAGTTAGCATCTCCATGAAATCAGCCAAAGATGGCATCTTCCAGTTTCTAACTGTGAGCTATCTGGAGTGAAATGTAGAGACAAAAACTGAATACTCAGGACCCAATTTCGAAATGATGGACAAAACCAACTATTCTTATTTATTTTCAATGCCACACTGTTTGATTTGCAAGACCAAGCTCTTGAAATTGGTGAAGAAGTCCTGAATGGAGTTGAAGTTGCTTGGGCTCAGTGAGATCAACTCATTCTCAAGTTGATGACCCCTCATCTCATCAGTATTCCCAAACAAAGACTCAATCTTGACCCATACTTCATTTGATGCAGCTATAATTTCAACATGAAACATGAGGTCTCTCAAAATACTGAGACAAAGGAGGCCGAATGCTTCATCCATTATGTTGAAGAACTTGGACTTCTCAACTATAGAGTTGGCCTTAACCTTAGTACCCATGGTGATTCTAAAGAGACCCTTGGATATCAACTGGATAGCAATTTCATCCTTCCACTCAAAATAGTTGAATGGAGTGATCAAATGAGCTTGAGTTTGCTCCATCTTCTGCTACTTGCGCACTTGGTGACAATGGTGCACTTGAATACCTGCAATAAAACTATCAACACTCAGGAGGGGATCTACACTAACAAATTTGAACCCTGTTTGATAGTGGCGACATTCAGGAGAGCATCACACCCTCGATATACTCCAACGGATTCATCCAATGGCTTCAATGCAATGGTTCCAGGGACTTCTGTGGTTTCTCCACTACTTATGGCACACCACTAAAACAGTCTTTGGTTTGAATAATAGCTCCAAGAGCTTTGATACCATGTAAAATATCTATCACAGTAGGATCTAGATACTATAGATGTCTCACAATTGAAATATTTAACTTACTATGCAAGAAACAAGTGCATAAACAATTCTGGAAAAACAAATGATCAAAAACCAGTCACAAATAATAAAAAACCAGTATATACAAATGATAAAATATCAGATTCTATTAATTTTCCAACCCAAAATTGAGTTTGGATCATCCTTATATAAAAATAGGAATAAATCGAATGCCTTAGGAGGCTTGACAAGTGGCTAGCTTAGATTTGACCCCAATCCCCCCTAGGTTGACCAAGAGGCTCCCAAATTATCCCAAATAGTTACGAAATGGTCATGTGAAAGGGGTGAGCATGGTAAGTCATAAATTAATTTCACACATGTGGTGGATAAGGTTGGGTGGTGGTTAGGTATCCAAGGAGAGGCCAAAACAGTTAAGTATGGGCCAAAAATACTAGATTCATCGCATGGGTGCCCTTAGTCAAACTTAGATCCATAAAACAGGGAAACACAACACCTTAGGCCAAATAGTGGTAATAAATGTTGGAGTTGTCCATAATGAGGGCGCCTTACAGCTCAGATAACCAATTTTGGCCCATAGAATGGTGGATAAGTCATCATTTGGCCTAACTAACTTCTAACAACCTTCTAACAACCTTGGATTGCAATTATTAACCTGTTTTGGACCAATTATTCAATAATATGATTTATGACTAAGGTACCAAGGTGTAATAATTCTCTAACAGGGATCATTCTTTTAAAAATCCAAAGGTTTCCTCTCTTTTTGACAAAGTATTATCTAGGGAATCTTCACATACTGTATCATCTGTTTCTGGGGCTCTTAGAGAAGATGTGGCCCTGAGAGGGGTTACTAAATGAATCTTGTCTCCCTAAATATCAAAGGGACAGGAAAAAGCCATAAAATATCTTCCTTGAAGAGATTTTTAGAAATTGTTGGTTCGGATATTGTTATGCTTCAGGAGACTATGTCTTCCTCTTTTATTGCTTGTGATTTTTTCCTAAAAATTAAACTCTCATGGTGTGTTTGTGCGATGGACTCTGATGGTTTATCAGGAGGGTTTATATTGGATTGGAATTCGACAGTGGTTGAGTTCAAATCTTTCTCCATGTTTTCCAGTATTTTTTCAAAAGGAAAGTTAAGGGGTTTTCAAGAAAAAATAGGTTATTTAATGTCTATGGCCCTTATCAACACATAAAAGAATTTTGGGATGAAATTTTGTAGGAGGGTCTGTTAATGGATAATTCTCTAATACTGGGGGAGATTTAAAACTCACTCTGTCTACTGATGAAATTTGGGGAGAAGGTAAATCCATAGACCCTCTATCAGATTATTTCTGTTCTTTATTTGAGGAAGTAAATTTGGTTGATATCACCCCTAATGTTTTGGTTCTAACATGGAAAAATGGTCATTGTGGAGCAGCTGGAATTTCCAAGAAGTTGGATAGTTTTTTTTATGTTTGGAGAATTGTGTGACTTAGTAGGGCATTATAGATTGGTCCTACTCTACTGGTATATCCGATCAGAAAGCTATCGGTTCTGCAACTAAATTTTGACAGGAGCTTTATTTAGTATCCTTTCAAATTCAATCCCTGCTGGTTGGAGGATAAATATTTATGTGATTTTGTGCACGATAAATGGCGTTATTTATATCAGTATGAGCATCCGTCTCCTATGAAAAGTTTCCTAAAAAAATTATTTATATTAAAGAAAGAAGTTAAAAGATGGGAAAAAGATAAGAAAGCTGAAAATGAAAAAGAGTTTATTAGGGTTGAAGTTGAAATTGATTTTCTCTCAGAGCAAATAGATGATGTATTATTTTCAATTGAAAGGAAGGAGTATATTCATACTCTTGATACTACTAAAGCAAAAATTCTTAAAAAAAAAAGAGAAGACCTAGAGACAGAAAAGTAGGGTTGTTTGGCTTCAAGTTGGGGACAGTAATACAAAGTTTTTTCATCGTTTTGCTAATCAAAGAAGATTAAAAAATGCTATATGGGATATTAAAGGTGAACATAATGAGACTATTTCTGAAAATAAAGCATTAAAGGCTGCTTCCATAGAACATTTTCAGAATATTTATGCTCAAAGGAAAAATACAAATTTGGAAAGTCAACTTAATGTCATAAAAAAATTCCCACGGTACTTCAGTAGGGAGGAGAATCAATACATTGAGGCGTCAATTACTATGGATGAGGTTAAGAAGGTTCTCACTAATTTCACAAAATATAAAAGTCCATGGCCGGATGGCTGGACTATAGATTTCTATTTGCATTTTTTTAATTTTTTGGGGGAGGAGTTAGTTGATGCTGTGGAGTAAACAAGAAGATTGTGTCAGGTGCCTGGTAATCTTAATGCTACATACATTACTCTAATTCCAAAAACTGATAGGCATGTTACATTTAATGATTATAGGCTAGTATCTTTATGCAATATTATGTATAAAATCATTACAAAAATTATTTCTGATAGAATTAAGCCAGCCCTAGGTAGATGCATATCATAGGAACAATATGTTTTTTTTCCAAATAGGCAGATAATGGATGTTGTAGGGATTGCATAAGAATCTTTGCACTCTGTGAAACAAAGGAAACAAAATGATTTCATTTTGAAAATGGACCTTATCAAGGCCTATGATAGGTTTGATTGGATCTATTTCAAATTCATTCTCATTTAGATTGGGTTGTCTATCGAGGTAACAAACTGGATAATGGCATATGTTAATACTGCCAGTTTTTCGGTCTTTATTAATGGTTCTCCAACTCATTTCTTCAGGTGTAAATTGTGGGTTCAGATAGGGTTGTCCACTCTCCCCCTAGCTGTTTATGGCCATTGAGGGCTTAAGTTTGCTTATCAAAAAAGAAAAAGAAGATGTAAATATTAAATGTATCAAGGTGGCCATAAATCTTGATATTTCTCACATTTTATTTGTGGATGTTGTGATTCTTTGTGGTAAAGGAAATGTGGAGGAATGGAAACATTATCATTCAATTATCACAACTTTCTATGAGGTGTGAGGTATGGAAATCAGTTCTCAGAAGACGATTTTTGTATATTTATGTGAAGATCAAGACATTATAGAGTATATTTCATCATTCCTCCCTTATAAGATGACAAAACTAAACCAGAAAGACTGGTTCTTGGTCTTTCAGGTGGATATCTTTAGGAGACTAGTTTTAGTCAACTCTATTCTTCATAGTATACTTGTTTTTTGGTTTTCATTATTTGTCATTCCAGAGACAGTTATATATGTTATCAGAAGGAATATATTTCACTAGTTGTGGGCTGGAAAATTAGATGTTTCAAATTTCCACTTGGTTTCTTGGGAAAATATTTTAAAACCCGTGCATCTTGGCAGGTGGGGTATAGAAAACCTTAGTTGGTTTAATCGTGCTTTATGTGCTAAGAGCTTGTGGAGAAGTATCTTTGACATTGGTCTGTGGGGAAAAATATTGAAGGCAAAATATCTAAAAAACAATGCGTTGGATCATTGGTTGTGCTCCCCTTCAAAAATAACACGAAATCATTCCCCTGTATGGCGGAGTTTGGTGAAATCTTATCCAATTATTAACCATTCCATATGCTATTCGGTGGGTCGGGGTACTCATTTTTTTTGGGCATTGATCCTATCATTGGAATGATTGATTGGTGCATGTTCTCTAATGAACTTATTACAGAGCCCCACAAAAGTAATATTTTGGTTCTAAGGAAGGTGGAGAGAAGTTGGGACTCGAGTGACTATTATGGGCTTTCTGCTCGGGATCTAAACCTTCTGGGACCTATTGTGGTTGAGTGGTACAATTTTGAAACAAAATTAAACTAGTATGCTATTCAACTATCAAATTCAGAAGACAAAGTAGTTTGGCATTTCAATAAATAGGATGGTTCTGTCAGTGCGAAACTTGCTTATAAACTTATTATGGAGAAGGAGATTGAAGACAGTTGAAGGTGGTGGACAAAAGTTTTATGGTGTGGGAATCTTGCAATTAAAATAAAATGCTTTATTTGGTTGTGTTTTAACAGGAAAATACTTACTTGGGATTCTCTGCAAAACAGGGGTATCCTGGGACCAGGTATATGCATTCTCTGTAAAAAAGATGTGGAGTCGGTTAATCATTATAAATTATAATATATTTTTACAAATAAGGATAAAATATATTATAATTTTTTTAATAAGGAAAAAGGAAACATGCTAGATGTTAGGACATTTTAAATGAAAGCTTTTTATAAAAATTTATAAATAAGGATAAAATATATTATAATTTTAATTAAAATTAAGCTTTATAGTAAAGAAATGAATATAAATAGTGCAATCAACACATTTATAAAAAAATTTAATAAAATCATAGCTAATTTATTTTTTATTATAATTATATATGGCAGTGATATATCAATGGCCAAAAGTAAATCTATATAAGAACGTTAATTTGAATATTTATGTTTCTTATGTTATTATTATGCAATCAAAATTATAATTTTAGATGAATAAAATTATTGATCTTAATGTAAAATGGATTCATAAATTTTAATTGCTATTACTCCTTATTGCAATTTGATAGACAATTTCATTAATCTAAAATTATTATTACCAAATTTAATTTTGGAATAATTAATTCCTTTTTTAATATTAAAATAATTCATTTCCTTCATATAATTTTGAGTAATGAAAGTGCAAATTTATAAAACCTTAAAACAAAGTTTGCATACTCCCTTCAAATTTCAATATTATTAACCTCTGAAATCATTAAAATTTCACACCATATATTTTATTTATTTATAATATATGGAAAGTTTCTTTAATAAATATTTTGCAATATCTGAAGGGGATTGGGGAGTTTTCAAACTCACAACACACAAAAAATTTATGCAGAGATACGAGAGAAGCAAAACTAGCTCTTAGCTCTTTTCTTCTTCCCCTCCCTCTTTTTTCCATTAACAAATAAAATTACATATTTATACATTATCGAAATTTTCATGGCGATATGAATTTCTCATTGTTGAGAGCCAAAATAGACCCTTTTTGTCCATATCTATCAATAACATTTTCCCATGTTTTTCCCAATTTTTCTACAAGTCGAGCATATATCTTCCCAAGCCAAGCATGGATTTTAATAGGTATAATCTATTATTACTTTGTTTCATTAATGATTAATATTGTCTATGGTTATTGTTGTAGAAATTTCTCCCTACGGATAGGTAGAAACTCTCTTAGGATAAAGCAGGATGCACTAACTCTATGCTAAGACAAAAAGGAAACAAATGCTACCTTGAGTTCCTGAACTAATCTTCACAACAAGATTAAATGTATTCAGAAGAGATGAAAGACGTAACTCACCTTCCAATTCGACATTTGTCCCGCTTCTAGCTCTTGATCCCAAAGCTCCAATGTAGAACCTGTTGAAATCAAACAAAGGACAAGCATGCAAGCTTCCAAATACTTTGAGGCAAAGATTAAATTCAAATCTAGACTAGATACATTTCATATCAAAGATTTATACAATGCACATGAAATGGGAAAAACAAGACAAGTTATCTTTTATTACAAACTTGAAGAGTGCTTACAAAGGTTGCTTGATATCCAAGCCAATCCTCTAGCTCCAAGTGCTTCCTCTAGCTATCTCTGCAGAAGTCTGAAGATCATAGGTTTGATGCCCCAAAAGTCCTCCCTTTGGCTCATGGAAGGCTTCTCTCTTTTAGTACATGGGAAGGTTAACCAACAAGAGAGAAGTGTGGATCTATGGAGGGTTTAGTGGATCAGGCCAGCTAAACAAAGAAGGAGTTAGGATCGAACCAAAGGTGGTAATCCTAACAAAATCTCCTCGAAGGTCGAAATCCCAAAATCCAAGGCAAAAAGGATAATTTTAGACTAATGCGCCCCTATAACTGAGCATAACGTGGTAGTACCGCGCCCCAGAGAAGGAGCAACGCGCGATAGTGCTGACTACCGCGCCCTTGTAGATGTGCAGGGAACGGTAGTGATCACAAATAGGGCTAAGTTGGGCTGGCAGATGGCAGAAAAAGGTTTTGCTTTCAGTGTTTAGTCAATGGTTTTCATTCTGGATGTTCAGATGATCTTTAAGGGAAACTGTCGTTTTAGGTTGGTAATGCAAGGATGCGACACTAATATATAATGTGTAATATTGAGGTATAACAGATGCCCCCTAAAGTGTGAGGTCAGAAGAGACTGATGACCGAAAGACTTTACAAATATGGTTCAGAGATAGCATCGAGGGGAGCAACAAGGAGCTGAAACAGAAACAAAATGTCAGATATACCACCGAGGCGGGCATTCCCATGCTCGGAAACAAATGACTCAAAGCATGGCTGCAGACCAATACATTGCAGATCCATGAGTACTGAGATGATATATACTGTAGACAAATCATGGCTACTATGAACAAGCGTAGATCCATGAGACAATGATGACACAACCACAACCAATACAAAAGTGGATCTGTGTGACAATACAGAGGAAATCTCCATTGCAACCTGGACGTAATCAAAATACAAAAGGTTGTCCAGGGTCTTCTACTCGATCACAAACGATATGAATCTAGCCATGTGATTACAAGGTGTTGAAGTCGAACATGGTAGAAACCATTTGATTACTGGTCAATGATGTGAACCGTTAACAAATGCAAGGGAAATCACCAATGATGACAATGATCCCCAAGGTATCTATAGTACATCTCAACGAAATGCGAATAAACGAGTTGATGTCGAGCATTCGAGAGATCGTTCGATCAGAGGTTAATGATGGAAACCTACTGTCGAACATGAGGAAACCTGCCATTGAGGCATGCAGGTACCAAGGTACTAGTGGTTGACTCCTAAGTCTACTTCCTGGATAGTGATTTGGTGTCGACAGGAATAGACTCGTCAAAGGTGGGCCATAATGATTCCCACATCACCGACATGAAATCAAAACAAGAGATAGTATGGACCGATGAAACAATAGAATATGTACTGACACAAAGGGAAGGTTTGACATGAAGTGGAGGTGGACTTAAGGTAATAACCCTTTGAACATATAATGGCATGAAACAGAGCTTGGCAGCAGGGATTACTTGAATAGACAGAACCATAGGAAGCGTGAACTCATAGCAATAATGAGGACACATGATCATAATGATGACACTATCAGCAAGACTGACTACCCAAAACAGACAAGGTGAGGATGCATGCCATGTTCAAAGGTGACGACTCACAAGCTGCCAACAAGGTAAACTTGACTCATTTTCCCATTTTCCCCCGACATGATGGACGAGTACCTCTTTGTTGTTTTACGAGATTGAGGAGGATAACAGATGCTCGGTATAGCTCATCTCATAGATGAGTCTGATCTCACATGTTTTACGAACTTGAGAAAGGAGGGGTTCGACCCAAAGTGGGCCCTTTGATGTTGAATTTTAACGAGTCCAAGGAAGGAAAACTCGGTCGTCATTTCATGTTTAGAGAGTCTGAAAAGAACTAAAGAAGACTCCAACAGTCCTTTTTCGTAAGGTTAGCCTCATCACCCGAAAAAGGGTAAAACAACGCGGGAGAGGACTCTTCCAGTCATGATTGGCTGGAGTATTCCTTTTTCGTAAGTAGTGCCCCCTAGTCCGAAAAAGGGGTAAACTATCACTAGGGAGACGATCATTCAAATATTTTTACAAGCATGAACGGATCAATTTCGCTTGGCCATCTTTTCCTATTTTAGGAGTCTGAAAAGAGATTAAAGAGGACTCCATGTACAACTTTGTCATGGTTGATGACCGAGTACGACAAAGGAAAAGTAAACTAGGCACAGTTCCTTTTCCGTAAATAGTCTAGAGAGGCCGGATAAAGTGATAAACCTATACTCGTTAGACACACCTTTTTACTCCAATTTGTTTAACGAGCACGATAATGGTATCAAAAGCACTTGGAATCTTTTTCATGTTTGGATCCAGAGCACGAAAAAGGAAAAAGTAAGCTCAAACCACTTTTCATGTTTTTAACCAAAGCACGAAAAAGTGAAAAGTAAGCTCAAACCACTTTTCATGTTTTTAACCAGAGCACGAAAAAGTGAAAAGTAAGCTCAAACACCATCTTACTGTTTTTAACGAGCTCGAAGATAGGTTGGAAGAATGCTCATGATGTTTGCTTCATTTTTTAACGAGCTTATAACAGAAAATGAACTATGATCAGGATAATTTTCATGGTTTAATGAGCTCGAAGCCTAAAAAGGAAAGTATGCTCGAAAATGTTCCCAATGGTGAACTTCTTCCCGTCATGAAATCCAAAGGTTGGTACATGCCCCCCAGCATGATTGCTAGAAGTAAGTGACTTAGCTCCAACGTGGTGTGGAGAGGCGGTCGAGTTGACTTCAACGTAACTTCTAGAGGTTGAAGACATGCCCCCAAGCTTCATTTCATTCGCCTAAGGTATAGGCGAGTGAAAAAGAAGGTTCAGGTACTAGGTCTATGAGGAGACTCGACTCAAAGGGAAAGGATATGTTTCATTTTTTAATGAGCTTGACACAGGAGTAGAACTTTGCTCAGACTACTGGTTTCATTTTTTAATGAGCTTGAAGCCAATGGTAAAATCTGCTCACGGTTAAGGCCCATTAATGGGTTCCTTCCCAACATGATGACCAGAGGTTGGTAAATGCCCCCAGCATGATTGCTAACGGCTAAACATGCCTCCCAAGCTTTGTTTCGTCTGACTACTCTTCTTCCTTACCCAAAAATCTTGGCTACTAATCCAAATGTGTTCACCAGGGGGGGTAGGGAGAACCAAGACCAAGTGACCCAGGCAAATGAAATGAAGGTTCAAATCCTAACTCTAGCGAGAGACTCGAACAAATGGAAAGGAGATCTATTTCATTTTTACACAAGCTTGAAATAGATAATAACAATGCTTGAAAGGGTCCTTTTTATTTTTTAATGAGCTTAAAACGGAAAGAAATTATGCTCGAAGGTAGTTTCATTTTTACGCAAGCTTGAAACCGAAAGTAAGCTATGCTTGGGATTGATTTCATTTTTACACAAACTCGAAACCAATGGTAAACCGTTCTTGAGGGTCGGTTTCATTTTTTAACGAGCTTGAAACAAAGAATAAAATATGCTCGTAGGTAGTTTCATTTTTACGCAAGCTTGAAACCGAATGTAAACTATGCTTGGGATTGGTTACATTTTTACACAAGCTTAAAACCAAAAGTAAACTGTGCTTGAGGGTCGGTTTCATTTTTTAATGAGCTTGAAACAGAGAATAAACTATGCTCGTGAGAACCTATTTCATTTTTTAACGAGCTTGACATAAAAAGGGAACTATGCTCATGGTGACCTGTTTCATTTTTTAACGAGCTTGACACATAAAGGGAACTCTGCTCAAAATGATGGTTGGTTTCATTTTTACACAAACTTAAAACCAAAAGTAAACTATGCTTGAGATGATGGTTGGTTTCATTTTTACACAAGCTTAAAACCAAAAGTAAATTATGCTTGAAATGATGGTTGGTTTTATTTTTACACAAGCTTAAAAGCAAAAGTAAACTATGCTTGAGAAAATGGTTTCATTTTTTAACGAGCTTGACACTGGAATAGAACTTTGCTCCAGCGTCCCCCCCATAGGGGGAAGAAACCACTAAAACATGTGGAACATTTAGGGAATTCTGGTGACTAGGAGTCACGCGATGAGTGGGCGTCTCAAAGGAAAGCTGATCGATGGTCACAATATTTCCATGATGGGGAAAATACATCACTCGGAAGAGTGAGGACACTACAGCCTTTATTGCATAGATGTAATCACGTCCAAGGAGTAGATTAAAATCTAAGAGACCTTGGACGACCATGACATCAATACAGACATTTTTCCCTCCCAAAGTGATAGGTAACTGAGGAAGGGACCCTAAAGGTACAGTAGGACTTCTATTGAAAGCCAGTATTTGGTCAGTGATGGGCACAAGCCAAGGAGAACCTAAGGCTTGCCAAGCAGTTGAGGATAGAATGCTAACAAAAGCTCCTTCATCAACTATCGTATGAAAAATTTCTTTATCGAAAACTCCTACAGATATTTGAAAAGGAACGCTCGAAGGAAGATGAGGCTCTGTTAGACCATTCCAATCAAAGGAAATAACCTCATTACTTGGAGGGAGTCTCACGGAAACGGACAGGGTTTCCCCTTGTCGAGGACATTCTGAACCGATAAGGAAAGCATCAGCGGTTTCCAATTCACTCTCGCTTGGAAGATAAGAATTAGACGAATATTGTGTCAAGATGACTGCTTCAGTCTGGACTTTCTTCAATGAAAGAGTGGGATCGAGTGGAGATGACGGCGACTCGATCACTTCACTCTCGGAAGGGAGAGTGGGGTCAATTGCAGATGAAACTAAATTGATCACTTGGCCAACCAGTCGGGGGTCGAGGGGCAACTTACTATCGTTTGTTGGAACCACCAGTTTAGAACTAGTAATATCTTCCAACCACCGCGAAGCTTCATCCATGCTCGGACAAAGGAAAGTGCGGTGCATACCCTTGCATATCAAACAGGGATATAGGACTTTACCCTTCCGACCCTTCACCAAGGGGTCACTGGTTGAGGGAGTTTCATCAACATGATGGTCAGAGGTTGATGATACAAGTGGTTTGGGGTTTTTAGACCACACTTCTAATACACGGGAAAGACCGGGGCAATCCTTGAGAAAGTGATCACCCTTGCATAGTTTGCAAGGGAACTTGGGCTTACGAGGTGTTTTCGTAGAATGAGTGCCATTAGAGGCAATTGGTTTACGCTTGGTCTCTTCCTTATCCTTCTTCTTCTTAACTTTCATTTTCTTCTTCTTCTTATCCACCTGATTACTAACACTATTGCTTTAATCAGGCGAGGAAGAAGGAATAGAAGAAGATTCATCCAACGAAGAAGGGGAAGGATTAGTTTGGGATTGACTCTCTCGTGGTGGAGAGTTAACATTCGAAACATTGGGCGCAATCGAAATTACTGGATTGAATAACCATACCGGTAATCCTATGGTTAATCCAGGAAAATTTAACGTGGCAATAAAGGGAGGACCAATATCTCCATCTGGAGGAAAAGTAAAAGGTACCCCTTGAAAAGGGGTCTCCGGATTGGTAGTCCTAGAAGGAGCATGGGTGCATGGAGGTGGATTCTCCATGGAACAAAACTAAGTGATGTGGATGAAGTCTTGTTAAAAAGAACTCAAAAACCCTCAAGCAACCAAGCGTGTGAAAGGGGAGCTAGGAAAAGACAAGGCTCACAGGCCAAAAGAGCAAGCTCAAAAAACTATACTGAGGCCGTTGCCACAGTAAGCGAGTTGTACAACAAAATGGCCAGAATGCCAACAAGTAGCCCTCCAAAGAAAAAGACCCTCTACAAGATAGCAAGCAAAACCTCCTAACTAAGAGCTGGAGACCTCAACAAATTGTATCCTTCGCAAGGTGATGAAATCCAAGTCGAACAATACAAAATGAGAGACCAACAATGGAAGGATATCCCTCTACCGAAAGGGATCCTAGGTAAAGAGCCCTAGAAGAAAAGTCACTAAGCTACCTCGTTCATGACACATTGGAAAAGGTTTTCGGCGCTTCTGCCTTATCACCCTTGCATTACTATGAATACAAGGAAGACAATGATCGATGTTGCCTTAGGGCTAAGTGGAGTGCGGCATTCCACAGAGTCCATCCGGTTCTCAATCTCGCAGCGGTTTAACCCCTGAAAGTTAAAAAAAGTCAGGAGGCCCATCCACAAACTGGCTATGACCGTGTCAATAAATACTAGAGGATTTTAGTTCCCTAAAGACAACGACTATGTCTCAGATGAAAAATGACAAGGGAGAATTATTTTGATGCCTATCCCCGGTGTCCTACCTAACTACCAAATTATTTTGATTTCCTCAAGTGAGGTTAATGTTGGTTTAGTTAGGGAGATTAATTTTAGAGGCTGTCTTACACAATCGGGTTATGGAAGTGCAACTTGGTGATGTTGTGACGACTCAAACCATGCAAATGAAGATGAATCGAAATGAGCCTTTCTCTTTGATGAACACTAGCTAAATTAAGGAAGAATTCTTTCCGTTCCCAATATGCAGAACCCAATGCACATGCACTTTTATTTCTTTTCAAAATGATAGAAAGAAATAAAATATGTACCCAAAACTAACAAAAAGTAATGAAAAGGAAATCTTTATGAACACCAAATGCAATAATTACAATCTGTTTCCTACCTTTTTACACTTGAAAAAGACACATCCAATCTACGGAAAGAAAGATTCTACAAACGTTTCCAATTAGATGGAAGACAAATAAAAGCACTCAACAATTCTATCTTTAACTCGAATGTACACGAATCTGAAACAAGCCTTTCTTCTCCTTATGAATTTGAGACCAAGAATTGCAAATGATCAAATTAAAGCAAGAAGAACATATATTTTTTCCAGTTTCGTGAATATAGCAAAAGAGTGACAAAACCGAGCTTCTCTTTGGACTAAAGCGGAGACAAGGAATCAATCTTTCCCAATAATCATTAGATAGGATGTAAAGGAAATAATATGCCAAGCAATCCAAACACACCAAACCAAAAAAATGATCTCAAAACCTTAATATGGGTCAAAACGATTGTAGGATGCACGATTCATGGCCCCCCCCGGCTATGAGGGGGAATTTTTTTTTCAAAAATAGAACCCATTTCGCTTTAAAATGCAAGCAAAACACTAGTATTTACTCAAAGGGCCAACATGGATACAAATATCGAAAAGACCCAAAAATAACCAAACAAACCAAATAAACACACTTTCTAGGAACTACCGCGGGCCTGCATGCCACCTGGGAGCGGTACTGATAGACTACCGCGCTCTAGACAATGCTTAAGGCGTGGTACTGATAGACTACCGCGCTCTAGAGAGCGGTAAAGGCGCGGTACTGATAGACTACCGCACTCTATAGAGTGGTTGAGGCACAATACTACCGCTCTGTAGGCAGTTTTGTGGGCGTGGTAGTGCGTGAACAAGGGGAAAGAGGCGGAATTTTGAGAAAAGATTTTGACTTTTCAAGGGTTTGCTAACCCAGAGGACTTACTGATCTATAACAGAAGTCTAATGCAGAGAATAGGGAAGTGAATGAGGGTAAAAGAACCCAATTCTTACAATCAATAAGTGAAATTGAAAGCAAACTTCACAAGCAAAGAAAATGGATTCAAGTCCCCAGCGGAATCGCCAGTTTTTGTTGTAGAAATTTCTCCCTACGGATAGGTAGAAACTCTCTTAGGATAAAGCAAGATGCACTGACTCTATACTAAGACAAAAAGGAAACAAATGCTACCTTGAGTTCCTGAACTAATCTTCACAACAAGATTAAATGTATTCAGAAGAGATGAAAGACATAACTCACCTTCCAATTCGACATTTGTCCTGCTTCTAGCTCTTGATCCCAAAGCTCCAATGTAGAACCTGTTGAAATCAAACAAAGGACAAGCATGCAAGCTTCCAAATAATTTGAGGCAAAGATTAAATTCAAATCTAGACTAGATACATTTCATATCAAAGATTTATACAATGCACATGAAATGGGAAAAACAAGACAAGTTATCTTTTATTACAAACTTGAAGAGTGCTTACAAAGGTTGCTTGATATCCAAGCCAATCCTCCAGCTCCAAGTGCTTCCTCTAGATATCTCTGCAGAAGTCTAAAGATCATAGGTTTGATGCCCCAAAAGTCCTCCCTTTGGCTCATGGAAGGCTTCTCTCTTATAGCACATGGGAAGGTTAACCAACAAGAGAGAAGTGTGGATCTATGGAGGGTTTAGTGGATCAGGCCAGCTAAACAAAGAAGGAGTTAGGATCGAACCAAAGGTGGTAATCCCAACAAAATCTCCTCGAAGGTCGAAATCCCAAAATCCAAGGCAAAAAGGCTAATTTTAGACTACCGCGCCCCTATAACTGAGCATAACGCGGTAGTACCACGCCCCAGAGAAGGAGCAACGCGCGGTAGTGCTGACTACCGCGCCCCTGTAGATGTGCAGGGAGCGGTAGTGATCACAAACAGGGCTAAGTTGGGCTGGCAGATGGCAAAAAAAGGTTTTGCTTTTAGTGTTCAGTCAATGGTTTTCATTTTGGATGTTCAAATGATCTTTAAGGGAAACTGTCGTTTTAGGTTGGTAATGCAAGGATGTGACACTAATATATAATGTGTAATATTGAGGTATAACAGTTATGGGATTTACCTCTGAATTGCGCTAACTCATATTGATTTGATAACATAAGTTCAGAACCTCAAAAGATTCCAGGTGTAGCAGTTGGTTGAAAATCGTGGAGTAAAGAATACTTGGCATCAGTTGCCCCCTTTTTAGGAGCTGGTTTAAGACATTGATGAAATAGCTCAAGTGTCCTTCCACGTGGCCAGCAGAGACTCACACTAAAAAATCCCAAGCATCTTCCCTCCTCATCAGCTGGGATCGGTTCAGTCTGTGACAATTCAGAGTAAAATTGCATGCATGATTATGAACAACCCCATTCAATGTAATAATGATTGTAACAGTTCTGTTTCAATTTGGCATCCTGAAGATCGTAGATATTCATGGCTGCCCAAAATTAGTGGATATGAACTATCTCATCTTTGTATAAATATGAGAAGGCCAATTGAGCCATGGGTTCGCATTGGGGAGAGAAAGATTATAGCAGAAGGATACTGTAACACTGTATTTCCATTATTTAATGAAAGGAGCAACAATTCTCAATATTTTTGTGTTGTAGATCTTGTTAGTTTCTAACAGCACCTCTGTTAGAAGGACAGGGCCTGCCTTCTCACAAAGTTGCTGAATTTAGTAGATGCTTTAAGTTTTAATTTTTTGGTTTGGTGTGGAGTTACAGTAGGAAGTATTTTAGATTGCTGCAACAGTAGTTATTGGATGACTGCATGACTATAATTTCTATTTGGTTTGCTTCAACAGTGTGGTGTGACAGTCGACTATGTAGAGTAGTTTTTCTTTTTATGCAAGTGTGTTAAATTGTTGTTACAGTCAAGCTCAACTCATGTTTATTATTGTTATTTATCTTTCTTAGGATTTTTTGCATCAGATAAATTATGGTTTGAATTACTTTCTATTTGATATTTTAGGATTTAACTTCTTGCGAAAGCAATTCTAGTTAATTCATTATTAGATCAGTTGTTTCAGGATTGAAGTTGTAAGAAAATAGGAATCCTTTGAGTTCTTAGATTGATAATTGAGATTGGTTTTCATAGTGAGTTGAGTTTGTCTTAGCAGTTAAGTAGGATGAATGATATTTATTTATTTAGTCAGCTACTGAAGTGTTTATACATATATTTTGCTTAGTTACCTTTGAAACAAAAAGACTTTCCTGGGTTGACAATTTATATTGAGCACTTTGTTTGTTAACTAAATTAATTATCATATAGAGTGACCGAAAGTCATCGAGCCATAAACTATTACAAACACAACGACATAAGCATCAACAAAACCATGCTCCGATATAAACCATTGGGCATCAGCATCAACGTTTCATTTCTATTGAAGTTTAGACCAAATCTAGAATAGATATGGTATTAATGAACACAGGCTCCAAGAAGATTATTAGGGTAACGGTAGCAGCTTAGTTGTCCAAAGCAAGGACTCTTGGCCTGAACCTTGGGGCGTAGGGTCTTATGGTGAATTTACAGGGCAGGGGCTCACCCCCTCCTCCACGGCCTGATCAGGAGATGGAAGCCAAGATTTCGATGGTGCACCAGGAGGAAGAACAAACTAGGGAAGACGGGGGAAGAACCAAGGGCAAGCTGGTGGCGTCTGGAAGTGGGAAAGAGGGATTGAGGAATTGTATTCCCAAATCAGCCAAAACCCTTGCAATATCGGTGAACCCTAGCAAAGTAAAAGATCAAATTCAGTATATGATTGATCATGCGTTAATCAGAAAATTCATGGGGATATGGCCCTCAGAGAAAGCGTTAACATGGTGGATTAACTCAACATGGAAGCCGAAGGGGCATTTTGACCTCTTGCTGGGTTCGAAGGGATTTTTTATGGTATTCTTTCTTAATGTTGAAGATAAGGACAGAATATTTGAGGGTGGTCCATATTTCTATTACGCAGCTGGGATTTTTTTATGAATGTGGAAGGATCACTTCAACCCGAAAAAGGAAGACCTGTCGATAGCCCCGGTATGGATAAGACTATACTCTCTCCTAAGTGAATATTGGGACCCTGATATACTAAAGGATATCGAAGGAGCTCTTGGGCACTTTGTAAAAATTTCAGACCAAACAAAGCAAGGAAGGTATGTTTCGTATGCCCGAATATGTGTTTATATGAATATCTCTAGAACTCTGCCTGAAGGAATCACTTTAAACTGGGAAGAGTCTGAATGGTTTCAAACCCTGGATTATGAACATATCCCATTTCGGTGTCGTCGATACCATACTCATGGACACCTAGCTCGTGACTGCCATCTTAATCTACCCGATGAGATCCCGGGTAGCCAATTACAGGATAAGAGTGATGCTGAAGGCTTTACTAAGATCACTAGTCGAAGAAGAGGAGGAATAAGACATAATGGTGTTGAGCTGAAGAAAAAAGAGCAGAGTTCTAATAGCTTTGCGACTTTAGACCTGAATTTGGCTGACCCTATGATTCAAGACCAACCTATGAGCAACCCTGTTACTGAGGCTGACAAGCCTATTGATCTAGC
The DNA here is from genome assembly GCA_027924585.1 of Larix kaempferi. Classification (NCBI taxonomy): domain Eukaryota; kingdom Viridiplantae; phylum Streptophyta; class Pinopsida; order Pinales; family Pinaceae; genus Larix; species Larix kaempferi. The sequence goes on along the minus strand of BSBM01001504.1, from coordinate 535,721 downwards.
TAAGATCAACAACATAAGTAACAATGCGGAGAAGCCTACAGTCTTAGCAGAATCAACCATAAGAGTAACAAGGAAAGCAATAAGACTAAGGAGATTGATCAATTGGAGGAGGAGCTAGAGGAGGTGGAATTGGGAGATCTTGATCTTGATAGTATGGAAGAAGCATGTAAAAACATTGAGGTTCACTCTATTCCGAATACTTAGCTAAAGCTTCTGAAAAATGTTATCCTCAAAACTAAACCAACCCCTAGCCTAGGAATTGGACCTCTTAAATTGAAGGAAAGCAAGAGGAAATTTAAAGAAGGAGGTTTGAAGAGAGGAAGAAGATCGAATAGGGAACGAATAGGAAAAATTGGAGCTTGATTGGTGTTTCAGGCCAATATTCGATGATCCAAGAAGCTCTTCTTTCTGTGAGATACAGTGTTTGATGAAAATTCTTTCCTGGAACATTCAAGGGACTAATGGCCCTCGGAAACAGAAAAATCTAAAACGAAAGATTATGAGAGAAAAACCTGCTGTGGTTATGTTACAAGAAACGAAGTGTTCCGAGGATCAGCTGGATCTGAATGTGATAAGTATGTGGAACAATTGTAAGTGTATGTCTCTGGATGCTGTTGGTCAGTCGGGAGGTGTGGCGATCCTATGGGATCCCCGACTGATTTCACTTACTGATTTTCTCTCTACTAAATTTAGTATCTCTGCTTCTTTTCATCTTCTAGGTACGTGTGTGAAAGGGATCATTACTAATGTGTATGGGCCGAGTAGCTACCCTGAAAAGCGTAATTTCATTAAGAGTCTTTCTACGCTCAGAAATTTATTTGAAGATAAGCACTGGATTATGGAGGGAGATTTCAATCTAATCAAATCTTTGGCCGAAAAAAAGGGGGAAGGAGAATCCTTACGCCGGATAATACTCTTTTCGATGAATTCATTGAGAATAGTAAATTGATTGATATGGCCATGGGGAGCAATGGGTTTACTTGGAATAATAGACGAGGCGGGGAGCATCTAGTGGCAGCAAGATTGGATAGATTTCTTATGACGAAAAGTATTATGTTTTTAGGAGTTACTATGTCTTCCAGTCCTCTTGCGTCCTTTGGTTCAGACCACTGGCCAATATCCCTTATCTGGAGTAATATTGGTAATAATATGAATAGGCCCTTCCGATTTGAGAGCTTCTGGCTTCTCCATAAAGACTTTCATCATAAAGTGGAGGAGTGGTGGAGGAGTATAGTTCCTCCTCAGGGGACTAAAATGTTTTGTTTCCAGCAAAAGTTGAAAATGTTAAAACAAAGTATTAAAAAGTGGAACAAAGAGGTTTTTGAAAACATTTTTGATGATATTGTAGAGCTTGAAAATAAGATGGCTCTGGTTCAAGAAAGTGTCATGAGGATTGGCTTGACGGAGGAGCTGGCTGGGGAGGAAAAGAACCTATCCGAACAGTTATATCACAGGCATAAACAAGAGGAACTACTGTGGAAACAGAAGTCGAGAAACAAATGGCTTAAGGATGGGGACAAGAACACTAAGTTCTTTCATCGAGCAACCATACAACATAGACATCTGAACCAGATCAGTAAGCTTCATACTACTGAGGGAGTTGTTGTGGATTCGCATGAGGATATTGAGAAGGAACTCATAACTCACTTTAAGGATGTTACGACAGAACCTCTGATTGATAGATCTGCTGCATGCAGGGAGATTAAGAATATCATTCCCCAAATCATTACTAAAGAAGAGAATGGAATGCTTACCCATCCTATTGAATTCCAGGAGGTTGAGGATGCGATCAACCAAATGGAAGATAGTAAATCCCCTGGGCCTGATGGGTTTAAGACAAAATTTTTCCACCATTTTTGGGAACTGATCAAGTTTGAAGTGTGGAAGGTTGTGGAAGAATCGAGACAAATGAAAGGGGTTCTCCCAGCTTTAAACTCTACCTTCCTAACCCTGATCCTGAAAACTCCTAGACCAAAAGAGCCGAGATGTTCCGACCTATTTCTTTGTGTAATCTCATTTATAAACTCATCACGAAAGTCCTAGCTAACAGATTAAAACCCCTCCTCCCTTCGTTGATTTCTTTAGAAGAGACGGGATTTGTTGAAGGAAGACAGATCTTGGATGGTATTATTCTTACTCAGGAAGTCTTACATTCCCTTAAAAGCACCAAAAATCCCAGGATGCTTCTGAAGTTAGATCTCTCGAAAGCTTATGATAAACTCAATTGGAATTACATGAAAGAGATTATGGAATCCTTTGGATTCAGTAAGACTTGGATCAAATGGATTGCCAACCTGACGTCCTCTGCCTTCTTTTCTATTCTTATTAATGGGCATCCTTCGGAGATTTTTAAACCAACTCGGGGTATCCGTCAAGGGGATCCTCTGTCACCCTTTCTCTTTGTGATTATGACAAAGGGTCTTGTAGGCTCATTACTCATTTGGTTGAGCAGGAGAAAATAAAAGGTCTTACCTTTCCACATTATGAAAAGGCTATCACTCATCAGCAATTTGTTGACGATACTCTAATGATGGGCCACTCCTTTGTTCAAGAAGCTAGACAAATAGTGAAGGCCTTAAACCTTTTCTTAAAAGCTTTTGGGCTCACTTTGAATATGGAGAAATCGTTGGTTTTTTTCTTTAATACTCCCCCTGCAACTCAAAGAAACATTGTTCGGATTCTGGGCTTCAAAAAGAGCTCCCTTCCAACAAAATATTTAGGTTCTCTGCTCTCCGATTAAACTCTTAAGAAATTTTCTTGGGAGGACTTGCTTAGTAAGATGCATGAGAAACTCTCAAACTAGACCTTCCGAGCTCTTAACTTCCCGAGTAGAGTGGTTTTGAGTAAAAGTGTTTTGCAAACCTTGCCTTTGTACTTTTTTTTTGTTTTATCGGCACCTAAATCAGTCATTAGGGAGATCCGAGATATTCAAAGATCCTTTCTATGGGGAGGTAGCACTAAGCATCGGAAATGGCCACTGGTGGATTGGGAGACTTTTTGCAAAACTAAACAAGAAGGGGGGCTTGGTCTTCGTGACCCTAAAAAGATGAATCTTGTTTATGGAGCCAAGATCTGGTGGAGGTGGCTTAATCATACCAACGAGCAATGGGCTGATTTTTGGGGGGAAAAGTATGCTCTTGAGATGGCGAGGCATGACTGGGTCAGGATGGAAGGTCTGGATCAGGGATCTCCGATTTGGAAAATGGCTAGGGACGGTCGTCATCTGATTAGGAAGCACTGTTTTTGGGAAGTCAGGCAAGGAACTTCCACCAATTTTTGGTATGATGCTTGGCAGCAATAGCCAGCTCTATCAACTCTAATTGAGAATATCCCTGCTGATTCTCCGGCTTCAAACCCTAATTGGAAAAATATCATTCACTATTGGATGAAGGACATTGACGATAACGGGTTTCGGTTGTGGAAACCTCTTAAGTGGTGGATTGAAAACTATGGAGAGGACATTGGTAAACAAATCCATGAAATCCTGCTTCAACGTATGATAAAATCTTAGTCAGGTTTGGACCTTTTGCATTGGGGATACCGGCCAAAGGGTATGTTCACCATTAGGGAAGCATATTACCTTCAAGGTGGGAATGACAATCCTATCCCTGATAGAATGTGGAAATGCCTGTGGGAGAATAAGTTGTGGCCCAAAATTACACTATTCCTCTGGCTGTTGATGAAAAAAAAAATTTGACTTGGGATAATATTCGGAAATGAGGCTTTGAAGGACCTTCTTACTGCATTCTATGTAAGAAAAATGGGGAGACGATTGATCATCTTCTTGATGAGTGTGAGTTTGTTTCTGAACTATGGGACAAGGGAGCTGTGATCTTTCAAAGGTCGGATAGGATTCATACGGACCATGTGGGAACGATAAAAGGTTGGAGAAGGGACCCCTTTCAGGGGAAAATTATTAACAGAATCTGGGATCTTTTCCCAGGATTTCTTGTTTGGGAAGTTTGGAAAGAGCGAAACAGGCATATATTTATAGGGAAAATTCAACATTGCAAAGGCATATGGAATCTGATTCAGCGTGGAATTATGGAGACTCTACAATTAACGGCCTGGAATAAGAAGGATCTTAACTTACCGACTAATGAAGGCTGTATCCTCGCCCTTTGGGGAATTTGAACTTTACTGCAGCATATCGGTAGCATTCGGGATCGGCGTCCATCTGTGGTAAGTCCGGGGACCTGGGCACCTCCTCTTCCTGGATGGCTTAAACTTAACTTCGACGGAGCATCAAAGGGGAATCTTGGTTTAGCTGGTTACAGGGGTGTCATGAGGGATGACCATGGCAAGGTTCATTATAGATACTATGGACACTTGGGTGTCAAAACTAATAATGTGGCAGTGCGCAAGGAAATGCTACAGGGGTTATGCCTGGCAGGTAGACATGGCATCAGATGTATCTAGGTTGAGGGGGACTCTAAAATTCTGATCCAGATCGCAACCAGATTGCTGAATGGTAGTCGGGCGGCCAAAATTGCTCCTGCATGGAGGCTGTCTTGGAGGCTGACATGTTTGGAAAGTCTCATTAATAAGATGCCCTCGATATGATCCTTTCATCACGTCAAACACAGTTCCAATCCCCTGGCTAACGTGCTCACCAACCAGGGTGCCATCTGTGGTAAGGAGGGATGGGACAGTGAGAGGCTTGACATAAGGATAAGCGTGTGTTGTAATGAATGCCTGATTATTGAACAAAGTGACATCTATGGGATGAATGATGCCACCAAGAGGCATCTGGAAGTAATGTGATGGGATGGCGGTTAGCAAGTGGGGCTGTCATAAATACGGATGGATCTGGAAACCTTAGGGGTATTTATGGATGAAATCCCTTGGCCTGTCCATTTATGAGTTTTTCGGATGTGGAATTCATGATGAGCAGGGTACGCATGTGTGGGATGGAGGCTAGCTTCATACCTCCCACACTTAGCAATACGATTATGGAGTAGGGTGACGTGATCGTGAACTTGAAGAAGGACGAGGGGAAGTGTGAAAGAGCTTATACCATTATGAGGATTGTAATGTTGGGTAGTGGCACTCGGCCCTTAAATTCTCCCACCAGAGCCGGCTATCCCCATCATTGTTATCATCTGGCGGAATTCTACGTATTGTTGAATTCTAGGTTGTTTTCCTGTTTGTCTAAGTGTATCATTTCTATTGTCAAGAATATGGCACCTAGAGGTCGTCCTGCTCGTAAGGGTCCTAATGGAAAGGGTGAGACGAGTAACCAGAACTAGGAGGGTTCTGCTCAGACTAGGCCGAGTAGAGATCAGTGGAGAGCAGCCATGACTGTTGTTTTCTTTCGTCGAATGTTCCCTGAGCCTTTACAAAATGAGCTGGAGGAATTGGAAGGGAATTTATGGAGAATGGTGGGTGAGAAAGAGCTTCCTCGTGAAGCTTTGGCGATGGCTGATTGGGTCTAGGACCCTGGTAACACCCGTGGTCGTATGTCCCTTTATAATCGGGCGGTGGTAACACTTTGGGTTACCAAAACGATTATTGCCCAGACCTTGGATACTAGGGTGGACATTCTGGAAGGTTCGGAGAGGATGCAGAAATTAGAAGAACTCTATAAAGAGCATGCGGATGAATCCAAGTGGATCCATATGAAGTTGGAAGCCATTGCTAATGACCTGTGCATTGACTACCTTACGAAGCCGAGCAAGAAGATGCAATAGAGGGTGAGTGACATTCGTGGTAAAGCTACTACAGCGAACACTTCGACTTTGATTCACATTGAGGATGAGGCTGGACTGGCCAGTTGAGGTTTCTATGTTTTTTGGGCCTTTTGAGACCATCCAGTCCTATTCGGGGACTATACTGAAGCTTGTTGTAGCCTGAAGCTAGTTATGGCTGGTTGTTTCATTTTCCTTTCGGATTTCTTTCTCTCAGCGTTACGCTTTTTGTATCGACTGTGGTCATCTCTTTTTGTAATCTGGTCTGGGTATACGGGTTGTCTTACTATGTTGGCTTTGATGTTCTTTGGGGGAATAGTAGTCGGTATGCTGTTGGTCATAGTTTTTAGACTCTGTAGCTCAGTTAGTTATCCTACTGATATGAGTATTTTTTGGTTATGGTTTGAAGATCCGCAGTATTTTTGTAATCTCAGAAGTGGCTAATTAAGCACTCTGATGGATGGTGAAAGAAGGATTGTATTTTTGGACTACCGTTAATAGAAGGATGTTTTTATTTTCTTAAAAAAAAATGTTTCATTTCAAGCTTTCATTTCAACTACTAATATAGATCTTTGAATTCGTGCCACATGTCTACGACATTCTCATGGGAGTACAGTGACATGAAAGGTATTCATCCTGAAACTTGCATCCATCATATTTATAGTCAAGAAAATTCCCAACCTATCCGACAACCCCAATGATGCATGAATCCAAATCTCAAAGAAATTGTAAAAGAAGAGTTGAAGATGTTTCTTAATGCAAAATTCATCTGCCCCATTTCAGGTAGTCGGTGGGTTTCACCCCTTAGTTATAGAGCCCAAAAAAGAATGGTAAGTGGCATTTTTGTATTGATTTTAGAGAAGTAAACAAAGCCACTCTAAAGGACAATTTTCCTCTTCCATTCATTGATCAAGTCTTAGACACCATAGCTGGGAAGAAATATTTTTCTTTTCATGATGGTTTTAGTGGATACAAAAAAATTCAAATTGCACTAGAAGATCAATACAAAACCACCTTTACATTTCCATGGGGTACATTCTCTTACAGAGTATTACCTTTTGGATTATGTGACATGCCAGCTACATTTTGACGAGCAATATTAGGTATTTTGTTTGATTTGATTCATGATTGTGTTGAGGTATATATTGATGATTTCACTGTTTATGGTGACTCTTTTGAAGAAGCATTGGAGATTCTTAAGAAAATTTTGATTAGATGTCATGACACTAACCTCGTGTTAAGTAATGAAAAATTATTTATGTTGCTAACTAAAGGAATTGTCCTTGGTCACCATATCTCTTTTGCAGGAATAAGAGTTGACCCTACAAATATTGAAGTCCTTTTAAAGCTTCCAGTACCAAAGTCTCCAAAAAGTGTAAGAATTTTTCTTGGGCATGCAGGTTATTATAGGCGATTCATAGAAAATTTTAAAAGAATAGCTACACCTATGTTTAAATTGCTTACTAAAGATGTTGATTTATTATGGGATTCTAATTGTCAAAATGCTTTTAAAACATTAAAATAAAAAATTTCCACAACACCAATCTTAGGGGGGGGGGAATTGGTATCTCCCTTTTCACATACCAACAGATGGTTCTGACACTACTTTAGGAGCAGTGTTGGAACAAAAAGAGAATAAACTCACCTATGCCATTTATTTTGTTAGTAAAAATCTAGCTCCTACCGAGTTGAACTACACAGTCACGGAAAATAATTCTTAGCAGTTGTTCATGCCATAAACAAATTTAGGCACTACATCACTAGCTATGAGGTATTTATCCAGACCGATCATTATGCTATTAGGTATCTCATGAATAAGCCTATCACAAATGGTAGAATAACTAGATGGATCTTGCTATTACAAGAATACAATTTCACTATTTTAGATAGACCTAGATGAGAAAATTTGGTAGCAAATTTTATTTCTAGGATTCATAATGAAGGTGAAGTAATTCTTGTAGATGATCATTTTCTTGGTGAAAATTTATTTGTAGTGTCTACTAACTCTCATTGGTTTGTCGATATTTCTAACTACTTGGATACATGAAAGTTACCAGATAATCTTTCATCTAGGGAAAATAATAAGATCATCAAATTGAGTACTACATATTCATGGATTGGAGGATATCCCTTCCATACAAGACTAGACCTGATTATTTGACGATGTGTACAGGAGGATGAGATGTTTGACATTTTGAAGGCATACCACGATGAGCCTTGTGGATGTCACTTTGCTGACAAAAGGATTGCCTATAAAGTCTTGCATTTGGGGTAATATTGGCCCACTCTCTTCAAATCTTCCAAAAAGTATGTCAGAAGTGTGACAAATTCCAGTGAATGGGTCAACTAGTATAGTCATATGAGGTGCCTCTACAACCTCAGGTGCTTATAAATCCTTTCAAGAATTGGACCCTAGATTTCATAGGTTCAATCACTCCAGTGTAAAGGAATAAGAGATATATCCCGGTATGTACAGATTATGTGACTAAATGGGCAGGAGCTAAAACTCTCCTCCAAACAATTGAACATTTAGTAGTGGACTTCTTATTTGAATATATGTTTACTCGATTTGGTGTTCCTAGAGAAATTGTTACAAATCAAGGTTCACAGTTCACATCAAAACTTGTTTAGTCCACCACAAAATAGTACCAGATCAAGAATCATAAATATTCTTCATACCATCCGCAGGCCAATGGGCATGTGGAATATAACAAAAACAGTTTGGAAGATATATTGACTAAAACAATGCAGCTCCGTCACTGAGATTGGGAAGATGGACTTTCAAAGGAATTATAATGCAACCGAGTTCACACCTTAAAAGTTAGTGAATGGTAAGTAGGTCCTCCTCCATATTGAATTTCAAGTCAAGACTTTCAGAACTATAGTACAATTAGGGATGGATCTATCCAATGCTCAAAAGCGGAGAATAGTACAACTCAATGCGTTGGATGAGATGCATCGGGATTCCATTCAACATACTACCCTCAACCAATAACATAGATTGAAGTGGCATGACAAATTTATTAAAAAGAAGCGATTTAAACTAGGTGTCTGTGTCATGTTCCAAATTTGGCATTGGGTCACAATGGCCTAAGAAAATTGGCCCTATTCATTAGAGTTTGTCAAATTGATGCTAAAGGTCAAATAATTGCCAAGGAGGAAAATTACTAGTTTCCTAGGTTGGGGTGGAAGCTTTGGGATTTGGAATAATGGGGATAATAAATGATGTTGGAACATTAGGGTGGCATAAATATTTAATAAATGAGATAAATAAATATATACAAGTGTAAATCAAAGTGGCATTTGATCATGAAGACACATGGAGGAAGTGGGACCCACACAAGCTTGAATTTATGTGCCACATGGCATCCTCTTCTTGCAATTTCGAATCCATGGGAAGCCTAATGTTCTTTGGATGAGTTATAAGGTCAATAATACTTGGAATGAGTCAATGAGGTCTAAATATAGAGGAAGAGTAACTCCCATGGAAGAGGAAGAGGCAATTTGGAGCTAGTGAGATGCTTGGGCTAGATTCCCTAGCTCTATGACAACAATGATGAAGATGCTATGACACCTATGACACAAATCAGACCTGAAGGCTGACATATGACATATATGACATGTCAGGGCTTAAAATAGACTCCAAGATGGTACTCAAGGGTGTTAGGGAAGCTAAGATGCTTCCACATGTGATTTGGTCGAAGTGGGAGACTAGGAATTGTTGTACAAGTGGAGTTCTTTGGAATCTCTTCCCAACTTGAGTTGGCATGAGTCTCTTGGAAGGAATTAGACACATGGAGGACATTATAACAAAGAATGAAACCAGATTTTGATCATTTGTAGAATTTGCAATTGCATTTGTGTAGAGGGGGAGCTAGTGGATGACTAGTTTCTTGCCTTAGCCAATTTCGATGGTGAAAGATTCCCATCCAAGTTGGTAATTGGAAAGGCCATTCAGACCTTTCATCTGGAGCTTTAATGGAGTCTTTATTTGCAGGTGTAATATACAGGGCATCTCATGGTTTCTTCTATTGCATCACATTCTCTCAACCATTTCCAGTTTTGATGGCATATTCTTGATCCTTGAGGGAGGGAATTTTTGGTGAGCTATTGTACTCTTTGGGGGAGCTTCTCATGCCCAATTTATTTTGTAATATGAATTAAATACTCTGTTCTTCATCTCCAGAAAGTTTCAGGTCGAAATTCCAAGTAGAAATGTATAAATCTCATTTTTAATGAAAGAACAGTGCCATTTCCCCACTACATTGATGTATAGCATGATAATGCTAATGATTTCGAATGAATGGATGGTTCTATGATAAATTTATGATTAATAGACTTCCATGGATGTATTTTACAATTTTCATGTACTGTACTTGAGAATTTGAAGTATTTTTACTCAGTTTAATTGCATTGGGAGAAGAAATAGTGCCATTTCCCCAAGGGTCGAATTGGTGATTTTTGCAGTTGAATGGGAGAGGGTTGGAATAGAGATAATAATAAATTAATGATGAAAATGAGACCTCAATAAAATCCTTGATACATCCCCTACCTCTTTTCATAAATTTGAGTGGGTTTGGAGGCATTTGGGAAGCCATTTTCAATACTTACCCCAGGGGGATTTGAATCCCAAATTACTAGTAAAATTGCATACTTGGTCCAGAATCTTAATAGAGTTTGTAGAGGTCTTTTGGTGGCCATATATCATCCATGAACATACTCTTCAATTCCTAATAACATTCATACACCTTCCTTGGATATTTGAAGGCATTTGGAGTCAATTTGAGACCCAGAGACCAATACTAGTCAAAGGGAAATTACTAGTAAAGTTCCCTACATTGGCCAGAATTGAAAGAGGATTTGCAGAAGTATTTTAAAGGTCTAAAATCATCCCTGAAACACATATTTATTTTCTAACATAATCCATACACCTTCTCAGAATGTTTGGGAGCAATTGGAGCAATTTGGGGACCTAGAGCTCAAAACTAGTCAAAGGTCTAACAAGGAAAAAAAGTGAAAAAATGTCATTTTAATAAAATTCCTAACAAGGGACATTACAGTGGTATCAAAGCATGGTCCTTGCACCTATGTATTAGGTACATACATTCAAGAATAATTTTCAACCATGTCTTACTATTATGATGAATCCTATGAGTACAATTCTTATGAGGAATATGCAGATGCTTATGAGCAATATGAAGCAGAATGTGAATGGTACGAGGAAGAGGTGCCATCATGCAAAACTTCTTACAATTTTAGGAGAAATGAATATTATTCTTATGAATTTAATATGAGTGTGTCACACCAACCAAGGATAATTCTATGAATGAGTTCCAAAGATGGAAAGCAACATATAACACCTTACCCCAACAATATCAAAAATATCAAGAATATCTTACTTTGAGCAAAAATACACAAAATGTCATGTCTTTTGAGTACTTTGCTAAACATATTTTTGAAAATAGGCCCAAAAATGAATATGTGGAGTTATTAAGGAAAGGTTTATGCCCTTCTTGTAAAGAACCTTGGAGAGAATATCATATATGTGTGTAGGAAATGATGTCCTACTTGAGGAGAGATTTTGGGAATTCTTCAAAAAGAAATTCCAAAGATATTGATCCTAAGGAAAACAAGGGGGAAAATGCATTAGCTTGCTTGAAGGAGAAAAAGGAAGAGACATCACAAGAGCATGAAGAAGATTCTATTGAGAATATGGAAGATAATTTCGAGACACCTTCTAGCTTAGACATGAACCAAAGAGCATCTACTGATGGATGCTTAAACTATGAAGGAGTACCTACTAATGGGTGCTCACACCTCTATGTTGGTGGCATAGAGATCACTTTTGAAAGTTTTTTTGCAAGCCCAAGTTCCATTAAGCATGATAATGAATACCTTGTAGCATTTGAAGAAGAACCAATATCAACTTCCCCATCACCACTTGAGCTTCATGAAGTTGGTCCAAGCAAAAATGAAGAAGCTGAGGAGGTTCATTTGCAAGAGCCTAATTTTCTTGAAGGATCCTTAAAGATGAATGAAAATAAGATCCAATATTCCCTCAGCATTTTCCATGACACTCAAGCATTGGTGTCAAATTCTTGTTGGAGAGCTACTTCATTGGAGGAAACATCCTTCCTTGAAGACATAGAGAAGATTCAAAGAGCAATGTGCCACATCAAAGGTAATTTCATGTCTTTGATTTTTGATAGAAACCATTTGTTTGAGCTTAATGAATTGTTACATGATGCATACTTGAAGAATAATGAGGATAATCATAAGCTCACAATTCAAAATGAGCAACTTCTTGAAAAGTTGCAAGATACTTGTTTTTCCTCCTATATTTCAGATTGTCAAATGGTAGATTGTTTGGAGGATTCTCATGTCATGGTGGATCATGAGAAATGTGGAAATTTGAATGTGCTTAATGTGTTTGAATATGAACTTGAAGATATCCAAACACTTGATGTGGTGGAAGAGGAACTTGAATTGTCTCTTGATGAAGGTTATGCGATTTTAAAAGAAGAGCATGATTGCTCTACATTGGAACTAATCTACAACAAAGGTTTCACACTTTTGAAGGAGTTGCATGATACTAACCATATGGATCCTTTCCATGATGAAAATTATGCACTTATTGATCATTTGGGTGATTTAGTTAATTCTCCTACATCCTACAATTCCATGTTTTGCAGCATTAGTCTCAATGAAGAATGGGTGAAAGGGTTGTTTTTTATGGTGCCACATGAGGAGTATGGAACTCCTATATTTACTTTTTATGATGATATGGTTGGAGCACATTCTTATTCACATTTGCAGCAACATCATTTGTCACTTTATGATGATGCACATCTACATGGATGCACCTATGATATGCATTTGAGTCACTTGAAGACTCATGGTTTTTCTTGCTCAACACTTGGTTCATTTGATGTTAGAGGAACTTCATCCAAAACTCGGGTGAATAGATTTATGATGGGAGCACATTTTTGTTGGAAGCCACATACTTTGTTACATATTTATGATTCTCAAATTCATGGATGTATGGGTGAGACTTATTTGAATCCTTTGAAGTCTCATTGTTTTGTATGCTCATTATTTGGTTCATATTTTAGTGGAGATTCTTCATTCACTTCTTGGATGACGGAATACATGGCTGAATATTTTGATGCATATCACATCCTTTTGGAGTAGCATTATAGGACATAGGATCCTCACGTATGTCATTGGAGCAGATTTGATGGGTCACTTGAAGATTGTATGCACTTGGAAAATGGTGGTCTACTTACTTGGAGGTACAAGCACTTTCATGATTCTTTGATGAAGCATCTTCTTGATGTACATTTTCCTTATGTTGTTATGTACTTTGATGATATATATTTTGCACTCATGATGTTTAGAAGAACGCATACAAGAAAATGGGATCCAGGAATCCTCTTATCTGATGGTATGGGTTGGAGAGCACTCTTAATTGTTGGGGTGCAATACAAGCAATGGGACCTTGGAATAATTTTTGTCTCATTGGTTTCAATTTTTTGGGAAACAAGAAGTACGAGAGATGGATTTCCCACTTAATAAAGTGATTTTTATCAGAGTTGTGCAGCAGCAAGCATGGTGGTTCCTCTCTAAAATCTTCATGGAAACTCAAAGACTCAAGGTTGGGCAATTCAATGGCAACTTCAAAGAATTATACAGAAAGCAGGTTCTTCAACACCCATGTTTGAAATTGCTTGAGGACAAGCAATATAGGGAAGGGAGGATTTTTCATGTCCCAAATTTGGCATTGGGTCTGTTAAGTCGGTAATTGGTTCCTTCAAATTTTGTTTGATTTGCATTTTATTTCAAGTTATTCATTTGCTTTAATTTGATTTTTCCCTCTTCTAGGAAATTTTCTTTAGTTTTTATATGAAAATTTGGGCTTGCTTTTGAAATTTTCAAGTTTTAAACTTTAGGTTTGTTTTTTGTTGAAGGGTTTTTAAAGTCACCATATCAAATAATGGGTTCATAGACCATACTCTAAGTATAATCATGCATAATCATTACGCTAACAGCTTTAAAACTCTATGCAAAATGACAAAAAGCTGTAAAAAAGCACCAAAACAGTGTTAAAATTATTCTTGTAGCGCTGGAGCTCAAAATCACCAAAGGCGCGCTACAAGAATATCGCAACTCCAAAATTCCTCCGATTTTTTAGCAAATTTTGGCACGTTTTGGAATGATGAATGACTAATTACATGTTTTGGAGAACTTGTTACGTGCTGATACAGGGAACATCATGATTCCAAGTGGTTACACATTGTGAGGAAATCATGCTCATCGTGAGCCCAAATGAAATTCCTTTTTATAGGTAGCAGCGTGGTTTGACGTAAATGTGAGATGAGTTGTCATTTACAGGCACATTCAAAGATGAAGGACTTAGTGGAGTAGCCATAACCACTAAAAAACCGGACATTGTCGCTGCTGAACAAAGGAGAGGTTTTGATGGCTTCATGGGAAGTTAGGGCTTCCTAATTTTGTTGCTAGCAGTTAAATTGAACAACCAAATACCTCAAAGATTGATTTTAAATGTCTACAGCAAGACAGGAATAAGAATTAACCAATGATATTGAAATGCAAAAAATTATTGAGAATCCTGCTCTGTTTTTTCCTGTTTTGGGTTACTGAAGTTGAAAGAATACCACGAGCTTATGGAGAGGAATTTTTGAAAACCAAAAGAGGTTTTTGTTCATAAGATATCCATTTACAAAAACCTCTCTCAGTTTTGCAACAGCTGTCAAGGTTGAAAAGATTCAGTTTAATCTTTGAAACCTATTTTTCAGGGTTTTTAAATATTTAATATTTTCCTGTTTTAGTGTTCATCTTGCGGGGAATATTCTGATCAATTGGAGATGAATTTTTAAAAACCAAGAGAGGTTTTTTTCCATCATGGACCCATTCACAAAAACCTCTCTCATTTTTTACACAGGTATCATGAATTGAGAGATATGGATGCTTCTTTGACACCTATTTTCCAGAAATTCGCCATATTTGCCAGGAATCCGATTTGCTATTTTTAGTCAATTAGTTGAAAGTTAGTTAATTTAACTGCTGTGTAGTTATTTCGACCTGATGAAGAAGATAGAACTACTTCTTTGTAATTATAAAAGAAGGACAAATGGATAGAAGAGGGGTTCGATTTTTGGGAGCTTTCAGGAGGTCTTCAAACTCAGTTGGTTTTCAGACTTGTTCATGAGTTAAGTACAAAACTCTTGTATGCAGTTGATGATGAAATTATGAGATATATGTGACTTTTACCCTTTAGTTCTCTGTGTTGGCTTCATTTTTCAGCTTGTCTAGTTGCTTAATTGATATATTCATTTATTGGTTTATGTTTATATGCTGGGAATGCTTGTCATTTATGTATGAACTTCAATACTGTTTCTGTTGGATCTTGTTAGATATATCATGCATCTTTATCTTCTTTTGCTTATAATTCAGTAGTTATTTTGCTCATGAATGCATTCCCTGTATGTTCCCAAAGTTCACAACCAAAAACACATTACAGAAACCTTTAAACTTTGTTTTCTTTATTGATTTTTGTTTGAGATTGTGTTGGCTTGTTTCTCTGGCCTTGGAAACAATTTCTGGCACAAACAGGGTCACAATGGCCTAAGAAAATTGGCCCTATTCATTAGAGTTTGTCAAATTGATGCTAAATGTCAAATAATTGCCAAGGAGGAAAATTACTAGTTTCTTAGGTTGGGGTGGAAGCTTTGGGATTTGGAATAATGGGGATAATAAATGATGTTGGAACATTAGGGTGGCATAAATATTTAATAAATGAGATAAATAAATATATACAAGTGTAAATCAAAATGGCATTTGATCATGAAGACACATGGAGGAAGTGGGACCCACACAAGCTAGAATTTATGTGCCACATGGCATCCTCTTCTTGCAATTTCGAATCCATGGGAAGCCTAATGTTATTGGGATGAGTTATAAGGTCAATAATACTTGGCATGAATCAATGAGGTCGAAATATAGAGGAATAGTAACTCCCATGGAAGAGGAAGAGGCAATTTGGAGCTAGTGAGACACTTGGGCTAGATTCCCTAGCTCTATGACAACAATGATGAAGATGCTATGACACCTATGACACAAGTCAGACCTGAAGGCTGACATATGACATATATGACATGTCAGGGCTAAAAATAGACTCTAAGAGGGCGCTCAAGGGTGTTATGGAAGCTAAGATGCTTCCACATGTGATTTGGTGGAAGTGGGAGACTAGGAATTGTTGTACAAGTGGTGTTCTTTGGAATCTCTTCCCAATTTGAGTTGGCATGAGTCTCTTGGAAGGAATTCGACCCATGGAGGACATTAGAAATTTATAAATGTCAATAAAAAATAATGAAACCAGCTTTTGATCATTTGTATAATTTGCAATTGCATTTGTGTAGAGGGAGAGCTAGTGGATGACTAGTTTCTTGCCTTAGCCAATTTCGAGGGTGAAAGATTCCCATCCAAGTTGGTAATTGGAAAGGCCATTCAGACCTTTCATTTTGATCATTTGTATAATTTGCAATTGCATTTGTGTAGAGGGAGAGCTAGTGGATGACTAGTTTCTTGCCTTAGCCAATTTCGAGGGTGAAAGATTCCCATCCAAGTTGGTAATTGGAAACGCCATTCAAACCTTTCATTTGGAGCTTTAATGGAGTATTTATTTGCAGGTGTAATCTACAGGGAATCTCATGGTTTATTCTATTGCATCACATTCTCTCAACCATTTCCATTTTTGATGGCATATTCTTGATCCTTGAGGGAGGGCGTTTTTGGTGAGCTATTGTACTCTTTGGGGGAGCTTCGCATGCCCCATTTATTTTGTAATATGAAGAAAATACTATTTTCTTAATCTAAAGAAATTTTTAGGTCAAAATTCCAAGTAGAAATGTATAAATCTCATTTTTAATGAAAGAACAGTGCCATTTCCCCACTACATTGATGTATAGCATGATAATGCTGATGATTTCGAATGAATGGATGGTTCTCTGATACATTTATGATTAATAGAATGAAATGGATGTATTTTACAAGTTTCATGTACTGTACTTGAGCATATGAAGTATTTTTACTCAATTTAATTGCATTGGGAGAAGAAATAGTGCCATTTCCCCAAGGGTCGAATTGGTGATTTTTGCAGCTGAATGGGATAGGGTTGGAACAGAGATAATAATAAATTAATGATGCACATGAGACCTAAATAAAATCCTTGATACATCCCCTACCTCTTTTCAGAAATTTGAGTGGGTTTGGAGGCATTTGGGAAGCCATTTTCAATACTTACCCTAGGGGGATTTGAATCCCAAATTACTAGTAAAATTGCATACTTGGTCTAGAATCTTAATAGAGTTTGCAGAGGTATTTTGGTGGCCATATCTCATCCCTGAACATCATCTTCAAGTCCTAATATCATTCATCCACCTTCCTTGATTAGTTGAAGGCATTTGGAGTCAATTTGAGACCTAGAGACCAATACTAGTCAAAGGGAAATTACTAGTAAAGTTCCCTACATTGGCCAGAATTGAAAGAGGATTTGTAGAAGTATTTTAAAGGTCGAAAAGCATCCCTAAAACACATATTTATGTTCTAACATCATCCATACACCTTCACAGAATATTTGGGAGCAATTGGAGCAATTTGGGGACCTAGAGCTCAAAACTAGTCAAAGGTCTAACTAGGAAAAAAAGTGAAAAATTGCCATTTTAATAAAATTCCTAACAAGGGACATTACAGTATGGGATCTCCTTTTTTATTCCAGGTTAAAAATTTTCAAAGGTAAACTCGTCACCCGCTGGTTAGGGCCATATGAGGTAGAGACTATCTTTGACAATGGATCCATGAAGATCAAAACCATCGATGAGGAAGAAGTCTATTTTCTAGTCAATGGACACAAATTGAGGTTATATCATAAACCCATGACCAAGGAGGAGTTTTTTCATCATTTATTGCAGTATTTTGAGATGGATATCATAAGTAAGGGGGATCTTCCTCTTACTTCCACTCCAAACTTTTTTTTCCTTCCATAAATTTAAAAAAAAAAGAGAGAAAAAATTAGTAAACAAAAGAAAAAAAATAATTGAAAAAGTAAAGATAAAAATAAAGTTCAATTGTGAAAACCAGTCCTCTAGCATAGATGAATCATGAATTTTTCTTGAAAACCAGGAATCTAATGGGAAAAATTCAAAATAAGTAACCCTTTCAATTTTTTTCAATAAATATTGTAGGATCTTCCAATCTCGTAACTTGTTCAACATCTCATTCTTTCAGCAGTCAAAGTTTCTTTTTATGATCGTATGTTGTCGAAGTCAGACTTCTAGATCATATCTAGTAGATTGGATTTCTTCTAGTAACCTAAGATCAAGTGATGGTTGTTAGATTAGATGCTTTCCATTTTTCATTTTTCAATTCTGAAATTTCCAGCAACAAGTTCAAAGTATCAGCTTATAGGATTTATTTTCAATTTGCATATTTCATGTTTTGTCATTCCATCTCTCATAATAAAGCAAGTTTAGAGGTTTTCAAAACTTTCAGTATGAAGAATCGGTGTTCTCATAGTTAACATTAACTACACAAGACTCTTTTTTTCTTGTAATCAAGAGAAGGTTAGCACTCCATCATTTAAAATTTGTGTCTTGCATATGATGAAACCTTCAGATGGATTCAGTAGCATCTTCAGTATTAATTGTTTTCATCATTCTCACAATTACAAACATTCCAGTAATGTCCAAGCGATCATGTAACCACTACTTTTCAACAGTTACCGTATTCTCAGAGTGGTTAACTGATGTCATGTAACTTGCCATTTTAGGTTGTTTTCACAGTCTGATTTGTTTTAATGGAAATAGACTCTATAGTTGGACTCTAGAGGTATCCATGCAATTCATATCCTTCTACTTCAACCATCCAAATTGGTCTTCTTCAACAACACAGGTTTGTTTGATCCATATGTGGCATCAACAATTCACATCAACACTGCTCATTCTTAGTAGCAAAGTTTCAGTTTCCTTTGGTATGATTTAGTACACAGGTTCTTAGGTTCGTGTCCTCTCTTTCCATAATTGTATTCCTCAAATTCCATCATAATTAACTCTATGTGTGCCAATCCAAATTCTCATTCAAGTAACTTGAGGAAAAAGCAGTTTCGAATCTCTTTTGTTTATTAAAGATATAGGAAACTATAATGACAACTACCATGAACTATGTTATTTACCTTGCTTATTATATAATCAGGATTCATCGAACCTCCACATTTAAAATCTCATTTTCCACTCCTCTAAATTATAAACTTATCCCTTACCATATTATCATTACCTTATGGCTAATGACTTTTTCAATTGGATTTCTGACGTATTCAAACATGAGATATCATTTCTTTATTACTAGCCATTCCTTTTTGCTATGATTTTCCTGAATCATTCTGAATCCTCACATGATTCAAAATGAGTCAAATGAATAAAACATCATTTTGTATTGTAAGTTGTTTCCCTCACCATCCCTTATACATAACTATTTTGTTAACAGTGTTAATTTGCTGAGAGATGAAGTCTTTCAATAGAACCTCCATATTGAGAATTGTGCATCATGGGTAAACAAGCTTACAAGAATTGAAGTGATAGAGGGATATCCAAAATTTAATGGATGTAGGAATGTCTTTAATATGACCAGATGGTTTCCCTTCTTCCAAAATTTGCAAGGACACAACGACTGAGTGACACAATCTTTTTCACATGTTTTCGATGGAAATCTTGATCAGGTGGGTGACTTGGTGTTCACAATCTTAAAACTTAGTGGCCCATGCTATTGGAATCGATTTAATACTGAGAGTGGGGGGTGAATCGGTATTAACATAGTTATTAGCAATTTTTACCTTCTTTAACAGATTATCCTTTACATAATCTTTATGTTGTGTTATGCATTAGTAAATAAAAATCCACACATATATGCACCACATAAACAACACATAACACACAGGATTTATACGTGGAAACCCAAATGGGATAAAACCACAGAATGCTTCTTTATGATGAGAAAAAATACATTCAAGTAATCACCGACTTCCTGTGTATACCAGCACCAACTGGAAGGAGGCACCAACCCCATGATTTTATAGGCACCGACCTGAAGGAATCTTCCACTCCCTATGTTTTCTCCAGCACCAACTGGAAGGAGGTGTTGAACCCCTCTCTACTTTGTTTTACAAGCACTAACCTGAAGGAAGCTACGACTCACTGTCTCCTTGACCCGTCCAACTGCCCTAATGTCTAATATATCTTACAGCCTTGCTAAACTTCAACTCTGCGCACTTCTTCAGATCTTCTAATGATAATTTTTTTGTGCGCACCTTCGTATGCAGACTGTACTTATCACTGTGTTGCATACATCACTTGACTTCTCATTCCTCTCAACTCACACTTATACTAATGAATTACTTCATGTTCTGTGTGCTTTGTTGATTCTGCAGTTTGTGTTTCTGGTTCAACGATCTGTTCTTCGTGACTACAATGATAAACTGATATTGTTCTTTCAATTGATAGTTTGTTGTTCAGAAATGAAGCACAAGTAATAGAAGAAACTGCACATTTTCTGATGTGTTCATTCTATTAAGTGTTGCAGTCTCTTAGATAATATGCGACGTCATGTGCATCAAATAATTGGTGTGTTTAGTTTAACGCACTTGTCTCAAATCATCTACATCATAATGAGCCTATCGAATCTTGTTGTTGTTCTCTTGTTACACATCAGATAGAGTTCGCAACTTCGCACACTTTCACTTATGTTCATATGCATCGGCTAGATATTTGTGCAATATATGATAAACTTAGGTTATGTCTCTGCGCTTCTGTCTCTGCGCTTCTATCTCTGCAACATCTATGACTAAAACATCAAACACTTATGCATACTTCAATATTCATGCATCTGTCAAAAATTTATAGCATCATTATGTGCAGAATCAAATATTCATTCTACTGCATGTGCGCATTCCACTCTTCGCTAGATAATTATGTTCTATCCACGATCTTGTTGATGCCCCAAAAAATAAAACTGAAACTTGCACTCGAAGCTCTTATGCTCTAGCCATCAAGCTTAATTTCAATCTCCATCATGCATCTCTATTTATACATTTCCTGCATGGATTGTATCTTCACAAGTTGGTTGTGGCATTTTAATTCCATATTTCACGGATTGTGCATATGCCACGTGTAATCATTTACGCTATTGATGTGTCATATTTAATGTATCAAGCATCCTCAAGGTCCACATCTTAGTGGGACTTCATACCTTGGTGGTGTACCATTGCACTCTTGATGTACCATTTCCTTACTATATGTGCACAATCTTCTATTTCATCTTGGTGTATCGATGACTTGTGTTGTACCAACCCTTATGGGTAATGTGCCCTTGATGTTAATACTTTTTGGTATCTGCGCATGCTCCAACTTCTTCTAAGTGAGTCTTTGACCTTTGTCGATTTATCACTTATGGGTAATGCGCACTTGGTATATTGATACTTAACAAATTCTGCACATATACCAACTTCTATTTAGTATGTCTTTGACTTTTGATTCATCATCACAGTAGCTTGGGTTTTCACCCAAGCTTGTGCAAATGAGCACTTACTAACTTCGTAGTAGCAGTCTCGATTAAACAGTAAAAACTAATGTAAAAAGTAAATATTAATCAAACATGTACAAGAAAGTAAATCTAGATTAAGAACAGTAAGAAACAAGATCCATGAGAGAAACAATAAAAAAAAAATGATATTTTATATTAATGAGCAAATTTTAGGAACCCATGTCAACCCTTCTATTTACTTTGTTAGTATATTGTTGTTGGACGCATATGCTTTGTAAGTCGTCCCGTAGTATTTTTTGATCCATAGTTTGTATTATTGTTGTTGGACACATATGCTTTATAAGTCGTCCCGTAGTAATTGTTGATCCATATTTTGTATTGGCCCATGGTTTGTATTAACACATGGTATTGACCCATGGTATTGGCGCCTAGACTTAGTATATAAGTTTGTGTTGAGACCAATGAAGGTACTGTGAAGTTATTTGTATTGAGCTTGCTCAAAGGGGGTTTCCCCCTCGAAGTGGCCTATGATCAATATAAAAGTGATTCTGAGTTCTGTTATTTATGCTATTTCGTGTGTTTTCATTAATTAATTATTGTAAGTTCATCACATCTAGTATCAGAGCACTTTCTTGGGCTCGCTGGGTGAAATTTCTCCCATTTTTTTTTTTTCGCAACATTGGATCTGGGAATAATCCCTATCCACTTAACTGTGGGAAGTACTTGGGCATAATCCCTAAAACTCATTGTGAGGAGTACCACATGAACCCCGAAGTAGCTGGCCCATTGAGAGGACCTGCTAGCGAAAAGGGCAACAACCCCTACCTGATTGACTAGTTCCCACTCGTGAGTTAAACCAAGAGTTATCGTTTGTGGCAAAGCGATTATCAGTTTTACCTGAGCCGTGGAGTGAGGGGTACTGCCCCAATACCCAAGCCATCAAACAACATTGGTGGCCGAGTGAATCCCCTGAACCGATAGGAAGCCACACATACCTGGGGTCCATATCTATTTTCAGCTGAACTATTGCCGATCACTTCCGCGCCGTTTCAGATCCATTCTGAGCCGTTTCAGATCCAGCCATTTTTTATCCGTTCGGCATCGTTTCATATCTATCTGTTTCTGATCCCTTCCACGTCATTGCAGATCCATTCCTGAAGAAAAAAAAAGTATAAAATTCTGTTTTTTTTGCTATATCTCCCTTGTTTTAACTATGTTTCCCTTGAAAATTCATGGACACCCCTGCAATCCCATTCTGTGTATTTCATTCCTGATGACCCTATCCTAAATTCTACTTCCCAAAGCCAAAAATCTCACATTTGTCTATTTTTAGGGTTTGCCATAACTTCTTCAATTTTCACCCACTCGCCTCCAAATTTTGCCACCGTGTTCATTCCCTATTTCTGCTTCTTTGTCCCTCTTTGACAAATTTTCTCATTCTTTCATCCCGCTTCTGAAATCCCCATTTTTTGCTTCCCTGTCCATTATAAAGTGTCCAAAACCTAGTCAAACCCCAATTACCCATCCGATTTTTTCCCAAATCCAAATTTCCCGTTACTAAATAAGCTTTTGTTGGTGTTTTTCTATCCATTCCCCCCCCCCCCAAAAAAAAAAAACTCTTGGTTATGGTTGTCACCGACACAGGAGCAAAAACCATGGAGGAAGCACTTGTAGCCATCCAAACCAAACTACAAGATCTGGATGAAAAATTTCTCAACCTCCATCTTCAGCATTCAGCCATGAACAATAACCGACAGCAAGAATCTTCTACAGCCAATGGGTTCTCTTCTTCTAGCAATTTTTGTGGTCCGAAACTTGAATTTCCTCGCTTCAATGGTACTGATCCGACTGGATGGATTTATCGTGCAGAACAGTATTTCAGTATGCATAATACTTTTGATGTCCAAAAAGTTCCACTGGAATCCTTTCATTTGGAACAAGAAGCCCTTCAATCGTACCGTTGGTACATCAAGGCTCATGATGAGCCAAAATGGACAGATTTTTGCCAACTCCTTTTGCAACGATTTGGTCCTAGTGCTTTTGATGACTTCACCGGAGCACTCACTAAACTTCGACAAATTAGCACTGTGAGAGAGTATCAGACAGAATTTGAGAAACTAGCCAATCACATAGAAGGATTGTCTGATGAATTCTATAGGAGTTGTTTTATCAGTGGTCTTAAGGATGAAATCCGGTCAGAGGTTAAAATGTTCTGTCCCAACACAATGATGGAAGTCCTAGGGTTGGCTAAGTTGGTAGAAGACAAGATTGCATCCCAACAACGCTCCAAACCCCCTTTTGTTCCCTTCCGACATATGAGTTCTCAACGACCTCCCATCTCGCCAGCTCCTTGACCAACTCCTATCAAGCATTTGTCTGAAACAAAGATGCATGAATGCAAAGAAACAGGGCTTTGTTATAATTGTGATGAGAAATTCACTCGGGGACATATATGTGTTCAACAAAAGCTCTATCTCTTGGATATGGATTCTCCGCCTACCTCTAAAATTGGTGAAGAAACTCCAAATACAATGGATGATCAGGTTGACATTCAAGAGCTGCCTATTGACCCCCCATATCAGGATGAACAACCAGAGATATCTCTCCATGCTTTATCCGGCGTCACCACCCCCCAAACAATGCAGGTCAGGGGTTACTTCAAGAATCTTCCTCTTACAATACTCATTTATTCTAGTAGCACTCATAACTTGATTGACCCTCAGATTGCCAAACAGGCTGATTGTTTTGTCCATCCTTGCTCCAAATTTGAATTCATGGTTGCCAATGGGGGCACCTTACCTTG
Organism: Larix kaempferi; assembly: GCA_027924585.1. Lineage (NCBI taxonomy): Eukaryota > Viridiplantae > Streptophyta > Pinopsida > Pinales > Pinaceae > Larix > Larix kaempferi. The sequence goes on along the minus strand of BSBM01001504.1, from coordinate 511,619 downwards.
CAAAGGGAAGTGTCACAATGTGTGTATCTCTCTGGCAGATTATAACCTGCGCTCTGACATGTTTGCCTTGTCCCTAGGAAGATGTGATGTGGTTTTGGGCGTTCAATGGTTACGCACACTTGGCCCCATCTTATGGGATTTTGCTGAACTTTGGATGCAACTTTCAGTCAATGGGAAACAACACAAATTTAATGGCTTACAACAAGGGTCTCTCTGCATCATCAGTTCACATCGTCTGGAAAAGATCCTTAAGAAGAATTCACATGGTGCCATCGCTCAACTCCATTCCATTCATATGCACCCATCAACGGTCTCCCCTACTTCCTTGGATAGATATGCAGGTATCTTTGCTGAACCAGTGGGCTTGTCGCCTTCAAGAGACCTTTCCAGTAAGAATTTATCCGCATCTACATCTCAGCAGGAAATGATGGCTATTTTTCATGTAGTACAGAAGTGGCCGCCATACCTATTTGGGAATTATTTCTGCATCAGGATTGATCTTCAGAGTCTGGAAAATTTCCTGGAACAATGGATCTCCTCCCCAGCACACCTGAAATGGGTTATCCAATTCATGGGTTATTCCTATGTGATCACTTACAAGAAGGGTAAGGACAATATGGTGGCAGATGCTCTTTCTCACACATTTGATGACCTATTTTCTCTTACAGATATTTCTCTGCTTGTTCCAAATTGGTTGCAATCTGTTCAACAGGGCTATCTCTTCTATGAACTCCATGCTTCTTCATCAGCAGGGCACTCTGGGTTCCTCAAAACGTATGACCGCGAACAATGTAACTTCTTTTGGCAGGGACTAAACATGAAAAATCAACAGATGGTTATTGAGTGTGATACTTGCCAGGTCAACAAGGGTGAAACGACACTCCTTTTGGGCCTGCTCAAACCCTTGCCCATCCCTACACAGATTTGGACAACTATTTCTATGGATTTCCTAGAATCGCTCCAGTGGTACAATACCACATCTAAAAGGACACCATATGAAGCAGTCTATGGACAGGAACTGCCAGTTCTTCTTCCATACACACTCCACAGCTCCCCAGTTCAGGAAATTGACTCGGTTCTTCGAAACCGCAATTAGATTCTTCTCATTCTGTAGGACAATCTTCACATGGAAAGAATTCGTCTGAAACAACAAGCCGATCAACACCGTTCTGAGCGTACTTTTCATGCAGCTGATATGGTCCTTCTTCATCTACAGCCTTCCAAGCAATCCTCCCTGAAACTCAAAAGGCATCAGTGGGCCAGAATGCAACCCTAGGATGCTATAGGGGAACCACTCCTTCAGATTCTGCATCAATTTCCGCATCTAAAGCTTTGAGGACAAAGCTTTTTCTAAGGGAGAGGGGATGTTAGGAACCCATGTCAACCCTTCTATTTACTTTGTTAGTATATTATTGTTGGACGCATATGCTTTGTAAGTCGTCCCGTAGTATTTTTTGATCCATAGTTTGTATTATTGTTGTTGGACGCATATGCTTTGTAAGTCGTCTTGTAGTAATTGTTGATCCATATTTTGTATTGGCCCATGGTTTGTATTGACACATGGTATTGACCCATGGTATTGGTGCCTAGAATTAGTATATAAGTTTGTGTTGAGACCAATGAAGGTACCGTGAAGTTATTTGTATTGAGTTTGCTCAAAGGAGGTTGCCCCCTAGAAGTGGCATGCGATCAATATAAAAGTGATTCTGAGTTCTGTTATTTCTGCTATTTCATGTGTTTTCATTAATTAATTATTGCAGGTTCATCACAACAAACAATGGGTTGCAATGGTTTACCTCAATGGTGAGGTTTCTAGAATTCTTGCAGCAGTACACGAGTAGTGCTCCGCTCCAATGCTCCAATAGTCTTTCTCTTCTCCAAGATGCTTCAAGGGTGGGCCAAAGGTTCACCCTCAATAAAGAATTTCAAACTAAAAAAGGATGGGCAAAGCTCAAGAGGAATTTTGGTAGCATGAGGATAAGATGAATGTGGATGAATAGTGGGGAGCCTCTATCACCTTTTTATAGCTTTTGGGCGATGGAGAATACAACTATGGTTTAAGGAAACCAATAGTATTGGTGAAAAATGGTTTAGGTTTTCTTTTCCTCTTTTTCCCTCTTTTTTCCTTTTTTGAATATATTTTTTATTTTTATTCCCTTTCAATTGATTTTTGGGAATTTTGGACCCCTTTGGAGGGTTTTTTGTATTTTTTGAGGAAAATTAAATATTTTGAGGAGAAAAAGATGGATTTTGGCCTTTTTGGTAGGCTTTGGGGGTTTTTTGAGGTTTTTAGAGGCAAAAATGGTAGGAAAAGTGGACAAATGGGTCATGTGACTAGGGAGATGAGTTAGTGAGTATTTTTTGGGTGTCAACAGATTGCCCCCTGATGTGTGAGGGAAGGAGCTCATCGTATGGCCGATAGACATCATAGTTCTTTTTTATTTTTCCTGGGGTTTGGAGGAGAGAAGAGACTGATTGGAGACTGGAACAATAGTCCCATACAAACTGCAATAACTGAAAATACATGGCCTAAAAATGAATGAGGAATAATCTCTGACAATGGACGAGGCGGGCATACCCATGCTTGTATCAAGACATATAAATAACAATGAGGCCTAAAAAAGGGGACCTGAACAATACATATAAACCTGTTGTGTACATCATAATGGTCCATAGGGGACACAATGTTGGGACATACTCATGGTCATACCATGACTAATCTGAAGAACTGATACACTAGAAAAGAGCAACAATCATTCCGAATGAAGTGTCAGAAAGGTTGATGAACTATTGGATCTGAAGGTATCCAACAACTGGATGGATTCAGTAATTATGAGTCAGAGTCTCAAGGGTACACTGAACTGTATCTGAATGTGCACTCGAAAAAGTATACAACTAGGGTACTTCTGAATATTGTCGGCAAGCGTAGCCCGGACATCCACAGGAACATATAATTGGTTGTTTTTAAAGTAGACTCACCAATGTGCTAGATTCAGGTGACATCCGGGGTCTTCAACTAATAATTGAATGGACTGATACCATGTATGAATCTCAACGATGTGATCAAGGTGTTGACGTCGAGCATGTGAGAAAAAATCATTTGGAGAGGCACTAAGGACTCCTTTCAAAATGATCCGTAGGCACTCACCACTAATGGTGATGAGTCCAAGGCACAGGGACCTCTGGGTCTATCCTCTGGAATAGATTGGTTGGCGTTGACAGAGGGTGACCTGCAACTATGAAGGCAATGATGCTTCCTTAATAGGAGCACGAGGTGTACAACCAAGAGGTGATAGTACTGATAGTGGTACTGAAATACTGTGGGGATGGGGAATAACTAGGGTGATAGAGTGGGGGGACTCAAAATTCCTTTGTTCATAGCATGATGACATGGATGACCTGGCAGCTAACTTTAGGTATTGGGATCTTAGCTTAAGGGATCAGGGGTATGTACTGCAATGGGAGAGGTTGAGGAGGGAAAACTGATGTATGGTATCAGGAAACTCTCAAGGTGGCATACCGCAAAATACTCTGAACAAAGGCGACCAAACTGGGGAAGCTACCATGATGATGTGATTATATTTGCTTTGTTGTGGCGCCGAGAGGCACCGTTGGGGCCTTCTTCATGGTTTAAGGAGCTCAAGAAGGAATAGAAGTGTTCTCAACAATGGTACTGTCGTGTAGATTTGTACGAGCCCGGGACAGTTCATGCTCGTGGTTGCTTTCAATTTTAGAGAGTCTGGAAGCAGTAAGTAGACTTCGAGGGGGTTCTTTTTCATGTGTTAGTCTCTAGGGCCCAAAAAAGCATAAAAGGATGCAATGAAGAACTCTTCTAGCCGATGTGACTAGAGTATTCATTTTTCATAATTAGTCTACAAGTTCCGGAAAAGGGTAAACTTATACCAGGTAGATGCCCTTTCAAATACATTTAACGAGCATGAAAGGAAGAAAGATTACTTGGCGATCTTTTCATTGTTTTAGGAGTCAAAAAAGAGCTTAACAAAAACTCCCTAATTTCCTTTTTCGTAAAGGAATTGATCGGCCCGAAAAGGGATAAAATTATACTGAACAAAAGTAATGGTGAGGCAAGGAGGAAGTGTTCAATCAAGGGACAAGTATGGGGATCAAGCACAGTGATGGGGGGGAACACTGATGGGGCCTCCTTGAGGGTTGATGAATGATAGAAAAATAACGCCATAATGGCAGTATGGATGGAGCAAAGGGCTCATGTATAAGTTGTGATGCACAAATTTTGTAAAAATATGACAGCTGTCAATGTGGCACGCAAATCGAGGTGACAAGGTGTGAGGACACAATGTCAAAAATGGTTTCTGGTGAGAGCGAGAAATGATCTCAAGCATCATCATGAGCACAGAAAACTGAATCTAGCGATATAAAAATTGTCAAAAATGGACATCGACCGATGTGGCAAGCAAATCGAGGCGATGATGGGCATGTGAAAAAAAGGCCTAAAAAATATGGTGGTGAGAGCGAGAAATGATCTCTAGCATCATCACAAGCACTGAAAACTATATCCGATGATATAAAATTTGTCAAAAATAAACAACGACCGATGTGGCACGCAAACCGGGGCGACGAGGGGCGTGTGAAAAAATGCCCAAAAAATGGACTGGTGAAATTGGGAAACTGACTAGACCATCGTTAATTTTTCACTGCGCTGAATCCAGTGGTATCAATGGTTTGGAAAACAGACGTCGTATGGCTCTGGAATGGTTGACTGAAAATGGGTCAAATGTCTATAAATAAAAAGTGGACCCATAGTGACACGTGTCATTTGCACTGTTGAGTTTGATAGGAAATTTGAGTTGGCCAGAGCTATTTCGTCATTTGCGGGAGAACTGACCGTTGGATTTTCATTCTGTGAGTTCCAGGTAATCCTATTGGCCTTAAGCTTTAACTTTAATTAATTTTGGGGGGGATTGGGTCCTTAGGGGCGGTGCATTGGTCATGTTGGGTGACCAATGAGGTAAATCACGACTTCAGAGGCTTTTTGTGCAATCTGGATCACAGATTTGGCCTTCACAGCCGTGATGTGGATCGCGACTATGGTCTCGACAATCGCAATGTGAATCACGACTGTGATCTCCACAGTCGCAATGTGGATCACGACTATGGTCTCCACAGTCGCGATTTGGATCATGGCTATGGCTTCCACAGTCGCACTCTTGGATCACAGCTATGGGCCCCACAACCATGATATGGATTGTTGCTGGGGGAATTTTTTGTGGCATGTTTCTAATTTAAAATTTTCTTGTGTATTTGGCAGGATGCTCAGGCTGCCGAGGGCGTCATGGAGGGAGAGGGATATGTCGGATGCTCTAATGTAGATCATCCATGAGAACCATCATGCACAGGCTGCTTTGGCTTTGGGCGGACTGCTAAAGTTCGCCTAGATTCCCCTTATGCATTCAGCAAATTTGTTTCTAAACAAGTTGATCAGGTTCTAGGACCCAACCATTCAGGTCTTCATGGTTCAAGGTGAGAGATTGGATCTCACCTTGACAGATGTTTACTTTATGATCGGATTTCCCCACTTAGGTGTGATAGGGGACACTCAGACTAGGATTCCAGGGGATGTTGAGATAGAGGATCTGCTGGAGATATTTTGTCGTCTGGGGTCTCGTGTGCATGTGAGTGCACTCTTAGTTAGTGATTTGCGAGTTCCGGCAACGCGAGTAGTTGCGGCTTGTGTACTACGAGTACTTGGAGCACAGGCACCCACCGATTGTCAGAGGGGGCAGATGTTGTTGGTTCATTGGGTTATGATTGGGACATACTATGCCTACGGGCAGATGTTCCTTGCCTGTGTTCAGTGTGAGCTAAACAAGGTGAGTCAGCAGGGGGGGGAGTTTAGCTATGATTCATTTCTGATTTGTTTCTTTTTTGAGTGGGTGCTTACATTATGGCCCCGTGTGTCGGTCCGGGATGGTGGGATGAGTGAGCCGCGGATAGTGCTGTGGGGAGAGATGATGTGTCGCAGTGGTGTCAGGGTAGTTGGACAGTTCTTTACTTCAGATATGTATGTGTTAATTTTTTAGCATCAATTCAATATGATCTAGGATCTTATCTGAGAGAATAACATGTATAACATATCAATCACAAGAAGCAATCACAAGAGACAATAGACACACAGAGTTTCCTTGGGGAAAACCATAAAGGTGAAAAACCCCAATAACTTCCTCAAAGATAGATAGAGCAATGATACAAAACCCAAGCTTAAGATATAGTCTCCTAGCAGCAACTTATCCTCCTCCACTAGTGCACCACTCTCCAATGAGTGTATGAGTGAGAAAGTGAATGATCAAATAGAGTGCCTCCCGCACTCTATTTATACTTGACTTGACTTGCCTAATAACCTTTAATAGGTCGGAGACAACTTAACCACTTAACATAATGCTGATAGGGACGACCCCCAATAGGGTGGTCTAATAACCCTTTAACCCACATGACTTATACAGGGCCGACCCCATCAAGGTGGTCTAATAACCCATCGAGTATGAATTATGACACTTACAATATAACTGACGACACTTCCATATAGAGGAATAATAACATCTCTATAGGAATACAATATACATATATGAAATACATTCCGAAGTTACAAATACATCAACACTCCCTCTTAACTAGGAAGGTATTTCTTGACACAGATCTTCTAGTACAAGTCTTCTTCTCTGGATCATCGTTACTAGATCATCATCACTGCTGCTGCTATCTCAATCAATCTCTAAACTACTCATCATAAGAAGTTCTATAGAGCCAACCCTTTTTCATGCTAGATGTAGGCCCACCACCTATAGGTATTCATCATCACTAGCCATACTATGGATCCCAGGACTTATTACGTGCGTCAACAAAACCTAGCTCATACTATAGGATCTTTTACATGTTGACTGTCACAAAACCTTAAAAGAGTGTCTTGCTTCCTGCAAGAACTCTAAAGAGCATCCCAGGACTGATTACGAGCTTACTGCTCAACCTATTGGATCTCCAGGACTGATTATATGTGACCCCACACACCACAAAACCTTTAAAGAGCGTCTTGCATCCTGCAAGTACTCTAAAGAGCATCCCAGGACTGATTACGAGCTTACTGCTCAACCTCTCGGATCTCTAGGGCTAATTACATGTGGTTAGGCAAAACCTTTAAAGAGTGTCTTGCATCCTGCAAGTACTCTAAAGAGCATCCCAGGACTGATTACGAGCTTACTGCTCAACCTCTTGGATCTCTAGGGATGATTACATGCCTCCAGTAGCAAAACCTTGAAAGAGCATCCCAGGGATTATTTACGAGCTTACTGCTCAACCTATCCAGATCTCTATATCCCAGGATGTTATGAGCACACCGTTGTACCTGTCTGGATCTTGAGGATCTTTTCTATGCTACCTGCACAACCTGTCCACGGCCATGAAGTATCAACCTGATACTCATCATACATCATCATGATCATCATCATAGCATCGTCCTGATGCATATCATCCAGAGCATCGTCTTGATACTCATCACACATGATCATCCTGATCATCCTCACTGCACCATCTTGATGCATATCATCTGGAGCAACATCCTAAAGCTCGTCATTTGTGATCATCCTGATGCATGTCATCTGGAGCAACATCCTGAAGCTCATCATCTGTGATCATCCTGATCATCATAGCATCATCCTGATGCATGTCATCTGGAGCAACATCCTGAAGCTCATCATCCATGATCAACCTGATCATACCATGCATCCACCTAATGCATACAATGTATCTGCCTAATACATATCATCATACATTATCCACGTGATCATACAATGTATCCACCTGATACATATCATACATGATCCACCTGATCATACAATGTATCCACCTGATACATATCAAAAAAACATGATCTACCTGATCATACAAGTATCCACCTGATACATATCAAATACATGATCTACCTGATCATACAAGTATCCACCTGATACATACATAAATACATGATCTACCTGATCATACAAGTATCCACCTGATACATACATAAATACATGATCAAACTGATCAAAGCATCCAACTGATGCATATACAAAGCAGTAACTGGAGCATCGACCTGATGCTCATCATCGAGCGCTTACATCCACAGCCATGGGAAGGATCCTCCTCTCACCATGCTTGGAATGGCTCTTGCAAATGTGTCCATCACTTCTTCCTCGAAGTATCGCCAATATGAAGAACACCAAGCCTCTCTATGAAGTATTCAAACTTCACTCTGGCTAGTGGTTTCGTCAAGACATCTCCAACCTTCTCATCCGTTGCAACATATAAGAGCTTCACTGCTCCTCTCTGCACCATATCCCTGATATAGTGATATTTGATCTCAATGTGCTTCAACCTGTTGTGGAACACCGGATTCTCAGACAGCTTCACACAACTCTGGTTGTCACAAAAGATACCAGTAGCCTCCAATGGGATATCAAATAACTCAGACAGTAGCTTCCAGAGCCATACTGCCTCACAACTAGCCGAACAAGCTGCAACATACTCTGCTTCAGTTGTACTCAGTGCTATGCAGGACTGCTTCCTACTAAACCAAGAGATCACACCTGATCCCATACTCAAGCAACACCTAGAAGTGCTCTTCCTATTTGCAGCACTTCCTGCCTAGTCTAAATCAACATAACCCTGCAGGTTAAACTTTTGATTCGCATCAAACTTGAGCCCATAATCAATTGTACCCTTCAAGTACCTCAGAATATGCTTTCCAACAACCAGGTGAACACCTCTAGGATCCGTCAGGAACTGGCTCAATGTGTTCACCGCAAAGCAAATATCTGGTCTCGTGTTCGTCAGGTACATCAAGGACCCAATCATCTAACGATACACCATGACATCAACCAGATCAAACGAAGCATCACACAGAAGCTTCAGGTTCGATTCCATAGGTGTGGCCATGGTCTTGTAGTCCATCATCTCGAACCGCTTTAGGATCTCTACTGCATACTTCCCTTGTCCAGGGAAGATCCCATCTGCACTCTGCCACACCTCCATGCCTAGAAAATAGTGCATCATCCCTAAGTCCTTCATCTCGAACTCGGTAGCAAGCTTCCTCTTCGTGTCAGCAATCAATCTATCCTCTCCTGTTACAAACAGGTCATCCACATACAATAAGAGTATCACAGGATTGCCTTCCTCAACCTTGTAGTAAAGGTTGGAATCCGCTTTACTCTTGGTAAAGCCCAAATTGGATAGAAAGCTTTCTATCCTACCATACCAAGTCCTAGGAGCTTGCTTCAAGCCATACAAGGATTTCTTCAACCTACACACATATGACCCCCTGTCATGTGTCTCAAAACCAAGTGGTTGCTCCACATACACTTCCTGACTACACCATTCAAGAAAGCTATCTTGACATCCATCAGGTGTATATTCCATTTCATCACTGCAGCCAGATCTAGTACTGATCTGATGGAAGTGTATCTAGATATAGGAGCAAAAGTCTCTTCATAGTCTATTCTCTCTTTCTGGGAGAAGCCACGAGCTACAAATCTCACTTTGTATTTCTCTATGCTACCAACTGCAGCATGCTTGATCTTATAGATCAACTTGGAAGTCACAACAGACTTCCCTTCAGGTCTTGGGACCACATCCCAAACATCATTCTTCATGATTGGCTAGTGCTCTTCGATCATTACTTCATCCCAGATCCTGGGAACTTCAGATTCTTCAATAGATAGCTTTGTTGTTGGAGTAAATGTTGTAGTCCTTTTGTAGGTGATGGTATACGATCTTTCCTACAAGACAAGTTAAATTGCATGATTAGAAACATCTCATAGTTTTCAAAACAAATTCTTACACATAAAGAAATATGTCATACAGTCATGCAATTAATTTAGCCAATACTTCATTACAACATTTATCCATATCCCGTAACTTTCTATATGCCTTCCAATCTCTACCAGAACATTGTTAAGAGTGCGCACAACTCCCAACATGTCAGCAAAGAGGTTTCATTCTAGATAAGTAGCAATGGAATGTTGTACAGTGCCATAGGCCACTTACCCATTACATGCATATTAGTAGTATACCTTTCATTAATGCAATTATTCTAATATGCATAATACACAACCTAAGTCTAGGAACATAAGCATATACATCATTGAACAATATTCGTTAAACAATAAGAAATGATAATTCAAATACTTATCTTTGTTTGTTTGTTGGGTGGACTCCCTCTCAATCTTTGCTTCCTTGCAGGAACTACTGGAGTGTGTTCCCTCTTGATCTTTGCTTCCTAGATTACCTGTCCTTGAACTTATATCCATCCTCGATCACTATGCATGCTTACTAGTATCATCATTGTGTTATCCTCGAGATTTCATACATAATCATACATTCATTAGTATAATCTTAATACTATCAAAACACAATAATCTTAAACATGTATAGTCATGATCATTTCAAACACAGATAATAAGCATTAGCATTCAAAGTTTCAGGGAAGACTTCTCTTACTCATGCATATTCATATTTGACCATAGAACTCTTCTGGTTAGTCATATCATCAATCAAGGTAAGAGACATAATATGCATAAACCCTAGATTACTCAAACTTGTAACTTCATGAGTAATCATGATCAATCATACAAAAGTATAAGATCCTTACATAGGGTAGGATTCTAACTTGATATAGTAAAAACATACCTGGTCATCATATTTTCTAGTTATGACTAGCACTATTTTTCTTGTTCTCTTCAATGACCTGCATAACTCATAAGTTAACCATTGTAGAACCAAATTATATATACCTCTATGTGATCCATGACTATGGATGATTCTTTGTCTTTATGTCACTATGGTCCTGATCTAGGACTTGATTTGTACCTTCATGTTAGCGGATAACATTTTCCTCATACAACACCACAGTGCATTAGTACAAACATAATACAATCATAAGTGTCATAGCCCTAATCAATGAATGTCTTCTATCATGCATTCATACTTTTACTAGGGTGATAAGACAAGTCTAAAATTAAACAAGATTGTTAATAAACTCAATAACATGAAGACAATCATATTATAAACTTAATCATGAACAGATTTCAAAACATACCTATAAGTCATACCTGTTAGATTGCTTGTAGTAGTTGTTGTTGTTGTTCCTTTTATTCTTAGGACAATCTGAGTAAAAGTGTCCTCTCCTTGGTGTGAGCTGTGAGAGCTTGAACTTCATTCCCCATTGTTGGCTGCTTTCTTGGGCAGACCCGGGTTTTAATGAAGCGCAGCAAAAAACCCCTTGGCGCACTGGCCCTCTCGGCAACGAGTTGCGCAGCAGCTCGAGGTCTCACCCGAAGTGGCTATGGGGGGGTTAAGGAATCAGATTTCCTTAACCTTGGTGACGCGGAGATTGTTCTTCCTCTCCTGGTTCCTCAGACGTCGGCGGTCTGACTGTCCCGCAGGCCCCTCGTCGCAACTGTGCGGATTCTTCCCTTAGCAGGCCCACTGCGCATTTCCTCCTCTCCGGCGCAGAAGGCAAGTATTCCTTGTGTCGACGCGTTCAGTACCTCTTCGCCCTGCGCGCCCAGCGCAGTATCGCATTCCTCGATCGCTGCCGCGACAGTGCTCCACCACTTCTTCAGTACTTAACACTTATAGCTATCAAGGGACCTTCCCAAACTCACTTACACAGTCACAAAGATAATGCAAGAGTCTTGTATACACAGGTAATGAACCTAAACAGTTAATCATTCACGCAAACATTATAACAAGGAGAAATATGCAAAGTTCACCTCCTCGAGGGAAGCCACGTCCTCGGGAGTGTTATATTAACCAAAAAATGATAGGGTTATACAACATGCTGCGCACACAGCTGCAGCCTTAGATTCTTACAGGAAACTCCACGCACACAGCTGGGAGCCCTTCTCTCAATCTAGTCTCTTCTCTACAGAGATTACAAAGGCGTAGACGTCTACTCAGACTGTCTGGCAACTCAAGGATTAGCTCCTCGGCTATCCGATTCTTACTCTAGTTCTACACACTCGGTAGAAAACATAGCAAAGGATAATCAACACATGATCTGTCCTTGAGACTGACTATCAAACAGTCTAACCATCTAAATATCCCTAAATTATCTAACTCTTCTTCTTATCATGTATACATATATATAGGTGGCCATGACGGTCACACCTTTACAAAACTGTGGGCCTTTCCCAACAGTGATTCCCAAAAACCCTAACCACGCACATGGATAGGTGTACTGTAGGCGCCGCTTGTAGTCATGTCGCCGGTTCCTGCAGGCTCCTTGACTTTCGGCGCAGATTGTGGGTATGGGCGCTTGTCCTTCGCCTTCAATGCTCTGGTCCGTTGCTCCTCCTTGATCCGAGCAACCATAACTTCTGTACTTAGCCTTTAAATGAGGGTAGCTGAGCCCTCTACTCCATCGCCTTATTTATTATGGTAGCTAAGCCACCTTCATTCTTCTATGACGTGCGCGCGAGCTCCGTGATTTCCGGTCCGTGATCTTCGCTGAGCTTGTCCATCTGGCACCGTACTGCGCACCATCATCTTCCTACCCAAAACTTAGTGCTTGTCCCAAAATTAGCACTTTCCTTTCATACTTGTGCTTTTTCCCCAAAATTCGCAGCTTTACCGTAGCTACGGCCTTGGCTCCAACAGGCCCCTAACACTCACTTGTGGCTCGCCCTCGAGCCACTCGCACTAGCATGTGGTCGCTTTACTTGCGCATCTGCTTTTGCTTGGGTCTCCGCGAATGCTTTCTTCCACTGCGCAATAGCGGAGTCCAATTCATCAACACATTCCACAGCAGTCTGCACCGTTTCTGCAGTGGCTTCGTCTTTAGTGATGGCATCAATCACCTCTTGAGATTCAGCAATCTCTTTGATTTTTTCCTCGACTCGACCCACGATATCAGCATACTCATCCATGAATGGCTGAATGCTGTTGGTGAGCTTCTCATCTTCAGTTCTGAGCTTGTGCAGTTGCTGCTGCATTCTGCGCACTTCACTCATTTTCTTCATTTTTGGCAAGCCTGTTAAGGCCTTAGCTTCTTCAGTCAGAACAGTGAGAGACTGTTCTGCAGCTTGCACCTGTTCTGACAGACCAACTTTAAAAGGGAGCTTCTCAAGCTCCGTCCAAGCTTCCATAGCTTGGCTCATCAGGTTCTCGGCTTCCTGTATTCTATCTTTCATCTGTGTGGAAGCTCTGTTCAATGCTTCAAATTGTACCTGCGCATCATCCGTAAACTGCGCAGCAACACGGGCTTCTAGCTCCGCGATCTGGGTTCGATGGCCTTCAGCCATAGCAACTATTTCTTGCTCCAGGGTTTTCGCCCTTTCTCCAATAATTTGAACTTTGGCAACCAGAGGGAGGTCTGGTTGAATCTCGCAAGCCGGCAATTCCTGGGCAATCTCATCCACTGCGTTTCTGATGCCGATGTCTTGCGCCTCATAAAGTGCAAGCTTCTCAGAGGTATTCTTATGGATTGCCTTCAACTGTAGCTCCTGCGATTGCAGTCGTTGATTTTCCTGAAATGTAGAGAGCTCTCTAGCTCTCAACTCAAGAGAAACTTTCTCATGCACTAGCTGTAGAGTCTCTATAGGAATTAGAGACAAATTGATTTCAACAGGCCCAACGGCGCTTACCTGTAGTGCAGTTAGCGGATCTAGAAGTGTCATGCTGGTAGGCGGAATATGCACGACAGTATGCCTTTCTATGAGTTCTTCAACTCGCTCGGCACTTGGAATTTCTTGTGGCGCCTGCGAAGTAGATGCTGGCGCATGGGTCTGCGCAACTCTTCCTGCGAGACCTTTCAATTCTACGAACTGCAAATCTAAAGCACTTCTGATGTGAGCGTGCGCATTGCGCAGCTCGTGAAATTGCTCGTGTAGGTACTGGTCGATCCCCGAGGGAATAGCCTCAGTGGGATGCGACACTTTTTGCTTCTTGGTGGCCGGTTCTGTGGAGCCTTCATCACTTCTTTGCTCCGGGGCTTCCTTACCCTTATCCTTCTCTTTCGTAGCGGCGGTTGGCAGCGCGGATGCGAGATCGGCGGCCTCCCTCCACTCATCCGACCAAGACTTGATGGTTTCTTCAACATCCTCGGTAGTCATCCTGTAAAGGCCTAGCGCCCATTCATCTGGAATGCCGCAAGGGCGGAGGTAAAGTTGATGTATGTCGGCAGTAAAAGCCAACTTTCCTTCATATAATGTGGCTGTCTCCTGGCTCAGCCTTGGCATTTCTTGAATAGTATCTCTGAGGAGAAAGTAGTATTCACAAAATACAGCGCGATTCATCTTGCGCTTCGCGGGATTGGGAGAATCCCAGAGGTTGATGTAGCGCATGCCGGCAACCTCTCCTGCGCGGCGCGGAAGGAACTGAGTATTCGGGGGCTCCTTCCACCCAACGAGAGCGCATAAAATTAGAAGCAAAGAAAAATGGAATGATTGGGCTGCATTGTCCTGCACATTCAGGCAATCAACCAAGAAAGAATTCAGCAGGAAGAGAGACCAGTTGTACTGCTCTCCCTCCGCAGCTGCGATGGCGAGCTCCACAACAGCTCCAGTAACTTCCTTCGGTCGGCACTTTGTGAGAAGTCTGCCTGCAAGCAGACTTCCTGTAAATTGAAGTGCCTCATCTTCTACTGTAGTGAGGTCATAAGCCCGACCTCCTCTTGTCAAGTTATACTTCTGCACTAGCTGTGCAGCCAATTTTCTGTCTTTGTCCTTTCCCACAAAGTGAATATTGGGATCCTTACCAGCCTTAGATAGACCGGTTATGCGGTGAATCAAATCAACATTTAGATCAATTGGCCTCCCGAGCCAAAGGTAACCTCCATGAACACATGAAAGCAGTGTCTTAACAACTGCATTGACTTCGTTGCTACGCCCAAAGTGCGGTAGCTTTAACAAATTCAACAAACCTGGCTTCTCCAAGTTTGCTGCAAATCCCCTTGGAGTAAATTCATTGACCTTTCGGATGGGATTGTGAACTATCGTCAGATATCGATCTGGCGCAAACTGGGGATACGTTTTATAGTCTCCCAGATTGAAATCAGAGAATTTGATCAGTGGAATGTGTCCCAACAGTTGCCCTTCTACCCGCACACTAGCCGGTAGTTGCGGTAACGGAATGGGATACTTTGCATTCTTCGGGATCTGTACTTCTGGCGCATCATCTGGACGCGGCGGAATATAGTTCGCCATGATGGCCAACGGCTCTGGAACAGGTTCTTCTGGCTGCGATGGAGACGCTCTTGTAGCCGGAGACTGTCTGGGATCCTGATAACCAGGGTGTACATAAGTCGAAGCCGTGACTGGAGTAGTCATGCCGAAATCTAAGCCTCGGCGCAGGAATTGACGAACAACTTCTTCAGTCGACAGGTTCTCCGTCGTGAGCTGATGTAGGGAACAAAAACTTTGGACAGCAAATGGCGGACCTGCGTAGGATATGGACGCTGAAAACAAGGGAAAATACTCTGCACAACTCGGCTCTGAAAACAATAACTTGGATTCTTAAACAAGATAGCAACTCGAGGAAAGTAACCCAAAAATTATACAAGTGTGAGGTATTTATAGCCAGAGGTGGTAGTAAATGCGACCAAGTGGGGTTACGTAGCTATAGGCGGCTATACATGAGTTGACAACACGCTATCCTCCTCGCCGCAGTGGTGCATTTATTGTGATTGACGGGCTCTGACAGCCTTCCGGGAGAAGCTAATGCTTTCGGCGCCTGAGTTAAATGCAAATCTTTCGGAGATCCAGCCAAATCCGTCAGAGCGGCTATACTTAAATAGCGTACTTATCCTTCATTTATTCAGACGCGGCTACATAACTGCTGTAATTCAAAATTTTCGGCGGGTCATTTCAACTTAGGGAACTGTGCCTATAGGGGTCCACAACAAAACTTTTTCAAGCGGCAAATTATCAAAGAGAACTCCGCAAGAGCGATAGTTCAACGGTCCGGGGAGAAGCTTCGCAAGAGCGCAACTATGTTCGCTCCAACCAAACTTTAGACATGCGCGGATGCTTCTAGGAACTGCGCAGGAAGCCGGAGACTGAGTGTCTCGCAACTTCCGTGTAGACTGAATGCGGTGCCTCTTTCAACTACACTGGGCATCTGCATCTCTTTAGCAATATATTAGGTCGACAGAGCGGAGTGGCTGTCGCGATAAAGCTTGAGCCGACTCCCGTTGATCATTGTAGGTAGTAATTCTCCATCAAGCTTTGCAAGCTGAACTGCTCCTCCTTCAGTTATCTTCGTCACCTGAAAAGGGCCTAACCAATGTACACGAAACTTGCCTGGGAACTTGGTAAATTTACTGTCATAGAGGAGTACCAAGTCTCGTTCCTGAAAGACTTTATTCTTAATATGCCTGTCATGCCAAGCTTTCTGTCTTGCCTTCTGTACCTGTTGATGGAATCCGGCTAAGAGTCTGTCTTCTTCTAAGGCAAGCAGTTGTGAGAGTCTTGCGCTCATAGTATCAGGATCTGCCATTTCTGTAATTTGTGCAATTCTAAGACTGGGAACAATGTATTCCATGGGCATAACTGCTTCTTGTCCATACACCAAACTGAAAGGTGTGTGGCCTGTTAGTTTCTTGCAAGTGGTTCTGTAAGCCCATAATACAGCTGTGACTCTAAGGTCCCAATCATCTCTTTGTTGATTACAGATCTTCGTCAGGGCATTCTCAAGAATTTTATTGAATGCCTCCACTGTACCATTAGCTTGAGGATGGTAGGGTGTACTCTTATGGTGACTAATTTGGAATTCTTCAGTAAGGGCTTCTATAGTCTCATTGAGGAAATGTGTACCCTGATCACTCATGAGAATCACTGGACATCCAAATCTAGTGATAATATTCTCGAAAATGAACTGTGCGGCCGTAGCAACGTCGCAGTTCTTAACTGGCTTCGCCTCAGCCCATCTGGTGAGGTATTCAGTAGCTGTAATGATGTATCTTGCGCCAGTTCTTTTTCCTGGTGGGTTAATAGGTCCTACAAAGTCAATGGCCCATTTATCAAAAGCACGCAGTGTGATCTGGGGTCTTAGCGGCATTTCATCTCTCCTTGAGGGTTTTCCTGTTCGCTGGCACACATCGCAACATTTACAGAACGCCTTAGTATCCTTGTGCAATGTCGGCCACCAAAGACCTGCAGCTAAGATCTTCTGAGCAGTCGGCTTTCCTGCGAAATGGCCTCCTACGGTACCTGAATGCGCTTCTGCGATGATAGAGCTCTTTTCATGTGGTAAGATACATCTGCGCAAAACTTCGTCAGGGCCCAACTTATAAAGATGGCCTGCTATCAAAGTGAAGTCTGCGGCTCTGACAACAAGTTGCTTCTTCTGCTGGATTGTAAACTCAGCCGGCGCTTGCCCGGTAGTGAGAAACTCAAGAATATCAGAATAATATTCGTCTGCTGCTTGGATAGAAAACAACTGTGCGTCAGGCAGATTGTCCTCCAGACTTGTAGGTTCCTCTCCTGACTCTATCCTGGATAGATGGTCAGGTCCTGCATTCAATCTACCTGGCTTTACAATAACCTCGAAATCATATTCTTGAAAGAGCAGTAGCCATCTGCAAATTCTTCCTCCTAACACTGGTTTATTGACCAAGTATTTCAAAGCAGAATGGTCAGTGTACATTTTAAAATGAGCGCCTAACAGGTAGTGTCTGAATTTCTGTAGGGCATACACCATAGCTAGTCCTTCCCTTTCTGTAGTGGTGTAGTTCTTCTCAGCTGTAGATAGCTTTCTGCTGGAGTAAGAAATCGGGTGGTCAATACTTCCTTCTCCAGACTGTGTAAGCACAACCCCCAATGCTATGGAAGAAGCATCAACATGAACATGAAAAGGTTTTCTCCAGTCCGGGAAAACTAGAATAGGCGCTGTGATCATCTTTTCTTTTAGTGTGTCCAAGCTCTGTTGGCATTCTTCTGTCCATTGGAACTTCGAATCCTTTTTCAGCAATCTTTCCATAGGCGTTGTGATCCTTGCATATCCTTTGATGAATTTTCTGTAGTATCCTGTATGTCCCAATGTAGTGCGCAATTGCTTAACTGAGTTGGGCGCAGGTAAATTAGCAATGATGGCAACCTTCGCAGGATCCATCAGGAGTCCTTGTCTGCATACAATATGTCCCAACAAAATACCAAAGGGCGCACAAAATATACATTTTTTCAAGTTAAGGGAAATCTGATGTTGTCTACATTTTTCTAACATCATGCGCAGATTTGCAATATGGTTCTTTAATAGGCCAAATACAGTCCAGTCATCAAAATAGACTTCTAAAAACTTGTGAATGAATTCTTTAAAAACAGCAACAACAACTCTAGTGAAGATAGCAGGTGCGTTTTTAAGACCAAAGGGCATTACCGTATACTGGAATGAGCCCCATTCAGTTGCAAAAGTAGTCTTGTGGCGGTCGTCCGGATGGATTCTGATCTGATGATATCCCGAAAAACCATCAGTGAAAGAGTAAGCCTCTTGTCCTCCAACATTATCAAGTACTTCATCTGTGAAAGGAGTGGGAAATGGATCGTGTGCCGATGCATCATTGAGTTTTCACAAGTCGACACAGATTCTTATTTCACCTTTCGTTTTCTTTTCTTGGACCACCATAGGACTAATCCAATCGCTTTCCTCTACTGGTTCAATAATACCTGCTGCGAGCATTTTATCAATTTCTTCTTTGACTTTTTCTTTATAGTGCGGGTTCAACCTGTATGGGCGCTGCTTTACTGGCTTGGCATCTGGTTTCAGAGGTATGCGCATCACTCCTAAGTCTCCTAGGATGCCTTTCATTTCTGTGAACTTGGTAGGAAAGATATCCTGGTAGTCACGTAATAATTCTGAAACATGTCCAACAGTTTCATCATCCCAATAATCTCCTATAGAAGCAAACTTTGGTTCAGCTTCTGTACCAATGTTAATCTTCTTGAGCTTGATATGTTCTGTGATGGCAGGAATATCAAGCTCAGGACCTTCAATATTGCGCGTCCCATCTGATTCTGGGATATTGATGCTGCGAGGATCGTCCTCCTCATCTTCAGCGGTGAAGTTATAACATTCCAGGGCATGTTCTATCTGGACAGCCCAATCCGGCTGGGAATATTCTAGTAATAGACATGGTTCAAATACCTTCTTTTTAATACACTTCAGAGCCTGATCAATACTTGGATGTTCTGACTCAAAGCTGAAGGTAAGTTGAAAGCTTTCTATCGTAAGAGGCCAACTGATAGTGCCTTTGCGCAATTCTGTTTCAGTATACCAATTCCTTGGAACTGTGTCCAATGTGTGGATGAATAGGTGAACCCATTCATCTTCCGGAATATCTGACCATTGTTGAATGCATGCTTCGATGTGTGACCTGGGGTCACTCTGCCCCTCGTATTTGCACGACATCTCTGCTGTAGTATCCTGGAATCTGCGCAGTATCAATCTGCGACAGTCTTGCCATGTATGAATATTCTCTTTATGCGCAACCCACCATCTTGCGGGTGTGGCGCGCAATGCTACATCCAGTGCCTGTATGCGCTGCTGTTCTGGAAGCTTTTGTTCATATTCATGTATGAATTTAGTTACTTCAGTTAAACCATCAAAAATTGGAGTGTCAGTTAATTCTGTGCCAATCCATCGAATGGATTTAGTCATCATAGCGCAACGTCTTGCAGAAACCTCATGTAAACGATTCTGCCAGTTTTCCAATCCTGCATTTGAGTCTGATGTGCACGAGCTATCGCATCGCCAGCTGATATGGCCATCTGCTGTGGGGTTGACATAGTCACTGTGGTTAGTAGTCATCTGATACAAACTTTCCATTTGGCGCGCTTCTTCTTCTGCCCGAATGGGTTCTATATACCTTGGTCCTTGAATAGGATCAAGCGGTGCAATGACCCTAGTCTGGTCATCCTCAAAGGTCATCTATCTTTTCTTCAAATTAATGACAGCCAAATTATAAAATGCCCAGTCTATTCCTAAAAGTGTTGGGTATGGTCTACTATCATCCAGGATTTTGATTACTTCAAAATCTGCAGAGCTTCTTACTCCTTCAATATCAATAGGTACGTTGGGTAATCTGCCCAATGGAGAGACTCGTTGCTGATTCGCGAGTCTTAGCTGGATAGGGGATCTTGTAAGCTGAGGGCTTCCCATCTGTTCCCATGTCTGCATAGTGAGAACATTGGCTTCTGAACCCAGATCTAACATGACTTCGTCCATTTCAAATGCTCCAATCTGCGCTGTGAGCCTCATCTCTTTTCCAGTTCTGATGTGACTCCTAATCTGGTGAACAGCACACTACGGTGTGTTTGTCGAAGCAGATTGTTGGCACTGATCCAACAGGTGTTGGAGTTCTAGAGTTGCCTTTTCATTGCGCAACAATTTTAAACATTGTCGCAGGAACGCATGAACACTGCCTAGTGCATGCTCCTCGTCAGGCCTTCCAACTGTAGTGGCCTGTTCTTGTACCAGGTTGTCTTGTCTTAGCACTTGCGATCTTATATTGTTCTGCGGAATTGCGGTAGAACTTGAAGCTATCGGATCTGAGAAATACTCTTGAGCTTGCTTGAATGCTTCTTTTTGCTTCTGCAGGTTAAGTGGGGCTGGTTTAATATTAGCGCGGCGCACCCATTGCGTCGCTTGCTTTCCCATTCCCATCTCTTGCGCACCAGTGGTTGCTCCACTGCGTGTCACTATATTAACTGTAGGGTCTGGTTCTCTTTTTTCTGCTGCAATCAACTGAATATTCTGATTGACCTGTGGGGTCTTTGCTTGCATCTTAGCCTGTAACTGAGGGCATTCTTCAATGATATGGTCAGAAGATTTACAATACCTGCAGAGGGTTGTAGGATTTTGGCAATCCCTGGCAAAATGACCTTGTGCTCCGCAATTATAACAAGTGATCTGTCCTCTTCCGCGACCAAAATTTGTTGTGCGTCCGCGTCCCCTGTAATTTCCTGCTCGGGCGTCGCGAGTTTGGTCATACGGTGGACCTGCTGTGGGTCCTTGTGTCTCTGCTTGTACCCTATAAACATCATGCTTTCTTTCTATCATAAGATCATATGCTCTACAATTGTTCTCATCATGACCTACTGATTTACAGAAATTACAATATAGATTCTTTGGAGTTTGTACGTATTTCTGAAGTAAGTGACATTCTTGTGGTCTATGACCTCTAGTTCTACAGATTTCACACCAAGGCCCTTGTGCCTGTGGTAAAGGGTTAGGTGCTCCAGTTGCAATATAGTCTATGAAAACGGGGCAATGGTCCTTTGAATGACCTTGGGCTTTACATTTTGTACACCAAATTTCTTCCTTAATCTCCTTGCCTTTCTTAATATCATGCACTTGCAAGGTTAAGTTTGCTAATTGGTTCTGCAACTGCGCAACATCGTTGCTTGTTCCCGCAATGGGCGAAGCTTCTAGTTTCATAGCCATCTCTAGAGCTTGTTCCTGAGTGTTGAGATTCTGTTGCATAAGAGGAAGTCTAATGTGTGGGAGGAGCGCAGCAATGAACCATTCCTTGTGCTGCTGTGGTGCAAACTCAAAGCTTACTTGATCTATCAAGGCTTTGAACTTCTGGTCAAAGTCCCATACTGATTCTGTAGGTAACTGTTTGATGTCTTTGAGCTCTGTTATACACTGTGATTCTGATTTAGGTTTCTTAAATTCCCGAATCATGGCATTTCTTACATCAGCAAGCGTTCTATTCTGTGCTGCTGAGTATTTCATGAACCACGTTAAGGCTCTTTCTCTTAGTGTGGTTGCTAACTGAACCAGTTTAACAGCATCATCATTAATTTGCTTAATTGTCCAAATGGCTTCACATAAGAACCAGTGTTGCTCAGGGTCTTCTATCCCTGTTCCTCTAAAAGTTGGTAGCTTCATGTCATCACCCATCCTTCTTGTGCTAGGTTGAGGTGAGGCTGCTGTAGCAGTGCTTCTGGGCTGGTTAAATAAAGGTGGTACAGAGGTACTAGAAGTACCGTGTGGGCTACTTGAAGATGTTACTGCGGGGTTATACTGAGCTCCATCTGGTTTTTGTGGTGTAAAGGGCTGATAAGGGATATGAGCACTCCCTTGTCTTTCTATATGGCTTGCTCTAGGGACTTGGCTATGGTCTGGGCTAGACTCAAAAGAATATTGGTCAAGGCCTACTTTATATCGTTTTCCACTACGAGTGCAACCAATAAATTCAGGATCACTATCAGAATCTACGGACATTACTTGTCTATGCTATTCATCAGAAGTAATACATAGCTTTCCTTTTTCATACAGAAGCATTTTAATCCATAAGTTCAGAGAATTTAAGAACTTACCTCCGTGTACTTGGAAGAAATTCCTCTCAGCTTCACTGAAACTCTTTCTTGTATCTACTGCAAACTCGGTGATGAAACCTTTTAGTAGACTATTCAACCAAAAGTCTACTGCGCGGGACACAGGATTGTCTATCCGCTTCACAATACTGACTAGCTCAGGCATCCAAGCGACGGGTCGATCAATATGCACAGTAGGTCTAGAGTCTGCTAACTTGGCTATCCAAGCGTGCAACTCCAGTGCGAATGTAACAAAGAAAATTTCGTAAAGGTCAGTATAAATATACTTCTGCAACCAGTCTTCTGGCTGGAGTCTAGAACTTTTATTTTCTTGTTCAGCGAACTCTTTAGCCTTTAAGTCAAACCAGTCTCCAATTTCTTTAGCTGTAGGATTCCAATAACACATTTGTTAACTGAGCAAGTCTCAGTGTAACAGAACCTTGTGCTGGCTTCAGCAACAATCTCAGACGTCGCGGAAATAGTAAGTCTCACAGCAGCAAGTCGCAAGACAACTGAACCATTTGTTCTCCTCGATCTCGCGCGTCGCCGAAATAACAAGTCTCACAACAGCAAGTCGCAAGGCAACGGAACCATTTGTTCTCCTCGATCTCGCGCGTCGCCGAAATAACAAGTCTCACAACAGCAAGTCGCAAGGCAACGGAACCATTTGTTGGCTGCTTTCTTGGGCAGACCCGGGTTTTAATGAAGCGCAGCAACAAACCCCTTGGCGCACTGGCCCTCTCGGCAACGAGCTGCGCAGCAGCTCGAGGTCTCACCCGAAGTGGCTATGGGGGGGTTAAGGAATCAGATTTCCTTAACCTTGGTGACGCGGAGATTGTTCTTCCTCTCCTGGTTCCTCAGACGTCGGCGGTCTGACTGTCCCGCAGGCCCCTCGTCGCAACTGCGCGGATTCTTCCCTCAGCAGGCCCACTGCGCATTTCCTCCTCTCCGGCGCAGAAGGCAAGTATTCCTTATGTCGACGCGTTCAGTACCTCTTCGCCCTGCGCGCCCAACGTAGTATCGCATTCCTCGATCGCTGCCGCGACAGTGCTCCACCACTTCTTCAGTACTTAACACTTATAGCTATCAAGGGACCTTCCCAAACTCACTTACACAGTCACAAAGATAATGCAAGAGTCTTGTATACACAGGTAATGAACCTAAACAGTTAATCATTCACGCAAACATTATAACAAGGAGAAATATGCAAAGTTCACCTCCTCGAGGGAAGCCACGTCCTCGGGAGTGTTATATTAACCAGAAAATGATAGGGTTATACAACATGCTGCGCACACAGCTGCAGCCTTAGATTCTTACAGGAAACTCCACGCACACAGCTAGGAGCCCTTCTCTCAATCTAGTCTCTTCTCTACAGAGATTACAAAGGCGCAGACGTCTACTCAGACTGTCTGGCAACTCAGGGATTAGCTCCTCGGCTATCCGATTCTTACTCTAGTTCTACACACTCGGTAGAAAACATAGCAAAGGATAATCAACACATGATCTGTCCTTGAGACTGACTATCGAACAGTCTAACCATCTAAATATCCCTAAATTATCTAACTCTTCTTCTTATCATGTATACATATATATAGGTGGCCATGACGGTCACACCTTTACAAAACTGTGGGCCTTTCCCAACAGTGATTCCCAAAAACCCTAACCACGCACATGGCTAGGTGTACTGTAGGCGCCGCTTGTAGTCATGTCGCCGGTTCCTACAGGCTCCTTGACTTTCGGCGCAGATTGTGGGTATGGGCGCTTGTCCTTCGCCTTCAATGCTCTGGTCTGTTGCTCCTCCTTGATCCGAGCAACCATAACTTCTGTACTTAGCCTTTAAATGAGGGTAGCTGAGCCCTCTACTCCATCGCCTTATTTATTATGGTAGCTGAGCCACCTTCATTCTTCTATGACGTGCGCGCGAGCTCCGTGATTTCCGGTCCGTGATCTTCGCTGAGCTTGTCCGTCTGGCACCGTACTGCGCACCGTCATCTTCTTACCCAAAACTTAGTGCTTGTCCCAAAATTAGCACTTTCCTTTCATACTTGTGCTTTTTCCCCAAAATTCGCAGCTTTACCGTAGCTACGGCCTTGGCTCCAACACCCATCTTTTCTTCTCGAGCTATAATTCGAGCTTCTTCCTATGAGCATTCTTCCCACAGCCTACTGAATGAGATAAGTTTCTTCCTAGCACAAATTCCTTGGATGAAGGAATCCCATGACCTAGGAAGGCCATTAAGAGTGGTCACTACCACTTCTCCATTCTCTATAACTTCTTCCACAACTTCAAGTTGTTCTTTTATCTGGGAGACCCTTGATAAATAAGACTGCATGGTCTCTGCATTCTGGAACTTGATATTCTTCAATTGATTCCTCAAGGTCATCTTCCGATTTATATTCTTCCCTTCAAATAGCTTGGTCAAGGAATCAAACATCTCCTTACGTGTCTTCATAGATTACACATGTGGCATGAGATGGTTTTTTTTAGAAGCAACAATGATCCTTTTAGCCTTAACTAAGTTCCTCTTGTGTAAGGCCTTAGTCCCTTCTCCCTCTGGGACAAGAACCCCTTCACTTTTGTAGGTGTCCAACTCGCTCTCTTCTAGAATTAACCTAATCCTATACTTCCATGCTCGTAAGTTATCAGCCCCTTCAAGCTTATCCTCAAGCTTGGTGTGGTGAGACATCTTAAAGAGTACTTCAAATGAAATAGAAAAGATTTAGGTCTTACCACTTGATTTGCAGAAATCTGGATCTGGAGCTGGATTAGGGTTTGTCAAAGAAACCCTAAAAAATAAAACTTTGAATTTCAAACTTCTGAAAGGATAGAAAGATGCACCTTGATGAGCTGATCAAGCTAGTATACTCAGAATTTGAAAGCTGCAAAGTTTCACCCATCAAATTTGCTTTTCAAACTTTCGGATACACTAGGGAGGACCCTGAATTAGGGTTTGATTTTCCCAGAGCTTCATCCATCCAAAAAGTTCGATCTTGGTCTCTAAACTTCGATTTTTTAGAGGAGCTTCCATCCATGGTCTCAGATTTCAGAAATTCCAAATTTTGCATAAGCCCTAATTTTCGGCTTCACTAGAGAGGACCCCAAACTAGGGTTTGACTTTCCCAAAGCTTCACCCAACCAAAAAGTTCGATCCAAAGCTCTAAACTTCGATTTTTCATAGGAGCTTCCAGCCATGATCTCATATTTCAAAAATTCCTATTTTTGAGGAAACCCTAATGTTTAGGGCCAAAACTGAAAGTGCTCAGAATTGAATTCTGATTGGACAGAAAGATGCGCCTTGCTGAGGAGAGTCAATCTAACCTCCTGCCTTTGAATATCTATGGAGAGAAACCCAAAAAACAAGAAGCCCTAGCTTCCGCAACTGCACAGTGTCTTCTTCTCAGGTTAGCTCTGATACCATGTTAATTTTTTACCATCAATTCAATATGATCTAGGATCTTATCTGAGAGAATAACATGTACAACATATCAATCACAAGAAGTAATCACAAGAGACAATAGACACACAGAGTTTCCTTGGGGAAAACCATTAAGGTGAAAAACCCCAATAACATCCTCAGAGATAGATAGAGCAATGATACAAAACCCAAGCATAAGAGATAGTCTCCTAGCAGCAGCTTCTCCTCCTCCACTAGTGCACCACTCTCCATTGAGTGTATGAATGAGAAAGTGAATGATCAAATAGAGTGCCTCCCGCACTCTATTTATACTTGACTTGACTTGCCTAATAACCTTTAATAGGTCGGCCTCAACTTAACCACTTAACATAAGGCTGACAGGGAGGACCCCCAGTAGGGTGGTCTAATAACCCTTTAACCCACATGACTTATACAGGGCCGACCCCATCAAGTATAAGCTACGACATTTACAATATAAATGACGACACTTCCGTATAGAGGAATAATAACATCTCTATAGGAATACAATATACATATATGAAATACATTCTGAAGTTACAAATACATCAACAGTATGAGCAGTGGGAGCAGATGCTGGTTATGTTCGATGATTACCCGTACCGGGCTATGGATTACCAGGGGGATATTGAGATGCCGCGAGCTCCAAAATAGGCTTGGGGGACAGATGGTACGTATTTGTTTTTGTTTTATCTTTTAGCATATCATGTTTGTATTTTATAGCTATGCTGATAGCTAGAGGTGTTTTCATGATGTTGACATCTTTGATTGTTGACTATTGCATATGTGGGTCCAAGGCCTCCACCAGGGCTTCAAGTCTGCAGAGGTCATGTGGTGGTGGCACCCCCACCACCTGCGCGAGGATTCGTACGCTGTCGGGGTGATGATGTGGCGATAGAGGGCGTACAAGTTACCATCAATCGTCTATTGGATGGTGTGGAAGATGATGGGTGGAGGGAGCTGGACCGGGAGGTGTTAAACCTATGTTTTGATGCTCCACGTGAGTGGAGATCGATTTTGAGGTGGATTATTGTGTTGGCAGTAGAGAGGAGGGCTAGGGATGCCGATGAAGAGGATGTTCCAAAGTAGGAGGATCCAGAGGAGGAGGATCCCGAGGAGGAGGAAAGCCGTGATGATGAGGACTAGACTGTTCATTACCTACCCCCAAATGCTGATGAGCATATTGGGATGTTTTTGTTGATATGTATTATGTATGGCTGATGTATTTTTTGTATATTCGGGTGCTGAGGGCACTCTTGACATTATGACTATATGATATATATATTTATGCACATGGATGCATTTTTGGATGATACAGTGGTGTATGCACATGGATGCACATCTGTCATTGTTTTTATGTTTTTTTGCACGTGGATGCAATTGTTTATGTTTTTGCATGCCCGTGGAGGCACATTCTATGCACGTGGAAGCAATATTATGTTTTTGTATGCCCGTGGAGGCACATTCTATGCATGTGGATGCAATATTATGATGGATTATTTTGTCTATTTATATGGTTTTTTTATGCCTATGCGATGTTATGTCGATGCATGTTTGATGTCCGACATGGTTTGGTTGACGTGCCAATATAGAATGTTGTTAGCCATTTGGTTTGCTACACTGTTGAGATTTCTTGGGACATGAGTGAATGAAATGGATTCAAATTTTCTAATCATTTGTTTAGTGCGCAGGAATTTTCTAAAGAGGCAAGGATCGCGTACCTGGTAACAATTGTTGAGTTGGGAAACAAGAAGTTGGGAGTCAAGGAAGACGTGAAGGTGACTTATGCCCATCTGGAAGGCAGCGGTCAAGAGATCGGTCACAACATCATACTCAACTTGGTTATTTTTGGCAACACCTATACACACTCCGTTGAGGTGGATCAACTCGTGTGAGGGGTAATAGAGTACCCAAGCTATGGAGGTGAGATTTGGAGACCAACGACTTGCACCGTCGGCAAAGCCAACATAGTAAAGTGGAACAGGATCCATCTATGGTCATGCAAGAAAACAAAATGTAAGGTTTTTGAAAGTTGGTAGTGAAAAAAAAGAATTAGAACTGTACAATATGGACTATGGTGTCCAAAAGATGTTATGGGTAAAATCGTTTGAGGTACAACCCATTACGAGGGTTGCGCAGGGGGTTACCTTCTGAGTCGGTCAGAATATATGCCCCATGTCTGAGGCAAGTATGTATGATTTATGGGCCTTGCCACATGGATTCAAATTTTCCTTTGCTCGTTTTGTCATGGGCTTGATCGTAAACGAGTACAAGGTCTCCTTCACAAAAGGTTCTTGGGTAAACGTGCTTATCATAGCTGGATTTGGAGTGGTTTTTTACGGCTTCAATGGTTTGGAGGGTTGCTCGGCGATCCTCATCAGCTTGTTCCAATAGGAGTAAGCGTTGTTCGAGCGGTGAGGTATTTGGGAGGAGTTCGATGGCGATATGCAATGTTGGGATCTGACACTCAATAGGGAGGACAGATTCCATGCCATGAACCAAATGGAACGGGGTAAAACCGGTGGCGGTTTTAGTAGAGGTACGGTAAGCCCACAATGCAGGAAAAAGCATATGATGCCAATTGGACTTATGTCGGTCGATAGTGCGCTGGAGGATTGTCTTCAGAATTTTGTTAATGGCTTCGACTTGGCCATTCCCTTGGGGGTAGTAGGGGGAGGCGTATTGATGTTTGAATTTGAGGAGGGTTGACGATTCTCACCAGATAGAGTCCTCGAAATGAGAACCATGGCTTGAGATGAGTTGCTTAGGTACTCAAAAACGGGTAATAACATGGTTGAAGAAGAAGCGGGCTGCAGTGTCGGCTGTGCAGTTGAAAGTAGGCATGGCTTCTACCCATTTGATAAAGTAATCGATGGCCACAATGATGTATTTATGGCCGCTAGCTGATGCAGGATTACACTCCATGAAGTCGATGGCCCATTTTCAAAAAGGACCAACGGTGACGACTGGATGAAGGGGGGGCGGGAGGTGTCTTTGCCTTGGGGGCAAAGAGCTAGAAATTTTGGCAATGTTTGACCACTGTGATGCAATCGGTAAATAATGAGGGCCAAAAATACCCTGCACGGATCACATTTTGGACAGTGACCATTCTCGAAAAATGGCCGCCGTAGGCGCCGCTATGGCAGTCATTGAGAACTTGTTCTGCTTCTTCTCGTGAAAGGCAACGTCGTAAGATGGTTTCAACACCGCGTCGATATAGGACATCGCCTAGGAGGAGATAACAGGAAGCATGGTGAAGGATGTGATGGCGTCCGTCACAGTCAACATCGGGTCGAAACTTTTGTGTGTGGAGATAGATCAAAATGTCACCATACCAAGGGTCATCTGACGAGATTATGAACAAATGATCGTCAGTTAAATTAGTAGTGACCAAGGGTGATGGTGATAAGGATGGTATATCCGTCATGAGTTGAGAAAGTGCAAGTGCTTTGGTGCTCTTAAGTGTTTTGAAATTCAGGTCATACTCTTGTAGGATAATAACCCATTTAGCAATGTGGCCTTGCAGAAGGCGACGGTTCAAGAGATAGACCATGGGGTTGGAATTTGCAACTACTATAGTATGGCTTATGAGGATGTAATGTTGCAACTTATGTACTGAAAAGATGATAGCAAGGGCCAGTTTCTCTTCGTATGGGTAACATAATGGTGGGCCAGATAAGGTTTGGCTCACATAATAAATGACATGCTCTTGACGAACAGGGTCTTCTTGAACGAGAACTCCAGAAACGACATAGTTAGATGCCGAAACATAAAGGATGAAATCTTGAGAGAAATCCGGAGGGGAGATCAAAGGGGCATTGGTGTGAGCTTTCTTCAGGTCATCGAAAGCTCCTCGCGCTTGGTTGTCCCACACAAAAGGGGCATGGGTATGGAGCAAACGAAGGAAACCATGAACCATCGTGGCATAATCGAGGATGAAATGGCGAAGGAAATTTGCCTTCCCCTGAAGCCTCTATAACTGTCGAAGCGTACGGGGTGATGGGAGGTCTAAGATGGCTTGGAACTTTAATGGATCGACTATGATACCTTTCTGTGAGATGATGAAACCCAACAACTGGCTTGTTGGAACGCAAAATACACACTTGAGTGGGTTCAAGCGGCTTTGATATTTGCGACAACGTAGGAAGACTTGCCGGAGGTCATTTAGATGATCAGACCGTTTTTTCGATCGGGTCGTGAGGTCGTCAAGGTAGACCAAGTCATGAAAACAATAGGTCATGGCCCGCTAAAAGGTGGCTCCAGCATTTTTAAGGCCGAAAGGCATAACACGGTAAGCAAAAGTGCCCCATGGGGTGGTGAAGGCATTCTTGTACTGATCTTCTTTTCGAATGTGAATTTGGTTATACCCAGAGAAACCATCCATGAAAGATAGTATCTCATGCCCTGCACATGCATCAATATGTTGGTAGATAAATGGTGTGGGAAAGTTGTCTTTGGGAAAAGCTAGGTTTAGGTTGCGGAAGTTAGTAAAGACACGGATAGTGCCTTGCTTTTTGTTAACTGGTACTGGGTTAGAAACCCAGGTGGTGTAGGCTATGGGGTAAATGAACCCTGTTGTACGAAGCTTCTCAATTTCTGCTTTAACGGTAGGAAGCTTAGATGGGTGGATGGGGCGTTGTTTTTGGCGGACATGTGGTATGTTGGGCAAAGTGTCAATGTGGTGTTCTACGATAGCGAGGTCAAGACCCGACATCTTGGTGTAGGACCATGCAAATATGTCGCAGAACTCTTGGTAGAATTTCTTGTAAGCTTGTACCTCATCCTCTCTGCATGATGCGCCCAAGGAAATGAGTTCGGGTGTTCCAGGCGTGGTAGAGATGTCAACTTTAATAACGGGTGAAATATTGGCCATATTGCCTTCCTCAAAGGCATCAGGGGCTGGGATTGGATCTTTAAACTAGTCGACCTTGGTGGGAAGGAAATCTTTGGATTCAACGGAGAATTGATTTTTCGTGGAAGAGGTAGATGCTTCAGGGATGAAGTATGATCGATGGTGCATATCATCCCAGGGGTAGTCGAGTCCAATAAGTGCTTCAAGTATTTCCTCATCATTGCAGAAGCATTGTGTTGTCAAATCGGTTGACTAGGGTGCACCGATGGACGAGATCATATAAATGGTATTAATCTCTTCCGAGGAGGACGATGTTGGGGGATATATTTCGTCAATAAGAGGAGGGGATGTCTCTAGGTCGGCATTATTCAATTCGTATAGAGCTGCTCTATAATCTGGGAGATTAAGGCAGTGATGTGAGTAATGGCCGTAAATGCCACATATTGCACAAGGGTGATTGGTACGCAACGATTTATCGTGAGGCCGAGGGGCTAGTTTAAGTTTGACAACTGGGATGTTAACATCGTCATCCAACATTTGCATGTGTTCCTAAAGTGCTGGTAATTGTGGACATTGATGGGTAGCATGGCCTAAATCGCCTCACAAAGAGCATTTGGGGGGAGCACGAATTGTTGGGGGATTCTTCACCAGCTTTGGAGTCGATGGGGCGATGCGGGTTGCAGGTGCAGCAGTGTAGATTTGTGGGCCTCTTCCCCCAGTGTAGTGGAATGGAGGGGGAGCATTACTGGATGTTGATGCAGTGGTCACTTTTGGAGGTGGTCGGTTTTGAATGTTTGCTACACCAGGGAGTGGACGGTTAGAGGTATTGATGGGTTGCACCGGTTGTAAAATGACATTCAGTGTCAGGGGAGGGGTTGGGGCAGGAAGGTACCACATAGGTAGTCCTAATGTTAACCCTGGAAGATTGAGCGTAGCCATTACTGGGATGTTGACTACTCCTGAAGGAGGAAATAGAAATGGGATAGTGTGGATGGGTGTAGCTCCTACATGACTTGGAACTGAGGGTGGTTGCGGCAGTAAAGGGGGTTGTTGGTTAGGTGCCTGCGTATGGTGTGAGAGGGTGCAAAAATAAGATATTTTGGTTATCCGCAAAGGGGGTGGAATGGATTGGAATGTGGAATTCATGGGGGTATCTAAGTATATCCTGGGTCCGACTGTGGATACGAACGATGTGGGTGCGCTCTGAATGGGTTGTCCAATCATAGGTAGGACATTTTCAGGTGTGGCAGGGGCATTAGGATCATAGTATGTCAGTTGATCGATTTTGACCACACGTCCCTCTTGGGGAAACCTCATGATACAGAAGACGGATGAAGCGACAGCTTTCACGGCATACATGTAACTTCGTCCCAGTAAGAGG
The DNA here is from genome assembly GCA_027924585.1 of Larix kaempferi. Classification (NCBI taxonomy): domain Eukaryota; kingdom Viridiplantae; phylum Streptophyta; class Pinopsida; order Pinales; family Pinaceae; genus Larix; species Larix kaempferi. The sequence continues at coordinate 479,634 of BSBM01001504.1, read as the reverse complement.
TTGTAATCAAGCTGGGCATTGATGACCTCTATGTCTATGAGAGCCATTTTTCCACCTAATTGGACGGGCACGTTAGCCAAAAGGCCTTGCCGTTGAGCTGAATGACCATCGTAAGCTCGTAATGCGGTGGTGGATGGATGTAGTGTGGGAGACCCGAGCTTCTGCCAGACAAATGTCGACATCACGCAGGTGGAGGCACCTTCATCGATGATGCAACGATGAATCACAAGGTTTCGAATGGATACATAAACCTGAAAAGCTAATGTCAAAGGCAAACGTGGTTCGGCTTGGTCCAAGTCGAATGCCATCATTCGTGAATCGTTAGGGTCTATTGCACCAATGGCAGATAACAATATTTTCCTCTGTGCAGGACAGTTTTTTAGGACTTCCAGGGCAAGCATAGCAACAGGGGACTGGGTTAAGTCTTCCACAATATTATAATTTGAGGTTGCACGAGTGTTAGGATTATTGTTGATCCATCGTAGGGGGAAGCGAGGGGCTTTAGGACCCCCGTCCAACGGTATAGTGGGTATATGTAATGGTTGATCAGTTGGAAGGGTGGTAGTGGTTGGATTAGTGAGCATGGCCTCAGGGATGGGGCCATATTGGTTTCGGCGTGTTTGGAGGTGGACATCAGCCGATGACATCATTAATATATGGTGAGTACCTGAATCCATGTTTTGGTAATCAGTTGCAACATAAGTGATTTGTTGTTGTGGTGCCGCGGATCCTTGTGGGGGATCCATCAGACGGGTGTTCAGTACTCCTTGGGTGGGTAAAGGATTCTACAATACCATGGGTTGCGGTTGAGGAGGTGGCACTGGCTGTGGAGTGTGCCCTTGGAGTTGGTCGTCATCAGTCCAAATTTGGCGGGCTCATTTCAAATGGCGGGGTAGGAGTGTGTGTAATGGCCATATACTCCACAGGTGGAACACAGATGGTTTGTTCTTAAATTAGGATTTTTAGCCTGTTTCAATGGACGATCAAGGTTTTGGTTAGCGGGAGCAGTGTTATTGTTGTTTGGAGGATTAGGTTGTTGACTACCTCAATTTTGAGGTTGATTGTTCCCGTGGTTGCGTCCTCTTCCGCGGTTCTGTTGACCTCCTTGATTGCATTGGTTGTTCTGGTTTAGGGGCTGGTTCTATTGTGCATACACTTGCCCTTGGGAAGTAGGGGGATTTTGAGGTCGCACAGGTGCTGGAGCAGGCTACGGTGGATAATAAGCTAGCCCAGTTGGGGGAGGTCCAGGGGCTTTCTGTGGTTGTTGGTATGTCTGAGCGGCTGGAGGTTGTGGTGCTACAGGCATTGCTCGTGGAGGGTAATAAGTCGATTGGGCTTGTGAGTGAACAGGAGCATGTGTGGCCTGTTGGTGATAATACGTAGGAGGTGCATAAGCTGATGGTGTGTGCTCGCAACACTGTTTTGGACATGAGGGTCCATGAGTGTGGTTTGAGTGTGTCATGGGAGCATACAAGGTTGTAGCTCCAGAGTGAGATGTGGCCCGCGAAAGGTCGGGGCCAGTATTATTAGGCATAACTGAAAAGGGTTGGTTGTGTGATACAACATGACCAATGATACCATCGGCTGCATGGGATGCCCCCGGTGCGTCATTCTAGGATGGATCGCCATGAGGGGTGTTAGGTAAGATGGTGTACAAATAGCTAGACTGGGCATAGATTAAATCAAACTGTTGGGCTTTGAGGATTTCTTCTTCTTCCGAATGGGATCGTTCAGATGCCACGTCTTTGGCTATGGCTGGAAGGAGAGGTTTTAGGAACCAATCCAGGAAAATACGGTCGTCCAACTTGATTTTGCACAAACTACAACGTTTACGCCACTCATGAATGTGATCCGTGATATGGGTAGCTGTGTTCTGTCTGCAAGACAAGAGGATTTCCACTTCTGCGTCATAACAAACGGGTAGCTGAAAGAACTATAGAAAGTTTGAGGTAAGGGATGTGAAAGTGGGGTGGGTCCCGTGGGTCTACTCGATATACCACTTGGCTGTCGAGCCAGTGAAAGTCCTTTGCAACAAGCGCAGGCGAATGGAGTCATCTACTATGGAGTTGAAGGAACACCATAGATGAAAAGACATAATATGATTCTGGGGGTCCTCACCAGCCTTCCCCTCAAACTTAGGGATGTCTGATGGGAGTTTAGTAGGCATGTGAGTCCAAGTAGGATCATGTCTGATGGGATCATTGGTTAATCTTTCCAGGTCAGGTAGGTTGAGACTAGCCATAAATGGAAAACCAGCAGAGGAGTGTGACATGGTCACTGGGGAATATGTGCTAGTGGTAGCATTATTGATCAGGCCACTGCCCCCAAAGAGAATAGTAGCCGTGAGGGGGGTGTGACCCCCAAATAGAGGTGTTGGGTTGGCGTGAGAGGGGCCTGCGCCTCCAAGTGTAACGTGAGTTACAAATGGGTTCGGATTGGGTCTAGTAGTTGTTGCGATGGGAGTAGTGACCGGGATGGTAGGTGTAGGTCCCATCGAGGGCATCCCCATAGTAGGTGTGGGTCCCATTGAGGGCATACCTAGAGTAGGTGTGGGTCCCATTGGGGGAATACCTAGGGTAGTTGTTGTAGTGGTGTCTAATGTGGTGGCTAGGGTGGTGGTAGATGTTCCACCAGCAGTCCCTGTAAAGAAGGGGTTGGAAGTCATGCCAGCCATGGGGTTAGTTGGTGCTATGTATGTAGGGATTTATGATTCTGCCTCAGAGTCAGATGTGAAATGAGGGGCGTCAAAATCGGGTGACGAGGCTCTATGCCGATGACATGTGGATTCAAGTGACAAGGATCTACATTTGTGACGAGTGGTGTCAAGTGAACCGTACTGCGGGGGTTCACCCCGAAAGCGCCGAGAATGTCTCAGGGACTCAATGGTGACAGTCGGCTAGTAAAAATAGTAGGTAGTGGTGATTGAAAAGCTCAAAAAAAAAACCTAATGCAACCGTGTGTGCAGGAGGGGAGTGCAAAAAACTATGGCACTCAGGCCAACAACGAAACTCAAAACACTTACGGTAACAATTGTGCTACAGTAAGTGGAGTGATAAAAAATGTGGTCAAAATACCAACAAGCAAACAGCTCCTAAAAATAAAAATGGTGTGCTCGCTAAACCAAGGGGAGGTAAGAGAGCATGCAAATGCCTAACTAAAAAGGTATTATGGTTCGAACAAGACGTATCCTCTGCAAGGTGATGAAATTCAATTCATACAATATGAAATGTAGAACCAAAGGCCAATGATATCCCCCTACCGGGAGGGACACCAGGTAGACAATCCTAGAAGAAAGGCCACTAAGATACCCCGTTCATGACACATCCAGAAAGGTGAATCTGCAGCTCCTGTTCTATCACCGTTGTACTCCCATATGGGTAGTACACCGAGAACAACGAGTAGGTATCCTTAGGTGACTGAATGGATTGCGGTATTCCACTTAGGCTTCCAGAACTAGTCTTGCTACTTTGACCCTCCTAAGGGAGAGGCATTTCCGAAAAGTTGGTGTATAACCGTGCCAATAAGTACTAAGGGATTTTGGTACCCTAATAGATAACAACTATGTCTCAAATGAAAAGTGACTGAGGGGTGTTATTTGGATGCCTATCCCCTTAATCCTACCTAGCTACAATGTTATTTTGATGTTCCCCAAGTGGGGTTAAAAGGTTGGTTGAGTTAAATATATTTTAAGGCTCACTTGATTAATGGTGACAAAGTGTGTGTAAGTATAATTATGTACCAAAAATAAAATGCCTCGTTTGGGCAAATATTTATCAAATTAAAATGTTGATTTCAACTTGCAAATATGAAAATTTTTAACTGTAAATGCTTAACAAATTTATTTTCAATAAAAATACTGATTTTTTTTCCAAAATGATATAGTAAAGCAAATAACAGAAAAAGTAAATGAATATCCAAGGCTGCAAGTAAAACAGTAGGCGGTCAAAGTGCAGGGGAGATGGCTGGAAAATATGGGCCGAAATGGGTGACGAAAACTCAGATGACAAATCGTAGGGTTCGGGTCGAAATCGCAGTTGTCTGATGCAAAACTCGCGATCTGGGAAAATCTCGTGATCTAAGTCGCGGTCGAGGGGTTGTAAGTCACGATTTTGGAATCGCGACTATGGGTCGGAAATCCGCGATTTGGATCGCGGTTAACGGGGAAAAACTCGCGATTTCGAGTCAAAACTTAGAGTTTTGAAATCGCGGCTTTTGGCTAAACAACTGCGATCTCGATCGCGATTGTGGGTTAAAAAACCTGCTATTTATAGGACGTAAAAGGTCGTCGAAAATGAAAGCCGAAATTTAAAAATTGGGACTGTAGAGGTTGTAGAAACAACAAAGGGCTATGGCAGCAAGCTATAGGCTTAGTGATAAGCCAGATTTACAATAATAAAGCTAAATAACAACAATAATAAGAAGAATTCTAGATCTAACCAAAGATTCAAAGATTCAAATGAAAAGTGGAGTCGCCAAAAACTGTAGCTTGGGTTTTCACCCAAGCTTGTGAAAATGAGCACCTACTAACTTCGTAGTAGCAGTCTCGATTAAACAATAAAAACTAATGCAAAAAGTAAATATTAATCAAACATGTGCAAGAAAGTAAATCTAGATTAAGAATAGTAAAAAACCAGATCCATGAGAGAAACAATAAAAAAAAACTTGATATTTTATATTAATGAGCAAACAATGGTTTGCAATGGTTTACCTCAATGGTGAGGTTGCTGGAATTTTTTCAGCAGTACAGGAGTAGTGCTCCAATGCTCCAATAGTCTCTCTCTTCTCCGAGATGCTTCAAGAGTGGGCCAAAGGTTCACTCTCAATGAAGAACTTCAAGCTCAAAAAGGATGGGCAAAGCTCAAGAGGAATTTTGGCAGCATGAGGATAGGATGAATGTGGATGAATAGTGGGGAGCCTCTATCACCTTTATATAGCTTTTGGGTGATGGAGAATACAACTATGGTTTAAGGAAACCAATGGTATTGGTGAAAAATGGTTTAGGTTTTCTTTTCCTCCTTTTCCCTCTTTTTTTCTTTTTTGAATATATTTTTTATTTTTATTCCCTTTTAATTGATTTTTGGGAATTTTGGACCCCTTTGAAGGGTTTTTTGTATTTTTTGAGGAAAATTAAATATTCTGAGGAGAAAAAGATGGATTTTGGCCTTTTTGGTGGGCTTCGAGGGTTTTTTTTAGGCAAAAATGGTAGGAAAAGTGGACAAATGGGTCATGTGACTAGGGAGATGAGCTAGTGAGCATTTTTTGGGTGTCAACAATCACTTGTGAGACTTGCGCACCTGCTGTATCGTCGTTGTGGAATTTTCTCATAGTTGGTCTTCAACCACTGTACCTTTCTAGGAACTTGTGCGTGTTCCACTTAGTGAAATCATCTTTTGATTGGCTATGCTTGCGTGCTTTCAGGATTGTCCAACCAATAATTGCTTGTGCACATCCAACTTTTAACCAAGCAATGCTCAGGCTTGCTTGCATACTTGTACCATTTTTTCAACCAACTCCTTGGATGCTTAAGCACTTGTACCATTGTCCAACCAAATCCTTGGTTGCTACCATGTGAATGTATGACTTGGTGGACTTGATTTATGCGCAAGGACTAAATGATGTAGGATACATTACTTGTGTTCCTTCTTCATGATGTATCTTCTTATGTACTTATTCAAAATTGTCATGCATGTTGTATCCTTGATACACATATCCAAACTGAATGCACTTCTAGATATACTCCAAAGTTGCATATATGTCTGTCACCTTCACCATATGCGCATATACTTCTGGTGTTCATGTTCTTCTTCATCGTGTGCATGTACTGCTTCAAAGTGGCTTCCATATACTTCTTCATACTTCTGCAAGAATGTTGTATCCACTTTGACAACAATTGATGTCAATGAATCAGACTGAATCAGTTGACATCCTCTTTGACACTAGTTGACAATCAAGCACTTGACATTATCTTTAGTTGACATCAATGACAACCAATGCTCAACAATATCCCCCTTTGGCATTGATTTCAACACCTTATGAAGTTGTACCTGATCTTCTTTGAACTGTATGCTTCATCTGTACTTTGTCGCAGTGATCCCCCTATGTATATGCTCCCCCTGAGTTCTTTGGGCTTATGGCTACTGCGTTTGGTGTTAGTACTTCTTCTACTAATTCTCTCCACGAACCATTATGATTTCATCTGTGCAGAGCATATGTTCAGTTATCTTCGTGCTCTTTCACGTATGTTGTAGCTTCATGTTGTTTCTTTTGCTATCTGCAATTCTCGAAGTGATCTTCTTTACACTCTTTCACATCTGTTGTAGTTTCATGATGTTCCTTTGATGTCTGCAATTCTCACCCCTTTTTTTTGTGTTGTCTTGCTAACTTCATGCATTGCTTCTATCATCACATATACAACAGATTCATGCATCTCTCCTTTCATTCTATCTTGTTGATGTTATCTTCAGATGTGCATTTCATGCCTCATCTTCATGCATTTCTCCCCCTTTGACATCAATGGAAAATAGGTTCCATTCTTTTGCGCTATATGAGTTCCTCTTGTTTGTTTTGCACTAGCGTTCATCACGACTGCATACAGGGACAACCCCCCTGTCATTATGCATCGTTGCTTTGCAGAGTTCCTGTATTGATATCCTTTCATAATTATCTTTGATTGATTTTCTGATAAAGATGTTACATTATACCTTTTACCTTGATCTCATGTTCCTGTCACAATAACTCAACTCTCCTTGCTCAGTGATTCTTGTTGTCATCCTTGCTTCAAATACGTAGTGTCGAAGTTAGTACTTTACCAATTTGTGTTAGTGTTTGCACTTTAATTCAATTATGTTATATCTTTAAACTGGAATATAGATAAGCACATCAACACACAAAAAGACACAAGAAATTTCCTTGGGGAAAACATAAAGGAGAAAACCCCGCAACTTCCTTAGAAATAGATTTGTCACTAGTACAATATCAAACAAGATAGAAAACCCAAATATAATATGTCTTCTTCGGCTTCTCTCTTTCTCCTCCAGTGAACTTTTCTTCTCTCTCACTTGGTGTGAACTTGCTTGAGTGAGTGTGATGTCAAAATGAGAGAGTGATCCTCTATATTTGTAGTTTAAGTGTGAGTGGCCTAATTCCTCATTGGGGACAACTTCCCTAACTGACTAGGCCAACTTGTCCTAGGGAGACTCAAAAATACAATTTACATTTATCTTTTGGGGAGCTATTTCCCCGATTTACAATGGAGTTTTTACCTCGATATTCTTGCATGACCAAATACAATAATGACATCCCCGAACGGAGGAAAAACATCTCCAAAGGAGGTACAATAAAAGTACAATAATAATATAGAAAAGAATATATTTCGAAGTTACATTTACAACAACACTCCCTCTTAAATAGGAAGGTATTCTCTCAACACAGTCATCATCACAACTGGACACAAACTCTAGACAACGTCATCATCATCATTGCTCCAATAATCCTCATCTCGTTGATCATTTACTAGTGACATCTCTCGAATCTATTTGTCATGGAAATTTATACAGATCCATCTCTTTTTCATGTTGGATGTAGGCCTATCTCCCATCTAGGTCTTCATCATCTCTGAGAGCAAGCCATAAAGTGGTACAACCCAGGATCACACATTACATTACCACAGCAATAACCTGCGTCTCCTACTATCATCTCATCGTATCCATATCATCTCCTCATCTCATGCAGAGAGCAAACCAGGTGCATACATCATGTCCATCATACAATCTGCGTCTTCCACCCAGTGGATACAACCCAGGGACATCTATGTCTTCCACCTAATGGATACAACCCAAATGTATTACGTCTCTCTCTTAGTCAACCTGCGTCTCCCACCCAATGGGTATAGCCTAGGGACATCTGCGTCTTCCACCCCGTGGATACAGCCCATATGTATTACGACTCTCTCAGTCAACCTACGTCTTCAAACATGTGGATACAACCTAGGAGAATCCCAGATGTATTACATCCTTGTGGACCACCTGTGTCTTCCATCATGTAAGATACATCCCAGGTGCATCCCAGATGCTTTATGACCTGTGGACCTACCAGCGTATTCAAACATGTGGATACAGCTCAAGAGCATCCCAGATGCATTACATCCTTTCAGACCACCTGCATCTTCCACCATGTAAGATACAGCCTCGGTGCACCTACGTCTTCCGGTCACATCACTCCCTCTTTTGAGGAACCTCGATCTAGATAACACCAAGCTTCTTTTTGAAGTACTCAAACTTCACTCTTGCTAACGACTTGATCAACACATCGGCTATCTACTCATCTTTCACCACATACTAGAGCTTCATTGCTCCTCACTGCACCATATCCCAGATATAGTGGTACTTGATCTCAATATGCTTCGACTTGTCATGGAACATTGAGTTCTCACACAACTCTGGTTTTCACAAAAGATATAAGTCGCCTCTAACTCGATATCAAACAAATATGACAGTATATTTCAAAGCCATACTACCTCACAACTAGCCGAACAGGCTGTAACATACTATGCTTTGGCTGTACTTAGTGCCACACATGACTGCTTCCTGCTAAACCAAGAGATCATACCGGATCCCAAACTGAAGTAGCATCCTTAAGTGCTCTTCTTGTCTGTGGCACTACCTTCCCAATCCGAATCAACATAACCATGTAGGTTAATCTTGTAATTCGTCTCATACTTGAGCCCATACTCAATTGTACCCTTAAGGTACCTCAATATATGCTTTGCATCAATCAGGTGAACATGTCTCGGATTCGTCAGGAACTGGCTTGGGGTGTTCACAGCAAAGAATATGTTTGGTCTCGTGTTCATCAAGTACATCAACGAACCAATCATCTGCCTATACATCATGGCATCAATTGTCTCTGATAAAGCATCACACATTAGCTTCAAGTTTGATGCCATTGGTGTGGCCATTTCCTTGCATTCCATCATTCATGACCTCTTCAGAATCTCCACTGCATACTTTCCTTGACCAAGGAAAATCCCATCTGAACTCTACCACACCTCCATGCCTAAGAAGTAGTGCATCATACCTAGGTCCTTCATCTTGAACTCTGCAACAAGATTTCTCTTCATTTCTGTAATGAGTTCATCCTCTCCTGTTACAAACAGGTCATCTACATATAGTAGTAGTATAACTGGTCTTCCACCCTCAACCTTGAAGTAAAGGTTGGAATCCACTTGACTCTTGGTAAAGCCTAAGCTCATTAGAAAAAATGTCCATCCTATCGTACCACATCATGGGTCCATGCTTCAAACTGTGCTACATATGCTTATTCTTCATGAGAGGAGACATCTAATATCACTATGAGAAAATCCCTGAGATACCGGGGCAAACACCTTTGCCACGAATAGAGGCTAAGTGATAATGTCTCTCCATCTGTGTTGTAGTCACTTCCTCTGAAGCGGAGCTTTCCTGCTCCCTATATAAATGAGCATTATCCTCCCTCTGCATCTTCTACTCTCTACATCGGGACATGTTGCACTAGAGTGACTGGTATCCTTCTCTTCTGATGATCTTCTATGTATCCATCTATGTCATCTTTCTAGGTCACTGGATAACAAGATCTCGACTCTATTGCAAGTTCTCTCTTGCACCCATCTATGAGCTTCTCATCTTCAACCTTGTAGCAAAGTTTGATGTCTCATCACTCTAGGTGATGCTCGATCTCATCATGCTATCCCATGGGTGCCTTCTGATCCCATACAAAACCTTCTTCAATATGCGCACATGTGGTTCTCTGTATAGAGTCCTAAATCCTTACAGTTGCTCAATATACACTTCTACTTTGATTACACCATCTATCTAGTGTAATATCCACCACTAAGGAAGTGTGTCTGGCCACTATAGAAACGTCTCGTCATAGTCGACTCCCTCTTTCAGAGAGAACCCTTGCTTTGTACTTATGCTTGATTTCATAAATATTCTTGACTGTCATATCTTAATCATCGTTACTTGTTCTTTAGAAAAAGTCTCATCATTATTCTCTTGTAGGTACACGATATTTCCTACAATTAAAATTTAGTTGTATGATTAGAAACATTTCATAATTTTTAGAACAAATTCTTATGCAAAGGTCATACATTCATGCAACTATCTTAGCCAAAGCTTCAACACAACATTTATCCATATCCCGTATGCATACGATAACTTTCTAGATGCCTTCCAACTCTACCAGAACCTCATTAAGAGCGTGCACTACTCCCAATATGTCATCAAAGAGGTTTCATTCTAGATAAGTAGCAATGGAATGTTGTACAGTACCATAGGCCACTTACCCATCACATGTATATTAGTAGTATAATGTTCATCAATGCAATCACTCTAACATGCATAACACACTTCCTAAATCTAGGAATATAAATGTGTACACAATTGAACAATATCATCTAATCAATTTGATAACAATCCACACGAAAGATGCACCCCCCTAGGGCGAGTTATCCTAACCCTCTTTTCGTGATGATCTATGTAGAGAAGACCTTGAAATAGGAAGCCCTAGTTTCCTGCTGCTGCACAATTCCTTCTTTTAGGGTGGCTCTGATACCATGCTAGTGTTTTCACTTTAATTCAATTATGTTAGATCTTTAAACTGAAAGATAGACAAGCACAACAAAACACAAAAAGACACAAGAAATTTCCTCGGGGAAACCATGAAGGAGAAATCCCCGCAACTTGGAAATAGATACGACTCTAGTACAATATAAAACAAGATAGAAAACCCAAATATAAGATGTCTTCTACAGTTTCTCTCTTTCTCCTCTAGCGAACTTGTCTTCTCTCTCACTTGGTGCAAACTTGCTTGAGTGAGTGTGATGTCAAAATGAGATAGTGGTCCTACTTGTTTATACTTTAAGTGTGAGTGACCTAATTCCTCATTGGGCCGGACTTCCCTAATTGACTAGGTGTTGGCACCCCAACAACTCCCCTTGATTTTTTGCAAATAAAGGGCCCCCCATTAGAATTTTTGTAAATATTTAGCTTTTGGTTTGCTTGCTTGATTCAATTAGTCGTTTAATGATCTCCTTTGGATCCTTGACTTTTTGCGTCGCCTTTTCTTTGGCTTGGCTCCCATTGTATAAGGGTTTGATGACTTGCTAATCTTTGTCATTTGACTCTCTTGGATTTCCAGTTCTTCACCAATGCTTGCGTATCCTTATTTGAGCTTATTCAAATTACTTGCATACATCGATTTGTCCTGGTTAAATTAACCTGATGTTTCGATAGATTTACAATAGTGTACACCTTCCTTATTTTAGTGATTAAATGAGTATCTGGGTGGATCACATATTTTTTTGATTAAATGATTGATTTAGCAATTTCGATCTTCACCTAGGAAGGTTATATATGGAAGTAAATCTTTAGTTTTGAATTTGAATACTTTATCAAATTTTACAAATCTCGAACTTTTGTTTAAAATCGTCCATTTTTATGATGTTGCGTTGTTTGGCATAAGAAAACTAATTTCATTACAGCTTCGTCATGAACATCCCTTTTACGCTTTTAAAAAATGTACACTAAAATGGATAAGACAAGTTGAAAGTCTGTTAGTTTAATCACGATATTTTGATTAAGCTTTCACTCTTGCTTAGTAAAAAAATTCATTATTTAATGAAGATTAAATTCTATACCATTCTTTTAGATCATATATTAAAATTATATCACCTTATTTATGATCTAAATTTAATATATTTAATTCTTCATTAATGTTTTGGTTCTCCTTCACATTAATATTATTGTAATACCAATACATTAATCTTTAAAGTTCTTTAATAATCTTAATACTTATTTTTTGTAGAGAAACCTTACGAATTGTAAAAGTAAAACCACATTTATATTATCATGTATTTTACATTTAAGGGTCTCTTAAAATATAACTTTAAGCACCTATGGCTATAAATATTGTTAAAGGAACTTTAATATATTTTAGATTTCAACATTGTATTTTACATTTAAGGGTCTCTTAAAATATAACTTTAAGTACCTATGGCTATAAATATTGTTAAAGGAACTTTAATATATTTTAGATTTGAATAATGTTGAAGTGGAAAAGGAGCTTGGTGTCACATAATACAAATAAATTATATTATTTTTTGAAATGATAATTGTTGTTGACACATCTATTAGCAGGAAAGTCATAAGAAAGAAACGTCATGTTATTTCTCACCAAAGAATATTCCCACCATTTCATTGAATTCGTGTTACTTAATGAATAAGAAACTGTTTAACAAATATTCGTTTATTCTCGTTATTGTCACGAAGAATAAACGAATATTCGTTTATTCTTGCTCACAGATCTTTATGAGATTTTCTATGTGGTTCTATGGTTCTATTAAGCACTATCAGAAAATTGGTACCTTTTGGAACCTATATTAATTTTATATATATATATATATATATATATTTACTCTTTATAGTTTTTCGGTTATTAGTAACACTTGAATTTATACAGTTATAATTCTGTGTATGTTCATTGTATTGCTCGGGACACATAGTTATTTTAATGTTTGATTTTGATATTATATATATCAGTTTTATTTAATTGTTATTAATTAAATATGATTATAGAATATCCTTTTATATTACTTATTGATGCATCTTGTTGTTAAGAGGTACTCATGTAAGTAATTGATCTATCTTAAATTTCAAACATTCAAATAATCAAACTGTTAATAGTTCTATGATATTTTACATTTTTGAATGATGAATAGTTTCGTGTTTATTATTTTAAGATGTGAATGATGAATAGTTTCGTGTTTGTTTTCATGATAATATCATTTATGTTTTTTTACCTATATTCTCATAAAACATTAGCATAATAATCAGATTGCTTTTGGCCAAGATAGGATCGTATAGATTAGATTAATTTTCAATTTTTAGTTTAGTTTTTCTAACTTTCATTTGACATATGTTAAGTAGGTTAGTTTACTTTTATTTATTAAACAATTTTTGATAAGATATTTGAAAACAAACCTAAAACAAAGACTCTTTTTAAGAGAGCAAAATATAAATTAGACTCAAATAGTTAATTTTTTTAAATAGAAATTCCATTTATAACAAATTAACAAAACCTATAAATAATAGATAGTTTGTTAGTTTAATTAGATTTTAGTTTAGCTTTTAACTTTTTAATTAGTTTTAGAACACATTTTTTCTAAGTTTAAGTGATAGAACTCTCCTTAAGAGGGTGAAACTTAGAGGGTAGTAGGACCACAACCTGCGAGAATCAATTAATCTAAACACATCGGAAGTTGCAGTAAGTGACTTGTGTAGGACGATTCTCCTTAGTTGGCCTCATACAGAAAATCCGGCCAACACTAGGTTGACATGTCCTAGGAAGACTCAAAAATACAATTTACATTTATCTTTTGGGGAGCTATTTCCCTGACTTACAATGGAGGTTTTACCTCGATATTCTTGCATGACCAAATACAATAATGACATCCCCAAACGGAGGAAAAACATCTCCAACGGAGATACAATAAAAGTATAATAATAATATACAAAAGAATATCTTCCGAAGTTACATTTACAAGAACAATTTTTAATTATGGTTTATGTGTCCGACTGCTTTACCTGTCGCATTTACTGCATTGTAACAGGGCCTTGTCGCATTTAATGTTGTCACATATTTTACCAAGACAACAAAAAATTTGGCACGTTTTTCATTCATCGGCCAACTTGGCATAGGATAGAACATGGCATTCAGTTCATGTGCCAATAATGACGTGTGGCATCCATACTCGAACTTTTTGAGGCAACATTCTTTACCATATGGTGTAATGAATTGAATTTCCACCTTTTTGTATTCTTTCCAAAAACCCATTAAGTCAAGCATTTAATTTTGGTGACTCCACCACCTTCTTCAACGTTGTGCGACATCGAATGCCTCTATCATCAACTAATTGCATGTGCGCGGACATCCTTCAATGGATTCGATAAGATATTTGCGAGTAATGTCCGGTTCATCACCTCTTCTATCCCTTCATTTCTGTTTCATATTGTTGTCTCATCCTTTGATGTTTGATCCTCCCTCTGGTTCTTTATTTCCTTCCAATGGCTTCCTTTTATCACGAATTGAGTACATCCCTTGAGATTGTGTAGCATACCATTCAGAATCAGCAATCTGAGTTTTCGCGCTTGAGGTCTAGCATTGATTTTGGCAGTAGCAAGTGCAGAATAACTAGATTCTTCACCAATATTCTCAGTCTTAGATAAATCACAGACATTCTGAATAGTTGAACCTTCTCACTCATCGGTTTTATAATCTAGAGTGTCAACATCAGCAGATTCTATATTAATTGTCCCATCTTCGGCCTCAGCAAGCTGAACAGTTGTTGTCTGCCACTCTACAGCTTCTGCATCCCGCTTATGAATGCACTACCCTGGTTCCGGTGGATTTGGACTTACGACTTGCGAATCGGCTAGAAACTAAACTCAACCTCAAACTGTGGCTATAGAATTCTTTGGATCTTTCTCAATTTTTCCTCTTCTACCATTCTTCTTATGTATACCAGTCATGGCTTCGGCATGGAGTCTTGACTCATGCAATTTTTGTAATCATTCCCAATTTTGAATATAATGAAAAGATCTATTTTCCGCAATTTCATATCTTCCAACATTATTTAATTCTTTTGGTAATGATCTTCTACTTTTATTTGTGCCACAAAACTCAATGTGATGCTTCTCTGTACTGTAATATATGATATGGAAGATAAATGTATGACCATTTAATGTATGCATGTAAACTTCCCTTTCTATGACATAATGAACACATTCTAACTCCAGACACTTCTAACCACACATCACACAATCCTAACATCCTAACTAACATCCCCTTGAATTCCTTAGTATGCATCATGTTGAACTCAAGGGTCTCCGATAGTCCTTGTGGGAATATCCAGAGAGGCATCAATTGCTTGTTGCGCCTGGATTGTCTGCATCTTTAGCGCACTTCAGGGGAGATTTCCTTACCCAAGCTTTGTTGTGTGCTCTTTTTTTTATATTATATTGTGGATACTTTCTACTAAAGTTACTTTGAGTGTCATAGTCTTTGCGCAACAAACCAGCTTCATCCGGATATTTCACTGCTCTTCGACAGTACATAGCTTTGTGTCCAAAGTGGTCGCATGCGTAACATCTCACAGTTTGACAGTATTTTGCAATGTGACCAAAACGAATGTATCTTGCGCACTTCACTCCATTGATCCTTCTTTGGTGATTATATCGCAAAGAATTATGACTAAAGGATCAATCATACCTGAAATTCTTATCATGACTTGAGCAATGTTCTCTGTCGCAGATCTTCTTAGGTGTCTTTACATAACCGAGACTTGTTTTATCTTCTGGTGGCCTTTGATTCTTCATAATCATGTTTAGTATTGTTGTGTTGTCTTTTAAGTTGCTTTGCACTTCTTCTTCAAATTTTGTCTTGTCACTTCCTGAATGTGCACAGATGGGATCAATACAGACTTGTTTCTTTCCCTTTATCTCGGTCATACGGAATATCTCTTTATCCTTTTCCTTGAGCTAATTAGTCATCTTTCTGATTTCCTATGCTAATTCCTCTAGTGAAGTTCTTAATACAGATTTATCTCTCTCAAGTATTAGAACCTTTTCTTGTGCGCAACTCAATTGAATCTCATAGCTGGTTATCCTTTCACGAATATCTACATCAACAGATTCCTAACATGGCATGTCTTGTTCTTCATACTTTGACAGTTGTTCTTGCAATAGCTTATTCTTCTTCTTAGAATTATTTAATTCATCCAAGGCATTTATCATTTCACCTTCCTAGTCAATGTCTGCAGCGTCTTAACTGCTAGTCTTAACCTCTTCAACAGGTTTTGGAGGTGTAACTTTCTTTGGAGGTGTTTTGAATGATCCACTAAAAAAATATGTGTCTAGTGATCCTGGCTTGCTTTGTGCAACTGGATTGTTCTTTGAATTGTTCTTCTTTTTTCTTCCACTACATGTGCCATGAAAAGTACTTCTTTGGGTTCTTCGTCGCAGTCACTTCCTTCATATGTATTTCTTCCCTCATCAGTGTACATAATCTTTTTTTTGGAATTCTCCTTGTATTCTCAGGTCTGTATTGAGGGCACACAAATTTCTCATCATGTGAACTAGATTCCTCATCATTGTCACTATCTTCTTTCTTGTAAGGACACTTTGAAGCATAATAACCTACTCCTCCACACCTGAAACATTTAAATGGTAGCTTGTTCTTATACTTACCTCGTCCTATTTTTATCTTATTGAAAAAGTTTGATTATTCATCATCTGATTCATCATCATCATCTGATTCTTTGTCATGATCATGCTTGTCCTTTCCTTTGTATTTGAAGGAAGCTTCCTTTCTGATGAGTGTCTCTTTCTCATTTCTCATCTCATATGCATTGAGAATCCCTTGAAGCTCATCCTTTGTAAGTTCTTCAAGATTATCTTGATCCTCTAACATAGAAACCTTCGCATTGAATATTTGAGGCAAATTTCTCAATACCTTTTGTACAATTGATTCTTTGTCCAGAGTGACCCCAAGACTCTTGATAGCATCAATTATCTCATCTACTCTTAGGCAATAGGATGTGATGTTCTCTTCATCTTTCAATCTCAAATATTCAAACTTCCCATAGTAGTTTTGCAGCTTCACTTTCTTTACTTTGTCATCACCTCCGTATATACCTTTGAGTTTGTCCCAAACCTCCTTGGCTAATGCACAATGCATAACCTTGATAAATTCTCCACCTGTCAAACCACATAACAAATCATTTATGGCTCTAGAATTGCTTTCATAGTGTCTCCTTTGTGTCGGATTGATTGGTACAACTACTAGGACATCATAATAGTAAACGATAGATTGCCAAACATCTACTCCCAATGATTGCAAATAAACTTCCATAGTACCTTCCATAAGATTTAATTGGTGTTGTTGAACCTTGTTGCTCTGTTTGTAGAAAGTCCTTCCTACTTATCCATTTTTGCGCAATGATCTATCTTCTAGATGTTAATCTCTTACTGAAGAGACTCTCTCTGATACCAATTGTTGGAATCGGTTTAATACTAAGAAGGGGGGTGAATCAGTATTAACGTAGTTATCAACAATTTTTGCCTTCTTTAACAAATTAGCCTTTACTTAATCTTTATGTTTTGTTATGCATTAGTAAATAAACATCCACACATATACGCACCACATAAACAACACATAACACGCATGATTTTTACGTGGAAACCCAAACAGGAGAAAAACACAGAATGCTTCTTTATAATGAGAAAGAATACATTCAATGGAAGCACCAAATTCCTATTTTTACCAGCACCAACCCCCTGGTTTTACAGGCACCGACCTAAAGGAAGCTTCTGATCCCTGTGTTTTCTCCAGCACCAACTGGAAGGAGGCGCTGACCCCCTCTCTTCTTTTTTTTACATGCACCAACCTAAAGGAAGTTGTGACTCCCTGTCTCCATGCCCCTTCTGACCACCCTGATGTCTAATATATCTTACTGCCTTATTGAACTTCAACTTTGCACACTTATTCAGATCTTCTGATGATAATTCTGTTGTGCGCACCTTCATATGCAGATTGTACTCTATCATTGCGTTGCATACATCACTTGAATTATCAATCCTCTCAACTCACACTTCTGTTAATGACTTACTTCATGTTTTGTCTGCTCCAATGATTCTGCAGGCCGGGTTTATGGTTCAACGATCTGTTCTTTGTGACTGCAATGATCAATTGATACTGTGCTTTCAATTGATAGTTTGTTGTTAAAAAATGAAGCACTAGTAATAGAAGGAACTGCTCACTTTATGATGTGTTCATTCTATTTAAGTGTTGTAGTCTCTTAGATAATATGCGACGCGTGTGCATCAAATAATTGGTCCATTCAATTTAACACACTTGTCCTAGATCATCTGCATCATAATGCGCCTATCGGATCATGTTTTGTTTTGTTGTTGCGCATCAGATGGAGTTCTCAACTTCGCACACTTTCACTTATGTTCATATGCATCAGCTAGACATCTGCACAATATCTGATAAACTTAGGTTTTGTATTTGTGCTTTTGTCTCTACAACATCTGTGATTAAAACATCAAACACTTTTGCATACTTCAGTATTCGCACATATGTCACAGATTTACAACATCATTCTTCGCACCATCAAATATTCATTCTATGGCATGTGCACATTTGTCTCTTCGCTATATCATTATGTTCTATCCATGATCCCATTGATTCCCCCGAAAAATAAAACCGAAACTTGCACTCGAATCTCTTATGCTCTATCCATCAAGCTTACTTTCAATCTCCACTTGCATCTCTATTTATACATGTCCTACACGGATTGTATCTTCACAAGTTGGTCATGGCATTTTTCTTCCATACTTCATGGATTGTGCATATGGCACGTGTCATCATCTGCACTATTGATGTGTCATCTTTGATGTATCAAGCATCCTCAAGGTCCACAACTTAGTGGGACTTCATACCTTGGAGGTGCACCGTTGCGCTCTTGATGTACCATTGCCTTATTGTATGTGCACAATCTTCTACTTCATCTTGGTGTATCCATGACTTGTGTTGTACCAACCCTTATGGGTAATGCGCCCTTAATGCTAATACTTTGCAGGATTTGTGCATACTCCGACTTCTTCTAAGTGGGTCTTTGACCTTTGCCTCTTTATCACTTGTGGGTAATTCACACTTGGTATATTGATACTTAATGAATTTTGTGCATATGCCAACTTATATTTAGTAGGTATTTGACTTTTGCTTCGTCATCACTTGTGGAACTTGCGCACCTGCTGTACCGTCGGCTGTGGAATTCGCTCATAATTGGTCTTCAACCGCTATACCTTTCTAGGAACTTGTGTGTGTTCCACTTACTGAAATCATTTTCTGATTGGCTATTCTTGCTCACTTTCAGGATTGTCCAACCAATAATTGCTTGCGCACTTCCAACTTTTAACCAAGCAACGCTCAGACTTGCTTGCATACTTGTACCATTTGTTCAACCAACTCCTTGGTTGCTTAAGCACTTTTACCATTGTCCAACCAACTCCTTGGTTACTACCATGTGAATGTATGACTTGGTGGACTTGATTTATGCGCAAGGACCAAATGTTGCAGGATAGATTACTTTTTTTCCTTCTTCATGATGTATCTTCATATGTACTTCTTCAAACGTGTCATGCATGTTGTATCCTTGATACACATATTCAGACTGAATGCACTTCTAAATATACTCCAAAGTTGCATATATGTCTGTCACTTTCACCAAATGCGCATATACTTCTAGTGTTCATGTTGTTCTTCATCTTCCACATGTAATGCTTCAAAGTGGCTTCCATATACTTCTTCATACTTCTGCAGGAATTTTGTATCCACTTTGACATCAGTTGATATCAATGACTCAAACTGAATCAGTTGACATCCTCTTTAACACTAGTTGACAGTCAAACACTTGAAATATCTTTAGTTGACATCAATGACAACCAATGATCAACACATGTTACTATATTGCCTCGAGAGAGTGAACAGTGGTTCAAGAACAAGCACATTGAGAAGGGGGTAATGGCCTAATTCTTATGTCCATCTCAGCAAAACCCCAACTTGGAAAAGGGAGTTCTGAGGGCGTGGATAAAAGAGTGTAAAATTTCTATCGCGGTACGATCTAGCTACTATAGATGCCTCACAATTGAAATATTTAACTTACTATGTTAAATTTTCAGTATTAAATCACAATACTATAGGATCTTTGCTGAGAGAATAACATCTACAGTATATCAATGCATGGCAATCATAATATGACAAGCATCACAAGCATCACAAGAATCAAAAGCATAGAGACAAGAGACACAGAGTTTCCGTGGGGAAAACCCTAAGGTGAAAAACCCCACAAACTTCCTCAGAGATAGAGAGAGCAATGGCTCAACCAAAATACAACCAAATAATACAGAGATAGTCTCCTAGCAGATGATCCTCCTCCTCCTCACTAGTGCGCCACTTTCTAGAGAGAGAGATAGATACTTTTCCGAGTGAGTAAAATAGAGATCTCCTATCTCTATTTATACTCACCTTTTTGCCCAGTGACCTACTGGGGCCGACTTGTCTACTTGAGTACATCCACATTATATTATATATTAATTAGGGCCGACCCCATAAGGTGGTCTAATAACCCATCGGCAAGTACACACACTTGCGACACTTGTCAATCCACATGACGACACTTCCTTATAGAGGAATAACACATCTCTTATAAGGGTACAATAAATATACATATAATATACTGATGAAATACATTCCGAAGTTACATATACATCAACACTCCCTCTTAACAAGGAAGGTATTTCTCGACACAGATCTGCTAGACAAGTCTTCTTCTCTGGATCATCGTCATCGATGCATCGTCATCATCATCGTCACTGCTGCTGCTATCTCATCCAATCTCTGTCTCTACTCGTCATAGGAAGTTCTACAGAGCCAGTCCTTTTTCATACTGGATGTAGGCCCACCACCTGCAGGTCTTCGTCATCACTGGCCATACTGTGGAATCCTCAGGACTTTTACGTGCGTCTCAAAACCTCGAAAGAGCATTTGCCAGATGTCCCAGGGCACAGATTACATGCCATAGGCAAAACCTCGAAAGACCATCTGCAAATCTCCCAGGGCACAAATTATATGTGACCTCACCACAAAACCTCGCAAGAGCATCCCAGGACTGATTACGAGCACACAGCTCAACCTCTCGGATCTCCCAGGGCACAAATTACATGTGGTCATGGCAAAACCTCGCAAGAGCATCCCAGGACTGATTACGAGCACACAGCTCAACCTATCGGATCTCCCAGGGCACAGATTACATGCCATAGGACAAAACCTCGAAAGAGCATCTGCCAGATATCCCAGGGCACAAATTACATGCCATAGGCAAAACCTCGAAAGACTATCTGCAGATCTCCCAGGGCACAAATTATATGTCCTCCCAAGCAAAACCTCGAAAGAGCATTTGCCAGATGTCCCAGGGTACAAATTATATGCCATAGGCAAAACCTCGAAAGACCATCTGCAAATCTCCCAGGGCACAAATTACATGCTTATCTGCACAACCTGATCCACGGCCACAGAGTATCAACCTGATACTCACCATACATCATCCTGATGTACTCATGATCGTCCTGATCATCATCACTGCAACGTCCTGCTGCATGTCCTCTGGAGCAACATCCTGAAGCTCGTCATCTATGATCATCCTGATCATCACCGCAACATCCTGCTGCATGTCATCTGGAGCAACATCCTGAAGCTCGTCATCTATGATCATCCTGATCATCAATGCATCTACCTGATGCATACCAAGTATCTACCTGATACATATCATCATACATGATCCTCCTGATCATCAATGCATCTACCTGATGCATACCAAGTATCTACCTGATACATATCATCATACATGATCTTCCTGATCATCAATGTATCCACCTGATACAAATACAAATACATGATACATATCACCATACATGATCTACCTGATCATACAATGTATCCACCTGATACATATACAGATACATGGTCCAAGCATCCAACATGATGCATAAACAATACATATACATGATCCAACTGATCATATCCAGCATCCAACATGATGCATACATACATACATAAAAATGATCCAACTGATCATATCCAGCATCCAACATGATGCATACATACATACATAAAAATGATCCAACTGATCATATCCAGCATCCAACATGATGCATACATACATACAAAAATGATCCAACTGATCATATCCAGCAGAAACTAGAACATCATCCTGATGCTCATCATCCAGCGCTTACATCCACAGCCATGTGAAGGATCCTCCTTCCAACATGCTTGGAATGGCTTCAGCAAATGTGTCCATCACTTCTTCCTCGAAGTGTCCTCGATCTGAAGAACGCCAAGCCTCTCTCTGAAGTACTCGAACTTTACCCTGGCTAGTGGCTTCGTCAACACATCTGCAATCTGCTCGTCCGTCGCAACATACAGGAGCTTCACAGCTCCTCTCTGCACCATATCCCTGATATAGTGATATTTGATCTCTATGTGTTTCGACCTATCATGAAACACTGGGTTCTCGGACAGCTTCACACAACTCTGGTTATCACAGAAGATACCAGTAGCTTCCAACGGGAGATCAAATAACTCAGACAGTAGCTTCCGCAGCCATACTGCCTCACAACTAGCTGAACATGCTGCAACATACTCTGCCTCAGCTGTACTCAGTGCTACGCAGGACTGCTTCCTGCTAAACCAAGAGATCACACCTGATCCCATACTGAAGCAACACCCAGATGTGCTCTTCCTATCTGCAGCACTGCCAGCCCAATCTGAATCAACATAACCCAGCAGGTTAAACTTTTGATTCGCCTCATATCTGAGCCCATAATCCACTGTACCCTTCAGGTACCTCAGAACATGCTTTACAGCAACCAGGTGAACACTCCTCGGATCCGTCAGGAACTAGCTCAATGTGTTCACAGCAAAGCAAATATCTGGTCTCGTGTTCGTCAGGTACATCAAGGACCCAATAATCTGACGATACATAGAAACATCAACTGGCTCAGATGAAGCATCGTAAAGAAGCTTCAGATTCGATGCCATAGGTGTGGCCATGGCTTTGCAATCCATCATCCCAAATCTCTTCAGGATATCTACTGTGTACTTCCCTTGACCAAGGAAGATCCCACCTGCATTCTGCCACACCTCCATACCTAGAAAATAGTGCATCATTCCCAAATCTTTCATATCGAATTCAGCTGCAAGCTTCCTCTTGGTATCTGCAATCATTCTGTCATCTCCTGTCACAAATAGGTCATCCACATATAGTAGTAGAATCACAGGATTCCCTTCCTCAACCTTGTAATAAAGGTTGGAATCTGCTTTACTCTTGGTAAAGCCCAAACTAGATAGGAAACTGTCCATCCTACCATACCAGGTTCTGGGAGCTTGCTTCAAGCCATACAAGGCTTTCTTCAATCTGCATACATAAGATTCCCGGTCATGTATTTCAAAGCCGAGTGGCTGTTCCACATATACTTCCTCTTCTACTATACCGTTCAGAAAAGCAGTCTTGACATCCATCTGGTGTATCTTCCATTTCATTGCTGCAGCCAGGGCAAGTACTGTTCTGATGGAAGTATATCTGGCTACAGGTGCAAAGGTTTCTTCATAGTCTATTCCTTCCTTCTGAGAGAAACCACGAGCTACGAATCTTGCTTTATATTTTTCCACACTGCCATCTGCAGCATGCTTGATTTTGTAGATCCACTTGGAAGTCACAACAGACTTCCCTTTAGGTCTTGGGACAACATCCCAAACATCATTCTTCATAATTGATTGATATTCCTCAACCATAGCATCCTTCCATTCTTTCTTTTCTGCCGCCTCTTCATAACTGGAAGGCTCTTTGTTCATGATGTCACAGAGTAAAGCAACATAACTGGTGTGTGATCTGGTTCTCTTCTTTGCTCTGTGTTCTTCTTCTGGAATGCCAAATCTTTCTGCATCATGAATGAGCTCTCTAGCCCATACAGGTTTCCTCTTGTGAGAGTTATCCTCACGAGGTGGATCTACAGGTTCTTGTGGATCTTCAAACTCACGAGCAGTTTCTGGAACTGCATCAGTCATGGTGGTGTCTTGAAATCTTGTTTCCTTAGGTTCTTCATAAACTTCAATAGGTGCCTTTCTTGATTTGATGAATGCTGAATTTTCATCAAATGTTACATCCCTGCTGACATCAATCTTCTTGAACCCTGGAAAATATATTCTGTAAGCCTTCGAGCTTTCACTATAACCCACGAAGATGCCCTTCCTTCCTGAAGGATCTAGTTTAGTCCTCTTCTCCTTTGGGACATGAGTGTATACTGGACAACCAAATATTCTGAGATGGCTGACTTCAGGTTTCTTACCAGAAAAGACTTCTTCTGGTGTCTTGTTGTCCAATATCTTGTGGGGTGTTCTATTCTGCACATATACAGCTGTTCTAGCTGCTTCTGCCCAAAGATGCATAGGAAGATCCTGGTCATGCAACATTGCCCTTGCTGCTTCCATGATAGTTCTGTTCTTCCTTTCTGCAACTCCATTCTGTTGAGGATTATATGGAGCAGTCAACTCCCTCTTAATCCCTGAATCACTGCAAAGCTTCTTGAAGTCATTTGAGGTGAATTCTCCACCATTGTCAGATCTGAATGTTTTGATTTTCTTGTCAGTTTGATTCTCCATCAAGTTTTTGAATTCCTTGAATTTATCAAACACCTCATCTTTGCCCTTCAAGAAGTATACCCAAGTCTTCCTAGAGAAGTCATCAATAAATGATACATAGTAAACATACCCACTCAGGGAGCTAGATGACATAGGACCACATACATCTGAGTGGATGATTTCCAGAATGTCTTTTGCCTTGCTTTCACTGCTTGGGAAAGCCTTCTTAGTGTTCTTTCCTTTTGCACATCCTTTGCAAACACCTTCATGTTTGGTCTTGATTTCAGGAAGACCTTCTACTGCCTTGCTTGCAATTGGAAGTGCCCTATAGTGCATGTGAGCAAGTCTTCTGTGCCAAAGTTCACTTGGCTCCATGGATTCATGTACCATGGCATGTTCAGGTTTTCCCTTCAATTTATACAAGCCTCCCTCTTGCTCTCCAATCACTACTGCATCATCCATGGTCTTTCCCTTTGGCCACATTAGTACTTGGCCATCAACAAATGCAACCCTCATACCTTTTGCATCTAAAGCAGAGATGGAGAGTAAGTTTTTCTTGAGTCCAGGTACATAGAGGACTTCCTTCATCTTCAGAGATCTTCCAGAATCTAGGTTGTAAGAAGCTTCACCACTTCCTTTGATTGGATATTGATAATCATCCCCAAGTTTCACCTTATGAGGTGATTCATTTTCAGAAAGGTTCATAAAAGATTCCTTGAACCCAGTCATGTGTTTGGAAGCCCCACTATCAATCAACCAATCATTACAACCATGGGAGATGGTACCAGTGAGTGCAGAGATTAAAACATACTCTTCTTCACTTGATGAGTCATCATCACTACTGCTTTTTGCCTTAGCCTTCTTCTTTGGGGGTTCATCATCTTCGGCAGCATGAGCATGAAATCTTCTTTTGCTGCCCTTCTTCTTCTTACTGAAGCTGTTGTTGTCTTTCTTCTTCTTGGGACAATCTGAAGCAAAATGTCCCTTCTCATTGCAAGTGAAGCATCTGAGTTCTTTCTTATCTTTATGATAATGATGATGGTGAGAGAATCTTCTATTATGAGATGATTCCTTCTTGGATTTACTTCTTTTAGTGTGAGCTGCAAGAGCTTGATCTTCTCCTCCCATCTTTTCCTCACGAGCTATAAGTCTAGCTTCTTCTTGAGAACATTCTTCCCGAAGTCTACTGAAGGAGATCAACTTCTTCCTTGCACAAATTCCTTGGATAAAGGAATCCCATGACCTAGGTAGGCCATTTAGAGTGGTCATCACCACTTCACCATTCTCCACCATTTCTTCTACTGCTTCCAATTGTTCCTTGATCTGAGAGACCCTTGAAAAATAGGATTGAATGGTTTCTCCATTCTGAAACTTTACTGCTTTCAATTGGTTCCGCAGGGTCATCTTCCGATTTATGTTCTTTCCTTCAAATAGCTTGGTCAAGGATTCAAACATCTCCTTGGGTGTCTTGAGAGAAGACACATGGGGTATGAGATGGTCTTTGATAGAATCAGCAATGATTCTCTTTGCCTTGACCAAGTTCTTCTTGTGCAATGCCTTGGCCTCTTCATCCTCTGGGATAGGGATGTCTTCTTTCACATATGAGTCCAACTCATTCTCTTCCAGGATTAGCCCAATCCTATACTTCCAGGCTCGGAAGTTATCAGCCCCTTCAAGCTTATCCTCAAGCTTGGTGTGAAGAGACATCTTTAAGAGTACTTCAAATGGAAATAGAAAAGATTTAGAACTTACCACTTGAAGTGCTGAAAACTGGATCTGGTCCCGGATTAGGGTTTGTCAGTGAAACCCTAAAAATTCAAAATGTGAATTTCAAAATTCCGGAAGGATAGAAAGATGCACCTTGGAGAGCTGATAAGCCTAGTACATTCAGATTTTGAGATCAGCAAAGTCTTGCCCTTCAAAATTGCCTTTTTGTCCTCCCGGGTTCACTGGGGAGAGCCCTGAATTAGGGTTTGAGTTTCCCGGAGATCTACCCAGCCAAAAATCTCGATCCAAAGCTCAAACCTTCGATTTTTGCAAGGAGCTTCCAGCTGTACCTTCAGTTTCCAGAAATTCCTATTTTTGTGGAAACCCTAATTTTTAGGGCCAAAACTGAAAATGCTCGGAACTGAAATCTGATTGGACAGAAAGATGCGCCTTGATGAGTAGATCCAATCTACTATACTGGATTTCAAAAATCTGTGGAGAGAAACCCAATAAACAAGCAATACAAGCTTCCGTCACTGCAAAATGTCTTCTTCTCAGTTAAGCTCTGATACCATGTTAAATTTTCAGTATTAAATCACAATACTATAGGATCTTTGCTGAGAGAATAACATCTACAGTATATCAATGCATGGCAATCATAATATGACAAGCATCACAAGCATCACAAGAATCAAAAGCATAGAGACAAGAGACACAGAGTTTCCGTGGGGAAAACCCTAAGGTGAAAAACCCCACAAACTTCCTCAGAGATAGAGAGAGCAATGGCTCAACCAAAATACAACCAAATAATACAGAGATAGTCTCCTAGCAGATGATCCTCCTCCTCCTCACTAGTGCGCCACTTTCCAGAGAGAGAGATAGATACTTTTCCGAGTGAGTAAAATAGAGATCTCCTATCTCTATTTATACTCACCTTTTTGCCCAGTGACCTACTGGGGCCGACTTGTCTACTTGAGTACATCCACATTATATTATATATTAATTAGGGCCGACCCCATAAGGTGGTCTAATAACCCATCGGCAAGTACACACACTTGCGACACTTGTCAATCCACATGACGACACTTCCTTATAGAGGAATAACACATCTCTTATAAGGGTACAATAAATATACATATAATATACTGATGAAATAAATTCCGAAGTTACATATACATCAACATACTATGCAAGATATAAGTGCATAAACAATTCTGGAAAAACAAATGATCAAATCTAGTTACAAATTATTAAAAACCAGGAAAACAAATGATCAAAAACCAGAATTAAAAATGATCAAATCTCAGATTTTATTAACTGTCCAATGTTACAAAGAGTTTGGACCATCCTTATATAAAAATAGGAATAAATAGGATGCACTTGGAGTGTCCACACTTATGTAGCTTAGACTGAGCCACAATCCCCCTTAGGTTGACCAATGGTTCCCAAATATCCCAAACACGTCCAAAATGTGCATGTGAATGTTGGGTGAGCATGGGGGACCAAAATGGGGTTCACACATGTGGAGGAGGTGGTTGGTTGGAAGTTAGATAGGCTAGGGTAGGCCAAAATAGCCAAAAGAGGGGAAAAGACTAGGTTCAATGTATGTGTGCCCTTGGTCAAACCTAGATCCATAAGACAGGGAAAGGAAGGCGCCTTGGGAATGGAGGTGGTAATAAATGCATGTGGTGGTCTCAAGGAGAGTGCCCAACAGCTATATTTGACCATCTGTGTCCCATACTTTGGCCCATACATTGTGGTTTAGTTCACACTTGCCCCAACAAGTTCTAACCAACTTATAACAACTTCTTAACAACCTAGGGATGTGATTATTAACCATTTTAGCACCTAATAACCATTAATTAATTAATGATTAAGGTACTAAGGTATAATATTGTTCTAACACCCCCCCATAAGCTAGACTTAGTGGATTATCAAAAATAAGGCCTTGTCAACAAAGGCTCAAGTCACCTTTTACAACATAAAAATTTATTTCTCCATGTAACCAAGGAAAGAAGGAAAACCACATGGGAAATAAAACCTCCCCTCTAAAATGGACATGAAGCACACCAAAATTAAACTTCTCCAAAACTCAAGTAGGTGTGAACTTGATTATATGTCTGGAGGAACCTTCTTCTTTGGAAGAAGAGATTGTTGCTCAAGTAGATCAGAAACATGAACAGTTGTATGATGGAGAATGTAGCCATGTAGAACAGCTCCAATAAACTGATGTGAGAGTAGAAGTGGATGCTCATTAGACTTGAACTTCAGACTGAAATCAGATCCAAATGAGTCTTAAGATGCTTGTGCCAAAAAATTCGAACCCAAAGTGGAGAAATCAGCATCAAGCAAAACTGAAATTTCTTGAAACTTTGAACCCAAAACTATTATGGTAGCTCCAAGAATGATGAAGAATAGTTCCAAATGATATTTGGACTTGAAATATGAACTAAAATCAGATCCAAAATATGTATTATCAGGTCCAAGTGAGAGGAACAAAATTTCAATGCATGCCAATACAATGGCAATGTCTCCTTCTTCAATAAAATTGTGAGAAAATGTGCTAGTCACCATAGAGGAATAGGTAGAAGGATTTGGATCAAAATTGGTGAGTGAATTTGCAAACATATCACACTTTGATGTAGCCTTCAAATAATCCAAAATATCAGAAAATTTTGCACCATCATCTAGTGAAGTATGCAAAGGATCTTCAACAACTAGCTTATCATCCTCAAAATCAACATTTGAAGAATTATTGGAGAACAATGATGAAAGATGGATGGAGTGTTCTTCTTGAACAAATGCATCTTGAATGGATTTTCTTGGATCAGCTACATGTGAAAATGAGAAATCAGATTTCTCATGAACTTATACAGCAATAAGAGAAGGAGTCACTTCAAGGAGACTTTCACCATTTTTACCTTGAGTTGAAATTTCTGCCATATCTTCAACAATAGCTTGAGGAAGTGTGCATGCGACCACGTAGGAAGTGAGAGGAGGCATGGGACCAATGAGATCGAATGCATGAACTCCATAATCTGATGTAGACTCCAAAATATCCAAAGAACCACAACTTTGCACATCAGCAAACTCGAATGAAGAATGCTTATCTTCTAGAGCAATAACTAATAGAGAATCCTCAATAGAAGAAGTATGATGGGAGAACAATGAATGTAGTGACAGATCTTATTCAACAATGGCTGCTCCATTTACTGTATATTCATCATTTGGAGCAACATCTTTTGAAATAGATGATGTCTCTTCACATTCTACTTCATAACATGTAGAGGAATTATTTGAATCAAAGAGATCTATAACAATAGGAACTTGTGTTGAATATTTTTCCATTCGATCTTCTTGAACAACTTCATCAAAGAGAGTAGATGCCAAACCATAAGGAGGGAGAGCACATGATGAGGTGTCCATAGTCTCACTCAATGCACCATTCTTCTGCTTATCAATAGCCTTGTCCAAGTTGGACCATAGGTCAAATGGACAGTCTTCTGCAGAACCAATCAAGTAGTGCATGTATGGAGACATGGCTAGACACATAGCTCCGAATGCTCTGTCACAATCATTTAGCCAATGATTTTTCTCTTCATAAGAATCTAGTTCACTCTCAGCACTAATGGAAAAATCATAGAGACCTTGTATCTTGAGATATGCACAGATTTTAGGTTTACATTCTTCATAATTGAATGGAGTAAGAAGAGGAACTTTCGAATCCATGTAGAAGTTGTTGTACCTGCAATAGAAAACTCTCAATCACTCAGGAGGGTATCTACACTAACATATTTGAACCCTGCTTAATAGTAGTTGAATTCGGGAGAGAATCACACCCTAGATAGACTCCATTGGCTTCAATGCAATGGTTCCAAGTGCTTATGTGGTTTCTCCACTGCTTCTGGAACACCACTAAAACAGTTTATTGGTTCGAATAGATCCAAGAGCTCTGATACCATGTAAAATCTCTATCACAGTAGGATATAGCTACTATAGATGCCTCGCAATTGAAATATGTAACTTACTATGCAATATATAAGTGCATAAACAATTCTGGAAAAACAAATGATCAAATCTAGTTACAAATGATCAAAAACCAGGAAAACAAATTATCAAAAACCAGAATTACAAATGATCAAATCTCACAGTTTATTAAATGTCCATTGTTAAAAAGAGTTTGGATCATCCTTATATAGAAATAGGAATAAATAGGATGCACTTGGAGTGTCCACACTTAGCTAGATTGGATTGAGCCACAATCCCCCTTAGGTTGACCAAATGGTTCCCAAATATCCCAAATAGGTCCAAAATATGCATGTGAACATTGGGTGAGCATGGGGGGTCAAAATGGGGTTCACACATGTGGATGAGGTGGTTGTTTGGAAGTTAGAAAGGCTAGGGTAGGACAAAATAGCCAAAAGAGGGGAAAAAGACTAGGTTCAATGTATGTGCGCCCTTGGTCAAATCTAGATCCATAAAATAGGGAAAGGAATGAGCCTTAGGCATGGAGATGGTAATAAATGCATATGGTGGTCTCAAGGAGAGTGCCCAAAATCTATATTTGACCATCCTTGGCCCATATATTGTGGTTTAGTTCACACTTGCCCCAACAAGTTCTAACCAACTTATAACAACTTCTTAACAACCTAGGGATGTGATTCTTAACCAGTTTAGCACCTAATAACCATTAATTAATTAATTATTAAGGTACTAAGGTATAATATTGTTCTAACAAAGAGGACTATAGAAACATCCTTTTTGTTCTTCAAAATTACAAAAAATGTGAAGGTAGGTATGGATACATGTTTTTTTATCACATCAATTTGTTGTTACATTTTGAAGCATAAGCCAAAATCAATTTTATGTTCTATTTATGAAAGTGCCTCACTAAAATGGCTAAGTATATTTAGAGGATCTCTAAGAATATAGGTCACAGTCTATATCATCACAGGATGATAAAAATTATCATTGCAGAGGATCTTAAGAAGCGACGGGATACATGGGATGACTTCCTGAGTTGTAATAGGTTTCATGAGATAATTATTGTTGTTAATGAAGAAAATCATAGTGAATACCTCAGCTCTTCCATATCTAAGTGCTTCAAAATTCAAATAGAAAAACCTAGAAGAAAGTAAGAAAGGATGAATAAGGGACAAAGCTTTAAGAATTCCTTACCTGATGGTCGATGGTATACCCGAAGCATGACCAAGCAAAAATGCATGGAGAATGAACAAAGCCCTAAAAAACACAAAGGAAAAATGTCAAATTCGACTCTATACCAAAATAAGATGAGAACACATTTCTCTGAGTTAAATTCACCTGTGGGTATTGAACTTGAAGAAACTCAACCAATGTTTGATGATTTTGATACTGAAATGGATTTTCCCGAGTATGTCAAAGAGAAAGTGCCTTCTCATCCTGTAGAGGAATTTGAGGAAGAAAAATTGAAGAGGAAAAACAAGAAAATCAACAAACTTAAAGCAGAGATTAAGGAATTTGAAGTCTTCTACCATCATGTTAAATGTGAAATGCAACATTGAAGAATTAGAGTATCAAATTGCAAGAGTAGAATGAGCATCTAACATCTGAAAATAGAAGACTTCTCAAGCAAGCCAGAAAGCGGTATAGGAGAACTTAGTGGATTGAACTACAGAATATAAGGTTGAAGATTAAAATCAAAATTCAAGAGAAGAAGAAGCAACCTTATGCACCTCCAGCCTCTAATCCATACTTCTTTAAAGATGCAACAACATGCTTTTGAGACAGTTTGAATTTGATCAATTTCGTTCAATTTGGAAGCAATATTGAAGTAGTGATTGCCTGCCTCTTCAAATTTCGTGAGGACATGCAATATCTCGTGTGTGGGGGAGATATTGGGCCTAAGTTTTGTTGTGTTTTTCAATTTCATTGATGCCCCTTTTGACCTTTTAATCCTTCATTTCACCTTCCTATAATTCTTCTTACTATAATTTCTCATGATTTCCAAATGATACATGGCAACAACCTAACAAGGTAGTAAATTGTCAATTTCTCGTGATTTTCCCTATTTTTGATAAAACAATAGAGTTAGAACTAGTTTTGCTAATAATGGTTATAATAGCTCCAAATCCTGTAACCCCAGTACAATTCAGTAACCCATCATTGATTGGCATATTAGTGCATCTCCAAGATAAAAACCGCCACATGGTTTTGTTTCTAGATGCCCTGATATGGTTTTGTGTTGCTTAGATCGACTCGACCATGCTAAATGAAGATATCTCTATATCTTGGTCAAACTTCCAGTCAATCGTCTTCATAAACATGACATCCAGTAAAGGTCAAGTTCGTTGTCAGGTGGATATTACATGTCATGAAAACATCACATAATAATGATATGCAACCTGTCCTTCACCAACGAGAAGCTAAACTTATCCCACGACATTTATCTTGTATCTTGTATTTGGTAATATTTGGTTGTATCAGTTCTACTGAACTTTAAATAGGGGACTTGGTTGCGACTTCTAAGACACCTCCCCATGCTTTAAATATGTAATATGTAATATGTATGCATATCAAGGATTCCAAGATCGTGTGTAGAGAGGAGTAGTCTTATCAACATAGTGATTGTATACCCGTGAACTCGATTTCTATGATACAAAAGTGTTGATGTTTTTAATTTCATGTGTGACTATCCTATAGTACTATAACTCTTCTTGTAGTGCAATCCATTTTGGAAGGCCCCCTAACCTGGTATGCATTGTAATATATTTCTTTTAGTTAGTTAGTCAATTGTGTTTCTTTTAATATTTAGTTTTTAATTTCCTTTACATGCTTTCTGATTCATTATTTTAATTCATGTTGCTTAATCATTCTTTGAGTATCATTTGCAAGTTTTGCATTACATGTCTTTATATATTTTCATTAGCAAGTGTGTGATCACCTACAGAAATAAATTACTCATTGAAGGTTGAAGAACAAATTTGTTTTATAATTTCTTGCAGGAACAATTGATGTCCTTAAATCATGTGAAAGACCATGATCTGTACTTGAAATAACACTTTAGTAAACATCAATCTAGTGATAAAATATATCTATGTAGTGTGATGGGTTTCAACTTTTATTGGTATTTATAATAAGTGTGTGCCTAATTCTCTAAGAGTTTCCAGTAATCCAACTATTTTATTAGGATAGAAGTCATTAATGTACTGACCATGCACATATATTGTTGTCATTTCATAAGCCTATGCTCTCGGATTGATAATAAAGTGTAACCAAATTTAAAGCATAAAAATTGTCTGACAAAGAGTTGCATATGAACATGTCGTTTTCTTCCCCATACAACCCTATTATTCTTGATAATTGATTGGTAGGAAATTTACTTGTCCATATTTTCTTTTCTTTTATTGGTAGGAAATTTACTTGTCTCTGTTGCATTTGGTTATTTTTTGTTGGTATCAGCCTATAATTTATGATACAAATAGCTTATAAGCCTATACGAAGGTATTCTAGTTGTACATTGTATACTTTATATTTTCAATGAGTTCTATGATCATTCCTTATCTTTTGTGTCCCTAGTTGCAATATTGTGATTCTTTTTCTAATGCTAACATCATTATCTCAAAATAATTCCTAATGAGTGTGATATTTATAATCCATCATTATATGTCATGTTCTTGCATGTCATTTATACTTTATCTAAATTTTGACCATTTCTTCATTCATTCCATTTTTTCCATTATTGTCATCTCATGAGTAACTCTTAGTATTAGTTGGCCTATCATGTTACCTTCCTTTCATGTCCTTAGTCCATTTCCTTGGGTTTTATTTAGTTATTCTTGAATAGGTTATATCACCTAGCCCCTTTCTTTCCTTTAATTACCAATTTTTTGATGTCCCAAGTTATCCGTAGGTGGATATCTGTCCACCTTTAATTGGATATTATGGAATTTTTTGGTCATGTCACTTCCAGATGGTATTTTGGACTCATCGCCAAAAAAAATTATTGTCAACCTGATCACTTTTCCTCGAGGGTTCAAGAACTTTATTTTTCCTTTCCAATCCCTCTTATGATATGGTTAAGCATGAATTCCTCTAATTATCATAACACCTCCCATTGTGAATTATGGACCTTTCCTTTCCCTTTTCCTTCTAATGTTTCTGATGTCCTTTCCTAAGATTTTCTTTGATGATTGGAGCACCTTCCATCAATAACTCTAGACCTTACCTTTTCCTAGGTCCTTCTAATGGATCTTACAAGCCTATTTTTTATGTACTTAACCACTAATTTCGTTGATGATCAAAGCATCTTCCATTGGTAACTATGGACCTTTTCTTAACCCTTCTCATCACAAAGGCTCTTCTAGGTTTGTTCCGATGTTATCTACATTGAGGTTCCTTCTATTGGTTTATGGTTATTCCAATATAATATCCAATGATGGTCATAAGCCCATGTAATTATTGGAACTATTCCCACCCCATTGGATCACCTTCCACCGGGAACCCTAGACCTATCATTGTCCTTGTTGTGACCGATGGCTTCTTCCAATCCTATTTCCAATGGAAATCCATTCAACCTTTAGATCATTGTAACTTCTTTACCTTAGAATATTCTAGGAATTCACCTACAATGAGTTATCAAAATCATGGTGCTCATGGTGATCTCACCTACTTAACTCAATCAATAGCCATAACCATAAATTATAAGAAAAACCATTTTGTGCACAAACTTCCTTATACTAACAAAATTATAATCAAGCGACAAATCCCCTTTTTCAATTTTGAACTATCCCTTTTTCATATCAATTAATAAACACATAATTCGAAATTTATTGAAATGAAGCATTGTATACTATCAAATGGGACACAAAATTCACCTCTGACCCTTATCTTGATCTATCAAAGAAAAGAAAAATATAATTGTAACCATATCAAAATTTTCATCAACAAGAATATAAGGGTGCTCTAATATAATTGTTTTCCCCCTGATGTATCATTACTTCTCATATTGTTGGTTCAGTTGATCATTGGTCTAGAAGCAAGGATTTACTTCTTGTTCTGATGAACTTTATTTCCTTTAAGGATCTAAGATTTATGTGGTGGATGGTGTTTGATGAACAGGTTTATGGAATTTCCACGGTATTCATTTTGAGTCGACGTTTTGAATCCTAAGCTGGATTAATCATCAGGACAGAAAAGATGAGGGAAGAGTTGTAGTCCAGGTGAGTAAATAAAGAGAGGTGCAGGTGAGTCCGTTCAGTTCAAAACCCTTCAGCTAGGTCTGTCGGTGCAGCTTTAGAAACTCTTTAGCTCCAACCAGAAATGAATCTTATTCTTCTAGCTGAACCATTCCTTCAAGTACCTTTCTTTATTTTATTTTATGCAAAAAATTGGCACCTATATCCTATGTTAGTGTCGAGATACCTTCAACCCCCAACCTTCATCTTTTATTTACTCATGAACGACCCTTAGCTCATATGTGTTAACTCAACTAATATAAGGTAGCATGTATAGTATTTCTAACTCTATTGATCCATTGTCATACAAATTTTTAAATTTGTCTGGCCCTAACCATCCATAATTGAGTTTTTCAACATTATCATTTTTCCTACCATCATATAGGAAGACCAGATGTCCTTCTATAAAAAAAAATCTTTTTTTTTTCTATCATGTCACCTTTCATCCTTATTTTAGCCATCATTTATTGAAATTCCAATTGTAACCACTACTGCATTTTTTACCTTTAGGGGGGTTGTCTTATGCCCCCAAAAGTGACTGTTGGGGGTGGTTTTGGAATTAGAGGCAGTTTTGACAAAACCACCCCCAAAAACACTGATGTTAAAAGTCTAGGCTTTTAGGGGTGGTTTTAGAAGAGATATAAAGCTCCCACAAAAGTGAATTTTGGAGGTGGTTCTAACCCCCCCCGACCCTGTAGATACCTACAAGGGAAGTTTTAAAATACCCCCATAAACTGCCTCTTACAAACATATTGGAGCAGTTCTAAACCCCCCTCTTACAAACCTACAGGGGTGATTTTGATCCCCCCCTCTTAATCCCCCTCTTACAAACATACGGGAGTGGTTTTTCAACCCCTCTTTAATCCCCTCTTACAAACCTACCGAGGAGGAGGGGGGTTTAGAACCCCCCTTTTATAAACCTATGGGGAATTTGGAACCCCCCTCTTAAATACCTACAAGGGCAGTTATGAACCCCCCTTGTAGTAACATACAAGGGAAGTTTCCAACCCCCCTCGTAGAAACATATGGCAGTGGTTTAGAACCCCCTCATAGGAACATACAAGGGAAGTTTCGAACCCCCTCGTAGTAACATATGAGGGTCGTTTAGAACCCCCTCATAGGAACGTACAAGGGAGGATTAGAACACCCCTTGTATCATCTTACAAGGTAGGTTATGAACCCCCCTCATAGCATATTACAAGGGAAATTTAGAACCCCCATCGTAGTAGCAAACAAAGGCTAGTTAGAACCCCCCCTATTAGATGCATACTAGGGTGGTTATGAACCTACAAGGGCATTTTAGAACCCCCCTCATAGTGACCTATGAGGGAATTTTAAAACCCCTCTCATAGACTTCTACAAGGGTAGTTATAAACCCTCCTCAAAGCAATTTTCAGAGGTGGTGTGGATCCTCCCTCATAGAAACATACAAAGACAATTTGAAACCCCCCTTGTATTAAAAAAATGGTTTGATATTAATATAAATCATCATAAAAAATATTTTATTAGAAATTGTTACATGGAAATTTCGTCATCACCATGATAATGAATCATGTACTTATCAACCTTGCCATAATCCCTGAAGTGCCTTTGATCAAACTTGTCAGGAAGATGAGAATTATGAGTTTTCTTCCCTCCAAACACCTTATTTGGTAGCATTATCGTGGGTTGCTCTATGACAACTTGCGACATTCTTCATTGTCGTATGTTTCTTTCTAGCAACTCGAGACATTTTTGTAGCTTGCTTTCATGCAGACTACAACAACCCTAAATGTTACAAGTTGCTCTTTATCAGAGTGCGACACTATCTATATGGATGGAAAAAAAGGAAGGTCCGAGGAGCTTCTAGAGATAATCCCTCGTGGATGGATATCCCCTCCTATTAGGGTGGATCTTGGTCGAACTCCTTACTTCTTGGGATCTCACCCTATCCTTCTCCTCTTAACTCTCATCTCCTCCTTATCCCTTTTGCCCTATAAATGAAAGCTCATTTCCATAGGTGAGGGCAGTTATAGTTCATAGTAGTTAAGTATTGGAGGAATTGTGCTAGAGAGTCAAACCTTTGATAGCCATTCTCTAGAGGAAAGGTGACAAATTAAGGCAAAGGACCCATTGGAAGGACCTTCACAACATCAAGGCATGGTTGTAATTATTTTCCTTTATTGATTTATAATAGAATAATACAATCTCTTTTTCATAAAGATTTGTCTTATGTGATCTAAATATTTAGAGCATTTTTCCTTCACCATTTTCTTAGATCTTCTCATTAGTATATTATTGCATTCACTTTCATTGTTTTGTGTTGTCTTTGTCTACAATTCATCAACCAAAATAAGGGAGCTGGAAGACACAACTAGCGAGGACAAACTTCGATCATAAGGTATGAAATCTCTTCACCAGTCCATACTTTGATTACATGATCTAGGGAAAATAGTGTATTTTCTCCCTTTTGTTTTAGTCCAAACCATTTGAACTAGGGAGTTTAGTATTTTCCTGCATTGACCGAATAATCCATAAATAGGCATACATTAGGGCATGGAGATATTGAACCTTCAACCTCCTGCTTGTAAGGTAGGGTCTCTTCCATTGAGATAGCACCCTTTAATAATTGGGGAGAGGAGCAATATTAACACCCAGATTGCATCATTTGCAATTCTAATAAAATACAATAAGATCCAAGGATAGCCATGCTTAAAATCCAATTTATTTTTCCAAACACTCTAATAAGCACAAAAATATATCGTGATCATACAACATAATATTTGAAACAATTATGCAATCTATTAAAGTTGTCCACAAAAGGGTCTTAGATAACAAGATAATGTATTGATGCATACCTAATAGCTTGAACCTGAGCCTTAATCACAAGGATATTATCTTCTGAAACAAGGATACCTGATACTTTTGATAGCTACATAAACTTATTCCATCCCCAATCATGTTCCTTTTTTCAAAATCAATGGAGTGTATCTAAAAAAAAATCAATTTTAACGGGATTTTCAAAAATATAATAGAATAGAATAAGGAATTCCTAGAACATAAAAATCCTTAGTAAAACAACTAAATCAATATACCAAAAGGATGAAAATTACCTGAGTATTTAGATTTGTTTGGATCCTTGTTCACTACAACAATTGTAAATTGTTCAAAATGACTCCAACCTA
This sequence comes from Larix kaempferi, assembly GCA_027924585.1. Taxonomy (NCBI): domain Eukaryota; kingdom Viridiplantae; phylum Streptophyta; class Pinopsida; order Pinales; family Pinaceae; genus Larix; species Larix kaempferi. The sequence goes on along the minus strand of BSBM01001504.1, from coordinate 441,251 downwards.
TTCCCTCTCTCATCATTAGTTCCCTCTCTTACTTGCTAGACAATCCTTCAACATATGTTCCCCACCCAAAAAATACACAAGGAATGCATTAAGGATAAACAAACCTTTGTACTGGCTACTTAAAGGAACATCATCAAACTGGTATCTTAGAGAGCCCTATCATTGAAGAACAATATAAAAGTGAACAAGAGAAAAAAGCTACACATGCAAGGATAACCAAATCAAAGGGAAGTCACTCAGATTAACTAATTAATGCAATAAATACATTATAAGTAGGAGGAGGTGGGTTCAAAGCTAGGCTTGGGATATCTAGATTCCATCCAAAAGAGTTAGAGAAGTAAATATCATATATCGTTAGCAAAGGAATAGGTCGAGGCAAAGGTTGGTAGGGGAAAGAAAAATCTATCAAATAGGCCCTTGGAGCATAAATGGCCTCTCAAGAGTATAAGACATGATCTGGATATCAAATAAAAAAAGGGATTTGGGGAAATCCTTGAAATAAATTTCCCTAAAGAATGGTTCATAAATATGAACTGGATGTGACTTTTATTCAGGAGACCATGTTAACTAGTCATGATGTTGTAGGTCCACTCCAAGACAAAATTCAAGGTTGGGAGTTTGTTGCAAGTAATGCTAAGGGAAAATATGTAGGACTTGCAATAGGCTGGAAGAAGACATGTAAGTTGATGCCCTGGTATGTTTTTTCCATCACTCATTTGAAGGGAATTGTCTGGTTGATGCTTGAACATAAAGACCTAGAACCCACTTGGAGGAATTAGAGGTCAATAAGAGATGATATAGAAAAAACATTGGATAGATATCTTGTATTGGCTAATAATTTGATAGAATTACAGAGGTTGGGTCATGGATAGGTGCAAAGGGTATAAATCTGATGCTAAAAACCCACCCCTCACCTTTTAAGTTCAATACATTTTGACTAAAAAATAAAGAACTTAGAGATCCAATTATCAAGGAGTGGAGACCATGTGATCCATTTACAAGTAGCTATGCCATGATGTCCTTCCATGACAACCTAAAAAGGATCAAAACTATCACTAAGGCTTGGGTCAAAATACAAAACAATCAAAACTAGATCAAGATGATAGAGAAGGAAGGAAAACTAGAGTCAATCTATGATGAGCTTAAAAAAAGGAACTATTACTGAATAGTTTATAAGAATATTTTAGCTAACCAATTTCAATATCCCATCCTACTAAATATACCACAACTCATAAATTCTTTAGCTGATATCTAGAGAACACAAGAAAATGTCACTATTAACTAAACAAAAATATTCACAATATCTAAATATTGCATGCAATAAAATGAGTTTATATAGAGACCTCACTCATCTTGCGTAATCCATTCTAAATGTTTCTCGTGATCCTTTTTAGCTAGATCTGTGTTTCCAGTTCTTGGTACCTTTCCAATACTATGAGCTTGACATGATTGAATCATCCATCAATTATACTTGTTTTGATGTCATTGATTGCTTACTACTCACACTGTAACACCCATTTCCAACATTATGACTGTCACTTACTATTACAAGGATGATTGTCCCATTGGAATCTCCATTCGAAAATGTTGGGATGTTAGTGGATTGGTAGGTAGGGAGATGAGCACCCTTCTAATATGGTAAAACTATAATATCATTTGTGTAAGGTATATTCATGTGTCTAGAGATATACAAATTTAGTGAAACATTATTATTGTATTGATATAATCCTCTAGATAATCTTGTTATTGTGTCCTTTAGATATCTACACCATCAAACACAACCACTTGAAAAAATTGAATATAACTGATGGGTTTTTTTACGATTCCTTAATCATCGTTCTTCCTGTGTATGTATACTTTATACCTTGATGTAACCCTTTTCTCAATCAAATCTAGGAAGTTGGACTGAAGGTAATTTTTGTTATGATTTCTAAATTTTGATTTATTTATTTTATTGAATCATAGATAAGGGACAATTTATTTTGTATAATATATTTTAATAACGAACCAAGTCAATGTTGATGTATATGTAACTTCGGAATGTATTTCATCTATGTATTTTATTGTACTCTTATAGAGATGTGTTATTCCTCTATACGGAAGTGTCGTCATTTGTATTGACAAGTGTCGCAAATGTCGTAACTTGATGATGGGTTATTAGACCACCATGTGTGGGGTCGGCCCTGATTAAGTTAACCTGGGGTTATTAGGCTGAGTTAGACAAGTTGGCCCCATAGGTTTATTAGGTTTCTCAGAACAAGTATAAATAGAGAGCGGGATCTCTCTATTTGATCACTTCACTTACTCACTTATCCATCACTCGGAAAGTGGCGCACATGTGAGGAGGAGGATCAGCTGTTAGGAGGAGTCTATCTCTGTGTACTTGGGTTGTACTTTGGTTGTGATATTGCTCTATCTATCTCTGAGGAAGTTGTGGGGTTTTTCATGTTAGGGTTTTCCCCACGGAAACTTTGTGTGTCTATTGTCTCTTATGATTGCATCTTGTGATGATTGATATGCTTGTTATGATTGATATGCATTGATATACTGTACATGTTATTCTCTCAGTAAAGATCCTAGAGTATTGTGAATTAATGCTCGAAAATTAACATGGTATCAAAGCTTACCTAAGAAGAAGACACTGTGCAATTGCGGAATCTAGGGCTTCTTATTTTTGGGTTTCTCTCCACAGATTTTGGAAAAGCAATATGATAGATTGACTCTCCTCAGCAAGGTGAATCTTTCTGTCCAATCAGAATTCAATTCTGAGCACTTTCAGTTTTGGCCCTAAAAATTAGGGTTTCCACAAAAATAGGAATTTCTGAAATATTAAGACATAGCTGGAAGCTCCTTGGAAAAATCGAAGTTTAGAGCTTTGGATTGAGATTTGTTGCTGGGTAAATCTCTGGGAAACTCAAACCCTAATTCAGGGTCCTCCCTAGTGAACCCGAGAAGACTAAAAGGCATTTATGAAGGGTGAATCTTTGAAGATCTCAAATTATGAATACACCAAGCTGATCAACTCATCAAGGCACATCTTTCTATCCTTTCAAAAAGTTGAAATTCACATTTTGAATTTTTAGGGTTTCTCTGACAAACCCTAATCCGGGACCAGATCCAGTTTTCAGCAAATCAAGTGGTAAGACCTAAATATTTTCTATTTCCATTTGAAGTACTCTTTAAGATGTCTCACCACACCAAGCTTGAGGATAAGCTTGAAGGGGCTCATAACTTCCGATCCTGGAAGTATAGGATTGGGTTAATCCTGGAAGAAAATGAATTGGATACTTACATAAGGGAAGAGGTCCCTGTCCCAGAGGGAGAAGAGGCTAAAGCCCTCCACAAGAAGAACTTGGTCAAGGAAAAGAGAATCATTGTTGATTCTATTAAGGACCATCTCATCCCTCGTGTATCATCTCTGAAGACACCCAAAGAGATGTTTGATTCCCTATCCAAGCTATTTGAAAGGAAGAACATAAATCGGAAGATGACTCTACGGAACCAATTGAAAGGGGTAAAGCTTTAGAATGGAGAATCCATTCAATCTTATTTTTCTAGGGTCTCTCAGATCAAGGAACAACTAGAAGCAGTGGATGAAATGGTGGAGAATGGTGAAGTTACCATGACCACTCTGAATGGCCTACCCAGGTCATGGGATTCCTTTATCCAAGGAATCTGTGCAAGAAAGTAGTTGGTATCCTTCAGCAGACTGCGGGAAGAATGCTCACAAGAAGAAGCAAGGCTTGTGGCACAAGAAGAAAAGATGGGGAATGAAGATCAATCTCTCACAGCTCACACCAAGGGAAGCAAGTTTAAGAGGGAGAAATCTCATAACAAGAAACATTCTCATCCTCATCACAAGAAGAAAGATCTATCTCATGTTCGATGTTACGAATGTAATGAAATCGGACACTTTGCTTCAAATTTCCCCAAGAAGAAGAAAGACAACAACTTCAACAAGAAGAAGAAGAATAACAAAATAAGATATCATGCTCATGTTGTTGAGGATGATGAACCTCCCAGGAAGAAAGCTAGAGCAGAAAGTGATGATGATGACTCATCAAGCGAAGAAGAGTATGTTCTAATCTCTGCTCTCACAGGTACTATTTCTCATGGTTGCAATGATTGGTTAATTGACAGTGGGGCTTCTAAACACATGACTGGGTTTAAAGAATCTTTTGTAAATCTGTCTAAACATGAATCACCCCATAAAGTGAAACTTGGGGATGATTATCAATACCCTATCAAAGGAAGTGGGGAATCCTCCTACAACCTAGAATCTGGAAAATCCTTGAAGATGAAAGATGTGTTATTTGTACCTGGACTCAAGAAGAACTTACTCTCCATCTCTGCATTGGATGCAAAAGGCATGAGGGTTGCATTTGTAGATGGCCAAGTCCTAATGTGGCCAAAGGGTAAAACTATTGATGATGCAGTGGTGATTGCAGAGCAAGAGGGAGGATTGTACAAATTGAAGGGACAACCTGAACATGCCATGGTACATGAATCCATGGAGCCAAATGAACTTTGGCATATAAGATTGCACATATGCACTACAGAGCATTACCAATTGCAATTAAAGTTGTAGAAGGTCTTCCTGAAATTAAGACCAAGCATGAAGGTGTTTACAAAGGATGTGCAAAAGGAAAGAACATAAAGAAGGCATTTCCAAGCAGTGAAAGCAAGGAAAAAAGTATCTTGGAAATTATCCACTCTGATGTATGTGGTCCGATGTCATCCAGTTCTCTGAGTGGGTATGCTTACTATGTCTCTTTCATTGATGACTTCTCCAGGAAGAATTGGGTTTACTTCTTGAAGAACAAAGATGAAGTGTTTGATAAGTTCAAGGAATTCAAAACCTTGATGGAGAACCAAACTGATAAGAAGATCAAAACATTCAGATCCGACAATGGTGGAGAATTCACTTCAGGTGACTTCAAGAAGTTATGCAGTGATTCAGGGATTAAGAGGGAGTTGACTGCTCCTTACAATCAACAACAGAATGGAGTTGTAGAAAGAAAGAATAGAGCAATCATGGAAGCATCAAGGGCAATGCTGCATGACCAGGATCTATCTATGCATATATGGGAAGAAGAAGCTAGGACAGCTATATATGTGCAGAACAGAACACCCCACAAGATATTGGACAACAAGACACCAGAAGAGGTCTTTTCTGGTAAGAAACCTGAAGTCAGCCATCTCAGAATATTTGGTTGTCTAGTATACACACATATCCCAAAGGAAAAGAGGACCAAGCTAGATCCTTCAGGAAAGAAGGGTATCTTTGTGGGTTACAGTGAAAGCTCGAAGGCTTACAGAATATACTTTCCAGGGTTCAAGAAGATTGATGTCAGCAGGGATGTGACATTTCATGAAAACTCGGCATTCATCAAATCAAGGAAGACACCTGTTGAAGAACCTAAGGAAACTAGATTTCAAGACACTACTATGACTGAAGCAATTCCAGATGCAGATCGTGAAATTGAAAATGCGCAAGAACCTGTAGATCCACCTTGTGAGAATAACTCTCACAAGAGGAAACCTGCATGGGCTAGAGAGATCATTCAAGATGCAGAAAGATATGGCATTCCAGAAGAAGAACACAGAGCAAAGAAGAGAACTAGATCTCATACCAGCTATGTTGCTTTACTCTGTGATATCATGAACAAAGAACCTTCCAATTATGAAGAAGCAGCGGAAAAGAAAGAATGGAAGGATGCCATGGTCAAAGAATACCAATCAATAATGAAGAATGATGTTTGGGATGTTGTCCCAAGACCTAAAGGGAAGTCTGTTGTGACTTCCAAATGAATCTACAAGATCAAGCATGCTGTAGATGGCTGCATAGAGAAATACAAGGCAAGATTCGTAGCTCGTGGCTTATCTCAGAAAGAGGGAATAGATTATGAAGAAACTTTTTCTCCTATAGCCAAGTACACTTCCATCAGATCAGTACTTTCTCTGGCTGCATTGATGAAATGGAAGATACACCAGATGGATGTCAAGACAACTTTCTTGAATGGTGTGTCAAGGAGGAAGTGTATGTGGAGCAACCACTTGGTTTTGAGACACATGACATGGAGTCATATGTGTGCAGATTGAAGAAAGCCTTGTATGGCTTGAAGCAAGCTCTCGGGACTTGGTATGGTAGGATGGACAGTTTCCTATCCAGTTTGGGCTTTACCAAGAGTAAAGAAAATTCCAACCTTTATTACAAGGTTGAGAAAGGCAATCCAGTGATACTACTTTTGTATGTGGATGATCTATTTGTAACAGGTAATGATAGTTTGATTGTCGATACCAAGAGGAAGCTTGCAGCCGAGTTTGAGATGAAGGACTTGGGGATGATGCACTATTTTCTAGGCATGGAGGTGTGGCAGAGTGTAGATGGTATCTTCCTTGGACAAGGGAAGTATGCAGTAGAGATCCTGAAGAGGTTCGGGATGATGGACTGCAAGGCCATGGCCACACCTATGGCATCGAACCTGAATATTCTGTGTGATGCTTCATCTAAACCGGTTGATGTCACTATGTATCGTCAAATGATTGGGTCCTTGATGTACCTGATGAACACTAGACCAGATATTTGCTTTGTGGTGGACACATTGAGCCAGTTCCTAACGGCTCCCAGAGGTGTTCACCTGGTTGCTGTAAAGCATATTCTGAGGTACCTGAAGGGTACAGTTGACTATGGGATCAAGTATGATGCGAATCAAAAGTTTAACCTGCAGGGTTATGTTGATTTAGATTGGGCAGGCAGTGTTGTAGATAGGAAGAGCACATCTGGGTGCTACTTCATTATGGGATCAGGTGTGATCTCTTGGTTTAGCAGGAAGCAATCCTGTGTAGCACTGAGTACAACCGAAGCAGAGTATGTTGCAGCATGTTCGGCTAGTTGTGAGGCAGTATGGCTCCGGAAGCTACTGTCTGAGTTATTTGATCTCCCGTTGGAGGCTACTGGTATCTTTTGTGACAACCAGAGTTGTGTGAAGCTGTCTGAGAACCCAATGTTCCACGACAGGTCAAAACACATAGAGATCAAATATGACTATATCAGGGATATGGTGCAGAGAGGAGCAGTGAAGCTCCTGTATGTTGCGACAGATGAGCAAATTGCAGATGTACTGACGAAGCCACTAGCCAAAGTGAAGTTCGAGTACTTCAAAGAGAGGCTTGGTGTCCTTCAGATTGATGACACTTCAAGGAAGAAGTGATGGAGACATTTGTTTAAGCCATTCCAAGCATGGTGGAAGGAGGATCTTTCACATGGCTATGGATGTAAGCTTTAGATGATGAGCATCAGGACAATGCTCCAGTTACTGCTCTATATATGCATCATGTTGGATGCTGGATATGATCAGTTGGATCATTTATATGTATATGTATGTACGCATCATGTTGGATCCTGGATATGATTAGTTGGATCATTTATATGTGTATGTATGTACGCATCATGTTGGATGCTGGATATGACCAGTTGGATCATTTATATGTATATGTATGTACGCATCATGTTGGATGTTGGATATGATCAGTTGGATCATTTATATGTATATGTACGCATCATGTTGGATGTTGGATATGGTCAGTTGGATCATGTGTATGTATATGTAGATGTATCAGGTGGATACATTGTATGATCAGGTAGATCATGAATGTTGATATGTATCAGGTATGATCAGGTGGATCATGTATTTGTATATGTATCAGGTGGATACATTATATGATCAGGTAGATCATGTATGATGATATGTATTGGGAAAATATTGTGTATGCATCAGGTTGATGCTATGATGATCGGGATGATCACAGATGACGAGCTTCAGGATGTTGCTCCAGATGATATGCATCAGGTTGATGCTATGATAATGATCGGGTTGATCATGTGATGATTTACATCAGGATGATGTATGGTGAGTATCGGTTTGATACTCTGTGGCCATGGATAGGTTGTACAGGTAGCATAGAAAAGATCCTTTAAAAATTGGACAAGTAGAGCGGTGTGCTCGTAACAGCCTGGGTTGCTCTATCGAGATCCAAACAGGTAGAGCGGTGTGCTCGTAACATCCTGGGATGCTCTGAGTAGGTTTTTCTACAGTTTCGCATAGAAAAGATCCTTTAAAATTTGGACAGGTAGAGCAGTGTGCTCATAACATCCTAGGATGCTCTGAGTAGGTTTTGCGAAAGTTCACATACAAAAGATCCTTTAAAATCTGGACAGGTAGAGTGGTGTGCTCGTAACAACCTGGGATGCTCTATCGATATCCAGACAGGTAGAGCGGTTTGCTTGTAACATCCTGGGATACTCTGAGTAGGTTTTGTGAAGGTCAACATGTAAAAGATCCTGGGAGATCCGATAGGTTGAGCAGTGTGCTCATAATCAGTTCTGGGATGCTCTTTCAAGGTTTTGTTGAGGCACGTAATCAGTCCTGAGTATTCCACAGTATGGCCAGTGATGATGAAGACCTATAGGTGGTGGGCCTACATCAAGTATGAAAAAGGATTGACTCTGTAGAACTTCCTATGACGAGTAGATCAGAGATTGATTCAGATAGCAGTAGCAATGATGATGATGATGATTCGCTGATGATGATCCAAAGAAGAAGACTTGTGTTAGCATATCTGTGTTGAGAAATACATTCCTAGTTAAGAGGGAGTGTTGATGTATATGTAACTTCGGAATGTATTTCATCTATATATTTTATTGTACTCCTATAGAGATGTATTATTCCTCTATACGGAAGTGTCGTCATTTGTATTGACAAGTGTCACAAGTGTCGTAACTTGCCGATGGGTTATTAGACCACCATGTGTGGGGTCGGCCCTGATTAAGTTAACCTGGGGTTATTAGGCTGAGTTAGATAAGTCGGCCCCATAGGTTTATTAGGCTGCTCAGAACAAGTATAAATAAAGAGCGGGATCTCTCTATTTGATCACTTCACTACTTGGGTTGTACTTGGGTTGTGCTATTGCTCTATCTATCTCTGAGGAAGTTGTGGGGTTTTTCACCTTAGGGTTTTCCCCATAGAAACTCTGTGTGTCTATTGTCTCTTATGATTGCATCTTGTGATGATTGATATGCTTGCTATGATTGATATGCATTGATATACTGTACATGTTATTCTCTCAGTAAAGATCCTAGAGTATTGTGAATTAATGCTCGAAAATTAACAGTCAAAATTGATCTAGATCCATTTGCTACATATCCATGTGTTGTAGGTCTATAAGAATTTTGTTGTTGTTTTGGCACCCTTCTAGAATGGAAAGGCTCCAGGGCTAGATGGATCCCCTGTAAAATTATTTAGGAGTTTTTATGAACTTGTAAAATTATTTTATAGACCATCTCATTCTTGAATTGTTTGTACAAAATCATTGAAAGTCATTGCTAGAAGGTTGAAACCCATTTTTTCCATAGCAATCTTAGGTGAGCAATTGGCTTTTTGGAAGGGAGACTGATTTTTAATGTTGTGGAAGTCACACAAAAAGCTATATATCCCATCAAGAAGAATAAATTAACATCTTTACATATCAAAATGTTGTTGTGCTGAAGATATCACCAAAGAGTTACTTCCATTTAGATCATATAGTTGGTGTAGCACTTGGGATGAAGAATACGTTGGTTCCGTTGTCAAGACATCTTGAGAAATTGAATGTGAATTAAACGGATATGGAGTAGCTAGTTGGGAAAGAGAAACTGGTGAGGTTTTTTTGATGCCTTGAAAATCGTAGCATCAATCAGCAAGGGATTCTCCCCGGTAATAAATACCAATTAGATCACTCATTGTTTGGTGTGGGGAACCCATTCGGTTAATAGTTCCAGCTACCGGAAGATTTAAATATTTATAACCTTTACACCGGTTGCGGCCCGATCCACCATTTATGTATTTTATTTTGAAAGATGATATGCAAGTGCCCTAAGCTAAATGCAAGTAATTAATCTAAGAATGTATAAGCAAATCTAATCTATCCTTGCAAGGAGCAAACTATAAAGATGAGCAATAAACTAAAAGGAACATCTAAAGATCATACAGATAGCTATTTAATCATAAAGATGCAGTTCCAGTAGAAGATAAAAGATATTAAAGATAGCTTTAATTCAATCAACACATTCCAATACTCATTTGAGATAAAAATCTTTGCACAGAAAATTATGAGAATATTCATTACACAGAAATAATTCATAATAGCAGGGAATGATCTCATAGTAATATGTAGATGACACAAGAATAATCCAGCAAACATTTAAAACATTCTTCAGGAAAAAACGCAGTCTCCCAGGCTTTCATTAGGCAAAATTCGAATCCCTTATACATGCAGTAAAATAGTTCACGTACAAGACAGAAAATGTCTTTTCACCTACCAAAAGTCCTTTCTCTATCTTCTATTCATCTATATAAAGCTTTACAAAATGCTTCTAGAGCTTCCAAGTGTACCCTAATCCTAGGAATCTTTAATTTGTTATTTAGTGCTCAATTACAAAATTGGAATGATGCGTGACAGCCCTTTTCACAAAAGACAAAAAGAAAGGACAGTTGTCTATTAACATGCTTTTCAATAAACAAACTAAGTCCCAGATGTCCCTGTTGCTTCATTTGGTCGCTCCTCTACTGCTTTTTTGTTCTCTCCGGCTGGCTCATTTGCTTTTGCTGCTTTGTCCACTTCCTGAATGTAGCTAGTCCATTGGCTGATTTCTCTCAGGACGGTCTTTCCTCGTGACGAGATTGTCACCTTCCACGCTATCTTGTGCTTGCGCAAATCTAATTTGACTCCTGCAACCCCTGCTATAGCCTCTTGCGCAGTGTTTTCTAGGAGGTAGGTGTGAACAACAGTCTGTTCAATAAATTGATGGAGCTCTTCTGGGGTTATGGCCTCAATCTTCTTTAGATATTTCAATTCTGCGTCCAAATTCCCTTGCAATTTTGCTAGGCGTTGTTCTCTCTCAGGGAACTCATAGATGATCTGAGGCAAAGTCATGTGACACTTCTCGTGGGCTTCCTTGATCTTCGAGTAGACATTGTGGCACTTTTTAATGGTATTTCGGATCTCAACACTTAATCTGCTACCGCAATCCTGGAAAAACTCGAGGAATCTGGTATCCATGTCAAATTCTTCAACTGTTGTATCCCGTAGGTTTAAAGGAAAACCAGACTTTCCTATCCTCCATTCAAATTGTTCCTTAATTTCTGCCACATGCTGCGCATACTTATCTTTTAATCTGAGTGCCTCAACCTCAATGGCTGTCATTTTTGTTATCATCTCTTTCATGTCGTAGACTTCTTCTGAGATCATCACTAGCAGCTGATGAGTTTTCTTTTGCAGATCACAGGCTCGCTTGTAAAAGGTGGCTAGATCTTCTTTCTTTTCATTTGCTTCTTTGAGATGTTCTAATAGTCCATCCTTTTCTTGCGTCAATCTTTCGAATTAAGGCTTGAAGAAATCAATTTGTTGAACATTGTTAGCCTCGTGTTCTTCCAACTCTGATATGTGAACTTTCAAGTTCTTTGCCTCATATTCTGAGATTGCCAAATGCATCTCTAGGGTATTCTTTTCATTTTCGAGTTGCAGAACTCTCGAAGTTGTTTCTTCCTTTTCTTTTTCGCAAGCTCCTTGTACTTCCTTTTTAATTCATTTCTCTCCAACACCTCATTCTTCCTGTCATCTTTTATCTTAAAGCATAGCTCTTTGTATTTCTTAACATCTTCAATTAGACAATCGACATTGGCTTTACTTGCCTGGGCTACAGCTACAGAGCATCTTGCCATGAATGCGAGGTTGATGTCAGTCCCTTGGACAAGGTGGTTTCTAATACTCTGAGTTCATATAGGTCTTCTCCAATTTCCATTTTCTTTACTAATCTGCCAACAATAGCCTTCTTCCGCTCATGAAAGTAAACGGAATCCAGGTTGGCCACTTGGCGCTGCTTTCTGGGGTTGTATGGAGTTAGTGCTAACTCTTCAGTAGAGACAACTCCTTCATCAGCAATCCCTGGTTGATTTAACTTTGGTAGATCTAAGTCCATGGCCTGCGGGCTGGACGGGCCTTGTTCTACGACTTTCTCAGCTTCTTCCTTTTCTTTCCTTTCGGCTAGCTCTGCTAACTCTGCTTGTAACCTATTTGCTTCCTCCACCAATATTCTTTCCTCCTCTTCTTGCTGCAATTTGGCAGCTTGCTCTTGTAATATCTTTTCTTCCTCTTCTCTCAGAGCTTTTGCCTCTTGCCTCCTTTGGACTCTAGAAGCTTCCTCATCTTGCTGCTGTTTGATTCTAGCAGCTTCCTCCTCTTGCTACTTTCTGACTTCCTGCTCTTTTCGGAGCCTTTCTTCTTCTTCCTTTTCTCTTCTCTTTGATTCTTCCGACTGAGATGATGCTGATTCCTGCTCTTTCTTAATCAAACCGATAGGCTTAGGATTGGAAACTTTTCTGATTTTCTTTCGGTAGCGTTTCCCTAATTCTGTTAAATTCCTAGCACTTCGGAAGAATTCCTCATCTTGGTCCATCAGATGAGTGTACTCGTAAGTAGTTTTAACATCAAGGCAATGCTTAGCAACCTTTCCACAAGGATCGTGCCTCCTAAAAGGCCTTATGTCGAAATGGAAAATTTCCAAGCCCTGAGCATAGTTTTCTCCTTCTTTTGCCCTCAGGAGGCTGTATGCGCTGATGGTGAAGGGAATTGGTGGATATATACCTTTCTTCCTCTCTGTGAGGATCCTGCTGATTCCACCAGTGTCGAAGAGTTTCCTTAAGGCTTCCTTGTGCACCACAAAATCTGTAACATACCAAGGAAACAGAAAGGGAGCTTGGGATCCCCCACTCATTCGGATATATGTGCCTTTGGGGGAGTAGTAGTAATCTCCAAACTCTTCAATGATGGGCATGGCGTTCTCAGACATGCAATTTGGCTCTTCTATAAAAATAAGTTGATACAGGGGCATGATGAATTTCTCACAAATCTGCTTGTAGTGGTTTGCATATTTTCTTGCCCATGTGGGTTGGTAAGCCACAAAGAGAGGAGTCTCCTTTCTATTCCATGTGCAACCCAAATCTGGGAAGGTGTGCTTGCTTATAAGGAAATCTATTAAATAAGAAGACATGAAGAAATTTGATTTCTTCTGAGTCAGTCCTCCTTGGGCAGCAGTTAGCTGCGAGACCAAACTTTCTGAAATTATATCAGCCAAATTGAAAATGGTACCGGACATGGCCACATGGACTATTACTAGCACCCAGCCAAGCTCAAAAATATTTCCATTTGGCATGCCAAAAACCCGACTCAGCATTAAGACAATGAGTCTGTAGGGAGTCTTTAGAAGGTTACTTTCATATTCATTGTTGTGCCTTTGTCTGATTTTCATGTCACTTATCATCATTTCCTGGCAGACTCCAGAGGGTCCATAGTTTGCTTTGCTATCCAATCATTATCCAACCAAGTTCTAGCCTGGGGCAACTTGTAAGTAGCTGTGATATGTTCGGGTGCGAAAGATGCTAGATTCATCCCATTCTTGTCATTAATGAACCTTGTATCAGTACTAACATGAGGAATTATCCGTCCGATGACCTCGGAGCATGGGAATAACTCAAGACGAGTTGTTTCCTTATGGAGGCAGGACTTCTTGATGTTTGAATATACCATAGTATCTTCTAGGGGAGCTTGAGGGTAATTTTGATCTCTGATAAACCTATATAAATCACCCCACTGGAATTCTGGGGCAGAGCTTCCTGGGGGTACTCCAGTGGTAGCTTGCGTGTCGCTGAACATGGTTTCAAGTGAAGTATCTAGCAATATTTCCACGTCCGAATCTGATTCCACAAGCCTGGATTTCTTCCTGGCAGACTTTTTGTGCATGTCAAACCTGTGATGATGGGGTAGAACAAATGAGGAGTTTGACATATTTATAAGCAATCATTTTAGCACAATACATCTTATGATTTATATTATTAGGCAGAGACTGAGCATACAACAATATTAGCTTTTGAATAAAAATGACTTCCCATAGACAAGGGTAATGAAGATGAATTCCAAACCAGATACACCACGCACTAGCTCAGAATGTAATTCATAAAAAAAAACGAGCACTATTAGCCATTATTTCATCATGTTTAATAGAAAACAATTATTTCATTCTAAACTTTAGAAAAGAAAAACACAGTTATGCAAAGCGCTATTGGTGTTTATGGCTCAAACACAATGACTTTATCATTTTCTGTGCATGCTTCATCTTCATAATGGTGAGTGTAGTTTTGGTGTTTTCAGTTACTTGCAAACGTTCGATACAGACCGGGGTGTGAAATATACAACTAACCCGAAAAAAATCACGGCTTAAAACTGTGATGAGGATTCCCTAAGATTGGCTTTTATCAATAGGACCTCTGCAGGGAAAAAAATTTCTTAAAATGTCAAGTAAGCAACAGTTGAAAGGGCCGAGACGCATATGCGAGGGAGGTGGGTTTCTTCGGTTGTGGTTCGAATGGAGAAAGAGTGGCTTCGTGCTCTCATTGGCTCGAAGGGAAGCTTTCCCATTCGGCATGCATGGTTTCCTCATGATATAATAACGAAAAAAACAGATGTCTAATTGCTTTTAACAGGGAGTAGAGCTTCAAACGGGGTTATTTTGAATAAAACCAAAAGGAAGGAGGCATAACACTTACCTTTTAACCTCGGAGTAGCTTCTGGTGATTTGGTGAGCGTTCCCAGGCGAGTGACAGTTCCAACAACTCTTCAACGACGAATGGCAAGCTCTACTCTCCTTTGGCAATAATAAAATGACCCAAAATCCCGTTTTCCGCATATATATAGGGATAGTATTAAATTTGCATGAGTGGTAGGTTGGCGAATTGATGAGCGCAGGGCTCAATGCGATGGGCACTTAACTCCACACAGGGTGATATTAAATGACCCACCAACTTCGTACTCGTGCACACACCTAAAAAAGGAGCTGCGCTATGGTGGGGAACGCGCTGTTAACTTTTGCGTAACGGGCGACAACTTTATGATGAAACCCTGCGATCGTGGGATGCGCCTTCGGATTGGGGCTTAATCAGGTTTTTTAAGATTGGAAGCGGCGCAACGGGCGACGACTTAAGCTCTAACTCAGCGACCAAAATGTTGCAACGAAGGAGCGAGGCGTTTTCCGTGGGTGGCAATTTTGTGCTTAGTATTTGCGCAACGGCGGGTGACTTAACTTTAGAGTCTACGTTGATTGGCACGAATTTTAACATTAAGGACTGCGTGAAGGGGCGGCAACTTTAAGGGTAAGATTTGCGCCAATGGCGCAAACTTAAGGATAGGATTTGCGAAAATGGCAGCAAAGTTAAGGATAGGATTTTCGTCGATGGCGCAATGTTACTCATCAAAACCACGCTTTTAAAAGATAGAAAAAATTGCTTTAGCCAAAAAAGATCGAAAAGATCAAAAAATTTGGAAGAAAGTGGAAAGGGAAAACTTGCTAAGTTTGAACTAAATAAGTTTCAAAAAATAAAAAAGGAGGGGCCCCAATATTTACAAAATTTGGGGGGGGGATGTTGCAGCAACAACAATTGGCGATTCGCTAGCGAACACAGATCTCTGAAACAAACTCTTCTCATGATCAGAATGACTTTTAAACTGATAGCTCCAAGCATAACAAAATGCCCCCATAGTTCGGCTTCTAAGAATGCAGTGATCACTTCATCATATTAGTCATTTGGGAAAAAGGGAACTTAGACTTAGACTTCCTTCAAACTCTCTCAAGGCCGGAGTGTGGAGTTCATTCTTTAAAGATCTGTCTTTACGGTGTTTTGACTAAAAGAGGACTCCATAGGATCGTAACAATATCTCACATGCGTATTCATTTGTTCCTCATTCCCATGCTATTTGCATCCTTTTGGATGTTTCTTAAATTGACAGCTTCTGTTGTTTAAGCCTTCTAGAAATAACTTTCTTAAAATTTCAATACTTTGATTTGGGTTCTTCAATCCATAATGTCCTTTTGTGTGAGCAAGAGATTTTGTTTGACTTATCAAGCCTCACGAACGGAGAAGAACCTTGCTGAGTTGAGTTATTTGAACATCTTTCTCGATTGACATTTTGCTTCTCTCATCCATGCTTTAATTGAGGCGAGAATTTTTGGAAATCGGACTCTTTGATGTAAGCTCTTTGGGCTTTTATTTGTAGCATGGGATCATTTAAAATACCATACACCTGTGAGGCATGATTCCTTTCTGTGGGTCCTTAGTAGCAAACACCTTGAGACATGCATTAATGTTGAAGTGCATGGAGCCTCAAGATAGTGAGAAAGAAATGTTGAATCATTAGTCATTTAACTGGGGTTATTTTGACCAAACAGAAAAAGGATCTCTATATTCCCAAAGGCTGATCAGTGAAAGCAAAGTCACGGAACTATATTTTCCTTATGAGTGAAATTTTGTCTTTCAAGATTTTGATGTTTGCTCGGAGTCATGTCCCACTGCTAAGCTAGGAGTTGAGCTGAGTCTTATTAAGTAAAGCAAACAGGAGAACTTCGAGCAGAGAGTAAAGTAACAATAACAGACCAAACTACTTAAGTTGTACATAAAACAAAAAGGAAAAAGTTTATTTATGTACAAAAGTCTTGATGAGACTATGCAAAGTACTGCTTTAAGGCGAGGCCATTGAGAGGGAGAATTACTTCCTCTCCTTGGAGGTCTTTCAGCTTGTAAGTGGATGAGCCAAGCTTTTCGAAAATTAGATAAGGGCCAACTCATAGGTGTTGAAACTTCGTGTGCATTACATTACCTTCGTGTGGATGATCCCATTTCAAAACTAAGTCACCTACTTCAAAATTTCTTTTTCTATACTTCCTTTTATCAAACCATCTTTTGACTATGTCTTGGTGTTGGTGGAAGCGATCTTCGGCTTTCTGCCGGGATTCTTCGAGTTTCAGTAGGGTGTCAATTCTAGATTGCAAGACTTGACTGTCAGAAACTCGGGAGGCTTGGGCCAATTGCAAAGAAGGGAGTAAGATGTTGGGAGGGAGAATGGATTCTCTACCATAGGTAAGGGTATATGGAGAAACCCCTAAAGCATTCTTTGGAGTAACTCTATCCTCCCATAAAGCATTTGGGAGAGTTGTATGCCAGCTTCTCTGATTTTCAATCACGGTTTTCTTAAGGATCCGGATGAGGTTTTTGTTCGAAGATTGAGCTAATCCATTTCATTGGGGATAGTAATTGGATGAATAATGTAATTTAATTCCTATTTCATAAACAAATTCATTTATCTTAAAAGATGGAAAATAAGTTGCATTATCAAAGACTAGGGAAATTGGAACCCCAAACCTGGTTATGATGTTCTCTTTCAAGAAACTGATAACTGCATCTCCATTGATTTTGCGCAATGGGACAGCCTCCGTCCATCTGGTAAAATAGTCTGTGGCTGTCAAGATATACCGGTGCTGTAGAGAAGAATTCGGTTTTATCTCTCCAATGACATCTATGCCCCATTGTTCGAAAGGTTCTGAGATGATAAATCGCTGCAACGGTCTTGTTGCTTTCGGTAATTTCCCAGCGCTCCTTTGGCACACATCACAATTCCGTGCATAGGCATGAGCATCTCTGAACAAAGTGGGCCAATAATATCCATCCCTTATTATTTTTTGAGCTATCGTATCTCTGGAATAATGTCCCCCAGCAGGGCCATCGTGTAATTCTTTGACTACTTTGCTTGCATCTTCCCTCTCTAGACATCTAAGAAAAATGCCATCATAATTTTTTTTCTTCTGAAAAGTACTCCATCAATGATCTGATAAGCTGCTGACTTCAAACGGAGTGCCCTTCTTTACTTAGAACTCCAATGATCTGGTAGGTACCCTTGTTGCAAGTAATGCACTAGGTCTCTATACCAAAATTCAGGAGCTGTGAAAATGGGGCATACATCAACTATATTTAGCTTAGCTTCATTATCCCAATTTTGTTCTTCATCAACTGGATGTTCAGTGAGCAGTTTACATAGGCCTTGACCTTTTATGATGGTGGCTGGTTTGAATTCTAAATCATATTCTTGAAGAGCAGTGACCCAATTTCCTCTTCTTTCTCCCAATTCCTTTTGAATGAAAAGGGATCTAACGGCTGGGTGGGGAACTATGACTTTAGTTCTATTCTTAAGAATATATGGCTTGAACTACTTTACTACTTTTAATACGGCATATGCCTGCTTGTCTACAGCAGTATAGTTCAGTTTAGTTCCTTGCAGACCAGTGCTCATAAAATAAATTGGATATTCATCTCCTGATTCTACCTTTTGCGTGAGCACAGCTGTGAGAGAGTCATATGAAGCAAAGGTATACAAAATAAAATCTTTGTCGAAATCTGGACTTCTTAGAGAGGGAGCATTGGCTATGGTTGCTTTAATATCCTTAAATGCATCAATTTCCAAGTCTGTCCATTTGAACTGTACGCTTTGCTTGACCATTTGCTGCAAAGGTTTAACAGTTTGTGCGAAATCGGGAACAAACCTTCGAACAAAATTGATAGTGCCCATAAACGACTGCATATATTTTTTGTTGTGGGGCATGGGAATTTTGTTGATAACTTGCACCCTCTCTTGATCTATCGAAATTCCTTTTTTTGAAATGATGTGACCCAGGAGCTTACCCTCAAGAACGACGAACACACTTTTCTTGGGGTTTAGAGAAATACCATACTTCCTACAGCGGTCAAAAATATGCTTTAAATGAAAAACATGGTCTTCTCTCCTTTTTGAGAAAACTGTCACATCATCCAGATAGACTACAACACAATGACCACCCAGTCCTCGAAAGGAAATGTCCATTGCTTGCTGGAAAGTAGCTCCTACATTTATCAAGCTGAACGACATTCTTCGGTATGCAAATGTTCCCCACTTAGTGCAGAAAGTAGTCTTAAGATGGTCTTCTTCTGCCACTAATACTTGATTATAACCAGAGAAACCATCTAGAAGAGAGAAAAGTTATAATCTTGATACCATCTGTAGAATTTGTTCCATTGAAGGAACATGATAGTTATCTTTATCAGAAGCTCTGTTCAAATTTCTGAAATCTACACATAGTCTAATTTCTCCAGACCTCTTCCTTACGGGAACTAGATTAGCAACCCATTCCAAGTGTCGGACTTTAAAAATGATCTTGGCATCTAGTAATTTCTTCAACTCCTTTTGAATTAAAGGTTCGAGAGTCGGGTGCATTCTTCTTAACTGTTGTTGAAAGGGCTTAACACCTGCCTTCATTGGTATGACATGATGAATGATGTGAATGTCATATGTCTTCAGATCTTCATAGGTCCATGCAAACACATCCTTATACTACCAAAAAATCTTAGTGAACTTATCTCTTTCACCCGACGAACAACATTTACCAATATTGACATACTTTGGTTAAGCTTCTGTGCCCAGATTTACCAATTCATGCTACATAGAGGAGCTATGAGTTTTAACATTTGTTGGCTTTTTGAACTTGCTCTGCAGATCGAACAAACTTTCGAGTGACCTCACTCCTTTGGGCATGAAATTTCCTTTGACTGCATCCTTGTTTTGCAGATCAACATCATGTTTTCCTTCATCTATAATTGTTTCTTGAAACATGTTTTTGTTTGTAAGGAAACTAATGATCTGGTCATCATCATCAAATACTCTGAGATTTGTAATATTATCTGGAACAGATGGCCTAAAAACCAAATCGATAGAACATTTATTATTAATAGGCACTAACCTAGAAGCAGAGGTAGCTAATAAATCAGCTGCAGCATTCTGTAATCTAGGAACAGATTTTATATTAAAAGCTTCAAAGTGCGTAATTAAATCCCATACCTCCGACTGATAACCTTTCAAATGTGGTGAAAGACAATGAATTGTATATCTCACCTGTGTGATGACTATTTCCGAGTCACCAAAGACTTTTAGGTATTTAATGTTAAAACCGATGGCTTTATTTAATCCGTGGACCAAAGCTTCATATTCAGCAGTATTGTTAGTACAATCGAACTCTAATCTACAAGACAAGAAGTATTTGTTGTTTTCAGGATCAACTAGAACGCAACCAGCTCTGGATCCTTCCTGAGTTTTGGAACCGTCAAAGTATAGAACCCAAAAAAATTTCTTTGATCTAACTAAGTTAGTATCTTCACCATCTAAGTTAGTAACTAATCTTACTATGTTATAGTCAATATCATCAGTCCGAGAAAATTGAAGGAGATCAAACTGTTCATCTGATTCATGGCCAACATTTTCTGATTGATAATCACTCGGTTCGATTTCTAAGAAATAATTCCCCAAAACTGAAGATGAAAAGGCTACAACTTCATTATTTTCTTCCAACTGAGTTACATTATGCTTCATGTGCGGCTCTCTTAGTACTTTAATATGATTTTTCCTATTCTGATATGATAACCACAAGTGGGACCAGTCTGTTGCGAAATAACCATCTAGTTTTGTAGACCAATCCCTGCTCAAGATCAAACCATAAGCTTCAGGAATGTCAACTACCATTATATCAATAAACTAACACACTCTAGGATCTGCTGACAACCTAATAAGCACATCTTCCATTTCCCCAATGACTTTAACAACAGTTCTATCTAGGTGAATAATATGAGCTGGGGATGGAATTGGCTGCCCATTAATCCTTTTGCAAATAGAGAGTGGCATGACATTCGAGGAAGCTTCGGAATCTACCAAACAATTATGCACATTGTGATTGAAAATTGCAAAAGTTAAAAGGAAAGGCAATGTTTGAGATTTAGATTTCCCGCCAATACTAGCTTCATTTATTTCAGGATCTTCCTGAGTAATTGCTAACAGGGTACTAGATTGAGGTTCGAGAGCTTGTAATAGCTTCTTTCATTGCTGAGGCAAACTACACATATCAAATATGGAAATGTTTGCTTTGGCTTTCTTTATGTCTTCAATTATATCATATCCCATATCACATTCCTTTACAACTTTTGGTTGATTGTCTATTTTGCTCGAAGTCACTTTTGGTTGTTGAGTTATTTCCACGTTTGGTTGTTTGGTAGGTATTTGGTTAGCTTTGGGCCGTGGTGGAATAATAGTAATGTGTCTTTTGGGTATCTCCTTGGAAACTTTAGGCTTGGGAGCAGTCTGATTCGGATCAGCGATTGGACCCTTGCTGTGAGTGTTAATATTCACAACCGAAACTTGACCTTCTTCGAGGTCATCTTCAATTAATTCGGTTAAAGGCACCCAGTCCCATAACACCATAGTAGTGTCGAGCGCAGGTTCCTCTAGTTCGAGGGCCTGCTCTTCTTGAGGATTTTCTGGATCTGGTATTTTTGCATCCAGCATTTGGTTCATTACCAAGCTCATTGAATTTATCCATTGCAAACAGCTTTTTTCAAAGTGTGGTTCTTGATGAAAAGTGCAGAAATGTTCCATTCCTACTTCATTTAAAGTCAAAACAGGAGAGTTGTTCGTAGGTGGATGAGGCTGATCATTTTCTTCTCTTTTCTTGAAGAAAGGTTTAAAAGGCTTCGTAGATGTGCTAGCTGCTTTATCCTTTTCAAGATCTACAATTTTATTGGATAATTTTTGCATCATTTTAACAACATTTTCCATATCTGTTGATGGTTCTTCTTTATTTCTAGTTAGCAGTAGGGTTTTTTTGGTAGTTGCTGGCTTTGCTTCCACATCTACAGAATGCTTAGCAATGTTGTCTGCTTCTTCTTCTACCTTCCTAGCTTCTTCGAAATTTTCTATTAAGGTAGTTTTCTTAGTTCTTTTGACAAACATTGCTATTGGAGGATCAAGTGTTGTAATATAATACTCAACTAAGGATTCTTCAACTGTTCTAGCTACTGCACTAAAGTTATTTAATAATGTGATGAATCTTTGGTTGAATTCTTGAACCTTTTCTTTCTTTTCCATTCTCATGGGAAGCAACTCTTTCATGACTGTGGCTACTGTCTTCTGATTTCCATATTTCTTTAAGAAACATTTTTCAAATTCTTCTCAATTTGATATTGAGTTGGCTTGTAAACTAAAGTACCAAGAAGATACCTTAGGCTCAAAAGTATAAGGAAAGAGTCTACAGACTACATCTTCGTGTTGCACATTCAAAAGGCTCAAAGATAGATAAAAGCTCTTAAGGTGATCTTCAACAGAGATACCTTTACTAGGATCATACTTAGGCAAAAATTTCTCAGGATTCTTAGGTAGATTGTGAAAAGGTCCAACCAAATTCAATGCTCCCCTTGCTCTCCATGCAGGTACACCCATGGCTCCACGTGGAGAATTAGGTGGAGTATCGTGTGGAGTATGAGGTGGATAACTCCTTGGAGTGTGAGGTTCTTCAATATCTAGAGGATTTTCAAAATCAATTTCTCCAAGAGGCTCTATGATTTCTTCCAAAGATAGATCTACTAATTCTTCAAAGTTTTGAACAAGAACGGAATCACGTGTGTACTATCTTTCCCTTCTTGGAGCTCTTCTTCTACGGAGAAAGGGGATCACGTTCAAACTGCCAAGCTACTTAACATAATCACGGGTATGCCTTCTTAAGTCTGCTACTTCATCAAAAGGTACAGCATACAACGTTTCTTGCTGTTCAAATCCAAATTTAGGATCTTCTTGATTTGTTACTTCAAGATCTAAGTTGTTTGGGATTTCTATTTCAAGCGGGTTTCCAGTTGGATCTTCTCTTAAAGAAGAGTCTCCTTTATCATCCATGCACTGGTGGCCCTCTTTCTAGCTCTAAAAATTGTTGATGCCTCAAAAATAGTAGCATCAATCAGCAAGGGATTCTCCCCGATCAGCAAGCCCAATTAGATCACTCATCGTTTGGTGTGGGGAACCCGTCCGGTTAACGGTTCTGGCTACCATAATATTTAAATATTTATAACCTTTACACCGGTTGCGGTCCGATCCACAGTTTATGTATTTTATTTTGAAAGATGATATGCAAGTGCCCTAAGCTAAATGCAAGTAATTAATCTAAAATTGTATAAGCAAATCTAATCTATCCTTGCAAGGAGCAAACTGTAAACATGAGCAATAAACTGAAAGGAACATCTAATGATCAGACAGATAGATATTTAATCATAAAGATGTAGTTCCAGCAGAAGATAAAAGATATTAAAGATAGCTTTAATTCAATCAACACATTCCATTACGCATTTGAGATAAACATCTTTGCACAGACAATTATGAGAACATTCATTACACATAAATAATTCATAATAGCAGTGAATGATCTCATAGAAATATGTTGATGACACAGGAATAATCCAGCAAACATTTAACACATTCTTCAGGAAAAAACGCAATCTCCCAGGATTTCATTAGGAAAAATTCGAATTCCTTATACATGCAGTAAAACAGTTCACGTACAAGATAGAAAATGTCTTTTCACCTACCAAAAGTACTTTCTCTATCTTCTATTCATATATATATAGATTTACAAAATGATTCTAGAGCTGCCAAGTGTACCCTAATCCTAGGAATCTTTAATTTGTTATTTAGTGCTCAATTACAAAATTGGAATGATTCGTGACAGCCCTTTACACAAAAGACAAAAAGAAAGAACAATTGTCTATTAACATGCTTTTCAATAAACAAACTAAGTCCCAGATGTCCCTGCTGCTTCATTTGGTCGCTCCTCTACTACTGGTTTGTTCTCTCCAGCCGGCTCATTCGCTTTTGCTGCTTTTTCCACTTCCTGAATGTAACTGGTCCATTGGCTTATTTCTCTCAAGACAGTCTATCCTCGTGACAAGATTGTCACCTTCCACGCTATCTTATGCTTCTACAAATCTGATTTGACTCCTGCAGCCCCTGCTATAGCCTCTTACGCAGTGTTTTCCAGGAGGTAGGTGTGAACAATAGTCTATTCAATAAATTTATGGAGGTCTTATGGGGTTATGGCCTCAATATTCTTTAGATATTTTAATTATGCGTCCAAATCCCTTGCAATTCTGTTAGGCATTGTTCTCTCTCAAGGAACTCATAGATGATCTAAGGCAAAGTCATGTGACACTTCTCGTGGGATTCCTTGATCTTCGAGTAGACAGTGTGGCACTTTTTAATGGTCTTTCGGATCTCAACACTTAATCTGCTACCGCAATCCCGGCAAAACTTAAGGACTCCAGTATCCATGTCAAATTCTTCAGTTGTTGTAGCCCGTAGGTTTAAAGGAAAACTAGACTTTCCTATCCTCCATTCAAATTGTTCCTTAATTTCTGCCACATGTTGCGCATACTTATCTTTTATTCTGAGTGCCTCAACCTCAATGGCTATCATTTTTGTTATCATCTCTTTCATGCCGCAGACTTCTTTTGAGATCAGCACTAGCAGTTGATGAGTTTTCTTTTGCATATCATAGGCTCGCTTGTAAAACATGGCTAGATATTCTTTCTTTTCATTTGCTTCTTTAAGCTGTTCTAACAGTCCAGCCTTTTCTTGCGTCAATATTTTGAATTGAGGCTTGAAGAAATCAATTTGTTGAACACTATTAGCCTCGTGTTCTTCCAACTCTGATAAGCGAACTTTCAAGTTCTTTTGCTCATCTTCTGAGATTGCCAAATGCATCTCTAGGGTATTCTTTTCATTTTTGAGTTGCAGGACTCTCAAAGTTGTTTCTTCCTTTTCTTCCACAAGCTCCTTGTACTTACTTTTTAATTCATTGCTCTCTAACACCTCATTCTTCCTATCAACTTTTATCTTGAAGCATAGCTCTCTGTATTTCTTAACATCTTCAATTAGATGATCGACATTGGCTTTACTTTCCTGAGTTGCAGCTACAGAGCATCTTGCCATTAATGCAGGTTCGATGTCAGTCCCTTGGACAAGTGTGGTTTTTGATACTCTGAGTTCATATAGGTCTTCTCCAATTTCCATTTTCTTTACTGATCTGCCAACAATATCATTCTTCCGCTCATGAAAGTAAACGGAATCCAAGTTGGCCACTTGGTGCTGCTTTCTGGGGTTATATGGGGTTAGTGCAAACTCTTCAGTAGAGACAATAGACTAGCGACTCCGCTGGGGAGTAACCGGTTGTTTTTCTGCTCTAGGAGACCTTGTTAGGTTTTTCTTCCAGTCTATTTCAGTCTATTTGTTCTTTGAGAGGTCTTATAGGTCATTGTTGCTTGTTCTTACTGTCTAGACTCATCTCAGTCCACTGCTGCAAAGATTTTTTGTTTGCTTCTGAGCCTTGTGCGCTGGTTTACCCTACATATAGTAGTGCATTTTGTCTGATGAACGTTGCTTTGTCCACTGCACAGTAGTGCATCTTTCCTAGTGTGCGGTGGTTTATGCACTACATAGTAGTGCATTTTCCTGTAACTTTCAGTTCTCTATTAGGGTTTGATTTCCAGTTGTTTGGATTCACTTCCAGCCTTTTGTTGTGCTTCCCTGACTGGTCCCTGAGACTTGTATGTCTCTTTTGAGTCTTGTTTGCCTCTCTGAAGTACTTTAGTTTTCCTTGGCTTTCTTGAGTACTTGTTTAAGGTGTCTTTACTGTTTTTAACCCTTTTGAAGGTTGTGCACTGCTCTTTGTTAGACATAGCTGCACTTTTTCTTGCCCTAGATGCTTGTTGCAGTCATACTGCTGTGAATATTTAATTAATATTATTATTTATATATTAAATAGATTATTAGGTTAATAAGCGAAAGGGTGTAACCCTTCGCTATTCTTGCTCAAGCCCTATAAAGGAGAGCTTATTGTAACTTTATCATCATCAATCAATATATTATTATCATTTATCTCAAATATGGAAGACGGTCTTGCTTCTTAACCCTTAACTGGACACGGTTAACTTAGTGAACGGATACGTTCACTGCATTTGGTATCAAAGCCGGATTCGGCTCCTTCGACCTGAGCTCGGATTCGGCTCAAAATCAGAGCGAACTTGCTCCTCCTTAGGTAAAGCTCGGACTTGGCTCATTCCTCCATTCCGCTGCATTCAACTTACTTCAGCTCATCAACTGCTCACATCATCCCACTCACACTACTCCAATTCTACCACAGCTGCCACCGCTCGTCCTCTATCCTCCGGCCCTCTACGTCCTCACTCCTTCATCATCCCGCCACACTCAATCCCTGCTCACTCCACAGTACACCACTCCCCTCGCCATTTCCCACGCTCCCGCCACAATCCATTTTTCCCTCCACGCACTTCCATCCCTGCCTACCCTCTCTCCATTTGTCCCTCATACCTGCACGCTCATGTCCCCACGCATCTACCCTGCGCAGCTCCTCCAACACGCTGCGACCTCCAAGCCAGCTTCCATATCCCCATGCATCCCATCTCCGCCTTCCCTCCTCCTCCACGCGAACTGCAACCCACCCGCCTGCCTCCATCTCCCTGCTTCTCCACCATTTCGACCCCCTCTCTCCCTTCTACGACCCCCTCTCTCCACTATCCTCTGTAACCACCATCATCTGCAACCCATCTCTTCTCCACCATTTCGTCTCCCTGCTCACCCTCGCTGCTGCATTCTTCCACCGCACTCCCAACTCCTCTCACGCGCCCTCCACGTGAAACCCTAACTTTTAATCAAAATTAATATTATTTAATTAATATTTATTTTTGTTGAAAAAAATCTTAATTCAAATTATAATAAAAGTATTTGAATATAATATCCATTATATTTATTATTTTATTTAATTTCAATCAATAATTATAGTAATTATTATTATTATTATTATTATTATTAATTAAATCTCCCTAAGACATTAATTATCTTTTCCCTTACTCCAAGATTGATTCCAAATATTCACCTCCCCACACCAGGTCAAAGAAACATGGCCGAGTTACGAAACCGACTAGAAAAATTAGAAAAAGACCAAATTAGAGATTTAAAAATCGTCGAAGGTCTAAACTCCAGAATGGACGAACTTGAGAAAGTGTTTCAAGAAGATTTAAAGGAAGAGATGAAAAATAACAATGCCGTGCTTAAAAAAGAAATCAAAGATGAAGTTGTTCTGGTACTAGAAAAAGGTTGAGTGAAAAATTTGACACTCTGAACGAAAAACAAAAAAACTTGGATGACAAAATGAGTGCTATGACTCAAAACATAAACACCATAACCCAGAACTTGAGCACCATGACGCAGAACCATAATACATTAATGGAGGCGTTACAAATACTAACGCTTAAGACAGACCAAGTTAGTAGTCCAGACATGCTAGATGCCTCATTTCATATTTTCACACAGGAAGCACTTGCCAAGAATCAAGAAGAATTGCAAAAAGAAATACAGATTAACAATGCGACGCTTAAGCAAGAGATAGAAACAAAAGTACTGCCAGATATGGAGGCACGATTAAACAGCCAAATAGAAGCTATCAGTAAGATAGTAGAGAATAAAAAAGATAAAAATCACCGCCAACAACGAAGCAGTTCAAATATGTCACTTACATTGTCCAGTAGTTCTGATACACCATCAAACCATAAAGCAAAAGGGAATCAATATCACCCTTACATAGTGTACCCACCTAAGGCAAAAATAGAGTTGTCGAAATACAATGGAAGTGAAGACCAATGCGTTGCTTGGTTAAACAAAGGGGAAGAATACTTCGACATTTACAATATTCAATCTAATGAGGAGAAGGTGAAATATGCGTCAATGCATATGGAAGGGTACGCCTATAATTGGTACTTATGGTGGAAGAGAGACAATTTTGACTACACCTGGAACTTGTTCAAAAATGATTTTTTTAATAGGTTTCAAGGAATCAAGGAAGATGAATTTTTCAGTAAACTTACGAGATTACAACAAGTTGGAAGTGTTTAGGAATTCACACATCAGTGGGAATCCTTGTCGACACGAGTATTTGGGTTGTCTTACAAGCAAAGACTCGAAACCTATTTAGGAGGTCTTAAACCGTACCTCCAAAAAGAGTTAAAGTTACACGACATACCTAACGTAGAGGTAGCAAGACATAAAGCAAAAGCCGCAGAATGCAAACTGGAAGGAATAAAAACAAGAGGCGACAACCATTATCGACAAGAAAAAGAGACACAATGTAGGTACTGTGAAGATACGTGGTCACCCGGCCATCAATGCCACAAACCTCAATCATATGCCTATGAAATGGAAAATAGGTCAAAGCCATCTAACAGTTACTCTGATAATAGAAAGAAGAAGAAAAACATATGTCATCGATGCGGTGATGATTGGATCCCAAGCCATAAATGTAGGAACAATCAGACAATACAATGCAAAATCATCAATGGAAAGGAAGTGCAAGTCTCTACACAAGAAATTGCATCTGATTCTAATACTGACACTGAATCTGAATGAAGGACGACATTAGGAAAATACTCAAGCTTTGAGGACAAAGCTTTCCAAAAGGGGAAAGCAATGCTGTGAATGTTTAATTAATATTATTATTTATATATTAAATAGATTATTAGGTTAATAAGCGAAAGGGTGTAACCCTTCGCTATTCTTTCTCAAGCCCTATAAAGGTGAGCTTATTGTAACTTTATCATCATCAATCAATATATTATTATCATTTATCTCAAATATGGAAGACGGTCTCGCTTCTTAACCCTTAACCGGACACGGTTAACTTAGTGAACGGATACGTTCACTGCACATACATACCTACATTCTTAATGTTTGTTGTTTGTGGAAACATTAGCACGCTTTGACTGTGTCTTGTCCCTTTGTTTAGAGATTGATCCCAATTTGAGTCCTTAGGGTGGCTTTGAAAGGTTGTTTGGTCTAGATACTTTCTGATTGTCTTTTCAGTTCAGTCTAAGCGAGTTAAATTTTTCTAGTTTGCTTTTCTTTTGAGTTCGTGTGTTGGTAGGGTCAATTTTGTATTCGCTTACCTACTCCTTTGCTTGGCTTAGTGTTTTTCTTAGGGTTTTGGTGCTTAGGAGAAGCCTTTTTAGTTTGCCTTTCCGTTACGAGCATCTCTTTGCCTTACTTCTTTTACACTTTGTTTCCAAGCCTAGAGTTTTCTTTTCTTTTGAAACAACTTGGTAGGTTGAGTCTTTCTCAAGTCTTTTGATTTGATTGTTTTGAGCCATTAGGTTGTTTGTCTTACTCACATTTTGCGTTAGGTCTTACTTGTTCCTTTCCAAGTTCTTTTTCTTTTACAATTATCAGAAAAGACAAAAATTGGATTCGGTAGCTTAGTAGTAGGATTTATCATTATTTTGAAGTAGCATAGTTTGCTTCACTTTGAAATTTAAAAGAAAAATACAAAAAGAAATTTGATTTACGATTTCCTAGTTCCAGTTTTTTGAAAGAATATAAGTGAAAGAAAAGAGTCTTTTGTGAATTTGAATGCATTATTTATTTATGCACTTTGCTTTCTGTCGAAACCATTCCACACATAGCACTACCCTTATTGAGTAAAAAGTAGCCCTTAAACAAAAATCTTAATAAAATTAACTAGCAACATTTTTATTTTTAGGTATACACATCATCAACTAGCTTAGGCTAGGATTTCAGGTTTAAATCACCTTAAACCACCTGAAATCGGCTTCATTACTCAACAATCATAGTACGAATATCTATTAGGTAAATCCACCTCTATCAAATAGTCCTGGGATGAACTACTCAAACCAGAGTTAAGCACGAGGCCGTGGGCGATTGGAATTGTTGAGGATACCTCCTCACTTTCCCATCAACCATAAACCAGAGTTGACTCGCGTACGGGAGTCCACTAGTGCTTTTTAAAGTGATTTTGGATTTTGGGCTTTGCTACCCTGCCCATGCGTTTCGACTAGGCTGAGGGTTTTCCCCCCAAGTTATTTCGTATTGGTGGTAGCCTTAGTATCATAACCTTTAGGGATCTACACAGGTAGAGTGGAAGGATACTCCCACTCCACCTCGAACAGACGTGGAAGGTAACCCTTTGGCAGTAATCCCAGAAGGGCGGTTTGGTGATTCAAATGCTTGCACCCAAAGGACCTCCATTGGATGCCACGTAACTGACCGTCGATACTCTATTAGTATGCTCTGGGCCCTAATCATCCCAGACTTACTTCTGAGAGTATTTGCCTTGTATTGCTTGGTTTGATCACTTAGGAAAAATTTTAGTGGTATGTCGTTTGCTCCTTAGTTGTAGTGGCCACTAGGTTTTTAATTAGTTTATTTTATAGTTGTGGAGGACCAAAATCTTCGTCGGTCTTGGAGGTTGCTAAACCTTCCCCCACTCATTGTGGATCATCCACCGCCACCGCGACGCCGGAGGACAAATTCCCGTGGTTCTTTTGAACTTACGGGCGAAACAGAGGTTCTTGGATAACCACAACCCAGAACCCCTGATCGACAAGTCTTTGATACTGTCGAGGTTGAGGACCTAACTTCTAGAGAGTTCAGTACTCCTTTCAACCCTCCTCTTACTGGACCCAACAATCCACTTCTTATACCTATAGGCTTTCAACAACCTGAGTACAGTGCATACTTGTTTACACCTGGTTACGCTATGACTAACCCAAGAGATGAGCAGGGAGTTCCTCAAACTCCCACAACCTCTATGGCTACAAGGATTTTTAATCCTTCTTTCACAAACATGGCCACACCGAGTTCGTCACAAGTTGCTTCTGCTTTGACTTCATCCTTTAGTTTTAATGACGGTACTCTAGGCATGCCGAGCTCATTAGCTTCGACCTCTGCCTCAGTTTCCACCCCTACTTTTGGACCTAATAATGTCCCTTTAACAGGGATACCTGCAGTGAATTTCACTCAACCTCTTGTTACAAAACAGGTCTAGGGTGTAACTCAAGCTATTGCTTCCACTTTTGTTGTAGGATTGATCCCTTTTGCATCTATACCTATTATGGGTATGATGACAGCACCGTATGTTACTACTATGCCTGGATTTAACCCCTATGCAGGTTACAATGTTAATCCATCAAATATACCTGCAGGGAGTATCCCTTTCTCTTTGTTTGCTAGAGGAGGGGGTAATTTTATTAATCCCCAATATGGTGGGGTTAACACCCAGCCGCAATGGACCACTGCCCTGGGAAGTAATCCACTTTATTTTGTGTGGAGCAATTTTAATCCATTCATTTCACAACCGATGGCTAAGGGAAACCCCAATACCAGGTTCCGCTCTATCAAATGCCATCGGCACGACCACGTTTACCATTTCTGGAAACTTTGAACTTTCCAGATCTTTCGAAACTCACAAACGATCCCGTGCACTATGATCCCACATGGCCACCTGTTCCCACTAAGTTTCCCTTAGACATCTCGAAGTTTGAAGGTAAGACTAGTGAGGACCCCAGTGACCACGTCACAACTTTTCATCTCTGGTGCTCCTCGAATTCGTTGAATTATGACTCCATCAGGTTGAGGCTCTTTCAAAGAACCTTACCAAGTGTCGCAGCCAAATGGTATATTGAATTGTCGGCAGCTGCTTATGGCACCTTTTGGGATCTAGCCACTATTTTTTTGAACCATTTTCAACTTCCTGTCTGGTACAATTCCGGCACAGACCTTCTGTCGACCTTTCGACAAAACAAAGCCACTCATATATCTGATCACATTCAGGAGTGGCGAAGGAGAAAGAGGCTCATTAAAGCCGACATCCCTCCTGCATTTTTACTAGAGTGGTATCTTAAATCACTTCTTCCTTATATTTCTAAGGAAGTTGCAACTTCAGGGGTTTCCTCCGAAGAGGAAGCCATTTTGAGAACCCAACAGCTTGACTTGGTATGTGCTTAGTCTAATCTCTTATATGAGATTATTCCTAATGCGTCGAGGTCTAACATTGACTTAGGTAAACCTAAACCTGGACCGCATGCTGATGGCATTGTGGGTTCAGTAAACTCTGCATCGTTTGATGCCTTAACAAAGTAGGTTCACGCCCTATCAGTCAAACAGTCTGCTGCAAAAGCAACTTTTTTTGCATCCTCCCCTTCCACAAATAAATTTGTACAACAAGTACAGACAAACCAAAAGGGACCTCAGAAGCCCAACAACAAAAGAAAGGGCAAGAAAAGGGAGGGAAACCAACAAAAGCCCAAGAACACGCAAAATGCCGAGGAGGGTAAAAAGGAAAAAAGGAAGGTCAAGTTCCCTTGCAAGCTATGTCAAGATGACCACCTTACCCATTAATGCCCTCTAATGGAAGAATCCCAGAAGCTGATCCGTGAAAAGAAACCTGTTGTCTTAAAAGACCCTTTCCCTTATGGACAGAGTTCAACTTCTAGCAACTCTGGTGCCAGGGGCACTACTCATACCAACTCAGCTGATCAGTCATTCATTAATATGGTTAATTCAGATGCTCTTTTTCAAACTCGAGCTAGAAATTATACCCCAGACCCGCAGCAGAAGGATGTTTCTGAGTCATCTACCCCTCTCCACATCGAGAGACCGGTGGATCCGTTGCCGAAGATTCCGAAAGGTGTCTTCAAACGGGCTGTGCAAAACCCAACACGAGGGCTGCCTCCAACTACAATGTAGTGGAGGATTTATCCCAAACCCCCTATGCCATGCCCACTTTGGAGGTACTGCAAAGTTGTCCATTACAACGCAGTGCACTCCTCACAGCGATCGGAAGTGTAGATTCATCCAACATGCTTTCCCATTTTGATATGAAAGATATCAAGTTTCGGTTGTCATACCACGTCACTCTCCAGATAGAGATCATCCATGGTCCCATGACCATCAGACGAGTTGTTGTAGATGAGGGTGCATCCACGTGCATAATGTCCATTTCTTGTTGGAAGTCTTTAGGTGAACCTAAGTTAGCCCCCTCTAACACGGTACTTACCGCCTTTGATGGAAGATCTTTCCGTCCACACGGAGTCTTACCATCATTTGATGTTGAACTTGTGGACAAACTAGTATCGGTAGAGGTTGAAGTTCTAGATGCTCCGCTCGATTATAACTTGATGTTGGGTAGGAAATAGACATACGCCATGCAGGAAGTACCATCAGCTATTTTTCAGGTCATAATGTTCCCTCATGAAGGCAATATCGTTACAGTCGATCAACTTTCGTTTTCCTGGAAGACCAACCAGGCTTCTTCGGATTCAACAATTGTTGATTGATCAGTCCTCCCCAGTTACTGAGAGTTTGGGAGTAGGTCTCTATGGGTCATTAATAGGAACTTTTGACCTACCTTCCCCCATTCATTTTATTGGTTCTGAAGAATGTTCTTCATCTGAGAATTCCACGGTCAGTTTAACAACAGATCCTTGAATTATCCCAACCGAATCAGAACCAGTTGTGCCTGTATCTGTTGCAAAGGTAACTTACTTGGATTCACAACAAGCCACAACAGAACATATCATGACTCTGTTGGTCTCTACTGAGTCAAATATGGACTATGCTCCTGCATGGTTAGTGGACTCTACCCACTCTACTGATTGTCTAGTCACGGTTTTTCCTTCTAACAAAGCTATTTTGGAAGTTGTGATGGGCCTGAATCACCCTTTGGAACATTTGCACCCCAAGTCCTATTTAATTCCTATCCTAGATTTGATAGAGAGAGGCGAGTTTTCTACGAGACCCAATGAGAGTGTTGATTTTTCCTCTATCCCTTCTACTTCACAAGTTGTTTTTTCCGAAGGGAATATGGCGAATATATTAGGAACCATCCCGATCAACATTTCCACTGAACCTAAGGTCGTGGAAAATATTTTTATTGGAGCAGATTGTTTTCTTGACGATATCATTCTGTATACTAATCTTTTTAACGATTTCCACGACATCTTTGCCTGGTCTCATGAGAAGGTTCCAGGCATCGACCCCACCTGAAGAAGTACTATGCTAAGGAATCTGTGCTTTTTCAT
Organism: Larix kaempferi; assembly: GCA_027924585.1. Classification (NCBI taxonomy): domain Eukaryota; kingdom Viridiplantae; phylum Streptophyta; class Pinopsida; order Pinales; family Pinaceae; genus Larix; species Larix kaempferi. The sequence continues at coordinate 407,547 of BSBM01001504.1, read as the reverse complement.
GTATTATAGCTGTACATTTTTGTAGAGTTAGTTTTGTTTACGGTTGTAGTTATGTCTTAAGCATCTATTTCTTTGTGTTTCAGATGTCGACTGAACACTTTATAGGGTTTGTTGATGGCACTAGCCGCCACACTTGTCAGTTGGCCGCGGTTGCTTGGGTTATTTACTCACCAACTGGCCAACTCGTGTCTTCGGGAGGGGCTTGTTTAGGTCCCACAACGAACAATGTGGCTGAATACAGCGCAATCATAGAGCTACTCCGAGATGCTCTATTCCATGGAATTTCACATTTGGAGGTACGGCTCGACTCTCAGTTAGTTGTTTTTCAGTTAATGGGTGTTTATCCAATTAGAGATCCGACTTTGGTACGTCAATTTATGCGCGTTAAGCTACTTGAGAGACAGTTTGATTATATCACATATCAACATATTCCAAGGAACTTCAATGCATTAGCTGATTCATTTGCAAACTATGTTTTAGATTGGCATTTGCATCATTCACACACATAATAATTCATGCATAAAACACAATAACACACATGTAAATAACCGATACTGTATATATATATATATCCGTATCAAAAACAAATATGAGTTTGGATCATAATTATGTCACAGAGTCATGTCATAAGATACAAAATTGGGCTCGATGGCCTCAAAATATACATAAAATATCCTTCTCCTATGGAGAAGGTGGGACCTCATCTGCCTCTGGTGCCTCTCGATAGCATATGACCAACCTAGCTACTTTCTGAAGTAGCCTAATCCAGGTTGGAGGCACACCAACCACATCCTCCTGCATGTTGAGCGGCATCCACTCGATCCTGTAAGTCTGAATTTCATGAGTCAACCGACTCATCTTTCTCTCTATGTTTCCCAGCATGGCATCAGTTGCACCCACTATCACTGGTCTCATGAAAGTACGGGGGTGTCCCTCGGGACATACTGGTCCAACATCTGCATATGACACTTTGTTTCAGTACCTCAAACTCATCATAAAAATCATATATATAAAATATAAAAATTAAATAATTTTTCAAAAGCATAAACATACCTATATCTCCCCGGGCTGCTCCTGGAGGAATTATTAGCTCAGGATCATGGCGGAATTTTACACCTGCATATGGAAACTACTCAAGAGCTAGCACTTGTCATTCCCACCAACCCCAGAAATCATCATCATGGTAACAGAAGTTGCTCTCGCCACCACCCTAGCAGAGGAAGATCTCACCCCAACATGACAACATTGGCTCACGAGGGTTGATCGGGGGAAAAGACATGCCCAAACTGATAGCAGGCACCCTTTCAAAGAAAAAGGTGCAAAGTATGCTCCCGTACCCAAAATTATTCATCCTCTCGGTCTTACACCCCGAGAGTTGAAGCTTCATGTTCACCAAAAGACTTGAACACCAGTCATATACTTTGTCATGCAAGCATTCGGTACATATGTGCATGTAATGCCTCGAAGCAAGGTGTTGCGTAGCACTCCCCCCATCCGGTTAAGAATACTCATGATGAATTTGAGGGGGAAGCTTGCAATAGTCGAGATCAGAATTTGACTACCAAATTTCTCAGTTCCCGGTAGGCAGTAGGAATTCACATACTCTTGCACGGACAAGGCACCCACATTGCGTGAGGACCCTTTCAAGTTCACAAATTCTCCCCTCCGAGAGAGACCCGCGATAAAGTAGATGTCATCTATGGTGATTTCCAGTATTTCACCTTAGATATCAAACACCAATGCCTCGGCATCCCAGTATTGGACAATCCTCTCAAGCAAGGGGATTTGTGCCCACATGTTGATCGTTCTATAAAATTTCAACAATCCACATCTTCAAAGCGCATGGAGAGTCACTGGATCCTGTAATTTCATTCGATCCATGTCCTCATGCTCCCTTTCACACCATACAAGAACCATCCTTCCAAGCAACAAGTCAAATTTTAGTCATTTTCACTTTTTTCCCTACTTTCAGCGGTGTGCACTACTGTGTGCACTAGACAGTCACGCTTGAATGCTGCTTTCCTTGAACTAAACCAGTGCACTTGGCTAGTATGTGCTACTTTTTCTCACACACAGTAGCGCACACGTAGAAACGCGTTGTGAACATTACTAGAAAGTGATTTTAACCATGAAAATTGACAAAAAAAATGCATGAAATTGCAAGTGTAGGAGAAAATAACTTACTTGGTGGAAGTAGAAGATCGTTTGGTGGTCCGGTTTGATCGCAACGAACAGAGGAAGATCAAGGTTTTGCTCCACTTTTCCCTAAAAACTCCAATTGTGATATTTGATTTTTTCAATTTGAAATTATTTATATAAAATGAACTTTAATTTTTACCCACTTTTTTCAAAAGTGTATAGTTTCAAGTTGTCCATAAAAGGTTCTATTTAATCACTAATACATACAAATTTTGGTGAGTTAAATTTAACCTAGGTATTTCGAATTTTCACTAGAAGTTCAAAGTAATAAACTGAAAATGACTTGTTTTCTTTATTGATAGACCAATATAGGTACTATATTGTCATTATTATGTCATTGAGAAAAAAATTTGATAGTTACTAACTCGATTGTTGAGATCCTATTCTTTGGCAGGTCATGAACTTACGGCCCTAGAAGCTGTCTTTTAAGTCGTTTTAAGCTCTTGTTTTGACTATTTAGAAACTAAACAAGATTGTCGAGCATACTTCTTCTCTTCAAGCTCGTTAAAGGAATTGAAGGTACATCCGCTTAGGTATAAGTTTAACCCTTTTTCCGCACTTTTGTTGATTACTTACGAAAAAGGAATACTCTGGTCATACATGGCTAGAAGAGTTCTTCTCTCATCGTTTTAGAATTTTTCGGGGGAGGAGACTAACTATACGAAAAAGGACTTTTGGAGCCTTCTTTAGGGTTTTCAAGCTCTCGAAACATGAAAACACCAAGCGAGCACTCACCTACTCGGGCTCGATGTGAAATACTCGAGAGGGTATATAAAGGATTGTTTAAGTTTTTCAGACTCTATAAATAGGAAAACACCGGCGAGCATATACCAACCCGGGATCGATATTAAAATCCACGAGTAGGTGTATGGAGTTATTGTTTAATTTTTTCAAACTCCTTAAAATTGAAAACATCGTTGAGCAAGAACAGATCTTGGATCGATATTAAAATTCAAAGATCAATATTATAGAGTATTCTTCTATCTCTTCTTCGAACTCTGTAAACAATGAAGAAGGTCCTTAGTCTTCCTCCCATGGGCTCGTTAAACTCTTACATGGTTGGACTTATTGAGTTTTCTTTCTTGGACTCATTAAAACAACAAGAAGGACATTCTTTTACCAAAAATAATAAGGGATGAGAAGGGTATATCACATCTTTTCAGTTTCAAAAGCAGTTAAGTCAATCATTTCCTTGAACACAGCACCTATTTGAGTCTATGATTTCAGTTGGGTATCAGTTTTTGACCTTAGGGTGAACCTGATCTCCGAGTTTTTACTCCCCTGGTTGGTTATTCTTCCAACCATATGGAGGGTTTGTTAATGTCTCCTACATTGCAGGATTATATCACTTCCCCTTCATGTTGAAAATTGCCTAAGTCACTTTGTGTCGTGCTCACTGTTCAAGGATACAACCTGTGTCGGCCATTCTGCAGTTTACCTTGACTTCATGTGTCGGCCATCCTGGTGTCAGTTTGTTTCATCCCGGTGTCAGTTTGTTTCATCTTGTTACTTGTCCTACTCCACATCATCTCATACCTTTTGAGTGTTCCTCGTGTTGGATGATGGATTATGCATTAAGGCCTCCCTTCCAGCGGACTTCTTCCCATCGACTTTAGCTCATTATGCTCTGGGAATGAAGTTGAGAGTTTCGGTTAGTATCTTGGGGATTGCAATCATCAGTGGAAGTTTCCCTCGTTGTTGAATAATGGGAATACATCAATATATCTTATTCGACAAGTTCCTCAAGTGTTCGACTTCAAGTCCACTTATTCACACTTGTTGGAACATACTAGGTACCTTGGACCCCATTATCATTATCGATGGAAGTCCTCGCGTTTGTTAACGGTATACATCAATGACCAGTAATCAAACGATACCCCCCATGTTCGACCTCAACTCATTTATTCACATGGTTAGGGTTTGTACTTTGGGTTGTTTGGATGAAGACCTTGGGACTATGATAGCATCACCATATTTATGTTATCACCCAAGCTATGCAAGACTGAGCCTCACTCATTGTGGCTCTTCATGAGACATAGATCCAGTTTTATGGCTATGATCTCTCATTTTGACATGGATCCACACATGTATTTCAGTGGCCATGCTATATATACATCTCCTAGTTATGTATCAGATATCATGTTGTATCATGCTACACATCTATATGATGTCAAGATTGTAATTGCTCGCTAACCTTGATCGTTGTTTCAGGTACTTTTGTGACTTGGTTCTACGGTTTCTTGCTCCTCCTCTGACTTGGAATTATAATGTATTTCGGCCATCGTTTCCCTCTGACCTCACACATTAGGGGGCATCTATTATAGGTCAAATCTGCACTTCTCCGTCTGTGATCACATTGCTCTGTCGATCACACAAAAGGACACCATGGATTGAAGAGTTAGGTTGACCTAGATGACTTACTAATGGAACTACACTCTTCTGCTGAGAATCTTACTTTATCTACTGATTTCACAACATGTGCGCTACTCTTTGCATAGTAAACCAATGTTCTTCACCAAAATATGCGCTGCTTTACTCAAAGACAACCAGCGCACACCTTAAAAAATGTTGCAAATGCTTGTTGCAAAGTACAAGAGTTGCATACCATGTGCTACTCTGGTTGTATGAAACCCACACACATCTTGTAACATACCCTCTTTGATGAAAAACATTTTATGCTGAAAACATTATGTTAACTTTTATTGTAATGTTTTATATTGGACAAGTGTCCAAGGATGACTGTAATTGCACAATATTTTATTATTTAATAAATAAAATAGGAGACAAACACCTAAGGGGACTGTTGAAAGAGTGGTTATTGATCCACTAGGTGGAATGGAATCTAGGGTAGAAGGCAATGGATAAGTGGCAGCATCATGATGCAACTAACTAGCTGTTGGTATGGGACAACTCCCTTGAAATGTGGTCATAGTGCCCTGGAAGGTGGGACTGGAGCTTGAGGCTCATTTATTCCAAACTGACCACTAAAGACCTAGGCAGTCTATATAATAGCCATCAAATTATGAACTGAGGTTCATCACTTTTCCTGACGAGGAAATTTACCTTGGGGTTTTGCTGTGTTTGCACCCAAGAGATTTGATGAGGGGATATGCTAAGTTGTTGATCATGTTGCGAGTCTGCCAAAATCTACTGAGTTCAGGAGTTTGATGCTGAGTGCTGAAGGCATGTTTTGAATACAAGAGTTTGATGCTGAGTGCTGAAGGCATATTGAGTTCCTTGCTTCTACACAGATTCCATCTACTTAGTGGTTCAGTAATCAGGCTCGGGGGTTCACAAGAAGCCAGTTGTTGGTTGCTTCTTCTGGAATAGGTTGGGAGGAACAGGCCTCCTTGGGTGTTTGTTGGCCCTATCATCAATTGCAGGTTCCATTATCTTTTTCTAATTTCAAGCATTTAAAGTTTCTACTGCAAATAATTTTTATTATTTTATTTTATAAGTTTATTTCAGATTCTGAGCAAGTTAAAATTTGGTATAGAAATGATTATGATTGAATAAAATAGTTCTCTTCATTTTTCCCTATGCAAGTGGATCTGCATTGTACTCTAGTACAGAGATAGATTAAGTTGGATAGATAATTGATAGGAAAATAGCCATATGATTGAGAAGATACAAATGTTATATTTTCTTAAGTTTTTGCTTACTATCAAATTTCTGTATATATATATATATATATATATATATATATATATATATATATATATATATATCAATGTCTTCCTTATCATTTTCTTTACAGATAATCGTTTTTCAGAATTCACTGTTTTTCTTTTATAAACTAGTATTCAAATTTCTAGTAATAAGAAAGGATAATTGTTTTCCTAAATGCACAGTAATGTTTTCTTCATTCTATAAATATCTTTTGTCTCGAAACAAATAGTTTCTCTTTCTAAAGTATAAGAATTATCTTTCTGTGTTATAGTATTTAAAATATATATGTTTATATCATAACAGTTGCAGATTCGATATCACCATACAATATATTATCATCTTCTTTATTTAAAAAAAAAAAAAAACAGTGCACAATTAATAAGTACCAATTTCTTCATGCACAAAGTTATTCCTTACTATGCTATTTATTTATTCATTATAACAAATAATCTTCTTGTTATACAATAGAGTCTTGTGTTTCAAACCTAGGGTTTTCGAACTTTCACTCACAAACCAAACTATCAACTATTAATATTTCATTGAACTATAGCAATAAAAAAATTAAGAGTATCATTACATTCTAGACAAAACCTAGTTATAGCTTCAGACATCACAAATAGCTAGAAACTAAGCTTTACATTATCATTTTTCACAATAGGGTTCCAAACTTAAAGTTTCGTTTCTTCTTCATAGTATCATCAACTCTCGGCTCACGGCCAACATTTAGTACAGTTCATAAACATAACTTTAAGCCGCGTATTTTATTGCCATAAAACTAAACATACAAACTGCATTTGTTTCTATAGATCGAGATAGTCAAATGTTTCGGTATTATCTCAAGGTTCTTTTGTTATATCATTAATAGTAGAAAAACTCTAAACTGAAGTAACAAAACAAGTTTAATGTCGAGACCATAACGACAAGCAGAATCAAAACATCTACCATTGCTCATTGAAACATATGAATTTACATTATCCAAGTCTGTGAATAAGAACACTTCCCCACGACGGTTACAAATTGTACATTGTAAATCAAAAACAACAGGGCTCATGCCTTTTGAGTCGAGGTATTATCCTCCCCAAATCTTTTACATTTTACAAACCCTATTTCAACGAAATACAAATTATCAGAGATAAACACGAAGATCTCGGAACACACATATGAAGGCCATCACTTCCATCTAACCAGGGATACAAGGTAACCTCTGAGGCCTACCGGTCTGTATAGCAGCAGCCACTACCAGGACCTAGATTGGAGAAGCCATCGAAATTATTGGGACTGCAATCATATGAAACGTGGTTAAAACTATTTTAAATAAAGATTTAGTATTGATAAAATAACCATGACAGCTTTTACATTTGAGTATGGAATCTATAGGGTTGGAGTTCGAAGAACTTTACCTTCAAAAACAAAATAGGAACGCCCAGTTTGTGTGGCTATAACTTGATTTTTATACCATCGTATGTTAAGAAGGAGGAACCCCTCTCATTACTTTATCACTGAGCAACCACGAAAGCCGAAGACAACACCCACTACAGGAGAACTTGGTCTTTTACCCTGAAATAGCAAGCTGCGATTGTAATTCTCATAGAGTCCAGATTTAAAAACTCTCAACAACCCTAAGTCTTCAAACACGAAGTATCACCCATAGACAGTATCTAATAACCCTGGAAAACTACCATTGAACTATCTAAGAAGTCCAAGCATATTATCGATCACCCTACATCTTTTAAAAACCTTCAGTTACTGTAAATCGCCATGACTGGTTAAGTTCTCAAGCCATCATCTGATCACGGGTTCGATTCTTGGCACTCAACAGAAAAACTTGCTAACAGAACCCTGAAGGCCCTCGGCTTGTCGGCCTTCTCCCCAGAGCCACTACCTCTGAATGCCAAGGAAACATTAGACAGTAAACACAATAAATGTAGTGGAGGTAGGGTTTCATTTGCAACCATCGAAGCCCTGCTAGATCGACGGAGGAGATCACCGGGGAAGCTTCACGAACACCAAGCAAGCCAACCGTAATAAATGATACATCATTACTACTGCCACGAAGGAGCCAGCTCAGTTAAACCTTCAAACCAATATACTTACAACTCATCACAGGACTTGGAACGCCACTATACTATCACGTGCACTAGCCACTATGCTATCCACGGTGGAACACCACTGCCTCGGCAGTAGTGAGTATTAATTTGCCAAGGATATACCAGTACCTGCCAGCAGGTTGCATTTTTATTACGTTATCATCACACATTTATTTCTCAATGCATAATATCTGGTGAATCGTGATACTCGACCTTGAAACATTATCGAATGGTAAGGTATAGTGCATATAGTTATGTTGCTAGGATTTTACATAGTATCACATAGGGTCACGTAAATTGCACACACCATGTACCACATAAAATCATTGTATAAGAATTTGTTCAATATTTTATACACATTGCAATAAATTATATGGATAATATAATAAATTGTACAAGGTTCGTATGATAACAAATGAATATAGTGAATTGCAATAATTCCTAGAATAGAACCATTCTTTTCTTGTATGAATCTCTTAGGTTTTGCATGTCGTCATATATCTTGAAAATGCTTTAGCCAATATATTATAGGCTTAGACTATTGCTCATGAGTCGTAATTGATAGCATTTCTTTTATAATAAAAGGTGTACAAAAGTAGAAATACATGGATTCCATTTCTTGACTAACTAAATGACAGTCGATACAGAGATTCTATTCAAAATTTTAATTGTGAGACTATTATTCCACTTACTAGGTTTTTGAAGATCTCACCTTCAACACTCATCACTTTAGAACTTTTAATCAGTAAGACGTAGAAGACATAGAAAACTGTTTTAGGACCCTTCGATTACATGTTGAAATTACCTTACCTATAAACTGCAACAAGAACGATTTCACATGCTTTAGCACAAATGCTAAGTAAGCCTCGGGGCGTCCGTAGGACCCCTTCATCATCAACAAAAGCACATTAGTCAAAATAGTTAAATCATCAATCATAGCATCGACAATAGAAGTTTTGTAAAAGTACAGCCGAGTATGAATAACATCTAGACATAAATTTAAATCATTTAGTCGCAAATCTTACACTATAAACCAACATGATATTTAGTACAGCAAGACAACTTTTATGCATTATTATATTCGGCACAGTTTGAATAGGCATTAATTGTTATGTCAAAAAAATTTAAATTTTTGTGATTTTTTTTGGGATGTTACACATCTTAAGATGAAGTCAAAAATATATTAAGATTACGAATTGGGATTAGTTGAAGTTGGTACTGCAACTTCCCCAACCTCCCAATTCAACCACCTCTCGAATCCAACTGCCTACCTTGTCCCATAAATACAAGGAGGATCTATGAGAGAGGGACCTAGAAGGAATGCTTTAAGTGTTGTTACGTTGGAGGAATTCCCAATTCATTATGAAGAGTAGGAGCCCAGGACTCGGTTGCAGAAGCATCTTGACTGATCAGGTATATTTGTACTGATTCATGTTTCTTTAACAATAAAAAGGTGGAAATACCCTTCCTGTCCCAAATCGAATGTCTATTGTATTGTATGTTCATGTGGTTGAATATCTAATTGTAGTTGATGTTTAAGTGCTTTCAATTTCATCATATTTATTGCGATCAAGATATGCTGAGGAAGGTTTCCTTTGTGTTGCAAGTTCATCATAGCGGAAGATCAAGCGGAAGACCAAGTGAAAGCTAGGACCAACCGTCGATAAAAGGTACATCTTTCAAAATCTTGATCTCTTTCATTTGTAGGAACTAAATGCAATGCAATGAATGTATTTACATGTCACCCCTCCCAAGTTGGTAGTGTCTTCTCCTCACTATAAGGTATTAATCCTACACAACACCTGTCTTCTAGGGCTTCGTCTATTTTAATATTCTCGGTGACCGGGGTTTCTTGCATTTCCTCCATTATAAATATGTTATCTAACTGACTGCACAAGTTCCGAATCCTATCTAGCACTGATGAGTTTGAAAAGGAGAGTGCTCTTTCGCTTTCCTAGTCTGCACACGTCTCGAACCTTCTGACGCTTCATGAGATAAATGTCAACTATCACGTGCCCTTGTTCTTTTATACCCCTCGAAAGCGGTTCTGCATGTCGGATGGGTGGTTTTCTTTATCGCCTTTGCAATTTGTAAAATCCCTAGGCATTGACATGTGGAGGGAAGTATCTATTTTGCAACCGCTCATACCTCCACTTCCTCATGCAACTTTGCGGTGCTGAATGTCTGTGAGTCGTCGATCTGTTGATCATCGATCGATTAACGGTGAGACTTGCTCACCCTTTAACTTCTCTTCCTTTACTCCTTCGACGGGGTCCTGTCCTGATATCTTCCATGCTTCTTCCCTAGCGGAACATTACTCCCTCCATCGATCTCCCATGATGTGATCTGGGTCATTGGATTTTCCACCCCTTTTATCGTTGTCTCTATGGTCATTTAGGAAAGTTATCTCCGTCGTTGATCTTATCTTCGCCTTAATCTGGACCATTAGTTTATTTATATAACATCTCCATCCATTATTTCAATTTATTTTGGGTCTTCTTTGATGTGGCTGATGGTGACATGATATTTTCTCACCTTCGAAACTCTAAACCTTCTTTTAGCCCCTTCCTCACCAAGCTTAGGTAATATCTTCAACAAATTTTGGATTATTTGTCTCCTAATCAAATTTGAAAAAATATTGTGCCAACAACTGGCTCCAACTAGGGATGTTATCCTCCCTGTGAGGTAGAAAAGAACCCGTGGACCATGTGCCTGACCATTGGGTTGTTCTCAATTTCAATCTGAAACCTACTCTGTATTCTATGATTTGCAAACTATCCAACTGAAACCAAACTGACAATCCAAATTGAAACAACAACATACTTCTTAAAACAAACTGTACAACGCTTTTCCTAGTGAGTTTATTTATATACAAATTTCTGTGAAAGTACTATGATATATACAATTTATGTACAAAAACTTCTTTTCTTCCATTTTCTTTAAGAAAGATAGTGTTTGAGATACCTCCCATTCACTAGAGCTCCTACAACAAACTCTCCATTTTGATCTTGTAAAATGAAAGAATAATCTCCTTGGTAAGCATAAATTATATATGGGCCTTTCCACAAATGTTCAAATTTTACATGTTTGTCTTCATTTCTAGCATCCCACTTTAAAACCAAATCATCAATCTAAAAATTTATTTCTTTGATTTTCCTGTCAAAAGTCTTATTCATTTTCTCCTGATGTATTTGAGTTTTATTATAGGCCTTTTCTCTCATTTCATGTAACTCTATCATATGATTTATTCTTCTTTGCATGTGGTTTGGTTCTTCTGCAACTTCTTGTAATAACTTCATGACTGGTAGACCTAAGGAAATAGGAAAAATTACTTATGTCCCATAAACAAGTTGGAAAGGTGATGTACCAATAGCCCTCTTTGTGCTAATCATGTCTGCCCACAATGCATATTTAAGTTTAGTATGCCACGCTCTTTTGTTTTCTTTTAACATCTTCTTTATAATTCTTACTAAACTCTTATTTGAGGACTCTGCCAGTCCATTTCCTTGGGGATAGTATGCAGTTGAATGATTCAGATGAATATGGTATTTGTAACAGAAACTAATCATCTTCTTTGATTTGAAAGCTTGGGCATTATCTGTCACTATTCTCCTGGGACATCCAAACCTTGAAAGAATGTTTTCTTCTAGAAAATTAATTATTATTGTCTTTGTAGCATTTCTAGTTGGGATAGCTAATCTACTTGGTGAAATAATCTGTTGCAGTCAAAATCCACTTATGTTTGCCTGAATAATTTGGATTAATTTCTCCAATGAAATCCAATCCCCACTGCTAAAAAGGTGCTTCGACTGAAATTGGTTTCAAAGGTAAAGGCCAAAGTTCCCTTTTTCCATCAAAAATTTGACATTCATGACATTTTAAAATCTCCTTATACACATATGAATAAATAGTGGGATAATAGAATCCTGCTCTGAGAATTTTTTTCACTGTAGCTTTCCATGAATGATGTCCCCCACACACTCCTTTGTGAAACTCCTTCATGACATGATGTGCTTCATTTTCTAACAAACAATTCAACAAAATCCCTCCTGGATCCTTCCAATACAAATATGCAAAATTTTGTTGCTTTCAATTTTACAGACCTTGATCTAGTTTTGTCTAACTCTGGGGGTGCTTGCAAATTCTGTAAAACATATACAATATCACTGTACCAAGGAGACAAAGAAAAATCTTTAATCAATGGTAATTCTGGGATTGTTTCAACTGAGAGATCATAAATCAATTTCATATCTAAAGAATCATAATTTATCTTTGCTATTAGTTTTTCCAAGCCTTGTCCTTTGATCAATTTCATTGGTCTGATGTCTAAGTCATATCCCAACAATATTGCAATCCATTTGGCCCTTTTTCCTTTAGGGTCTGGTTGAGTAAGAATATCTTTAATAGCTTTAGATGGAACATAAGCAATAGTGTGGGAATGCAATATGTAAACCATGAAATCCTTCAGAGATTTTATCAATGCATAGGCTTGTTTCTCCATTATATTGTATTTCAGTTCTGCATCTCTCAAAATTTGCTAAAAAAGGCAATTGGCTGCTCCATATTATCCTGATTTTTCTGCAATAAAACTCCAACTATGGTATGTTGTGATGCAAAAGAAAATATGATAAATTCCTTTGAGAAATCAGGACTAATTAGAACAAGGGATTCTGTGAGAGCTTTCTTGATATCTATAAAATATTTTTTAGCTTCTATAGTCCATTTAATATCATTATTCTTTTTCAACATGTCTGAAATGTTCCCCAAAATTTCTGCAAAACTAGGAACAAACCTTCTTAAAAAATTTACTCTACCGATGAAAGATTGAACCTCTTTCTTACTCCTCGGTATCCCAATTTTCTGAGTGGCTTCCACTCTTTCGAGATCAATCTTAATGCCATCTTTTGATATAATATGCCCCGATAATTTTCCTTCTTTCCTGGCGAAATTAGACTTTTGGGGATTTAGAGATATACCAAACTTCCTACATTTCAAAAATACTTTCTCCAAATGCTTCAAGTGATCTGAAGCATACTTTGAATACACTATTATATCATCCATATATACTACTACAAATTTATCTTTCTCTTCAACAAATGCAATATCCATGGCCCTTTGAAATGTAGCCCCTGCATTCATCAATCCGAATGGCATTTTTGTGTACATGAAAGTTCCCCACGGTGTTGTGAAAGTTGTTTTTTATTGATCCTCTGGAAGAACTTTGATCTGATTATACCTTGAGAAACCATCCAAAATAGAAATCCTTTATGCTCCTACAACCTTCTGCAAAATGTGATCCATCTTCAGTAAAGGATAATTATCTTTCAAAGATACTCTGTTTAAATTTTTGAAATCTACACAAAGCCTTATTTATCCATTCTTTTTTCTCACATGAACCAGATTTGCTATCCATCTTGAAAACCTCAAAGATACAATGATTTTAGCATCATATAGCTTTTTAACTTCTTTCTCAATCACTAGAAGCAGCAGGGGATTTATTCTTCTGAGCTTTTGTTTAAAGGGTTTCTCATTTGGTTTGATAGGAATAGTATGTTGAATTATAGAAGTGTCATACTCTTTCAGGTCTTCATAAGTCCAGGAAAATACATCTGTAAATTCCTTCATTAACTCAACATACTTTCTTTCTTCTTCTAGTGGCAGGCTCTTCGAAATTTTCATTATTTTGGCTTTTTCTTCTGTTCCAATATTATAGTCTTTGATCTCACCTTCATGAGGTTCTACTTCTGGATTCTTGGCTACTTCATTTCTATCAAACAGATTCTCTAAAGGTATAAGACCTTTAGGAATGACATTGTTCTTTAGTTGGATGATTTATTTCCCTCTGATTGCCTTCTTGAACTTCTCTTGTTCTTCTGAAAGTCCTTCATCATTGAGAATTTCGTCCACATTCTAATCTTCATTTTCAATAATTGTATTGGCAAACTCATCTGGCATCTCTATAAATCTTTTAATTTGAAAATCATCTTAAAAAAATTGCCAATATTTAGAATTATCAGGAATTGAAGGCCTATTAACAATCTCAATCTCATATTTCTCATTTGAAAAACTATCAGCAGTAGTATCCAAAGAATCTAATATTGAATTTTTAATCTTGGGTATCACCTCCATCTTGTGTTCATCAAAAAATTTACCAAGTAAATCCCAAACCTCATTCCTGTATGCTCTCATTCTTGGATGTTTTGTTTGGTAGCTGCAATTTACTTGATTTATTACCAACTCAGAATCCCCAAACACATCAATTTTCTTTGCTTTCAAATCTTTCAACACATTCATTCCTAAGATTAAGGATTCATATTATGTAACATTGTTTCTACACTCAAAGGTCAACTTAAAGGAATAAATCAGGAACTCTCGGTCATGAGATATTATCCACACACATGAACCAACACCTTCCCTACTAATTGATTCATCAAAATACATGGTCCAAATTCCTTCAGTTCTTTGTCTTTATTTATGAATCTCTTCTTCTGAAACCAAACCATTCTTTTCCATCTGCTTATTCGAATATGTTTCTTCTTCAGAATGAAAATCATTGTAAAAGATAGAAGATCCCAAATCTGTATCTACTGCATAAATGGAGTGATTGTCTAGTTTACCTTTATTACTCACTACATATTCAATCCTTTCTTCTCTATATAGCCTTCTATACTCACCAAAAACTGGAATTGTAGCAAAAGACATATCCATTTGCAGGGTTCCTTTGAGCTTTGAAGCCCAAGATCTAGATAACAACATACCAAATTTGGTAGGAATATCTGCAACAACTACATCCATAACAATATTTTTAGCTGGGATTTTAGCAAGAGAAACCACCAAATCTTTGATTAGTCCTAAACATCTGACCTTTCTTGAGTCAAAGGAAAATAAGTCTTTGTAAGCCCTCGTAACTTTCTAACCCAAACTATCCACCACAACTTTTGGCATTAAATTGTGTGAAGCTCCTGAATCCAGCATTGCATTATGGAGAACCACGTCATGAATATTCAGACTCACATAGAAATGGGGAACATCTTCCGAACTATTATTTTCAATTTTAGAGCCTAACATGATAGTTGGAGAGTCATCATTCAATTCTAGTGTATCAAGTTCCATTTGTACTTCACTCTTAACCATCTTAGCAATTTTCTCCTTGTACTCATTGTTTTTCAACAACTCATTAAAGGGAATAGAAATTTTAATTTTTGAAATCTCACTTTGCAAGTTGAAAGGAGTGAGTGTTTTATCAATTTCTTTGATTAAATCTATTTTCATCTCTAGAACCTTCTTCACTACATCTTATTTTGGTTTTTCCTTTTTATGTTGGCTAGTTGAAGGTGAATCAATAGGACTTTTTCCTTTATTCACAACTACATCTCTATTTCTAAGGTTGATTTTTCATTGAAGTTCATTTACAGCATTTTGATATCCAACTTGATATTGTTATGTTTCTAAATCCAAACTGTTAAAGTCCCCCTCTTGAGAAAACATATCATGCTCTTCTTTAGTCAAATAAATTACAAAATCAGCCTCATCAAAATAATGTATCTCACTTTCCATAATTCAAGCTTCGTCTTCTTCATCAAAAAAATTCTCAGGAAATGGAGGTCTCACTTGCTGGTCTTGTGCATTTCTTTGATTTCTCTGGTCTCTCTGATCTCTTTGTCTTATCTGTGGGAAAAATGTTCTTCTAAATTTGGGTTTCTAATCTATGGATCTTGCTGCTCTCTATTCTGAGGTTTGCTTTCCAAATCCAACATGTCTAGGAGTTTTTCCACAGTCTTCATCATAATATCAAATTTAGCATCGATGGAAGAAGATGTTGAAGCTAAGTTTTCTTCCCTAATTTTTCTTCTATCTGTTTCTGTTTTTTGTTTCATTTTTCCAGATGCCATTAAGTTTTCTTCTACTTCCATTGCATCTTTCAACATATCTAGCAAAGTGGATGACTTTCTTTCTCTCAACATAAAAGAAAAATCACCATCAAAAACATTTGCATAGTGTAATTTGGCAGCTCCTACTGGAGGTTTAACATCAGTAGGAATTGAATTATAAACCCTCATAAATCTTGCAGAAAATTCTTCAACAGACTCAAATCCCCCTTTTTTCATATTATTATATTGTGTTGATATTTGTAAAGTATTTTTCTTATCTTCCCATCTTTCAAGCAAACGAGTTACAAACCCATCATAGGAAGGGATAGATCTTGCAGCAAGAGTTCTAAACCATTTCTTAACCTCTCTGGATAAACTTTGAGCCAACAATCTCATTTTCGCATCATCGTGATCTACTTCTTCAAGGTCAATGAAATCATTAAACCTATCAACATGTTGTTGAGATGTGTAATTCCCTTCTCCATCAAACAGTGTGATTCTTTGTGCATAATTTTGAGGAAGGCCATGTCAAACAGCAAGCAAGGCAAGTGGGGAAAATCTAGCAGCCATGACTATTGGAGGGTTTTGAACAATATTATGAGTTTGTGATGGTGGTTTCTGAATTTTAGGTTCTTTCAACCCAACGTTTCCATATTTTTGTAAATCCTCCCAAACATATTGTAATAGATATGACTGCAATCTATTATGATCAATAACAGTTTCTTTTAAATCTAATTCAGACTTAGATCTAAATAAAGATTGCTCAAACCTTTCACCTAAACCAATATCTTCAAAACTCAATAGTTCTTCTTGAAAAGAAGGGAACAAAGCTTCAGACTGAGATGTACCTCCTTGATATTTCCCCTTAATCCTTCCCAAAATATTTTCAGGAATTTCCACCGCTTGAAATGACTGGGAACCTGGATTTCTCCTCTTGTGAATCTTTCTGGAAGCCACAATTTATTTCTTGGAGTCGCCTTTAAAACTGAAAATTTTAAACTGAAGTCACCAGGGCAATGTACAACCAAACAAATGTCAAACTTCTTTGCCCATAGAAATCTGATTACGATGTCGTTCTTCCCAGGGAAAATCTGAACCTTCGTTCCCCGGCAATGGTGCCAAAATGTTAGCACTCAGAATTTACCCTTTGGTTGTAGAAGGATAATTCTAAGGTAACTATTTCAAACCAAACTTTAGGAGGAAACCTAGCTTTTTTTCCTATCAGAGAGGGCTCTCTCAAAATATAAATGCAATGGCTAGAAATATTGGAAAAATATTATGTTTTTTAAATTGGTATATGGTTGAAATACACAAGAACCATTGGTCATGGAGTCGAATCTGAATATTTCAAGAACCAGCAGAAATTTAACAATAGCAATTTTTACAAAGGCAAGATAGTTGTCACATTACAGTCAAAATCTTCTTTGCAAGTGATAAAAGAAGAAAATAGACATTCCATCAACACGGGCACCGATTGTAGATGAATCCAATATTGACTTAGGAGGAAAAATGTGAATACTCAAACCTAACAAACAAGAGCATACATATATGAATTCTGATTCATTTTAAATTTCATCCAAGTATGAAAGAAAGAACATAATGGAAAGGGATTACAAAGAAAGAACACATCAACATAAAGGAAAGGAAAATACGGACTGTAATTTTGATCAACACGAGAATATTTGTTCTACAAAATATGCTCAATTCTACATGGTTATTTTCTTTATTAAAACTGGAGTAACTCGATACAAAAAGTGTCTTGCTTTCACAGGTTTTCAACCCTCATTACATTGTGAAAATAGGTACTTCTACATCAAAGCTCATTGAGCCAAAAACCTAATTGCTTGCTTTCCAAAAATAAATATTTATAACTACCTATTACAATCTATTTTTATCAAAAATTTCCTAATTTGAGCTTTCCCAAAATAGCAGTTGATTCTTTATGTATTCTTTTGGTCGCAGCTGCTAACAAGGCTTGTCTCAAACGAGAGTCTTCAATTATGCAAACTGTACTTCATTTTCCCATATTTCTCCACCATCTTCCATTGTTCTGTAGAAGGTATTTCATAACTTGTCATCTCCTTGACCAGAACTTTCATCTCCACATGCTCTACAATGGAAATTGGAGGAATCTTTTCACCTATGGTGGCCAGCTAGTTTAAAATTTCAAAATCATCTGAAAGTTTTTCCAGGAAAATTTTCCCTATTAGAACATGAGTTAAATCTTCAAATTTCTCATCATTCATCCTGGTGTCAAATAACAAATTCTTATATTCATTTTGGGAAATCGGTTCATCATTTTCATTCCAGAAGGATGGTAATCCTTTTTGAATTAGCTTTTCAAATCCTTTTTTGAAAGATGCTACATGTTTCTTCATTTCTTCTGCTTTAGCTTGAACATTCTCAATGTGAGAATGTTTCCCAAGGATCCTTCTTGCCCAAGTTATGACCGTTGCTCTTTTTTTAATGCCCATTGCTTTCATATCATCTTCAGTTAGAGTATTTAAAAAATCTTTATTATTCTTAGCAGTTTTGTTTGGTTTACTGTCCAAAACTCCCTTCATTGTTGTGCAACTCTGCAAACTGTCATGTGCTATGGCTTATTTTGTCTTCATAAAACTCAAATAGGATCCGAATTTTGTAGCCTCGTTAATAATTGAATCCCAAATCAAGTGCTTTGCACCTTGCATGGGAAGCTGCCCTGTTACTTGGCTTATGAATTTCTGATTTCTATTTACCAATTCTTTATTCTTGTTTTCCAACTCTTTTATTTCATTTTCTTTTTTCTGATTTTCCTCTTCTAATATTTGTTTTTCTTCTTTCAACTCTTTGATTTCTACCTCTTTCAAGCTAACTTGAGACATAGCTAGAATTATTTCTTCTATGGTTTCTTTTTTGCCACCTTGATCTGATCCTTGCTTCTCCTGTATTACACTTGCCAATTTTGTCTTCAGATCTTCAATTTGAGCTTTGAGACTCAACCTGTCTTTCTCCCAACTCACCTCTTTTTCTATAAACTTAAGCAATTTAGCTTTTCTATCATCCAATTCCTGTGACAAATATTCTTTTTCTTTCTCCAACACAGTCAATTCAAAGGCTTGAATTAACTGAGTTGCTGGAATCTTAAGCTTTTTCTTAAGTAATTGAATAGTGTTTTCCTTGTCAATCAAAATATTTTTCCTTGCTTCCCCTTTATTGGGTTCATCACTGCTCTCTACCAGGTCAATTTGCAATATTTTTATTTGTTGTTGATGAGCTTTGTTTTCAGTTTTTTCTTGTCTCAACTGAGTCTCTAACCTGCTAACAGTGTTTTGTAGCTATGAAACCTTCAGGGTGGCCTTCATTAAGTCTATGTAGATGACTTCCCAGTCTTCCTGTCCAAATGAATTGTATATGGGACTATTATTTTCTGCAAATTCAATTTCATCTTTGTAACTTTATCATCAGATGATACAGCCAAATTTATAGTATTTTTTGCAGTATCTCTATTGGTCATTAAGGTAACCTCCGAGTCAATCATACTCCTGAATTTTGGAAAATATTTATAAATTTTCTCTGAAGCTGCTTGCTTGTCTTGTCCATACTGAACATATAATTAAGCTCTTGACTGAAATTTACTGGTATCACCTGCAGCCTTTGCTTCATCAAATGTGTATTCTTGTATTTGAACTTCTGGACCTTCATACTTTTCTTTCCCTTTTTCTTTCCCACTTACAAATATAACCAAATCACCTTGAGAATCTGCCTTGAGCTTCTTTTCTCTTTCTTGTTCTTCAAATCCTGTATTAGTAATCTCTTGAAAACTCCTTTTGCTAACAATTTCCATCTTTCCTGGGGTAGTATTACTTCAGTTGAAGACTTTGTTGGAGAAGAAGGATCTGACTGTGAACACATTGCAACTTCTTTGTCATATTCATACTGTAGAAGATTTGCCATTTTGGCTAACCCCTCAACCTCCTGATGGTCAAAAGATTTGCTCTTATTCTATTGTCTTCTTTGAGAAATAATGTGACAAGGATTATAATCAACAGCAATCGCCCTTTTGAATTTCAACTCCTCCAAAATATTTTCCACAACAGAAAGGGATTTCTTGTTTTTTATCATGAAAGGACCCACTTTCAAAGGGAATTTTATGTCTGGAGCTTTTTTGAAATCCAGAAAGTGGTCATTTTCAATAATTAATTTATGCCTGATAAACTCCAAGGAAAATATTCTTGAGGTTAAGAAGCCTGGAAAGATATATGGTTCCTTCATAAATCCATAAAGTCTAATTATTGTGTGCTCCTTCAACAAAAACCAATCTCCCACTCCTTTGTCTGGCTTCAATTGCATCAATGTCTTCATTTCTGGCAGTACCCTTGGAAATTCTTCTCCAAAAATTAATTTATATACTTATGATAGAATAAGGTTCATGAAATTAAACATATTGTTCTCCAATGTACTTGAAAAAAATTCTTGTGAAAAATGCAAATATTTTTTGCTTGAACACAGAAACATTTTCATCAGATAATTTTGGAATCTTAAGTGCCTTGTGTTGTGAAAATTCACTAGCTGAAGGTGAATACTTTCAGCTAGGAATTCATCAAAATTAAGACATGGTACCTGGCTGTATTTTATCCCTGGTATGCCAAAACTTAACCTAAAAAGGAGACTCAATTGAACATATGTTACTACTGCATCACCGTCTAACCCTAAAAACTGGGATATTAATGATAAGACCAACTATGTATTCTCATTAAAGAAATTCATATCTAGTGGATAGGGAGTATCATCAATTGCGAGGTCAGGTTTGAGGCAACTAGCTAGGAAGACCTATTTAGTTTCAAAGGATGACTGTCGATAGTGACTGACTAGGGCTTCTTCGAAAAGGTTCTCATGTTCACGAGGTTGAGACAGAGGTATTTCGAGGGATTTCCTAACAGTAGCAGACTCAATAGGGGAAATAATTTTGGTTTTAGAGGCATTCATAATCACTTTCTCATTCTGTCAGTAATTCATTGCACACCAAGAAATGAAATATGGAACCCCTAATGTCGGGTCTGAACAAAAATAAATGAAAGAAGACTCAAAAACTTCGTGCACATCAGAACCCTCCTTGTATAATCTATCTAATCTCTCTTTAACCTCTATAACTAAAAAATTAACCATGGGGTCGTGAATGTCTTTATCCCTGACTTCTAGGTCTTCGTCTATTTTAATATTCTCGACGGTCGGGGTTTCTTGCATTTCCTCCATTATAAATATGTTATCTAACTAACTGCACAAGTTCTAAATCCTACCTGGCATTGATGAGCTTGAAAAGGAGCGTGCTCTGTCGCTTTCCCAATCTGCACACATCTCAAACTTTCTGACGCTTCACGAGACAAATGTCAACTATCACTTTCCCTTGTTCTTTTATACCCCTTGAAAGCGCTTTCGCATGGCGGACGGGTGGTTTTCTTTACCGCCTTTGCAATTTGTGAAATCTTCAAGCGTCGACATGTGGAGGGTGGTATCTATTTCGCAACCACTCATACCTCCACTTCCTCGTGCAATTTTGCGGTGTGGAACGACTATGAGCCGTCGATCTGTTGATCGTCAATCGATCAATGGTGAGACTTTCTCACCCTTAACTTCTTTACCTTTACTCCTCCGACGGGGTCCTGTCCTAATATCTTCTGTGCTTCTTCCCTATCAGAACATTACTCCCTCCGTCGATCAGCCATGATGTGATCTGGGCCGTTGGATTGTCCACCCCTTTTACCGTTGCCTCTATGGTCATTTCAGAAAGTTATCTCCATCGTCGATATTATCTCTACCTTAATCTGGACCATTAGTTCATTTATATAGTATATCCATCCATTATTTCAATTTATTTTGGGTATTCTTTGATGTGGCTGATGGTGACATGAGATTTTCTCACCTTCGAAACTCTAAACCTTATTTTAGCCCCTTCCTCACCAAGCTTAGGTAATATATTCAACAAATTTTGGATTATCTGTATCCTAATCAAATTTGAAAAAATATTGTGCCAACATGCTCAAACTTCCATAAGTAATCCATGTCTTGATTTCCTTACCTATTTGATTTTGACCCTCATCTTGCCTTAAGGAATTTGAGAGTTCATTACATCATTTTCATCTTGAAGATGCATTTGTCTTGAGTCCTTGTACTTGTCTTTATGCAAGGGAAGAAGGCACTAGGGTTTCTAGGGAAAAACTTAGAGGATACTTGAAATGTTAATGTATGAGTCCTTTTGTGAGAAGGACCTGGGTCCTAGGGTATGTGACAAAGAAACCCTAGAGGATACTTGGAGATCTTGTGTGAGGCATGCTTAGAAAAAGAACAAAAGTGGACTTGATGGTGTTGGTTCTAGCTTGTTGTGGAGCCTTGGGTGTGGCTAGAGAGTGTGGTGGGAATTCAAACATGCAGGCCACCGGGGAAGGTTACAAGTTGATAAGATCACCCTAAAATCTCTTGTTCTTGGTTTTAATCTTCTCTCTAGAACACTTATGGATTCTCTCTCTAGTGCACCCATAAATCACCTCTAGAATACTTCTTAGGGTTTTATGTTGTGCTACCCTAGCATTATTTTTCTCTTTGTTTATTGCAGCAATTAGGGTTTGTTGGTTGGTTCCATTTCATCATTTTAGTCTCTTCTGGACCTGAACATCGTATCTAAGTGAGTGTGGACCTGCCTTACTCATTTCACTATCGGTTTATGCCCACCTAGTGTTTATGCCCTAGATGAAACCCTAGGGTTTATTGACCTACTATTGTGTTGATTCAATGGACATTGATAAAATTATCTTATCAATCTTATATTTTTTCATTTATAGGTACACACCCATGGTTTACGATGAAACATTGTATTGATTAGTGATATTCTTGTTCTTGTATGCCTATAAATAGGCTTGTGGAACTTGATTTCAATGACTTCTATCTGACAATATCACTATGTAAGAATTGCTTGCTTATGTATCTATTGTTGGTGCTTACTTTCATTTGATTTTACCTTTTCTCAAACTGTCATAAGTAATCCATGTCTTGATTGCCTTACCTATTTTATTTTGACCCTCATCTTGTCTTAAGGAATTTGAGAGTTCATTACATCATTTGTGTCTTGAAGATGCACTTGTCTTTAGTCCTTGTACTTATCTTTATGCAAGGAAGGAAGGAACTAGGGTTTCTGAGGAAAAACATAGAGGAGACTTGAAGTGTTAATGTTTGATTCCTTTTATAAGAAGGACCTAGGTCCTAGGGTATGTGAAAAAGAAACCCTAGAGGAGACTTAGAGCTCTTTTCTTGGAGAGCTTGTGGACTTGATGGTGTTAGTTCTAAATTGTTGTGGAGCCTTTGGTATAGCTAGAGAGTGTGGTGGGAATTCATACATGCAGGCCACCGAGGAATGTTGCATGTTGATAGGAGATACGACACTATCATGAATCCACAAGGACATTCTCATAAGTGTGGGGCAAGAGATAAGATGTGCATAGATATACAGGATCCACAATTTCTTGCAGATGCAGATGGGTCTTGAACCATGATGGGAAAAAAGGCTTGCACATAGATTCCTTATGTGCAACATCAATGCAGACACAACTTATATTTTCTCAATACAATAAAATCATATGCATAGCTACAAAGCACTTTTGGTATACCCAGCTAGAGCATCTACAGAGTGTGCACTCTTAAACTAAATACCCCAATAGCTTGATGTCCCAACTATTATGTGGAACAATTAAATCCTACCACATAGATGAATGAAACCATGCGATGCACACACTTTGATTTAAATCTCATAGGCCACTAAAGCATGAAAATTTAAGTAATGTTTGTTGACTAAAAGAACAAGTTGACCAATCACAAGAAGATAAATGTACCAATGAGAAGGTGTAATATGTAGCCTTCATTGGGAAATTCAAATCATTAATGAAATGACTAATGGGACACTTTAAAAACATAAGGATTCATTGAATACCCTAATAGGATGATAGAATGATGGTCATGAAATAATATGACTATAAGGGTTTTCCCAATCATTTGGTTAGAGCATTAGGTCAACTAGCTTCATGCTAATCCAATGTACTATAACGTTGTGATGCCTTGCTCGACCAACATGCACATACCCTAACTAACATTATCAATCCAAAGTAGATGGAGGATCAACCATAGTTTTCCATGTGGGTGATCAAGATTGTGCTACATTTTAGGTATAGAAGTAGCCCTAATATGATGACATAATGAATTATACAACCAATGAATTATAAATTAAACTCTATCGAGCTAAATATTTGTGGGTTTTGTAAAGGTTCATTGCTAAAGAGGTAGGTAACACAACTGTAAGGTGAAGACATAAGTTGGCTTGGAAAAAATTCCAATAGTGGAGTACATAAAATTATATAGCACGGAGATAATGATGAGGATTATGTAGATGTGGAATATGAAGCCCATATCAAAGATGGGATGACAGTGAAGGATGATTGAAGGGCTGAAGCAATTATGGCCCAAAAAAAATATTTAATTGATCATTGGTGCATGATCATGGGGAAGACTCTACAAGGAGGTATGAGCTATTTGTTGCATGATTTCTTATTTGATAAGAAATTAATATTCTAAGAGGTTGAAGGAATTTTTAAATAGTGTGTTTCCAAGCTTGGGTCACAAGTTGAAAAATTGGACAAGGAAGTTATTTTTATGTGCCTTACAGATTTATAGAGAAAGGCATAATTAAGATGGAAGGGTTTTCATAAACCTACAGTGCCACGTAAAAACTGTGACAGTGTCAAGTGTGTGGAAACCTAAATTAGAACCAATTTTCATGCATGAACATGAATAAATTAAAGAAGCATCTTTGATGCATAGTAATGTTATCAGGTGTCAGCATGAGATGAAGTTGATGCATGATAAGTATGATCTGGAGCATTTTATAACAACACTGAGAACAAGATCATATAGGAATAGATAGGAAAAGGGATCTTTTTGGATTCCAACCAAGACAACTTATCTCTTCTATGTCTAGAGAAAATGTATCCAATTTTGAATTAATATGATCAATTTCATCTTCAATTTCTAATAGTTCATGTCTAATGCTATTTCTCTTTTCCTTCTCCCATCTACTGATCTCCAGTTTTAAAAATTTCAGCTTCTACATTAATCTCTACATGGGAGATGCAGATTCATACTGATCAAAAGATATCCATTTATTTCTGACAAAGCTATAAAATTCATTCTCTTGTAGACAAGAATGATTGAATTTGAATGGAAAATGACGATCATACATTTCAAACTCAAATTGAAGACAAATATGCATGTGATCCGATACACCAAAAGAGAAATATCATGAACAAAATCTACCAAAGCATTCACAAAGATCCTCAACAACAAGGAATCTATCCAAACTTTTTTCCACCCTTGCATCCCCTATTCTTCCATGCTCCATGTTGGAGTCAAAACCCCAGGTAGCGCATCAATAAGTTTTGCTTCTTCAACTATTGTCCTAAAATATTCATCCATGGGATCCACCAAAACCTCATATACCCATGATTCCCTGGCCAACAATGTCAAATTTAAATCTCCTCCCATTATTAATGCATTGTCATTAATCAACCTTGAACAAACAACCTTATCCTAATAATCCTTCCTATGGTGATATGGACCATAGCATTTTATGATCCAGGTCACCTTATCCAATCCTCTAAGTTTCCCTTTAAGGAGGATACAAGCACATGTTATATATCGGCTATTAAAGGGTTCCATGCTATCAATAGGGCCCCAGTATTTCCCAAGGCATCTGAACCGCTACACTCCCAGCTAGGAAAGAGTTTAAGAAAAAAATAATAGGCCTTTATACCAAAGCATTGTCTCTTGTACTAGAATTATGTCAGGCTTCACCATCTCAACAATATTTTCTTAGGGTGAAACGTTTCGAGGAGATCCCAATCCCCCAAATATTGAAGTATAACAATATCATGGATTAACCACATCAAGGGGTGATTGTGCTCCAAGAACCCCATTATCAACATTGAGAGATGGTGACCAAAAGTCAAGTGTGAGACCAATAGATGTAAGGGACATTGCCGAAGGGTTAACATAATTTATCCAATGCCATTTTCAGGACGGATTTAATTTTCCTTCATTATCCTTCCCTTTTCCCCTTTTTCTTTCTCAATGTAACATTCATACATCTAATAGACATAATAGGGATAATATCTTTCTTATCTAAATTTTTTCCATAGTAAATAGGGATAGTCTCCCTACTAGAAGGAGAAGATAGAAAAGTGTCCAAAGGAGAATACACAAGTGCATTATCAGAGATATCAGGTATGGGAGAAGAGGAAATGGTGATATTCAAAGAAGTCAAATCCCTAGCAGTATCCATGGAAGGAAGAACCTGAGAATACAAAGAAATATCTTTTGGATCCCCCCTTTCCAAAATGACACCAATCCCATCTGAATCCCGCTCATTAATATTAATAGCCCCTCCCCACATCAAACTAGTATCCAGAGAAACCCTCATCTCATGGAACATATCGGTTTCATATACATCCCCCAAAGCCCTAGGTCCCAAGGAAGATGTGGAAACACCCAGATGGAAATCGGGGATCGATATAATTTGTGAAACCAAGTCATGAGCTACTTCATAGATAACCTTAGTTTCCAAGGAAGATTAGGAAACACCCATATGGAGAATGGGGATTGGAATAATTTGAGAATCTTAGCCATGAGATACCTTAGAGATAACCCTAGGTCCTAAGGAAGATGTAGAATCACTCAAATGGAAATTCGGGATCGATATAACTTGAGAATCCAAACCATGTGTTGTCCTAGATATTTTACACTCTACCTTCTATACACTAAAAACTGGGGATGGGAAAGAAGACGAAAACCTGGAATTCAGGATATCCCCACATAATATAATAGACTTTATATATTTCAAAATGAAATCCACCGAATATGTTTTTAATTAACAGAGGGATACCGGTTTTAAGCTTACCCAAATATGATGATACCAAAGACCCATCCACTACAAACGAAGAAACGAACTTGTTTGAGATATCTTCTTAAACAGACAACCTATCCAGAGTAAGTTGATACCATTCCTTATTGTTCTCTATACTAGAAAAAAATGGGAGGGACACTTATCATATAAATGGCCAGTCTCTTGACATAGATGACAATGAAATGGCATGACCCAATAGTCGAGACGTTGTAACCAAGAACCCCCATCCCATACAATATCCACATCGATCAGAAATCCATCTAAAACATCCATTTCAACAAGAACTCTAGGAATCTGTTTGTCAACATCTAGTAAAATCTCATCCTCCACCAAGATGAAGCGCTCTATAGAATTGTTGACACCAATAAAAGCTTACTTTGACCACAAATGAAGAGAAAATCGAGGAAAAAGGACACACATATGTCTTTTGGATACCTTTTCTTTCCATGGATTAAATTCCAAATGCATATTTATAGAACCAAAGATCCCGAACCAATAACTCAAAATTTGCTCAAGATGAAATTTCATGCCTCCACTGATGAAAATTGAAAACAAAACCATCCATTCATGAGCATGCTGAGTTTTGGCATGTAATCAATAATGGGATTCCAATTCATTGAAATCCAAGCAATTCGAAACCATCGGCTGGTAGAAGAGGAGAGGCTTGCTTGCTGGGATAGAGAGAGAATCAACCCCAGACGGGAGACATGCAATGATTTATACTTCGATGCTTATATAGGTTGCACCTGGTCTATTTTATTTTTTATTTATATTTACTTTGGTTGATGAGCTAAATGATTAGCCTTCTGTCCACTGAGAAATAAGGAAGGATTTTTAATGAGGAGATGGTGAGTCACTATAACTGAGCCAGTCTTCCGCGAGAGGGTGTGTTAGAGCCTGTAACCAGGAGACAGAAAAGCCTTAAACCTAGGAACCTTCTGCCAGGAGCCTTTAAACAGAATAAGAAACCAATAGCTAAGTCCCACAGAAAGAAGAAGGAATCATCCATCAGCCTTGAACCTTTATCAAAGAGCCTCTCAACAGTAGCCTTGAACCTTAGCCAATAGCCCAGATAAGAGCCTTTAACCAAGAAGGTGCCTATCTTTAGCCAAGTCCACAAGCCATAAGACTTCAACTTTGTATCTCTAGCCTTTAGCCTCCTTCCTTTCAACAGATGCCAAATTCCATTTCGATTCATGGATGTATATTCCAAACGCCCAAGAAGATCCTACGACAAGGGGCCCTCCACCGTGTCCATTGTAATATCATTTCCCAACACGCATAAAGACTTGTCACTTTTAGACTTCTTATCCTTAAGAGAGTTATGCCCTTTAGCATGAGTGCCAATCATCCATCGCACCAAAGAGGTCCCATTATCCTTACGACAATGTGTACTTTCTTTTTCTCAACAATTCTTGAACAACCATCCTTCAAAGCAAAAAAACCATGTTGATCGGGAACAAGCTTCACAACCCCACTTTCCACATTAGTCTACCAATCACTAGAAAAAGACTTAGAAAACCTGTCTACACTAGGTAATGATGTCCGATCTAGGGAAATATTCAAACCCTCATTCAGGAAGCCCCTCTTCAGAGAAGACCCAGACAAAAACTTTACCTCTTTTTTGTGTGGATTCGAAACCCTCACTGGAAAAGTTCCCCCACTTTGTCAGTAATGACACCCAATATGGAACTCATGTCAACACTTGAAGATACATCCTTCCTGACATCTGACATTACGGATGTCCCTTCCGAAAAGGATCTATTTAATATAGGATTCGCTGACCCACACAAGAGATGCAACTACTACTAATGAATCACACAAGAAACATGTGAAGGCCTAGTATGATAAATTTGTCCATCCTCGTGTCTTTTCAGAAGGATGAATGGTACTTGTCTATGACCAACAACATGACGATCTAGGGACTGGTAAATTCAATTCAATGTGGCTTAGTCCTTGCATTGTAAAGCAAGTGTAAAATAAGGGAGCTTATGAGCTAGAAGATTTTGAGGGGAACATTTTAGGGCATAGGAATGGTTTATATTTGCAGAGGTATTTGGCATCTTTTTATCATCATTTTACCTTATTTATAAACCCTTTTTATTATCAATAATCATGTATTAATCCCTTCTAATGCTCATATGCGAGTTTTAGGTTCAAGGTGTTTTTCCATTACATTTCCTACTATTTCATTTGATTTTTTACTAACATTAGGGGAATTGGTGTATTTTTTTATTTGCATGGGGTATTGATTCATTCATTTGAAAGCTTCTATAGAACATTTTGCAATACAAAACTATTTTCTGCGGAACCATTGTGGAAATCATATAGCAGTTGTGGACCTGTCGTAAGTATACTATAGAAGCTATAGAACCTCTGTGAGAGTTTCATAGTATCTACAGTTCTACAAGCTACAAAACCAAAGTTTTGGAACCTTATGTGTTTTGTGGAAACTCTATAGGGAGTTGCAGATCCTCTACAAAAGTTGCATAAACTACAGAAAATTCAATAATTCAAATTTACCTTCTTATATGTCTCAAATTATGATGTTAAATTATTTGAAGATAAAAGGGACAAAATGAGGTACATATTTGATTTATTTACAAAGATTTGAAGACATCCATGTAATATATGATGGATATAACAAGTTAAATGCTATTAGGAGTCATTTGGGATGAGTTTTTGGCATGTTGTTATGGCTTGCATTCCCAAATTCAAATTTGACTTCAAAGGAATCCTAAATAGCATGGGAGTTAGCAAAGATCTTGGGATTAGCTTTGAATTAGTTTTGAGATCCAAACTATTAGCAATTTGTTGAGGATATTTTGGATCTTCATTTATTATTTGTTATGAAAAACCCATATATAAATAAGAGTACCTTATCCATTCTATGGGGGGACTCTTATATAAATAGTCCAAATAATGATGGAGTAAACTAAAATTTCATCTTGATTCAATATAGATCTTAGTTTTATAATTTTATGTAGTGTGATTTTATTTATTTTATTATCATGTAGTTTTAATTTGTTGCTTTCTTTTAATTAAATAATTTTTCATCTCTCATTATGTATTTTATTTCTACGATGTAATTTTAATATGTATATTAGTGTAGTATCCCTCCAAAGGAAAGTCCTTGGATTCACCTTGTTTTGACTCTAGGGTTTTGTTTACAATTGGTTCCAAACACCTCCAAATGATTTTGAATTTGGGGAGTAAGGTCTTCATGGGTAATAGGACATATTAACACACCTATCAGACATCCAAACAACTGATATACCCATCCATGGTCTGCAAATTTCATGGGAAGAATTTTTGTAACAAGACTAGTTAATTTGATAAGTGCAGATCCCCCCTAGGTCTGCCATTAGATGCTATTTCAAACACTGTACGACCTTCACTAATTCTTGGTATGAGACTTGTTTTTGTTACAGGACATTAGGAACAATATATTTTCAGCATTATATTTGGTTTTAGTATCTAATAGGAATCCTAATGAACAATAGCTTCTAGAGTCTAGTTTTTGAGGTGAAATTGGTGGGCAAGGAGTCTCAAATTTCTTCATAAACCATAGTAACACTTCAGAGGTATGCACACATCATTTGGGCCATAAAATCAACTTCATATTAATATCATAAAATTATAAATAACTTGGAAAACTCTGATATAAAACAGGTACAATATCATTCCAAAATCACTATGCAAATGCTATGGGGAAAATGGCTCGAAACTCTTCCTTGAATGTAAATATCACTTGAAATACATAATGCTTGGAGTTGTGGCTCTGATGATATGAATATTACAGATATATATAGAAGCTAACATGTCCATTAAGTCGAAATATCATTCCTTCACTAACTATATGCAACAACAAGTGCACCCTTGCACATTTACATGACATTGAGAGAAAGATAGTAGAATAGGCATAGAGAAGAATGAGAGAAGATGAACTCGAAATCAGTTGGGGTTTGAACCTAAATAAAAACATATCCATGAAGCTCTTTTGAGAGGTATGAATGGACTCTCCATCAACCAACTTGGATGGGAATCTTGCACCCTCAAAATTGGTTCCAAGGCAGGGAGGATGAACATCCACCCTCCAAGGACAAGCTAAGCTCTCCAAATTTTTCCAAATGAGAAAATGATAAAAAAAACTGGTATCCTTCTTTCTTCTTGTCTTTTATTAACCTCCCAAGGCCTCCATGGCTTGAATTCCCTCCAAGAGCTTCATCCCAACTCGAATTACGGAGATATTCCCATGAGTGCCACTTGTCCAACATTTCCTATCCTTCCTCTTCCATCAATTCGAATGGGGGGGATATTGGCTGCCATAACTCCCTTTTGCACCCTCTTGGAGGCTATTTTTATCCCTAACATATCATATAGGTCAGATTTCAACAATCAGGTATGATCCTTATCATAAGTGTCATAGAATCTTCATCATTGTTGTCATAGAAGCTAGGGAATCTAGCCCAAATGTCACAATACCTCGAAGATGCATCTTCCTCTTTCATGGGAGTTACTCTTCCACTCTAATTAGACCCTCATTGGGTCATTCCAAGTATAATGCCTCTCCAACTCCCCCAAAAACGTTAGACTCCACCTTGGATTCGAATGGGTGAGAATAGGATGCCATGTGGCATGGAGAATCTTGCCTTATGTGGGTCCCACACCACCTATGCACCCTCATGACCTAGTGACACCTTATTTTCTTATTATTAATATTTATTTATCCCCTTTTAATATATATTTTTCAATAAATGCCCATTTGGAGTCTTATAGCTCCCTTATTCCAAGACTAAGTGTTTCCACCCCAACCTAGGGAACTAGTAGATTGGTGGAATTTTTCCTTCATGTGATTTATTTGGATGGGGACATTACAATTAGTGATTTAGAAATTTATTTTACAATCCCTGAATGCAATGAATGTACTTAATTCAATAATCTTATTTACTACCTTGGATCATAAACAGTAACTTGTATTTGGCAAGAATAGCTTTTAGATTTCATTTCTGCAATTTACCTTTCTATCAATTGTGGTGTGAACTTAGTTTTAGAATTTAATTTCCTGCACAGTGTGAATTAGTTTTAGTATTTAATTTCCCGCACATCGTGTGTTTAGTCTTAGCATTTACTTTCCAGCAGAGCGTGAATTTAGTTTATCATTTGCTTTCCAGCAAAGTGTGAATTAGTTTTTACATTTACATTCTAGCAAAGTATGAATTAGTTTTAGTGTTTGCTTTTCAGCATGGTGTGAATTTATTTTCCCGTTGTGTGATTTACTTTCCTTGCAACTTAGTTTCAATAATTGTTTAGTTGGCTTGTTCCTTACCAAGGTTATGTAACTATTCATACCATTGTTTGTAAGTAAGGTTATCAAACTACAACTTCGCAGTAGATTAACCAATGTAAGAGAAGATTGTGGCCCACACATATAGTGCATGGTAACTCGCAAGTTCCTGAAAAACCCCTAGTTGACAATTAATGTACAAACTTCTTAGTTTCCTGCTGAGAAATTAGAAGGTAATTAAAAAACATGTCAGTATTATTCCTAGACCTTTGTGTCTGGGAAAATTCCACATGTGATCATTGTATTATAAGTAGCTTAGGTTGCTTTTACGTTCTCTTCAGTAATAAAAATTTCAAAAAATACAAATACTAATGCTACTTCGCATAGTGTCTGACTAATTTGTACAGGAAATGAGAACATAGGCTCATTTTGTCCATTTGGTGGTTTTATTAAAATTTGTGTGTTCCTAAACTGGAATATAGGGTAGGTCATCTCCATAATACATGATTTGCATCAACCCTACAATTATGTTCACGCCTCGGGATCACAACACATGGAATTGTGACAATAGCCCTTTGTCCTCAGAAAAGTCATAATTTTCATGTTACAGCTTACCAAGTCATGGGTACCCTAGTTACAACCCCTGTTGTCTTTTGGTGCCTATTCCTAAGTTTGTATTAGGCTTGAGAGTCCCTAATTAGCCCCTCCATGTCATCGAAATGAAGCCTCATAACCCTCTCTAATTCGTATTCTATGCACTTGGAACATAGTTGCATTCCCTGCAACGCTCATATTATCCAATGTACTATAGCATTCTTTTATTCTTTTTCAAGATCTTAATATGGAAAAGATATTAAAAATAAAATATTATAAAAAGAGAGGGGGGGGGAGATATCAAATCTCATTTATTATATATGATAGCAAGTTAAGTCATCCCTGAACATAGCACCAATTTTGAGTCTCTCAAAAAGTTGGATTGTATTTTATAGCCCTAGGATTGAAGCCTTGATCTCATAGTTATTAATCCTCCGGTTGGTTACTCTTCCAATCATATGGAGAATTTCTCAATGTCTCCTGCATTGCAGATTTGTACCATTGGTCCCTTTGTGTCAAAGGCTACCCAAGTCACTACTATGTCATGCTCATTATTCAAGGATATAGCCTATGTCATCCATTCTACAGTTGCCTTGACATCATAGATTCATTGTGTACTTATTTGTGTAGTATTATCTCTAAATTGACATAGATCCACTATGTATCTATTCATGGATATGGTCTAATGATTGGCATGGATCCAATGTGTGTCATCTTCGTGGCCATGATCCACCTCTATACTTCACATGGATCCACTGTGTATAATTTCATTTCCATGATCACTACATCATTTACACATGTCATGGATCCACTGTGTATGCAATTTGGCGTCCATTTCTATCATTTTGAGCATGGATATCTCCATCTCAAGGAAAAGAATATTTAATACCTACCTCTCTATAGGAGGTACTTTATTGGAACTAAGATTCTTGGAATCTCATCCTTATCTTCTCTACATCTCATTCCACCACTTATTATAATGTATTTCGGTCACCATGTTCCCTATTGACCTCACACATTAGGGGGCATCTGCTATAGATCAAATCTACACTTCGATGTTCGTGACAATAGTTAAAAATATGACACTCAAATGTGTTACTATCCGCTCACAAAAAGGACACTTATGGATGGAAGAGCCTAAGATTTGAACGTTATTGATGGCCTTGATCATTGAAAATAAAATCCCAGCACCATCTCAGTCATTTTTTAGAGTTGTAAACCCAAAAGAAGGAAAATTCATGCCCTTCCCACTAGTAGGTTAGCGCGTATCATTTGCACCTTGCACTTAAACAGAACGTGAATGCATAAAAACTAATTGTTCGCACCTTTCATGTTAACAAGGAGTGAATCATTCACATGTTTCTTGTGAATTGGTCATGAATGAATTCCCCATAATTTCGTGAAAAAATACAAAAAATCGAAATGTGGGAGTTAAGGAATTTTACAAATCAATTTGCTTGTTTACAACTCCCCAAACCACCTGGTAACCATTTACAACTATTTTATCCAAACATAGAAGGGAAATGAAATGGACCAGGAGGGGACACCTAGATATCCAAAGTTATACTGGATTAATCATTCACACACCCTTAATTCCTTTCCATTAGCAATTCTTGTTTTCAATCCCTTGTATCTATGACTACCGAAGTACCGCCATCGGGTTACTTCACCCCTCATATACAACTAGTGGACCGAAATGGGTCCCTTGGAGTGCATGAGAAGAGAGACCGGAATCCTCGGGTTCGATAAGGTGTCGAGGAATGAGAAGGTAAAAATCGTACGTATTCCATTGATATAATTGATATTTGACATATTTCCCTCCTCCAATCCATTTTTTTGTGATTGTGGTTTGGCCTTAAGAATGTTTTGTCCTTTAAATTGAAATTGATTAGATAGTGAATGTTTTATTCATTTTCAATTCATTTATATTCTTTGTTAAGTGCCAAATTGGCTTGAGAAAGGTTGGCTTTTGGTTTTGTAGGTTGATGTTGGGCATCAAGGAGCAAATCCGGAGAAATATCAAGGAGAAGCTAGGACAACCTTCAAAAAAGGTACACACCTCTCTCCTCCCTAATCTCTCTTTTAGTTAGATTTGCTTATTGAAGTTTGTATGTGGTCTTATGTGTGTGTAAAAGTCTAAATATTCCTGTAAACATAGTCAATTAAGTCAATTTCATATATTTTAATGCGTTGGTGATCTTTCCCTAGTCATAGGATTTATTTCTGAACAATAGATATGGGTACCCATGTGCCTTATTTGACCCAAAGGAGGGCCAAAGGAACAAATGTTAATGAGATGGGATATGTAGCAAAGCCGATATGTTCAATCACTTCATCATTTCAAGGTGCCTTTTAGCATTTATGGTCCACTAGGATCATTTATTTATGTATGGGAGTCATGTGAGCATTGAGTCTTTTAGGCATGACTAGGGCTAATTTAGAGGTATATCTTGCACAAACCTAGAATTAGTTGACTAAAGGGTTGAATCTACTTGATGGTGTATAAATACACTATAGATTATGCATTTAATTATGTTCTATGAGATCTACATTGATCTATAATTTTTTTAGGTACATCCACTTAAATGTCCCGGGTGAGAAAATTAGGGTGATAACGTATTCCACGTAATGTGTGAAATTGACAACAAATCATATAGTCTAAATACATCATATGTTTCTTACAAATATACTGGAGAGAGAGAGAGAGAGAGAGAGGAAGTCCGATTGATATATAATAGAGGCCACCTATAAAAAAGTGAGCAATGATGAACTGATATGTGTGTGTAGAGAGAGAGAGAGAGAGAGAATCTCTTTAGCAATGAGGCCAACATAACCATGATCATAAAATAACCAAAACTTTGAATAATGGTGAGAGGTGTCATATTAGAATACATCTAAAAATGAATGTTTCTTATGTCCAATGCATGTTAGAGAACAATCG
The DNA here is from genome assembly GCA_027924585.1 of Larix kaempferi. NCBI lineage: Eukaryota > Viridiplantae > Streptophyta > Pinopsida > Pinales > Pinaceae > Larix > Larix kaempferi. The sequence goes on along the minus strand of BSBM01001504.1, from coordinate 371,918 downwards.
TACCCAAGGGGGAAGATAGCTACAACAAAAAGGGCTCCTACTAGAAGGTAGGGCTAGAACATGTAGAGAGTTAGCTAGAGGGATGCTCACATTGAAGGCTCAGAACAACTGCTAAAAAGGACCATATATAACCAAGGTATTCAATTAAATATGGAACTCTATGATCTATCTGTAGTGTTGATTTCGTACCTAGGAAAGTGTTCCCCCAGTGACTTTGTGCTTAAGTCACTAAAGGGGGACAAGTGACATGACCCTTGCATTAATTTCATGTGATATGAAATTAATTTCACTTTGGAGACTTAAAGTGACTTTTTGATATATTTAAGTGGGAGTTGAATGAAAATAATAATTTATGGAGAGGATGTGCATTGAATCTCATCCATTGATCTTAGATCTCAATATTCGATTAGGGAACTTGGATCATGAGACCATTCAACTACCCTCATGAGACAAACAAAAAGACAAGGTAAACCTAACAGGCATATAATTCATCCAAGAGAATTGGAAAGAACTTAACTTGAGAAGAGAAGAGGAGAAGAAAGAGGGAGAGGACCTTGGCATGATTTCTAAGGAGGTTTGAGCAGCTAACAAAGAGATTCGGAGTGGGCTATTCTCTCGCCCGAATGCACCCGGGGCCCACCGGATGCCGTCCAGAGACCCTGCCGCCGTTAGCACCCAGCCGTCCGCTCTCCCATCGGTCGTCCGAACTTCTCCACTCCGGCGACGGCAACCTCCGGCAATTCCCCCGGTCAGTGCGGGTCCCCACGCCGACGAGATTCTGACAGAATCCACTCCATGAATCAGAGTTCAGGATTGGATGGTCCTTGGACGTCACCTCCTGCATTAACTGCATGGCAACATTCGAATGGAGTGAACTCCCTCGCGCGACGAACTCTGCAATTCGAATGAACTCGCCCGCGCGACGACCTCTGCACCTAGCCCACTTCTTCACGCTACGACCTCTGCTTCTGCACCCAACAGCATCTATTGAACTCCCAACAGCATCTATTGAACTCCTTACTCCTGCGCGACGAAGGCTGCACCACTCTGCACCCCGATCCTGCTCCTGCACCCAACAACTATTTAATAGGTAAGCCCTATCGAATTCGTGATCTTCTTGGAAGTTTCAGTCTAATATATTCAGTGTTTTCTAGTGAATACGCTTCAACATGGTTTTCTATTTTTTCTTGGCAATTCCATCCCTTCCCAAAGAAGTGGGCTAGCCAGCTCTTCCTTTGCCAAAGATTCATAATCACGCCAACGAAAAATCCTCTCCTCACAGTCCCATCTGTTAAATCCTTAGGGAAGATCCACCTGACAATGGAATTCTGGGTGGAATCGAATTCTGGGTGGAATTGAACCACAAATCGTTACATTCTCTCTAAATGTTTATAGTTATGATAACACAATTACCTTCAGAGCGTAGATGTCCGAGAGCTAAACTTCATCAATTGCTTTATATTCCTTTATAAATTAGAGAAAAGAAACTATAAATTTATAGAATTGAATACTAGCGATCAGGAGTCACGATCAACCCCTTACTTGTAATATTTGAGTGCAATCTTTTGCAATTGTACTATTTTGTATGTAGGCCAGCTTGGCATCCTTGTTAACCCTGTATTGCGGAGGTAGGCAGTTTTCCTCATATTGTTACAATGCTTATAACTGGGACACGATTTCAACAATCTGGAAATGAATAAATCACTGTTAGTCTCAACATGAAACAGGAAAAAAACAAATTTGGATCTTCTAATAGTTAAAATTAAACTTCAAATTGACAGAAATGCTAAGATCAATTGTACATACTCTATGTGATGCAAGCAGAGAAATAACTCCAATGGGGATGAAGAGGGCACCCACCAACATGAATATTGCGATGACCTAAAATCAGATAGCACTGGAGAATGACTGTACTGTAATGTATTAGAAAAAACTTAATATCTTGAAAAGTCAATCAATAACATATATTAACTTGAGACACAGAGAGGATACCATGACGATGGAAAGACCTATCCTACCTTGCAAGGATAGAGATTAAGCAAAGTTCACCTAAAATAAGCTATGGAATTCATTGCCTCAGAATGCTTTTATAGTTAAAAGCTAAGAAATATCATTCTCTGCCATGGACATATGAACTTACCCATTGTGGTGTCAAAAGTGGCTTACATGCAGGAAGCTCCTGTTGAGTGAACTTAGAATCTGGCAACACAAGAAACAGCACACTTGGTCAATATATAGTTGCAGGGCAAGGCAAGGCAAATTCTATTAATTAAACTTGAAACAATACATAAAAAAATAAAGGGACAGAGAATTCAAGTGTTGGTATAGCATTTCAATCACAAGAATTGAAACTCTCGTAATTTTGAAACCCCAAATTACAGTTAAAAGGTAGAGATATCTATTTTCTACAGTCGCAGAAAACTGGGAGGATGTAAAGTGTTGCTACAGTCGCAGAAAACTGGGAGGATGTAAAGTGTTGCTCCTAACAATAGGAAGAAAAAGCTGTTCTAATTCAGCTGACTCGAATGATCTTAATCATCTGCTGGTATATCTTCTCCGCATTAAAGATTCTTAGAAGTATCTGCTTTTGGGTGCAACCGATTTCCCCATGTCCTATTCCAGATGCCCAAATTCCACCCCTCTGGTGCCATAGATTCCATCTTTATGTATCTCTCAGGTGGACCTGCTCGATTCCATTTTAATGGAGGACTGGATGAACAGACTGGTTGTTGATTGGTTGGTTTGTTTTTTGTTTTTTTTAATCTTAAATTCATGTTTTAACTTGCAACATATATTAAATGTAATAATGTGACACCATCAAATCTGATCTGATGTATTTTTTAACTCTTATAAAATAATATGTGATCATACTCTGGTTTGTTATTGGATTGTTCATAGTGATTTAGGGTGTGTTTTTATTATGTTAACAATGTTTTTGTGCATTTTAGAAGTTTGTTAGAGTTTATTGGATACCATTAGTCCAATGTTTTTCAAAAGTCATTAATTTTTAACATACCATTAGTCGAGTGAGAAGGTATTATTAGTTCAAATTTGTCCAGGACCTAGACAATCTGAAAGTTTGAAGGTATTTATTGCATAGGCTGAAAATTTGATTCAACAATCTCTGTTGACAGTCATAAGCAATAAGAAAATACTAAATAGCAAGATTTCTCATGCCTTTGAGACAAATTTACAGGCTTGTTGCATTTCTAACATTTGATTTGGCTTCCTAAGAGGGTATTGGCAAGTCAATTTGCAATAGTGGCATCAACCCTCTTTCCTTTAACATGGCATTTGGGCATGATGCTAAATTTCTAGGCTTGCACTAGACCTCTATTTTGAACATGGTAATGGGGTAATCCAGAGGTGGTATGAGACTTGGTTTTTTTGCATGTTTTAAACATGAAGATGGGGTTATTGAGAGGGTATCACATGTTTGTTTTTTTGTTCTCTAGTGTGGTAACTGGTTATTTTTTGTTGAGTTAAGTTCACCCAAAACATGTGATTTTTCTTCCCTTTCTAGCTTGTCATTTAAGTAATTGAGAAAATCATCGTTAGAATAGATTTACAAGACTTGCAACAAAGCTTCTTCCATGTCTTTGGATGATAGAGAAAGTATTTAGTAAACCAGGTTTTTTCAAAGTAATTCCTTTTGAACATAGAATTGGGTGACTGAGAAGGTATTATTAGTTCAAATTTGTCAAAAACGTGTACAGGGTTCTTCTCTTTTAACATGACATTTAGGTACTGAACAGGTATTTATATTTTTCAAGGAAAATTTGTCTACAACTTGCACCGAGTCTTTTCCCTTGTAGCTGAGTCTGAATGATCTGCAATTGTTGTGAGCACATAGGATAACATTCTGTTTTAGCAAAAATGTCAGTGGGTCAAGTTGCCATAGATTGTGACACTAGTGGATGATTTGTTAACCCTCATCCCCACCATTTAAGCTGGTGAAGATGGGGGGTCGAACGGACTCGGGTAAACCTATGGGAAATGTTGGAAAAAACTTGTATGTACCTGGGAATAGAGTTTGAGCTGAGAAGCTGCAGGTATTTCAATGACATAGTTTTCATATTGGAGTTGACTATTTTATTTATTGCATATTTAGATGGGGCATGGACATATATGCATTTACATGTATTGTTTACTTGATATGCCAAAGGACTTTCAGTGTATGGTAAATTGTCAATTATTTGGGCAGTAGCAAAGCAAAAGAAAATTCCACTGTGTTATTATTAATGAAACTAGTTACATAAACATATACATCGATTAATCTATTTATTATCTGGTGTGACAGAAACAAATCAGTTAATTCTCCAAAAGAACTACTATACCTTTCAAAAGAGATTTAAGCAAATAAATTTCTTTAGATATATGGTTGGCCAAATTTCACAGAACATCCATGTCAGACTGTGAAGTATTCCAGAATCCAAACCCCATCTGCAGCACCCTCATTTACCATTAATTTAGCATCAGAGTTCAATGTGGTTAATAATTGTTCTCGGGGAAGCTCCTCTCAACCAAATTGAACTCCCTGCTATTATTATTTAAGGGCCAATACCAAACTCTTGCTATAATTTGAGACAGGGATATGGCCTTTTGTATTTCAGTTTGTTAAAACCATTTTCGCATAGGTGTGCTACTATTTAAGAAGTGAGGTTGTTCTAGCAGTTCTGGGTACTTTTTCAATCTTCATGGACAGTAAGGAGGCTTTCAACAGTGCTAAGGGCCACTTCTAGGCAATTTGTGAGGACACTTCAAACAACAGCATTCTGGGCAAGTAAGAAGCCTTATCTCTTGATTCTGGGCTGACCTGTGCATTGAGACAGTAGTAAACAATAGTATGGGTTCCTTTTTTGCAACCTGAAAGAGAAGTTCTAGGAACCAAAGGGAATCAAACAACCCCAACGGCATTCTGGGCCAGTATTGTGGATGAAGAACAACAGTCATAAAAGAGGGTTGTCCTGGGTATGAAAGGTGATCTGTGATTCTGTAGTAAACAGCAATCGTGTAACAACCCTTTTTATGAAGTCTGAGATGAAGCATTAAGCAAAGCATCACGAAATTCTGGGAAGTAAGCCAAGTATGGTGAAATGAGCAGTTCTGGGCATGGATATGAGGAACAATCTGAACAAGTTGAGCTGGACTGTATGCTTTGCCACAGTAATCCTCGGTACAATACAGTCCTGAGCATTAGGAAAGCCTCTATTTTTTCTGTCATTCACTTGACATTAATATAATTATCTTATCTATCTCTCAGCCTCAAAATCCTGGAAGCCACATGTCCCAGGATATTGAACCCACTCCCGCCACAAAAAATGGAATTTGCTATATACAATTTTAAGCCTCCTCCCTGATGAGCAGAAAAAGAAAAAAGAACACCCATGTCAAAATCTCGGTTTAAACGTTACCTCCTGGTATTCAAACCCCAATTGGGTCAATGGGCTCCCTATTCCACCATCACTCACACACTCATAAACCCCAGATATGGCCATCACTCAAAGCCAATATACAAATCACAAACTAAATCAGTCAGATACAGCAAGGCTTCCTCTACCCTCTTCTTAATTGATTATTTCAGTACCTTAAGAACAAAACCTCATACCTCTGTTAACCACATTTCTACTACCCATATTTCTGTAATTCCTGTAATTAACAGTTGATTCTACAAAACCTGTAATTAATGCAATTCCTGTAACATGCTCAAAAACTTCTCAAAACAAGATCCAGGTTCAAATCTCATTCAGGGGGTACTTATCCTTCTAGACCTCATTTAAGGAGGGTGTCAACTCTCTATCTTGAAACTTTATGAAAAGGGGTTTATGTTTTATTGGGAATTTGAATATGAGTGGGCAGAGTAGGAAACTTACCTGCTTACTAATGGAACTATTTACCTCCTCAACTTAGAAATTTTAAAAGTTATAACATTAAAACCATAAGAGTTTAAGGGACTATAGAGATCATTAGGGTGGAGACTATAAAGGTTATCTAAGTTTTGTTTATTCTTCACAAAATAATCAACATCATTGTTGAATTTTATATATTTTTATAGTATTATTATGATATATATAAGTTCTGTAGAGAATTCCTGAATTGGTTCTACCTCATTTGAAGATAGAGCTTCATGTTCATAGTTGCAAACCTTATGCGTAATTTGTTATTTCAATTACCCTATATTTTTTGTTGCAATTATCCTAGCTTTGCTGATTTTTTCATACAAAACTAACGTACTTTGATTTTGTGTATCAAAGGAGAATAAGCATTACTTTTTGTCTTCTAATCTCAAGTTTTCGCTCATTTTTGTAGGCTTCAATACAAAATGGGCAGGAAGAACAAATGGGAGACTTTAGTGGGCTTAGAGTTGCAAGATCCCAAAGACATAAGCATCTTTTCTGGTAAAGATCTTGTTTGGTCTGATGTACATCGAAAGAATGGAATTGATCGAGTTGCCAAAATCCCGTTACATCGAGTCCCCCACTTTATTGAAGGGGAGGAAAAGGATCCTGATGCTCCTTGTACTTTCTATCGTAGCCAAAACAAATCCCCCAAAAAGAGGGATACTGCAGCCTTGAAATATGAAATGTAAGTATTTCAAAATTTAATTGTTTGGATGTTAGCAATCATACTACATTTATCACCTGCATATGTATTAACATTTGACAATATTTTATGCAGATATAATTGTTCATATGGCCCAACTGATAAAAGGGGAGACAAACCGGCTAAACGAAGGGTCAATTCATTTGTGAAAAAAAGGGGCTGCCAATGCCATTTCATTGTTAAGGTCATGGCCAAAGATCCCGAGGGTAGCAATACTAACTTATAACATGTACGAGCATGAAGACAAGAGAGGATGGCCTTGTCATGGAAAGCATGATGCTTCGGGTGACCCTAGATCCATGCATAAGCCAAAGTTGTCAAAGGACATCATTTCTTATGTAGAAAGTTGCTTTTCTTGGGATGTGGCAATTGATTCGGTGTGTAAAATGCACATCAAGAAACATGTTGACATGGATGCGGCAGATCGGGATAGAGATTTCTTCTTGAAGAGGAAAGATGTCGTAAACATATACAATCGCTTGGGCAAGGGAAAGTATCAGTTGGACAAAAAAGACTCAATAAGTGTGAATCTTTGGCACCAAAAACATAAAGATGATATTTTTTTCTATCAAAAGCCCAATGGTAGAGATGTCCCGTTTATAATGGGAATCCAAACAAAGTGGATGCTAGAGACAATGGTGAAGCTATCTCATAACAGCTTAATAGCAATGGATGCAACATTCAGTACAAATAAATACGGGGTAAGCATGATGTCAATGATTGATTTAGCATGATCATTTTAGTTGTAGCCATTCAATGATATTGATGACTTAAGTTTGACTGCAATATGTTCTATGGATATGGCAGTATCAACTATACACCCTTGTCGCATTCGATGAGCAGCAAAGTGGGGGTACCAGTTGCGTGGGTTGTATCCGAAAGGAATACAACGCAAGACATTTCAGTATGGTTGGATCGACTCATGCAAAGGTGTTACCAAGCTCGTCCAGATTGGAAAGTAAATGCCTTCATGGTAGACGACGCGTTGGCTGAAATAGCAGCCCTGAGGTAATTCCAATGTTGTTATTTTGCAATGTAACTTGTACTTATTTATTGAATGCCATATTTAAAAAAATTACACATGGCAGGAGGATCACACGTTGCAAAGTTCTCTTATGTGTTTGGCATGTACAAAGGGCATGGTCAAAAAACGCGAGCTGGTTGGCCACAACTGAAGAAAGAGCGAGTGAAATGTTGAAAGACTTGGGCCATATCATGAAACATTGCTCCAATGACGATGTCATTGATGCAATTGATGCCTTTTTAAACAAATATGCTGATGAGGAAAAGTTCTTGGACTATTTCCGCAAGAATTGGGTTTCGGGTGACAAACTTTGTGAGTGTACATACTCTTCCTTGTATATTTTCTTTTGTATATCATGAAGATGGGATATATGCACTAAATTAGTTTTCTACTTGTAGGGATGTGGGTAAAAGGTTGCCGAGATTTTCCGCATGCAAATCAAGAGACCAATAATGCAGTGGAGTCATACCATTGCTTTTTGAAGACAAAGTTTCTTTCTGGTAGAAGGAAGAAGTGTACCCGTAGAATGGACTGGTTGTTGTATATACTCCTCATAAATGTTGAACCATTTTATCGGTTCAAAGAAATTTTGAAAAAAGAAGGCTATTTGAACAACTATAAGAAAGAGAAGCAACTTGAATCATCAACTGACAGAGCCAAAAAGATTCCCGATAGTGATTGCTGCCCTCATGAGAGCATATCTCATGCATATTGGGTGAGGATTCAAACCACTCCTGGCAAGCAGTACCTTGTCACTTCGTATCGTCCAAATTTTATGACGTGTACTTGTCCATGGTCTATCCGTGGAAATATTTGCAAGCACACTATAAAGGTTGATTGGTTGTATTGCTCCTTGGATAATGATGCAACACCTTCTTCATGCAATGCTCCTCCTGAGATAAGTATTGATGGACCAAGCCACGATGTGGATGCTGAAAACACTATTATGGCTACTAATAGAGATGTTAATGATGTTGATGCACTACAATTAGCTAGACAGGAGCTGTTCGGTTATTATCAGCTGATTGAAAACAGTCCTCCTGTCACTTTGGAAAAAACTGAAGAACTGATTGGTCTTACTAAAAGAATGTTGAATGAGGCCAACAATCATTCAGTTTTCGATTATGACTTCACCCTTGGATTGGGTGCATATGAGTCCTCTTTGAAGAGAAAGAAGAGTTTTCTTAGCCCCAAAAAGAAAAACAAAGTAAGAAAACAAAATAGCGGCTTGGATATCGATCTAAATGTGCATGCCTCAGAATATGAACCATATCAGTTTCAGTACCTCAAGAAGCGGGGGCGTACTCAATCCAAAAAAGCATCCTCTATTGACCTAGGTGAGTTTCATAGAATAGGACAATGCATGTGCTTAAAATAGTGTATTTAGATGGCCTCTTTTTTTTAAATTACGGTGCATGCATGTTTACAGAGGCCACTTCTATGGATCATTCAAACGAAGGACTTGCCCAGCTGCAACATCATGACAGCGGGATTACTGCACCATCAAACTAATTTTCAAGGAAATCTAATTGTCATAGGGTATGTTTTCAACCTCGTTAAAGGTGTAGTTTCATGGCTGAGTAAGAAAAAACACATACAAACTATGAAATTCCAATATTTGTTTTGATTAAATTGTTGTTGGGCATTTTTCTGCAGGTATCCTCGCTATAGGCAACATTAAAGATCCGAAACAGACTCCTAGAACTTGAGGATGTGATCTTCACCAGGCCTCAAATCCCAGAGACTTATTTTGAATTTACAGTCTTTGTTCTCTACACTTTGTAGTGTAACACATATGTATCTCTCTATGTTTTACTGCTTATAAAAGCAACAATTTTGAGAAAGTGGTCATTGAACTGACCTGACCTGCTGTATAGACGATACACAAATTTCTCTTACTACACAGCAGATGATACACAGTTTTTTTTAGTAAAGATTTTTCAAGCTGTATGTATTATGTAGGTTTATCTCACCTCTGCTTTAAAATGCAGGAATGATTCAAATTGCAAGGTTTCAGGACGGGCTATCCACGTTCCATTTTGATTTAAGTTTTTTTAGCTTCAAGTAGAAGCATATTAATTATTTATTAGTAAGCCAGTTCACATGTTGAATGTCTGCAAGCTGTATGTATGTTTGTCTGAAATCAGCATGAAATTCACTTCTGAGCACCCAAACAGTAGTGTGAAAAGGTTCTGGGAAATTTGGGATTATTTCTTAGCAGTGTGAAGCTCATAAAAAGTGGTAAAACACCTTGAATCAGCAATAAACAGAAGCATATTCCAATCTGGGCACATAAGTAGTTCTGGGTAGTCTATGGCACACTCCAGACCTTATAAAACAGCTCTGGGCACTTGAGGAACTGTAAAACTGCAAACGAAAGCCATGGATAGAAAATATGGGTAGTTTTAGACAAGCCCTATTTTCAGATCGCTTACTTGTTGGCATTCTGCTCCTTTGTGGCAACACCAATTAGATTATTTGTGTGGAAACTAGGTGACTGAATGAGGCATGAGTTATTGGATAGAAGTCAGTAAAAGATTACAGAATAACCTGGCTAGTACAGTATTTTAGCTATATAGAATATTGTCAGTCTTTGAAGTCTTATTTTTCTTGCCAATTATTATCACAGATATCTGTTTTCCAGTTTTTCTGAATGTCATTGTAATATACGAAGATACATATAGAAGCAAATCTCATGTCAACAAATATTTGAATCTTTCCTTTCAGTCTCACAAAATATTCCAATAGAATTACGATGCCATCAGCTATTGGTTCAATTTTGACACCTACATGGAAGCTGGAGCTAGAATCAGTGTAAAAATCACATAAGCACATCTCTGATTAGTCTAATGTGTGTTAATTTGCAAACTTCTTGATTCAAGTTTTCAACTATGGATAATGCCATGCCAGACAGAAACAGAAAACGGGTTTTATTTTTTAGTTCAATTCCAATGTTCCATGTATTCCACCCAACCGGTGACTCTTCTTGGTGTACCCATGTAGAGCATGAGATGAAATGCAGCATCACCTTTTTTGGTCGCTCAAATGACTTTTGTGTTTCATGAAATCACTAGAGGACATTCTCTAGGTGAAATACAATGTCAAAAGAACAATTCATTATGGTCATGACTCATAATTGATAAATCTGTATTACTAGTTCTTTAAGAAATATAAGGGCCATTATAGGGGTTGTCAACTGTTGCATGTGAGGGGAACATTGTATGGGCCATTTTTATTATTCTATGGCATGGCATGGTCCGATTGAAGCAAAGGCATGTCAACAGCAATTAAATGAATGGTTCTAAGTATTAGAAGAGTTAACTTTCTTTGTGATGGGTCCTTATTTTTGCAAAATATAGTTGGTTTTATGTTGTAATCTAGCTCATCTGTTTTGTCTACCTTCCTTTCACATTACCATCCTTAAGGGGAGTTGGAGTAAGATTTTCACTAATATACAAGAATGATAAATCCAGGAATAGTATAGATGATTACCATGTTCCGAATATCCAAGCTGTTTTTATATTCAGTCCTGAAATGATTTCTGGTATGAACAGTATTATTAACCAGTGGGAGGTTTCTTTTTATTTGTTTTACCCTACAGGGTGGCTTTGACATTATTTGCAGCGGCCGAGACAAAATTGAGACTCCTGAACAGGTATATTTCAATAACTGGCATCTGTTACCCTTTCAAACATAACGTCAGTATTTACAATTAGGATGGCTTCTAGATTAAATGATTGGATTTCTCATGGACACTATTAATACAGGTTGTCAGTGCTCAATGCCAGTGTAACAATGTTCTCTTTTTAGTACCATAGACTGGTTTTGAATGTTCTTTATTTGGAATCTTTAACATAGAGTTATTACTGTTGTTGCTCACTGATATATACTAGCTGAATTTGGCAGCTTGAACTGGCAACACCAACTTTGCAAAAATCCTAGACCAAATCCAGACATAAAGACATTGTTCACTGACCATGCATGTGGACCTCCTAATGGAGCTCGGACACCTACACAGCCTACAGCTTCTCTGGGGGTGCTACCCAAAACAGCCACATTTTCACCTATTGGACCCCATGGGGTATTGGGTCCCTCACTACAACTTCAAAAACTTCGCTGAAATTATTGAAAGATAGCTGTTTGTATTCAATTCTGAGAACCATTGTAGGTAGATTTATTGAGATATTTGCTTTAACAATAATGATCTGATTGGAACATAATCTGCAGCCTTTTCCATCATCAGCAACTGGTACTAGTGGCTTGGCTAGTTGGATGTCCAATCCCAACACAGTGACATCTCCCCAGGCTCCTGTTGCTGTGGGATCTAGTGTTCCAGTGCCACCTAATCAAGGTTGTTTCTTTATGTGATCCAATGACATCTTTTTTTGGTTATATTTGTTGCCAGGTTATGTATGTATATTATTTTATTATTAACATGTTGAATACCAAAACACCCACTTGAGTCAGATAAAATGTTATAAAATGAATATCAAGAGGGGACCCTTTCTTCTCAATGCTAGGATTTATAACATTCTATTGTTTGGGTGTAATTCAAAATTTTAATTTTAATTTTTGTGAATGCTCAGGATGCCTTCAAATTACTGCAACGAAATGATTTTGGTTTCAAATTTTTGATCTCGACTTGACTTGTTGATAAAGTGTATTAGCAACTGGTCTCCTGCTTAGATTGTTTTTTTGTCACATTTTAAAGATGTTGAACCTGATTATCATAACTTCATCCCTCAATCTGCTAGAAACCTGTCTATTTTATTTTATATTTGGTTTCTTTTCTACAGCTACTCTTCTAAAACGTCCCAGAACCCCTCCAGGCAGTGCAGCTGTGGTGGATTATCAAACTGCTGATTCTGAGCAATTAATCAAGCGCTTCCGCTCTGTATCCCAGTCTGTTGATGAGGTGCAAGTTGATTCTGTGATAAAGATTTTTCTTATGCTTGCAACTATCTTATTGCCATTAAAATCTGGCTGGTTGATATACATTTTTGTAGTTATTTCCTTACATTGGATTGCAAGTTACTGGCTCAATAAAGCTGTAGAACTTTATATGGCTTAAAAAATTGATTAGTGTCTTGACATTAATGTTAAACTCTCATTTGAAATTTCATGTCAACATACTCTGCAACATTCACAGGTGACCTATCCAGGTCCTACTCCGCGAGTATCGTGGTCAACAGATGACCTTCCAAAGACACTAGCTCGGACACTTAACGAAGGTTATCCTGTTACGAGCATAGATTTCCATCCCTCTCAACAAACATTATTATTGGGTAAGTCTTTATTTTTAAAATTTGCATGTAATTGGTGGTCTATAACTGAGTGAACTTATCCAATAGCTTTAGTGAGGTGCAATGAAGAGAATAAAAGGGACTGTTTAATTACACAATCTTGCAGTGGGCACCAAGAATGGAGAAATAGCATTATGGGAGGTCGGTTCAAGAGAAAGGCTGGCTGTAAGGCCCTTTAAAATTTGGGATATGGCAAATCGCTCCATGCATTTGGAGGTACAGTGCCCAAACACTAGCACTAGCATTTGGAATGGGTTGGCCGATCAGCTCTCCAAGGAAGTGACGCAGCAGGATCTAGCACTCGGCACTTGGAGGATTACTATTCATTCACCAGAGGGCACTTTCAGTTATTATCACATACCTTTTCATGATGATATTGAGGCACAGCATTGAGCAAGCTCAGCTTTTGTTGACCAATGATGGTTACGTTCTTTCATTTCTGTTACAGATTTTATGTAATAGGATATATGCGGGTTGTATGGACAGCAGTAGTATTGTTTTAGTTGTATGTATGGGATATCAGATATGATGATAATATGGGACAGAAAATATGTGACAATGTAGGGATCTCAGTGATTCTACTACATGTGCAGAATGTAATTTGTTCATCTATTTGAAATAAAATTACGATTTTTTCCGAGAAAAAAAAAAACATCAAATTAAACACCATTATATATATATATTTGTTAATAAAATGGTGTTAATTATAATTATTTAATTTACTTTATTTTTCCTCATGGTGTTAATTTTATCAATTTCGTATCTGCTTTTTGGATTGCAATGTAACATGTACCTCAATGAAATTTTCATGATTATTGTTACTATGAAAAACTGACACGCAGCATCATTTTTATCGCAACAAAAGGGCTGTGCAAACTCTTAATAATTGTCAATTTGGCGTTGACAAACACTTAGGAACAGTGAAAGGGTAGATTGAAATTGAATGGGTAGTTGACACACTTGCAGACACTGTGAAGGGCAGGATTCAACTAACTTATTTATGATAGCTAATTTTCATCCAAGTGGCAATTGATAATTTGACATTATGAAGACCGCTAAACATTTTGTGCAAGTGATACATTTTTAGAAACAAGCTTTATAAATGAAATCACTGGTTTCATGAGCCATCGATTTGGCTTGGCAATTTTTGTTTTGTTTTCAAGTAGATATGGAACTCCTGTTCGGTGCCTTATTTAGTGGCATCATTTTTGTAGGAAACATTAGAGGGATGATTCTTTTCGAAAATTTATGTTCAAGTCTGTATTTACTTACATATCTTAAACTGAAGTCTTTGAGGTTGCTTGCAATTGGGAAATCTTCTAACTTGCACCCTATCCTTGGAGATGTAGTGATATTTACGGAGTTGAAAAAGTCCAAGATATCAAAGTAGGGCCCTTTTGAGAGCTAATGACAAAGCTACCATTCTGCCATGATTTTGGTGTTTTGGAAAAATTATTTAGAGGGGTTTTGGGGTTTGGGAAAGTTTCTCTACAGGGATTTTGCTGTTCTAGAAAGTTTTTGTTGGTGGGATTTTGATGTTCTGGAAAATTTCATTGGTGTAGTGACTGTATAATTTGAAGTTGACCTTCAATAGTGAAAGATTCAATTTCTTAAATGAAATGTCCAAATCAAATCAGAATGCCCATATTTTCGCCATTCCATCTAATTCAAGATCAGTGCATAACAATGGACGTCCATAAATTGAGGCCATCAAGCTCATAGCTTTTTAATATAGTTATCAATGCCTACACAGCCTGGATGAAAAATCAATTTGGGTTTTGCTTTTGTCCAGGCAAAACAAAATTCCATTGCCCCTTCAGAGTATGAATTCATCCCATCCCATGATGGTCACTTTTCTTTTCAATAATGGTCTGAAAAACTTCAAGAATTTTCAGCTAGATCTCAGAAACGTGTGGGCTACAGCATCCAATTCTGGTCACCATGGGAATTGACCACTGTTGGAATATATAACATCAACTGCTATTGAAATACATGGAAAATTTGTTGTTGATAGCAACCCACCTCCTGATATTGAACAAATAAGGGTGCTTGTCATGGAAGGGCTGTCATGAATGGGTTATGTATGTAAGGGTGCCTACCATTAAAGGGGTATGTAGCTCAGTGCTAGAACAACTTACTGTCCAAATGCAGATCCTAATTAAGCCATATCATTCTTTGGAATTCTTAAGATCCATGGACCCCTTTTGCTACCTGTTTGGAGATTCTAAGATCAGACAGCTTATTGGGAGCTACAATGAGAACAAAGCATTCACACAAGATAGATTGCCAAACCAGTAGAAAAACAAAATTTTCAACTTGAATACCTTATATGCCTTTTCCATATCTCAAGTACAAGGTATTGCCACTTTTCTCGGTATTAGTAAAAGGTTCAAATTACAACATTTCCACAATGGCGTTTGGACATGGGTTTTATCCCTGAGAACCCAAGACTCTTTTTTCAGATCAAAGCACTTATTACAGTAGGTAACCTTCATAGAAGCTTTCACTACAGGGGTGCTAGGGCTGAGCCTGCTCAAGGCCCTGGGCAAAGTAGTTCTTGGTTTGGAGGATTGAGAGGGCTTTTTGAGGATAAAAAGGAAAAATCACAATATAGTAGTGGTGGAAACACTACGGTTCTTGAGAGTTTTGACCAGCCAAGCACTTTGGTGCTTACTTTTGAGTTCAAGTGATTTGCAACACTTTGCTCTTTGGGACTTAGATTACCGAGTTCTTCAATTGCCATTTTTTTGCTGGATGAGTCTTATGAGTTTGAATCAAATTTTTGCAAAAACTGTTGAAAAAACTATTCTTCAACTAGTCCTGGAAAATTGGGCTTTTGCTTGGTAAATATATGTTGTTATTCTAATGATCCTATATAAGATTCTACTTTCAAAGCATATTCATTAATATTCATATGCCCAACTTTCTTAAACTATCATGAGAGACGAATGCGTAGAGCTGTGTATTTGGATATTTTTGTAGTCAGTGTTTGTTTCAGTTTACAAGCGTGAGTTTTGCAGGTTTGTGCAGATCTGTTATTGTAGCAGCCAGACGTGTTTGCATCAAAATCACTTCTCCAAGTGTGGAACATAGATCTTATTATTAGTTGATATGCCAATACTTGAAGTTAAATAATTAGTTGATATGCCAATACTTGAATAAAGTGAGATATTAAACCAACATTCACTAAATAAAAACTCTCGAAGCATGTTGCTGTAATGAAACACTCACTGTTACTAAAAATAGCAGCAAACTCAAAAAATTCCAGAATTATTAGCTTGCTTTCTCAAGGTTTTTACAGCAGTGAATTAAGCAAGAAAAATCATGAAATTTTAGATATATGTGGTAACCAAAAATAGACAAAAATAACTCCATAAATATATACTCAATATTTTTTGTGCCACAAAGTTTAGACAAAAGACGCCGTAGGCACCACCATTCTATACAAGGCATTCTTGAACTTGTCACCTAGACATGACACCCCATCCATTACATGGTGTCCCAATCACATGCACTATAGTATTGGGTTCTTCTTTATAGAAAGTCCCACACCATGAGGGACACCAAAACAATTATAAGAAAAAAACATACACATAACAAAGATGTGTAACAGCATCCATCAATAATTTTTGAAGGAACATATGTTGACTCCATTTCAGTTTTCACACCTTCGCCTAGACTTGAGATTTTCCCACACAATAGACCATTGGACATTCTCTTAATATCTGAATGGTGAGATATCGTAAAGAAATGAAATTGACTAACAATGGCTCTTGCTTCTCTATGAAGTGGTTTTAGATTGGATTTTCTAACTTGGTACACTCCCTTCATCTGGTTACAAAGAAGTTCTGAATTGGTGAAGACAGAAACATTGTTAGCCCCATAGATTTTCGCTGTTTTCAGCCCTTCAATAAGGGCAAGGTAGTATGCTTCGTTGTTAGTTGTCACCCCATGTATTTCTCTCCTTTTTTGGACAACCTTATTCAAAGCATTATCCTTCAAAACATATTCAAAGTTTCCTTGTCCCGGGTTGGGGTAACAGGACACTTGAATACAGAGCGTCCATGTCTGCACCATCTTGTCTTTTCGAATGAGCTACAGAAACAAAACAATTAAAACAATTTTTGATGAGATGTCAATGGCATAATAAAAACACATGCTTAAAAAATGTAACAATTAGCTGAAAGTAAGGATAATCAATGTTGCCAAAAAAAACACAACTTTATGTTGATGAACACTCTCATACTTCCCAAAATTTGTGTGTGTAACTGGTAGCCAAAAATGATGATAAAACAAGCTTGTTTGCAAATACCCTGTATTTAAATGAAATCCAAGTGGGCTCCTTAGTGAGATGGAAATGCCAACAATTTCTAAGTTTATAGTTAGAGTTAAGGTCGGTTTTGCAGGATGTTTACGAAATATATGGAAACCATAAAATTTGGAGACATTGTCTACCTTCAAACCCTCCAAAGAGATGATTATCAGTTGAAACAGTCTAAATGCGTGGGGCCAATTAGGTTTTTATCCAATGATTTGTTGCCTTAAAGGAGGCTTGAATCGGGGGTGGTTTAGGGTTTTTGTGAAAAATAAAATATAACATCTCTCATGTGCTATATGATGTAACCCTAACTAGGGTTTCCATATTTAATGATCTACTTTTCCACATTTAATGTAACCCTCTAAGAGAATACATTTATACTGCATCTAAAAAAAAATGATTAAATCCCAAAACAACAAAAATATTCATTTATGTCCATCCCCTGGACTACTAACATTGTCCATATGTAAAAATTCATCATTGTATTTATCCTTATAGTCTTCTTCAGGGGCATCTTCCTGGCTGTCACTATCAGAAATGTAGATAATTTCATCCTTGGGTAGATTAAGGTGTTGCCTTAGCTCTCGAGTTTTTTTCTCCCGTTTAAGATATTTTTCCCTGAGTAGATCAAAACCTGCTTTAGCCATGGTGAGCTTGAAAATTATGTGGACATGTTGTTTGCTTTGAATTTTGGTGTGCACATTGGTCCACGTTTGAAGTGCTTATCTTGGACCTTCTACAGGACAAAATTATACTTCCAATAATGCATACAACTCTTACTCCTTACAAGCAGGTTCCAAATTTCAGCTTTAGCCCTGATAACATACCCCAGTGGATAAGTATACTTCCCAACTGATATACCATTAACCCAATAAGAAGATCTATTAATTCCAGTGGAGAAACAACATAGAGCGACAGTGAAATACTACAAAGTCTTTTCAGTAGATTCTGGAGTATGTGATATGTTCTTAGAGAAAACACATAAGGGGGAAGTCCCAAGGTATTCCAATGCACACTAAAACTCGCTTCCTTAATATTCAAAATGCACAAGAAGATTAGTACTCGTATATCCAAAAATTTGAGGAGAGGATCCATAATTTGTAGAAAACTAGTAGCAAATGTGGAGGGCGAAGGAGGAAAGGAGATTGACATCACAACCATAGTATGTGGAGTGGTCCAATCCTAAAGAAACCAAACCAGAATGAATGTTTTGCATTGCAGGTACTAGAGCAAAGTCTAATTTCTGATCAAGTTGGGTCATGTAGTTGATAAGTTAAAATAGGAAAAGGTACTAAGTAATTAATTCTTGGTCCCATCCTTATGCAACATGCTAAGTATTCATGCTTCGATGCCGAGAATAAGGACACCAATGCAAGCATAATTTTCTTTTTTATTTGCATGTATCATTATCAAAGGGAGGTGCTAAATCAAGGACAAACTTTGTTGGAACTTGGATATTAGTATAAAGATTTCTAATGGAAAATTGATTTAATAAAGAGGGTTTAATAAAGATTTCTAATGGAAAATTGGCCACCTTGAGCGAAGGGTATAGTTGTTAGCAAGAACTAATAAGCACTGTCAGATAAACATTGAATGTTTTCTGTACCATTCCAAACCCTAAACATCAATGTTTGCACTGTTTGCAAAAAATATATATATAATAATAGTTTGCAGCTGTCCCTAACTGTCCCGGTATTGCAAATGTATTTTTACAAGCTTAATTCAGATTTCTCACATTTTAAATGCATATGTTACAGAATTTTTTGGTACATTCTGTATTTGTTTGGAATGCCTTTCCTGGCATACGTTCAGATGATATATTGTTATCACTTTGTACTATGTAGACATAATTTATCTCTGTGCTTCAAACAGATCCCTACCTTATAATTATTAAGCAATAATCAAGACAAAATCAACAAAGAATAGCCTAAAAACACAGTGAAAGATTGTCCAGTCTAGGTATGCTGTTTGCAGGCCATAAAATCAGGAACGCCACAGGCATCATGCCAAACGGTAGAAAGTTCCCATCACAGGGAGCACAACATACTCAAGGTTGTGTTTTTAAAGCAATACAGAACGTGTATTTCTTCCTTGGACGTCACATGTTCGAACCTGGAGGAGAGGAGGGGATGAGGATAGGGTATGTACACTTCTGTAGACTACAGAGTCAAAACCCCTGTGCAGAGAGGGTCCATCCATTTTCCACGGACCAGGGGTCTGATACATCAAACTTGGAGACTGGTTAAGCTGTAACCTTATAATTAGATTATTGTTAGTATTAAAACATACTCAAAGTAACCGAAATTAGATTATTATTATTGTTGTTAAGACAAACTCAAAGTAACTGTTAAGAAAACCTCTTCCAAGAATAAATTCCACCGACATAATGACAAGCAACAAAAGCTCGCGCAGCAGGAAGGTAAGGAAAGGTAACATACTTAAGGTTGTGTTTTCGAAGCAATTATACCATTTGAGGTTTAAAAGTCAAAACTGGAAAATCAAAAGCAATAAAGTTATGCTATGGCAATTCACCCGCGACATTTAAGGTACTACATTTATGCAGGGTTTGCAACAGAAAACAACTGAGTGTAACAGAGGGGAAAATACTTAGAGAATCCAGACAAGTACACCCAGAGGAGCCATGCTAGGCCTGAAAGTATCCCATTGAATGCCAGAGGATGTTCTGAGTTTGCTAGACGCTAATTTGAGTAACCTGCGTACCATTACTGAAGCTGTGTAGTTGGCCCTGAATCTGCCCTGTTTGAGTATTGTTATAAGCATTGTAACAATATGAGGCAAACTGCCTACCTCCGCAATACAGGGTTAACAAGGATGCCAAGCTGGCCTACATACAAAATAGTACAATTGCAAAAGATTGCACTCAAATATTACAAGTAAGGGGTTGATCGTGACTCCTGATCGCTAGTATTCAATTCTATAAATTTATAGTTTCTTTTCTCTAATTTATAAAGGAATATAAAGCAATTGATGAAGTTTAGCTCTCGGACATCTACGCTCTGAAGGTAATTGTGTTATCATAACTATAAACATTTAGAGAGAATGTAACGATTTGTGGTTCAATTCCACCCAGAATTCGATTCCACCCAGAATTCCATTGTGAGGTGGATCTGCCCTAAGGATTTAACAGATGGGACTGTGAGGAGAGGATTTTTCGTTGGCGTGATTATGAATCTTTGGCAAAGGAAGAGCTGGCTAGCCCACTTCTTTGGGAAGGGATGGAATTGCCATGAAAAAATAGAAAACCATGTTGAAGCGTATTCACTAGAAAACACTGAATATATTAGACTGAAACTTCCAAGAAGATCACGAATTCGATAGGGCTTACCTATTAAATAGTTGTTGGGTGCAGGAGCAGGATCGGGGTGCAGAGTGGTGCAGCCTTCGTCGCGCAGGAGTAAGGAGTTCAATAGATGCTGTTGGGAGTTCAATAGATGCTGTTGGGTGCAGAAGCAGAGGTCGTAGCGTGAAGAAGTGGGCTAGGTGCAGAGGTCGTCGCGCGGGCGAGTTCATTCGAATTGCAGAGTTCGTCGCGCGAGGGAGTTCACTCCATTCGAATGTTGCCATGCAGTTAATGCAGGAGGTGACGTCCAAGGACCATCCAATCCTGAACTCTGATTCATGGAGTGGATTCTGTCAGAATCTCGTCGGCGTGGGGACCCGCACTGACCGGGGGAATTGCCGGAGGTTGCCGTCGCCGGAGTGGAGAAGTTCGGACGACCGGTGGGAGAGCGGACAGCTGGGTGCTAACGGCGGCAGGGTCTCTGGACGGCATCCGGTGGGCCCCGGGTGCATTCGGGCGAGAGAATAGCCCACTCCAAGAGATTCTGGCATGATTTCTAAGGAGGTTTGCGCAGCTAACAAAGAGATTCTGGCATGCTTTCTTAGACACCGTACAACAACAAGTACCACACAAAATTTGAGGAGTGGACATGCAGTCTGAGAAGGGAACTGTTGCACTCATTTCTAGACTATTTTCCTTGAGTTTCAAGGCAGGTCGTATAGCAATTAATGCAATTCATACAAAAATAAATGTGAAGGTTTATTTGTGTAGCAGTGGAAACACATTCCTAGGCCGTGGAGGGCACAAAAATAGAGAAGATTTTTTTTTCCAGTGGGCACATTTACCAAGGAAGAAGACAAACTATTAGTATAGATAAATTTGTGGGTTAAGCAGGACGTGGTGATTTGGCCGTGAGATTTTAGAAAAGGGGCCCAAAAATAAGTACAAGTGTCAAACAGAAAAAATGGGGCCGGACCCTGATGATTCCATTAGCGTCAAAGAACCAAGACGAAGCAGATTCGATGGCGTTGCCATGGTTGGTTGATATGATGGTATTTCTACGGTCCTAGTTGAAAGCGCAATGGTAAAGAATCGGAGCAGTTAGTGAGACCGGGCGTTGAGCAGATCTAAAAGGGTCAGATATGATCATGCTTCCCACATCCATCATGTTTTGGAAAGATGCATGAGTGAAGGATGGGCCCGAGGGCGTGTTATGATTTAAACCGCCCAAGACGCGTGGAAAAATTTCATTGGCCATGCCTCCTCCATTTCCTTTTTAAAACCACCCAATCTTGCGAGTGTTACTGCTCTAGGAAATCGGGGTGGTTTTTGCTCCTAGGAAAGGATATAGTGGAGTACAGCTGGCATCCACGTGTGTTCCGTTGCAAGGTTACACTTTTCGAGTGGTCCCCCTACCATGTCAGAGTCGCGTCATCCTGTCCTTGTCAAATAAAGTCCCACCAAGTGTTTGCTTTGAATTTAAAATGGTTTTTTTAAAGGGAAACGTTGTTAACCAAGGTCATTTTCACCTGTGAAGAAAAGCTCAAGTCGCTTCAGTACCCCGCACTCATACACCTGGTCATCTGGTTCCAGATCAGCATCCAAGTTGGCCTCCACGTCATAAAGTTGGGCTTCATGTCATTAACTTGGGTAATTCGTAAACCCCCGCAGTTTTTTTAGTTTTACTTGGGTAAAACCTAAATTCCCCTGAACCAGTGACCCATACATTTAAAATGTCTCAACAAACTAAAGCCTCGACCCCTAATCCCAAGGCTGCAAAAAATGAGAGTGTCTACGACCGTTAGGCTAATATTTTTTAGACTTCTATAGCCCACTCTGACCTAAATACAATCCTAAAAGAAGCTTGATCCCTAACGTTCGCAAATCAAGACCCCAATAAGCTATGGGATTTGAACCTAGCCCACTCTGTATGCCTTCATGTAGTATGTTTTATGGAATTCATCAGTTGGTGTTTTTCTTATTTTTCCCCTAGTAAGAAAGCAGTCATGTCCTCCAATTTGTCTAAAGTGGTATGTAACATCGAAGCCAAGAGTTTGCAATAAATGTTTGTTATTCCAGACCTGATAGACCTACAACATATGAGTGAGAAAAACATGGCCCTTTCCTATCAATATCTAAATGCATCTGCCAAAACCCTAGTCCTGTCAAAACATATTGATCCAACGATGGGTATTCCATATTCATCCCCACCAGACAAGACTATATTCTTTTCTAAACCATCTAGGAAAGTTATCTCCCTTATGTGCACAATTATGGGTTGTAAAAATTATAATGAAGTTGATGATACCCTCCTAGGTTTCCTAACCCACCTAAACCATGCACCTACCAGCTGCCCTGAATGGGATACCTGCAATTTCTTAGCCCAAGCTATAAATGAGCAGTTAATAGAGTTCACTTCCCTAGAAGTGTTTATGTACCCATCTTACATCTATTTCCTTTTTATACACCAAAACTATCAATATTTTGAAAATCTGGGCCTGAGGAAGACTGATGAACAAGGACATGAACTTCCAGTCTTTTCATGGAACCCCCTATTCTTAAGAAGTGTTGAGAATTCAAATTATGTTTATTTTATATACAAAGTGATGAGAGTATCTTATACAATCATAAATGGAATAGATCCTCCAAGAATGCTTAAGGAGGGTAAAGAACTAAGGAGGGAATAGATCCTCCAGTATTTTAAACATAAGTCTGGTCATCAAGATAGCCAAGCAGATGTTGCTAAAGCAGACTCTCTTAAGAGTGATGCAGAATAGTGCAAACAGTCTGAAAGATTATATTATTTCTTACAAAAGTATGTTTAATGAAGTAATAAAGTTGGGGTTTCCATTACCCTAGGATGGAAATGCATACTTTTATTCTAAATAAAAAGACCAAGCCCTTATAGTGCAGAAGAGAAAACGGGATCCTCAAGAAAAGGAGTTAAAGGGAATGATCAATGGTGATCAGGAAATGAACAGAATAAAGTCCAGATTCCATATGTGGATCAGATTGAAAAGCATTTTTAGGGATTTGGAACCCCTATCCTATGAAAGACACTCAGAAGCAGAGTTGGATTTAGAAAACCTAAAAGCACACAGGATCCCTATAGGGAAGGATTGGAAATTGGTGACCAAATATCACAAAATTGCATCGCCTCCTAGGACATAGTCAATAGGACAGACTTTAGGGTCAGCACAACAGCCTAGCATTCAGTAGTCTCCTTAGGAAAATCATCCATCTATAGGACAAGTGACTCCTCTAGCCTGCATGCCACCTGGAGATCAACAGCCACCTGGAAATCAGTTGCCACTCAGAGGTCCACCTAATGTAGAATTATGGAAAACAATGAGTCGGGATGGCATCCCACCAGGTTACCCAACAGCATCACCTCAAGTATACATGCATGGAAAACAGTCACCTGACAAGGGAAAAAGGGCAGGTGGGCCCCGGAAGAGAAATTGAAAGGTAGAGTATTTTTTTTGGCATCTTCTATAATATTTGAAGTTTTTTATGTTGATTCAATAATGTATGGAGGTTCCTACCCTTATTGCATCTATAAATATCTTGTTGCATATGAATAATCCATAGAAACATTCATGTATTACTCCCGGTTGTGTAAAGAATTGTTGAATTCCTTGTTTAGAGGCTCAATACGTTCATTTTTGGTTTGATTTAAGAAATCCCCCCTGCAGACACTTCTTGAATTCACTTAAGCACTCCATCTATTAACTTCACCCTCGTTTTCCTTATATGTTCTGTTACACTATGTAAATTTCCTCAACAAATTTACCTTTACACCTGCAAAGATTGTTCATAATCCTTTGTTACCATAAGAACATCAAGAATGAATGTAAATTACAATTTATCTCATATATAACTCTAATATCTATAAAATTTGAGCTTCTATCATGCTTGGGAATATGCTATCTTAACCTATTCTACCTCTGTGACTAACACAGACGTTGGCATGAATTTCAAGAAAGTTTCAAACTAATTTTGACAATCCGTACAACGTTCAAAAATCACGAAATTCAAGGCTATTTGTGCACAGAAAATGAGGTTGCTACAACACTATTTTCGAGGCAAACAATTTGTCTTCGTTGGTTGAGATAAGTTGTACCTTCTGAATTTGTGAAATGGTGTACTTTATTTTGAAGAATAAATAATACAAGAACTCTCTCTCACAGATTTTCCCCTTAAGGGGTTTTTTCCCGAGGCTTTAGCCTAAATAGTTAAGTCTGAATTTTTTTTATGTGTGACTGTCTATATTTTATGCTCATTAAATTGGTAAATTTATCATAGTGTTTCAAACTACAAAATAGTTTATGGGTGAAAAATTCCATTTGCAGTAGTGATAAATCAATGGGGTTGGGCATTAAACTTGATATTCTGAAACAAACTTGAAACTGGGATTGGGAAACAATGAATTTTTACATTCTATTAGAGTTGATTTAAGAGAAGGGAGAAAATTTACAGAGCAGTGATTTTCAGACTTGAGAGATACATTTCCTTTGTTCACCAAGAAGAGTTATTGGACTTGCATTTTTCAGTGAGATGGAGACTAGGTTGAGGATAGAGGACAGGTTGGATGGAGTGACCAATTTCAGTCCTTGGAAAGCAAGGATTTTGTTGATTTTGTAGGAGAATGAGTTGTGGGACATCATGAATAATACTATTGCTAATCATGTGGCAGTGTCCACATCTATAGATGCAGGAGTGTTGGAAGCCTTCAACAAGGACATCAAGGATAAGAGAATTATCCTTGATGCAATGAAAGGCCATGTGATCCCGCACATGAATGGTAATGATTATGCTTATCAAATGTGGGATGTCTTAACCCACATGTACCAGAGTCCCAATGAAAACCAGAAGATGGTATTAAGAGAGAAGTTGAAGAGTATAAAGATGGATAACTTTGAGAATGTCACATATTACCTTACTAGGATCACACAGGTGAGAGATGATCTTGGAGCAGTCGGGGAGGTTATTGTTGGAAGTGAGCTAGTGCATACAGCCTTGAATGGAATGGCCAAGCCATGGGATGTGTTTATGGAGGCCATTGTAGTGAGAGAGAACATGCCTTCCTTGGATCATCTTTGGGATGAATTTGTTAAGGAGGAGACCCAGAGAGGATATGTGCAGGGTAGTTCATCTCACAGTAAGGATGAAGAGGAGAATGTGGATTTGACAGCTAAAGGGAAGAAGAAGAAGTCTAAGAAGGGTCCCAAGGGTGGGGCTAAGCAGCAGGGTGATCATAAGAAAGACATGAGCAAAGTCAAGTGTTTTTCTTGCCAGAAGTTTGGGCACTATGATGGACAATGTCCGGACAAGAAGAAGAAGAATAAGCAACAGACAACAGCTTTAGTAGAGATAGATGAGTATGCAGTGCGGTTAAAAAAAGAGTTTTCTCTATGTGCTGGTCATTTAGAGAGAGAATACATTACCATCATTGATGTAGAGGATGGGAGAGAGTACTCACAGTTGGTTGGCCATTCCTTAAGTGCATCCACCACCAAATGCAATTGGTACATTGATAGTGGAGCTTCTAGCCATATCACAGGTGTGCGAGATATGTTTTCAGAGTTCACAGAGACAATTTTGGATCTAGAGGTGGTGTTGGAAGATGACACGATTATCACGGAATTTGAGCGGGGGACTACCACTTTTCAGAGGGAGTCCATGGAGACCATGACTTTGAGGTATGTCTTGTATGTCCCTAGGTTGACGAAGAACTTGATTTCAGTTTCCACGATTGAGGATAGGGGATTTAGAGTGTACTTCCTTTATGGGCATGTGCACATTTTTCCCAAGGGATCGATTCCATATACATCTATTGTGATTGGATTCATATGTGGGAAACTATACAAGTTCTTGTTTTAGCCTCTACATGCTTTGGCACACAACAGTAGCAGCAGTTGTGATCGATGTGAGTTATGGCATAGGATCATGGCTCACTTGCATCATCCAATTGTGAGGATGTTGAGAGATATGGTGATTGGGTTTCCTGAGTTCAGCACAGAGAACAGTGATGTGTGCAGGGGGTGTGCTCTTGGGAAGTACACCAAGACTGCTTTTCCAAGTAGTGATAGTAGATCGCCAGGAGTACTTGATTTGATACACTCTGATTTATGTGGTCCTAGGCCTTCTATTTCATTGACTTGTTTTGAGTACTATGTTACATTCATTGATGAATTCTCTAAGAAGACCTGTATCTAATTTTTGAAGAGAAAGAAGTCAAAAGAAGCCTTGTAGAGGTTCCAAGAGTTCAAATCTCTTATAAAGAACCATACAGGGAGGAGGATTCGGGTGTTGAGATCAGATAATAGGGGTAAGTATACCTCCAATGCATTCGATGAGTTTTGTATACAGGAGGGGATCAGGGGATAGTCGACAGTTCTGTATACCCCACAACATAATGGGGTTGCTGAAAGGAAGAGTAGTGCCATAGTGGGAGCAACCAAAGAAATGCTTCAATTCATGATCAGATTCTTCACTTCTTTATTTGAGTCGAGGCTTGCAATACTATTGTATACATTCAGAATAGGAGTCCCCACATAGCCTTGGGGTGCATGACTCTTGAGGAGGATTTTTCAAGGAAGAATCCTAAGGTTGGCCATTTTCGTAGATTTGGTTCTCTGACTTACTTTCATGTCCCTTCAGAAAAGAGGACAAAGTTGGAGCCCGTGGCAGAAAAGGGTATTTTTTGGGGGTATGATGAGACTTCGAAGGCCTTTTGCATATATCTTCCTTCACAGAGGAAAGTTGTGAGGATGGAGGTGATATTTGAGGAGGAGTAGGCCTTTTGAAATTATCGTGAGTCAGAGTAGGGGGAGCAGCAGGCTCCCACACCTCGGGTGAGCACACAAAGTCTAGCTTCACATAGTGTAAGGTCACAGGTATCTGTGGTGACTGGTCCATAGGTTACAGGTTCTTCAAGTTTAGGGACACGGTCTACAGGCTCACCAGGTACAAGTCTAGGTTCTCAAGTTATAGGTTCACAAGTTCCATCACATGTTTCTGATTCACTTGGTTCACTAGCTACTGCTTCACTAGTTATAGGTTCACTGGACATAGGGTCATCAATTATAGGAACTAGGAGCATTCCTCGCCACCAAATCCCACTTATGGGAAGAGGAATCCAAAATGGCTTCAGGACACCTTGAGGGAAGCTCATGAGTTAGTGGGGAATCCTAATAGATAGGTTCGGGAGAGTAGAGTTCCTGAGAAACTTTTCAATTACATGGATATGGTGAGCAGTGTTCGTGAGTTGGAGCCTTCCACTTTTGAGGAGGAATCCCAGCATCAGGTTTGGAGAGATGCCATGATGGAAGAGTACAATTCCATAGTGAAGAATGATGTTTGGGATATTGTACCGAGACTGTAGGGGAATTCATTTGTGACTTCTTAGTGGCTTTACAAGATCAAGCATACTGCGGATGGCAGTGTGGAGAAGTACAAAGCTCAGTTTGTGGTGTGGGGGTTCTCACCGATAGAGGGAGTTGACTATGATGATACATTTGCACTAGTTTCTCGATACTCTTCGATCATGGCAGTGATCTTCATTGCAGTGGATATGGGTTGGAAGATACACCAGATGGATGTGAAGACCACATTTCTCAATAGGCTTATATAGGAGGAGGTGTATGTTGAGCAGCCACATGGATTTGAGATTCATGGGAGAGAGTCTCATGTTTGTAGGTTGAATAAATCCTTGTATGGGTTAAAGCAAGCTCCTAAAGATTGGTACTCCATGATAGATTCTTACCTATTGCAGATGGGATTTCAGAAGAGTGAGGCAAATCCAAACATTTACTACATTGTGGTTGGTGATGAACCTCTAATTCTTTTGCTCTATGTGGATGACTTATTCATTACAAGTATAGAGAGATTCATTGCAATGTGCAAGCAAAATCTTGCTTAAGAGTGTGAGATGAAAGACATTGGGATGATGCACTATTTTCTTGGATTGGAGGTTTGGCAGGATCCTGGACATATTTTCCTAGGGAAAGGAAAGTATGTAGTTGATATTTTGAGGACATTTTGGATGGAGTATTGCAGGACTATGGCTACTTTTATGATCACCAACTAGAATAAGTTGAATTCTTTTGAGAATGAGTTGGTGGATATGACTTTATATCGTCATCTCATTGGCTGGTTGATGTATATGGTCAACACCAGGCCAGATCTATGTTTTTCAATGAACACTCTTAGTTAGTATATGGTTGAGCCGAGGAGAGTGCACTAGGTAGCTGTAAAACATGTGCTCAGGTATCTTACAGGTACAGTTGATTATGGTTTGGATTATAGGAGTATAGATGGTTTCAAGTTGGTTGGATACACAAACTCAGATTGGGTAGGTTGTGTGACGGATTATGTTGACACGACCCTCTAAGATTGGCTAGCCCATTTTATCCCTAGCAACTCAAGAAAACAACCCTCTAAGATTATGTTCATGCCCCCATATTCCATAGAATTAGAAAGGAACTAGTATCTCTCATCAACCACCACTTAAAATTAAAAAAGTATGCATTACTTTTATGTTTGCTTGTTGAGATATGAAAGTTAAACTTAGATAAATCATATTCAAGATTTCAAATTTCAAGTCTAGGGTTTCATAACAATTTGCATATCATTCTTAGTCTTATTTAGCTAGCTTAAATTCTGGAAATTTTGAATTTTGAATTTTTTTTAAATATATTTAAGTTAGACCCAAGTGGTTCTTGAACGAATGAATATCTTCATATGGGAAATCATCCTTAAAAAATTATGCAAATCTGTGTTAAATTTCTACATTTTCAAATCAGATTTACAATAGCCTGGTGGGCTGAAATAAGTCATCTTCATATAGGCTTTAGGAGTGATTTTGATCAATCATTAATTCTGGAAATTTCAACTTGTTTTATAGTCTAATTTTCCATCTTGCTAATGGATTCATATGGCTGTAATATTCAACCTTTCATGTAATCTATTTAGTGTAAACTTTGTGCTCATTGAGGTTGGAATTTCTTTAAACAAAGTTTCACATTGCTTCATTTCTTAAGTGTTTGACCTTTGCTTATGTACTATGACTTCTATTTGGAAATCACTATATGGGGTTAATTAAATGTACATGACACATTTAAGAAACGTGAGTCAGATTTCAATGTATCAATTTAGGATATCATTAATAAAGACTTAATCAAATCAATTAAAACTTAAGGAATCCCTCCTTGACCTAGGAAGATCCAGTTAGAAGTGAGAGGAGAAGTGCATTGAGGTGATAGTTGTACATCTCCTATAGTTTCCTCAAAGTTAGCATTCATGGATTAGGGATTTATAAACTTAAATGATAGTTGGAGTTGTAACATTTTGAGGTCGTTGATAAGGATAAATCCCATTTACCCCATGTCTTGAACAATCTGATATTTCTTAATCAGTAGATGAGCACACAAGTAAAAATATTTCTCACTTACATAAGCTTTCCCAATGAATCCACAAGGTGAACTTGCACCCAAGATATATTCCACAAGAACATATTCCTAAGGCCTTGTTCATGTGATCCCTGAACTTAAAAAATATTGCAAAAAGAGAAAGAAAAGAACCTACATTCTTGGCTAAGGAAACCTTCTGATTGCTGAGGATATAAGGTTCTTGTTTTAAGAAAATCAATCTAGTCCAACCTTTCTAAAAATAGTTTCCTTATGGTGTGACGAGATTTATGGTCCCATTGACACATCCCAAATAAATGGAACTCCTCATGATGTTCTAGAAAAGGCCATTAGTTTACAACCAAAATTCCAAGGAAACAATGTTGTTTAAATAATCGATCACTTAAACAAGTTTTAAAAAATGACCATAGTTATTCAAGTAGCCAAACATCTAGATGTTTGTATGAAGTTATTTGATTTATCTTTAGACGATGATGCTACAGATTGGTGGCTAGGGTTACCTGGTAATAGTTTCACCACTTGGAATTCCGTATATAAATATTTCATCAACCGATGGGATGAAAAGAAAGACAATAGATTAGCCAAACATCTAGATGTTTTTATGAAGTTATTTGATTTATCTTTAGAAGATGATGTTGTTGATTGGTGTCTAAGGTTACCTGATAATAGTTTCACAACTTGGAATGCCATAGATAAATATTTCCTCAACAGATGGGTGAAAATCAGGACAATAGATTCATGTTGGCCACTCTGGACACTGCTAAGAGAAATGAAAATGAGACAGTTGAGGAATTTAATAAGAGGTTTAATCAAATAATCCAAAAGGTTGCATCAAGACATCAAACCTCCCCCAACTTCTATTCCCATTAACTATGTAAATTCCTTTGAAGTGGAATTGTCTTTTGAACTCAGATAAAAAGACTCCCAAACCCTTAAAGATGCCCTAGAGGATACAATTTAAATTAAAATGAATTTGATTGCATCTCATAAGGAGAATAAACTAAGTTCATCGAGAACCCAACCAGCTATAATATAGGTGAAATATAGGGTAGTGATTACAACAAAGCCATCTTCAGGCCCTATATCCACATTAACAAAGATGGTTAAGAATTTGAAAACTACATTCCAAAATAACACCACAATGCAAATAGCCTGATAAACTTAGAAAATATCAACAAAGTAAAAATTAGCAAAAAAGGAATGGTGGTTGGAACAAATCAATGGGTAACCAAAATCAATATCGAAACTAGAGGATTCTTGATACCTTGAGCAATAATAATGTTGTTGAAAATGAAACGTATTATTGTTGTATGACTTGTAATGAATCACATGATACAAATTCATTCCCTAAAGTCTGAATTCATAAGGAAAACCTTACATGGAAGCTACAAGGAGCCAAATAAAGAGGATACCATGAACTTTGTAGGTGAATATTGGGATGGTATAAATATGTTATGGCTATAGTGTACAATGCGTCCAAGGACTAAATGAAGTCGATTAAGGACAAGAGTATAGATTCCAAGGTTGTAGCCCAAAGTTTAAACTATAAATATTTTCAAGAGTAAACAAAAATAAAAATGCAAGAGAAAGAAATGGCAACTTACCAAAGGAAGGGTAAAGTAAAACAAAAAGAATCTGAGATGGATAAATTAAACAAAAGGAACCCTCCAGTGATTACCCAACCCACTCAGGCAGGAGGAACCATCGAAACATTCACATCAATAGGAATTCCTGCATGTGCTTTTGGTAATCTAAATAATGATCTAACACAACACTTTACCAAAGCATATGTCTCGATCTTGCCCTTGGAATTGATGAAGGTCTGTTATTTAAAGGAGAAAGTGAAGAAAATCCTAAATCTCGAGGAATTCATTGAATATGCCCCTATAGTATTGAAACCAATGAACCAAGGAAGGAAAAATGGTAGTCACAACCCATTTTTCATATCATTGGTAGTGAATGATCTATTTTTACAAAATTGTATGCTAGACTCAAGAGCATCAACCAATGTTACCTTAAGACCACTCATATTATTGAAAAGTTTGTGCCATGGATTCAAGAGAGATCAAGTTTTTGGGTTTAATTAAATATCTAAAGGTTAGTTTGGTGAACATATCTATGTTAATGGATATTGTTGTGATTGATGTCCTAGATTCTTGAAGTATGTTGTTATAAAGGAAATGGGATGCTAGTTTGGGTGGTAACTCTCAAATGGATTTATAATAAACTATTATCCTAACCAGTGAAGGCAGATTGGTTACCCTATATAGAAAGCCTTTGAGGATATATCATGCATAAAATTTGGATGAACCAATGAAAGACTTTGTGTGCATTATAGATGATGGTTTGGGAAATTATGAAATCCCAGCACATTCTTTAGCCTCATAAATCCAACCGTAGTTCCAAGAAGACATTCAAGATAAAGAAGTTGTGGTAAAAAGAGTAAAAATTTGGAAAATACATTTTGATGGGGATCAATCTAGGACGAGCACTAACATAGACATAGTTTTCACTTCCCCGAAGGAGACAACACGAGATTCTCTTATCAAATGGAATTTGAATCCACAAATAATGTACTTGAGTAAGAAGATTTACTCCTGGGCCTAGAACTGGCAAGAGACATGAGCATAAAAGTGTTAGACATTATAGGTGACTCAGACCTTGTAGTGTTACAAGTAAAGAATCAATTTTCCACAAAAATGAAGGCTAAAACACTAGATAAGCATGAAGTGTGGGATGCTATAGATATTTTTTATGCAGTCTCAAAATAATAGAATACACAAGCTAATGCTTTTTCCATAGTACCCTAAACTCTTTAACCTTGTGAAAGTTTAGTAACGGGGAAAAGTAAAATAAAAATCATATTTAGACCATCCATTATGGATAACATCAAACACTAGCAAGTTTTTCACAGTGCTGCTACGATCATGATATTTATGAATAACTTGCAAGAATTCACCAATTATAAAGTGGATTGGAAAATTGATGGAGTTGAAGGACAAGTGTTTGAAAAATTGAAGAAAAATAAGTATCCTAAAGGTATCAATCCTTTATAAATAATTTTGATATGGATGATATGTACAAATAGAAGAAGGAAATCAATAACTCGGAGGATTATGTTGAGATCAACATTGGTTCGAAAGTGAGTTCTAAAATCATTAAGATAAAAAAGAATACATGTATGGAAGAGAGAAGAGACATTGAGAATCTCATCAAAGAGTATAGTGATGTGTTTTCTTGGTTGTGCGATGACTTCAAAGCATACCAAGAAGACATCATACAACACACTATCCCTCTAAAGGAAGATGCAAATCCATTTATGAAAATGTTGAGATGAATAAATCTAAAGTTAGATACACTTATCCAAAAAGAGTTGTAAAAGATATTGAAAGCCAAAATCATTGCCCCTACATGGCATTATGTGTGGGTGGCCAATATGGTGGTAGTAAGGAAGAAAAATGGTGAGATAATACTTTGTGTGGATTTCAAGAATTTAAACCAATTATCTTTGAAGAACAATTACCCACTTCCCAACATGGAAAAATTACTATAGAGAATCAGTTGGGTTGGGATGATGCCTTCATTAAATGGCTTTTCATGATATAACCAAGTACTATTAAATGAACAATATTGACCTAAGACAACTTTCACTACCCCTTGGAGAACATATAGATATCTAAGAATGACTTTTGGGTTAATGAAGACAATATAAAATTTTTAGAGGGAAATGGATTTCTCTTTTAGGGACCTCATTGGAAAGATAATTGATTTTTACCAAGATGACTTGACAATAGTTTCTAAGGAAAGAAAAGATCACATTCGTAATCTTAGGAAAATCTTTGAGAGGTGTCAAAAATAAGGAATATCATTAAACCCTAAGAAGTCAGTTTATGTAGTGGATGAAGGTAATCTCCTAGAGAAATTTGTATCTAATGAAGGAGTTAAGATCAATCCCTCAAGAATAGAAGCCATCCAAAAATTCTATTACCTGATAATAAGAATGCAATACAATCCTTATTTGGAAAAATCAACTTCACCATGTAGTTTATCACTAATTTTACATAAATTATAAAACCAATATCCAACTTGTTGAAGAAGGATCAATAATTTAAATGGAATGAAGAGACTAAAGGGCATTCATGGTGATTAAGTGAGCCATCATATTGGCACCGATCTTAGTTAGTCCAAATTACTCCAATAATTTTCAGATATTTTTGTTCACGTATCAAAACACAATTACAATGGGTATTGTTGTAAAAGAATGATCAAAACATGGAACAACCCATATATTTCATGAGAAAATAGATTAGAGACTCATAATTAAAGTTTCCATAATGGAGAAACAAGGGTACACTCTTATCCAATAATTTAAACATTTCAAAATCTATGTAGTGTATTCCAAGATTATAGCTTATGTCTCCCATGCCACAATTAAAGATATTATGATCCAACAATATATCCTAGGTGCCAGAGGAAAATGGGTGTCTCAAGTCCAAGAATATGACATGGAAACTAAGCCTACAAAACTGGTTAAGAGACAAGGTTTGGAAAATATTCTCATCAAAGAAAATGAGAAGGAATTAGACATTGATAAGAAAGAATTCCATGTAATGATATCTATAGTTTCGGATGGATTAGAACAATGCAGGTGGTATTTGGGAATAATTTACTATTTGAAGAATTTCACATATCCAGACCACCTAGTTGATCACGAGCAAAGATTTTTAATATTAAAAGAGTCAAAGTATTGTATTGTGTAGGGAGGACTAGGTTGGAGGAACCCAAATGGTTTAGTCCTATAAAGAGTTGATGATGTTGAGGGACAATAGTTAATGATTGATTTGAATGAGGGGTAATGTAGTGGACATGTGTGGCAAGGACACCAACTCATAATATATTAAGGGTTGGTTACTATTGGCCCACAATATTGTTGACTTCCATTTATTTGTAAGATCTTGTCAACCTTGTAAGCTTTTAATAGGTAGGAAAAAGCTTGCAGTTGTGCCATTGCAACCAATTATAGTAGAGGCTACTTTACAATAGGGAGGTTTGAATTTATTAGGTGAATTAAAAGAGAACTCAAGTAATGGTTTCTAATGGATCCTCACAACTACAAATTATTTTACAAGATGGGTTGAATCAGACCCATAAAGAAGGCTAGATAGTGTGGTGATTGAATTTCTTGAAGATAAAAAAGCATTATAAGGTTTGGCATTCTCGCCAAAATAATCATGGATAATGATAAAGAATTCAATTCAATGGAGATGTCAACATTTTGTTTGAATTATGGCATTATTTTTTCCCATTCATCCAATTATTTCCCTCGAGGAAATGGTCTCCTAGAGTCAAGTAATAAGAATTGGATGGCTATCCTAAAGAGAACAATTGGGAACAACAAAAGGAGTTGTGATAGTAATATACAGTACGCTTTATGGGTTAATAGAATAACAAATAAATAATCCATGGGTAAAATCCCATTTGAGCTGGTATATGGGATGGAAGTAACCTTTCCCATTCAATTAAATATCTTTATGTACCAAATATTGTAGCGATTCACTTCCAATCAAGATGTGGTGTAGGAAATAATAAATCGATATTTGATAGAAGTTGACGGGAATATAAGGAATATTATAACCATTTTAAAAAAGACAAGAGAGAATCAAACAATAATTTGATAAAAGAGCTCATAGAAGGGCGTTGCAAAAGGGTGATCTTGTGATTATGTGGAACAAAAGAAATGAGAAACCTAGAAAACATGGTAAGTTTGAAATCTTGTGGTTAGGGCATTACAAAATTGAAGACATTGGAGATACTAACTCTTTCTTTCTCAGTCACTTGGATGGAGAAAAGTTTCCATTTCCCGTAAATGAGAAGATCCTGAAACTATTTTTTCATGATGAAATTTGATTCCATGGGGCATCCCATAGTAGAGTAGGATAGGATGGATAATCTCTTTAGCATGAGAAATATGATTGAGTTTTCATGCATTTTGATTGATGTCTTCATTTAGAGCATTTTTAATAGTGTCCTCATTTCATGCATTTGATTGGAGTTTTTTATTTCATTCATTTCCTTTCAATTGTGTTAAATTACATCTAATTGATATTCATGCACTTTCCTACTTTGATTTTATGTCATTTGGGTAGGGACAAGACACTTGTCTCTTTATTCCTATCCATAGTTTGACCAATATTTAATGAGATTTTTTAGCTTAATAGGTTTGTAGATTCTAGAGTTCTCGTGTACTTTCACATAAGAGTAAGAGTACATGTCCTCAAGTTGGAGTCAGTTTCTACCCCTTGACTTGGAGGGGTCACTTAATGATCTATGTGTTTGTGATTTCCATAACAAACTACAATGCTAGAGAGGATATTTGTGGGTTGCTAGAGATGTTTCCAGCATGATCATATGATTCCCTATGTCATTGGGGATTTGATGGAGACTGTATCAGTTGTTAACAGTTCTATGACATATTTATCCTTGTTGACACATGGGGATGCCTTCTTCTATGTGGCACATGACCATGGGGATCACTTTTGTGCTCTATAGTGGCTTATAATTCTTTAAATTGTTGCTTCATTGCTAATATGTATCATGGTGTAATCATAATTTTCCCTTGGATAAGTGTGTCACCTTGAGAGCTAAGTTGTATCCCTAGTTATTTAAGTAGGTGTCATGCTTGATCCATGTCATTTCAAACATTTCACCTAGCAATTTTTAATGCCTTTTCAATCCATCCTTATCACCCAATTCCATCATGTCCCCTTTGTGATTTACCTATCATGCATAATGTTTCAAGGTCCTAAAGATATTCCCTTGTATGAAGATGCTTAAATCAAAGAAAAGAGTCAAAGTACTTCAGGTTGATCCAATTAAATCACACCATTATTCACATTATCCATGACCCCTTTCTAAAATATTCCCTAAGTCCCATGGTTATCAAAGCTAAATATAAAGAAAGGGACCAAGCAAAAGCAGAAGAAAAAAAAGAAAAAAAAATAAAGGGAATAAAAAGGCCCAAGGAAATGGTAACTCATGTCATGAAGACACTTCTTCCCTAGTACCACATTCATTTCATCACCCTCACCAAACTTAGAGATCTAGGAAATGCACCTTATCTTAAGGGTTTTCACATGTAATATAGGTTAATGTTGGTCACGCCATGATAAATATATTGCTAAAGGGATAAAAATTAAATAAGTCATTGAACTACTAGAAATCTACATTTTTAATCACCTCATGCTTATTTCTGCATATTTGGAGGCAATTTCCTAGTCATATGTGTGGATGGGGACTCCTAGAACATTGATGACCTTGCTCTTGTACATAGTCTAGCACTTGATGTGGCATGTGTGGAGGTTGACTAGGTTACACTAAGTGAACACTCCCCTGTATTTCACACATTTAGAGGCACATGTGGGATCTTGAGGTCATGATCATGGGGGCATCCCCTTCCTCTTATCAATGGATGTGCTCCCCTAGCACATGGAGCTTATTTGCTGTATTGTTGATCTGTACTTGCATTGATTTTACCATTGGCGCTATTTTTTAGGAGTGGTTACATATTGGTTTTCCCCCTTGGCATATTTTATTATCTCCTTGATAGGATGTCTCACATGGGTCACTCACACATGCCACCTTTTATGGAGTTGGTTGCACTTTTGGAGGGGTAATTCTCTTAGATAGACTCATGTGAGGCCTTGAGAGAAATTCGGACTTGATTTTCGATTGAATGCTCCATTAGAGAAGGATTTCTTTCACACTTTCTCATAGCACCTCATTGGGATGTCACACTTGGGGACATTTCTTACACATCCGTGCATCATTTATTGTTGGAGTATTCCACTCTTTTGGGCATGTTGCATCATGGCACTTTCCATCATCACTTTGGAGGATTGTTGGGCTTCATTATTGGAATATATCCATTTTCTATGGATGTGTCCCCTTCATATTGGACATTTTTTCTAGGGTTTGAGGATAGGTGACATAACCACCTCATTTTTATGTATTGTTGACCTTTCAACATTGATTATTTAGTGGAAAAGGTTTGTTTATGATTTCCTAGGATAGATCTAATGATCTAACATTATTTTTATTGAGGGTTTGTTGAACCAGTCAAAAGTGAGAGGAGAAGTGTACTAAGGTGATAGCGGTACCTCTCCCATAGTTACCTCAAGGGTTGAATTTTTGGATTAGGGATTTATCCACGTAAATGCAAGTGGGATCTATAACAAGGCCCCCAAAAAAAAAAACTAGATTGAATTGGTAATAAATAACCCACATAGTTAAGGTGGGATTTTGAGTCCAACAAATCATGCCATCGATGAAGTTGGTGTAATAGGGACTATGAGATGACATAAACACCTAAAGGTGAGAATGAAAATGTAAGCTCAAAAGAAAATGGTAAATGGAAACAAAAAAATAGATAACCATAAAGTATATGCAATCATGGTTAGGTAGTACAACTTCAAGTACAACCTATAGAGGGGTTCCTTAAGGAAACAAAAAATAAATAATCATAAAGTATATCCAATCGTGGTTAGGTAGTACAACCTGTAGAGGGGTTCCTTAAGGAGTTTCTCATTTGAGTAAGGAAGTTCATATGCATCCTTCATCGAAAAAATGTTTTTAACAATGTACAAGCCTTGCCAATAGGGATTCAAAATTTCTAGGGACTAACCTTTATTTTGTTGGATTGAAGGAAAACCCTCTATAACCTTCACAAAATGAATGAGGATGTACCTATCTATCATACTAGGCCTTGGGGTGATTCTTCATGGCCTAGTTATTCTATAAGGTGGTGTGGGAACCTTCTACATCCACACATTCAAAGGTTACTAATAATTGTTCCATTTCGATGGTGTTACGGAGGAGTTTGATAGCTAATTGGAACAATGGATCTCACATTCGATGGGTAGATTTCCTGTAAGCCATGGATGAGATCGAAGGGTCTAAACCCAATGGTAATTTTAATGGATATCTAATAAGCCCATAACACTAAGAGAACATGTGATGCCAATTTATTTCATGTTTGTTTATTATCCTTCGAAGCATAGTTTTGAGGTTTTTGTTGATAACCTTAACTTGGTCATCAACCTGAGGATAGTACAAAGTGTAGAACTTATGAATAAATCCCAAAAGTGAATCCAATGCTTGAAATAATTCATTCTAAAAATGAATGTTGCGTTCAGACACCATTTGTTTAAGGACATCCAAGTGAGAGATGACATGGTTGAAAAACAAGTGAACTACCATATGAGATGTGTGGTCAAAGGTTGGGATAGATTCAACCCATTTGGTGAATTAGCTTATAGACACATTGATGTACTTGTGGTTTCCACTATATGTGGGGTGGCATTCCATAAAGTAAATCCCCCATTTACAAAAGGGGATTGTGGTTATGATCTGATGAAAAAGAGAGAGTGGTGCTCATGTTTTGGAGGTAATTTTTTTGTGATTTACACACCTCTTAATTTTGTGAATGCAATTAAGAAAATCAGAGGACCAAGAGTATACTACACAGATAAATTTTTGAGTAGTGACCATTCATGATAAATGGTTTCCATAAGACACTATGGAATTCATTAAGAATATTTTATTCTTCCTCATGATTTAGGTACTAGTATAGAATAGTATCAACTCTTTATTGATAAAAAGAACATCTTAGATGGTGAGATAAGAAAGATCTTGTTAACAATTACATTTATGGTCATCAATAGGAAGAGAAGGACCAAATTTTATAGTGTGAAGGTAAAACAAAATATCTTCATACAATGGATCTTTCAACAATATGAGAAAAATATGCTCATCGTGGAGGATATCATTAAGAGGGGAGTCAACCACATTGGTATGGATATTGATGATGAACTCAGCAAGGGTCAAGGCATTCTTTCGCATGGGGGTAGTAGACTCAATATCAAACTCCTAAAGGATGACCTTTTAATGGGTGGATTTAGCATTTTTAGTAATAATCACAACTTAGGGGATTTGCACATCCCTATGCAAGAAAAATGGTCACAAAAATTGTCGTTCAAGTATGCTTTCTCTGTTGGTCCACTGTGTTGATCAACATGTTTGTTTGATGTCATATGTTGAAAACTATGTAGTGGTATATTTTCCATGGTAGCCCGATATTTATGTTATTTCTCTCCATCTTTTCCTTTCTTTCTCCTCATCTAGTTCTCTTATAGGTGTAGGATGTAGTAGGCGTGGAGGGTTGAACCTAAGTCCAATTGAGTTGAGCTTTATTTTTCTAATGGTTTCCTTGCCAATAGTGCTTGGAAGAAGGCATCTTGTAGATTCTATGGAGAGTGTGGCTCCATTATTTTGGGGCCAATGGGTAGTCCATCCCATCTATTCTAGAAAGATTGAAGTGATTTCTCCTTGAAATTCCTAATCTTGGCCTCATAATGGGCAATTATACACTTTTGTTTCTCTTCTAGGATAGGCATTAATTATGTATATGAGGTCAAGGATTTGTGGTTTTTTATTACTTCATCAAGCCTTACTACTGCAAACCTTACCCATAAGTGACTACTTTCTTCTTCCTCTACATACTTTTTCATTTTAGTGGCCCTCAACTCCTCATTATTTATCCATGAGCATAATTCTCTAATTTGTACCTCACCTACATAAGGATTCAAGGACCACTTAAAATTGTGAGGTAGTACATGGTTGTGAAGATAACATTCACTCAATTGATCCTTTTCATTCTCATCACCATAATGGCATGCATCTATGAAATCTATGGGTGTATCAAAATGGTATGGAAGTTGGTTAACTATCCTTCTTATTTGAAATTTGTGCCATTGTTCTTTAAGGAACGGAGCATACACTTTGAATTGAGAATTGCAAGTCAACATATCTTTAGATAATTCTGCCATATTGGATTTGGAGGCTTCTAATATGTCAATTGTTTCACTCTTGTTAGTCAATTCCTCTTTATGCTTTTCCAACTCAGTGTTTAAACTCATGTTTTCTTCTTCTAATTTCTTCTTGTTATCTATATGTTGCTTTTTTATCTAGATTATATAAATAATAAAATAAAAGGAACAATATAAAAATGGAAACACACACAAATATTTTGCAAAGTGCACAATAGTACAGTAAAACCCAAATTCCATTATTGGATGGAATAGGAAAACATTGTAAACTGCAAGCAATGCAAACTACAGATGGTGGTAGCTTATCTTTGAAGAGAGATGTGTCATCTACACTCATTCGCAAGAGATGATTACAAATATACCTAAAAGGCCTTTTATCATAAGCATAGAGGGAAAATCCCTAAACATCCAAAAACCTAACCCTGGGAAATGAAGCACCAAAAAGATTTGCGGACCCTAAGGTGGCTAGCTTACTTCTTGGGGGCACAAATCTTGCATACAGTCTTTGTTTATGGGGCACGATGGCTCGTTGGAAAGAAATAAACTCCATTAAAACCCTTGGAGCCCTGAATGGCCAAAAACACCGTTTGGAGCCTCAAAATAACCTCAGAAGTTTAGACCCGAAAAACCATAGAAAATTGCCAATAAGATGGAGAACAGTTGTAACTCAATGGAACAAATGGGTGGCCACTAGTATCCACCTGGATCTATCCTCCCCCATAGGGTAAATGATCCCCATTTTGTCAATTTCCTCCATCAGATGGGGAAAATTTTGTTGAATCTAATTCCTGGTGAGCCACTTTCCCTGGTGAAGAAGCTACCCTACTTTGATGAATCAATACAGTTGGATGTTTTGTTGTCGAGTGCTCTTCATATCAGTGATCGTGATCTGACCGATTTTTTCCTACTCAATGCAATTATGATGGAGTTATGTAGGATCCAATTGCTCAACTAACTCTAAGGTGTCCAAGAGATGTGGAAAATATGATCGAAGTAGCTCCACATTAAATACATGGTGCAAGCCAAGGAAAGAGGGGATACTTAACTCAAAATCATTCTCAAACACAACCTTGGTAATGGTGTCAGGCCCATATCAAGGTGGTCAGAGTTTCTGATGGGTTTTCGTGAGGTGCTCTTTCTGCAAATGCAACCATACCTTATCTCCCACTTGGAACTTGTGTGGAACCCAATGTTGATCATGGCGTTGCTTATACTTATCATTATATTTCTACAAAATATCATGAACTTGTAGTTGGATGTGATGGATCCGTTCAAAAAATTCGGTTTCTCAGTCAACCTCAATTTGTGCATGGGAGGATTCATCCTATGTAGAATCAATGGGAAACACTATTCCAATTGGGGTTAATGGTTGGAACCCCAAGCACACCTAAAAGGGGTTGTGGCCAATAGATCCATGAAGGGATCTATTGTAGCTATGATGAACATAAGGAAGGATCTCATCCAAAATGGATGGATGTTTGGAGTTGTACATTCTCAGGATATGCACAATCATCTTGTTGACCACCTCTATTTGTCCATCAGTTTGGGGGTGGAAGCCATTCGGTTTGGTTAACTTGGTGTCTATAATTGACCATAGGTTGGACTATAAAGTACTTGGAATATAATGTCTTGATCCAAAATAATGGTCTATGGGAAGCCAAAGTGAACACAAACATGCTTGGAGAAGAGATTATTGGGTAGAATCTTATATGATGCTCTTCTTAGCCTCTTCTATGATGCTCTTATAGGGATTTAAAATTGCCATCTTAGATAGCCAGTCAACAACCACAAATACACGGTCATTTCCATGCTTGGTTGAAGGCAAGCTAGACATGTATTCCATGGAGATGGATTCCCAAGGTCTATCTAGGGTAGGAAATGGAGTGTACAACCCATGCTTCTTGATGGTAGGTTTGGCAATGGCACAAGCGATGCATGATCTGATGTACTTGCCAACATCTTGTCGAAGCTTTGGAAAATGGAAGTACTTTTACAATGTTGTTATTGTCTTCTCTATGTTGAAGTTCCTTTCCACTTGACTATAATGTTCCTCCTAGATCGATCATCTTCTCACGTTCTTCTAAAGGAATAGAGAGGTGGTCGAGATGGCATACAATTTCATCCTAGAGATGAAAGTTTGAGACCGGTCTTCCTAC
The DNA here is from genome assembly GCA_027924585.1 of Larix kaempferi. Lineage (NCBI taxonomy): Eukaryota > Viridiplantae > Streptophyta > Pinopsida > Pinales > Pinaceae > Larix > Larix kaempferi. The sequence goes on along the minus strand of BSBM01001504.1, from coordinate 328,899 downwards.
ATGCAATGTATGATAGGTAACAACAAAGTTAGTGTCTCTTCTATACATTTGGGGCCACCTAGAGGTCTCATGTCCACAAAGTTGAGCACGGTAGTCAGTGCAGCAATCATAGATCAGCTGACGCAATCTACAACTTAATTTATGTTTCCCTTCTTGTACTTGATGTTCATGTGGAACTACTGCATGTATGTGGACCACTTTTGATGGCGGTCATTCTATAAATTTCCTTGAATTTGCATGAATTGCAGGGGCTTCTGATCAATGTGGATGATTGTCTCCTTCCCTAGGATGTAATGTTTCCATTGGTAATACGCCTACATAATGGAGTGCATTTCCTTGTCATAGGTGGGATACCGGTGAACAAAATCAAAGAGTGTATTGCTATGATAGGCCACTAGATGTCCATATTGAGTGAGGACTACACCGATAGCATAGTTAGAGGCATCTGTCACTCAATATCGAAAGGTTGTTCCAGGTCTGACGGAGTGAGGACTAGAGCTAAGCAGAGGCATAGTTTCAGATCCTTAAATGCTTTATGCTGTGACACACCCCAATCGAACTTGGCTTTGGCTCCACCCTTAGTTAATTGGCTCAAGGGATAAGAAATATGAGAGAACCCCAACACAAACCTTGGTTAAAAGTTGGTGAGTCCCAAGAAGTTGCAAAGCTCTATTAGAGTCATCGGGGCTAGCCAATCATGAATGAATTGGATCTTGGTTGGGTCCACATGCACCCCATGTTCATCCACTATGTATCCTAAATACCGAATTCTCTCCATGTCGAATGAACATTTCTCCAAATTGGCATATAAATTGTGTTGACGCAGGGTGCTTAGGACCTATTGAATGTGCTACAAATGTTCCACCCAAGTTTTGTTAAAGATGAGGATATCCTCCAGATATATGACCACAAAGGAGTTTATGAATGGCCAAATGATATCGTCATCATCCTCATGGATGTTGTTGTAGCATAAGTCAAGACAAAAGGCATGGCCAACCACTCAAAAAGGCCTTCTTTAGACTTGAAGGTTGTCTTCCAAACATTGGTTTGCTCGATCGGGACTTTGTGGTATCCTTACTTTAGATCAATCTTGTTGAAGAACTTGGCACCCTTAAGTTGATCAAGAAGATAAGAAATCCAATGGATTGTATCGATTTGAAATTAATGATCCTATTTCCTTTATCTCGCTCCAAATCAAAGCTTGATCCAAAGTTTGTCTTTGAGGATTTTATTTCATCCAACAATGATTGTTTCGAGTGATTCATCAATGTTGTGGCATGGGATTTTGTTGAACTCATAGCACTTTCCGTTGTCCTTCTTTGACTACCTATTACCCTTCTTTACCTACGATTTGGATTGGTTTTCATGAGTTTGGTTATTTTTTATATATCCTTTGTTATGTGAGTTAGGGCCACCTTTACTAGGATTTTGATGTGATTTATTTGCAAACCCAAACTCCCACGTATTCTTCTCCTTGATTTTGTTATCAATTTTGATATCATATCGATAAGCAGCTCCTAGTGAAGAGATCCAAGAAATCCATTTCTATTTGGATGTACATGTGTAGGCCACTGCAGTACTTATGACCAAGTTTCATTCAGAGACTCTAATTCTCAACTTTGATCACAAGGTATGGAATATATTGGTAAACTCCAATAACGTCTGGTCTCTTTCCTAGGGTAAATTTGTCCATCTTGTTTACTAGTCACAATAGTTTTCGATGGGGTAGAATTCCTCCTTGATGGAATCAAAAAAAGCCACCCAAGTGGAATATGTTCCATATGGTGTAGTCTCATCCCTAAAATGCATCTCCTAATAAACATCCCACCAATATTTGACATGGGGGAGGAACTTAAGGAGTGCAAAGGTGATCTTTTCATTGTCAAAATTTTGTTGAACAAAGTAATAACCCTCTAAAAGATTTAACCATTCTCCAAATAATCTACATCTATATATATTTCAAATAAAGGAATGACAAAGTTAACTTGTAATTTGAAGGGCATCACACCTCCAAAATGGATACTAGTTGAAGGTGTCTCTGCCATTATTGGTAGTTGACGGAGGACCTAGGTGAAATTATCCATCATCTCCTTCCTTTATCACGTGAGGGATTCTTCAAGCAACAACTTAATAGGATATCATGCTCCTTCATCTCTCTTTTATTATCCCGCCATGTGAGGCTACTTGGACCGATGAGAGTGGTTGTCTACAAGCTCAATTAGTTCGAGACCCAACTCTCGATATTTGAATCTCGTTGGGGACATGCACTGAGAAACAACAAGAGCATATTACTCTAATATCACTAATATAGATTATTTAGAGAATGAAATGAAGGCAACAATATAAAAATGGAAACGTACACATAAATATTTTGTAGAGCACACAATAGTACAATAAAACCCAAATTCTATTACTAAATAGTATAGCAAAACACTGTAAACTACAAGCAATATAAACTAGCTCGGATGGTGGTAGATTATCTTCAAAGAGAGATGTATCGACTACGCTCATTCACAAGAGCTGATTACAAAGAGACCAAAAGGGCCTTTTATCATAATCATAGAAGCAAAATCCCCAAACATCCAAAAACCTAACCCTAGGAGATGAAATGCCAAAAGGATTTGTGGGCCACGAGGTGGCTAGCTAACTTCTCAGAAACACAATTTTTGCATATGGTTTATATTTTGGGTACAAAATGGTTCGTTGCAAAGAAATAATTGAGAAGTACAATTTTTTTCTTTTTTTCTTTTTTCTGGGGCTATGACATGCCATGGAAATCCCTACCCCTTAAATGGACAAAAAAAACCATTTAGGGCCTCAAAATGGCCCCAGAAGTTTGGGACACGAAAAACTGTAGAAAAATGCCAAGAAGATGGAGAACCATTGTAACTCAGCGGAACAGGTGGGTGGCCACCAATATCCACTAGGATCACATTCTCATAATTTGATTTTTTTGTAAGTTTTCCAACTATTGTTAAAGATGGAATTCGTTAAGCCCTTAACTAGTACCTTCCATCTCTATCCTTCCTTCTACAAGAGTTTTCCATATGAGGGTTTCAACTTTGGCTTCTTCTAACTCAATCATAAGTTTATGTACTTATGTCTCATTCTTCTTGGTAGGATATGTCCCTTGTGCCTATGTTAGGTATTTGGTTGGGATAGGAGAAGTATAACGCTCCATATTCACTCTAGTGGTGGGAGGAGTAGTATCCAAGTTCTTGGTTGCTTGTGATCTAGTTCTAATTCCCTTACTAGTGGTATATTCCATTTTCTCGGAGGAGTGTCTCATTGTTTTGAGTTTTAAAGGGTTGTTTTCAAAGGTACCCATGTTGATCAAGGTGGTAGGTACCTCTTTATCTTTCTATTCTACCTCAGTTCTCTTATGAGCCCTCTTCTTCTTATTGGTTTCTATCTTTCCATTTGTTTTCTTCTTCCTTCTAAAATCTTTTACAAGTGTATCTTCCTTGTCTAAAACTTGTAATGTTTTGACCTCTTCCTTTCCCATTATGATGAAATCATCCCACATAATTTTTAGGTGTATTTCCAATGCATAAATCACAATTAGTTTTGATATACCATGAAGGGCTATTGCGTCTTATTTACCCTTTTGAAATTCAACGTTCATTTCCTTCAAGGATTGTAGTGAAATGTAGGGCACACAGAGGTTCTCTTCATAATTTTAGTTAAATTGATGTCATAATTGGTGGAGAAGCTTGAAGTAGTAGGCATACACCATGCTTAATCTCCCTTCACAAGTAATGTATTTAAGGAAGTGATATGCTACCTCATCCCAGGGTTTAGGCCATCCCTCTTCACCCCTTTTTTATTTTCTTCCATTTCTTCATACCTAAGGAGAAATAATTTCTCAGTATCTACAGTAGGTTGTATGGACTCCTTTTCCCAAGGTATTCCTTTTGGTAATCTTGAAACCCTAATGATTATAGGCTCATTTACTTGGATCTCTGAACCCTTTGCTTCAATAGTGTATTCTTGGGCTCTTATATGTTGGAGATTTAGGACAAACTCCATTGCTATATCATCGTTGTTACACCAAAATATCGTCATCACCGTGATAAAGAGGTGTGTATCCTTGGATTAATCATGATCCCTAAAGTGCCAGGTGCCAAATGACTTAGGAAGAGGTTATTCCCTTTCAATTTCCTAGTTTTGGAAGGCCGACGCACCTTTCCCCTTTTCAATATGCGTGAAAGACTTGATGACGCACTCTACACATTGACAAAGTGCGTCACTAACCCTAGTTGTGGTGACACATGTTCTCTTTGACAGGGTGCGTCGATGCTTATTAAAAGGAAAAAAGAGAAGTTTCGAGAGTCTTCTAAAACGAAGCTCTCATGGAGGCTTATCCCTACAAATCCGCATAGGTGGCAGTCGAATCCCTAGCCTTTTGGGATGATCCCCTAACCTTCTCCATGAGATCCTCAACCTATTCTATCCTCTTTGGCCTATACATGCAAGCTTACCTTCATGGAATGGAGGAGGAAGAAGAGAGTATCTAAATGTTGCTGGAATTTCCTTAGAGTTAAGGTTCCTTTCTATAATAGAAACAAGGTTGGTTCTTTGAGGCAAAAGACTAGTTGGAAGAAGTTACGATGTCAAGGCACGGTTGTAATCTCTCCCTTTGTACTTGCTTTATTACAATAATATATACTCTTTCCATAAAGATTATCTATGTTAAATCTTTAGAATTAGTTTCCTTGACCACTAGTTTAGATTAATCAATATTGCATATTACCATTGTTTGTGTGTTTCCACTTGTTTGTTGTATATTGTTTTTCAGTTGAAGATCGAAGGCTACATCAAGCAAGGAGACATCACTACGGTTGCAAGGTAAGCAATTCCTCTGCATCCTTTGTAATTTGATTAGTCTAGGAAATTTTGTGTATTCGGTTGTGTTTTTCTCTAGATCTATAACATTTAGACTAGAGAACTTTGTCCTTATCCTCATAGACAAAGTGTCTTGAAACAAAATTGGAGACTCCATTGGGGAGAGTCTATGATCTTTGAATTGTTTGATTTCTTTTTGTTATTTCCTTATAGATCCTCATAGATCTGCTTGATTTTCCTTGTTTCTTTCCAGATCTTCTTGGTTCCTGAGTTACTGGGTAATCCAGTCTCATTTTGGGATCTTTAGCTCGCATAATTGCTTGGTCTTACTTCGGTATATTTTCCTTTTTCAACTGTTAATTTCGCCCGACACACCTGGGTTGTGTTTTCCCTACATCACTGTCTTTTTGATGCACTCTGTTCAAGGTCAAATTGCGTCACCGACACACTTTGTGAGTGTGCAAGAGGTGTCATCGACGCGCTCTACAAGTTGGAAACCAGCGTCGTTGAGAAGCAGACGCTCTGGTGTCTACTATCAAACTGCGTCGCCCCTCATAATTTTATGTTAAGGTAAAAAATCCATTTTTGCAAGTTGGATCAGGTGTTTTATCTGAGGTTTGTTCTCTGTCTGTACCAATCTTAGTTCAAACCTGACATTTGCCTCTTTTTTTAGTCTTCTTGAGATTTGGATCCATGTTTGGCCCTTTGAGTCAAAACTAGTGTTTTGCTTGCATTTTTAAGCAAAATGCATTGCATTTTTTAAAAAAAAATCCACAAGCCGTGAATCATGTATCCTACAGTCTCTTTAACCCATTTTAAGGTTTCAAATATTTTTTGGTTTGGTGCAGATTGGCTTGTTTTAAAGACTTGAAAAGTGTGGAATATCCATGTCTTTTTTAGCCTCATTTTCTTGGGTTGTGCATCTTGTTTCCTTTACATGCTAATCTATCTAGTGATTGTTGGAAAAGATTGATTCTTTGTCTCCACTTTAGTTCAAAGAGAAGCTTAATTTTGTCCCTCCTTTTCTAGATTCACGGAATTGGAAAACATAAATTTTCTTCTTGTATTAGTTTGATAATTTGACATTCTTGGTCTTACACTCATAAGAAGAAGAAAGACTTGTTTCATATTTGTGTGCATTTGAGTTAGACAATATTATTGAGTGCTTTTCTTTGTCTTTCATTTGATTGGAAATGTTTGTGGAATCTTTCTTTCCATAGCTTAGATGTGTCTTTTTCAAGTGTAAAAAGATCGGAAACGAATTAGAGTTCTTGCATTTGGTGTTCATAAAAATATCGCTTTTATCGCTTTAGGATAGTTTTGGGTGCATGATTTTGAATTTTTGACTTATTTCCATCATTTTGAAAAAGATAAAATTCCATTTCATGGAGTTGTGCATTTGGGAAGAAAAACTATCTCTCTCCTTCTTAAGTAGGACTTCATCAAAAAGAATATTTGCATCTCATACTTGCATGGTTTTGAGTTAGTTCCAAATTTCATATGTCCACTTAACCGCATAAGATAAAATCAAGTTCTAGTTTAAGTTAAAAACTTTTGGCAACTTGAGTGATAGGTTAGAGACGTGTTCCAACATCTTTAAGCATAAGAGCTCTCATTATTTTCCCGCACTGCATTCTGGGGGCTTGTATTTCTTCCATGTACTAGTCGGTATATCGAATGGCATTTCACGTACTTAACGGTATATAGAAAGGTTCTTCACATACTCGACGGTATATAGGAAGGCTCATGTCGAACGATTGTGCATTAGATAACACTACTACGGATTGGAGCTCCCACGTACCTTGTGTATATCTGGAGACCCTTATAGGATCCTGAAACCAACCGAGTCAACCATTGGTCATCTTGTTGTCGCAATACACCGATAACTACACTCAGGGATATTACTACACATGTACTGTCAAGTAGTCGGGTTATACGACCAAGGGTACGGTCCCAATCCTCCTTGGTTAGTGCTCTGAAAAATTGGGCCAAGTATAACTATTGGACCCTACAGTATATCGCGAGTTGTGACATCTTGACACACCCGTGAGGATCTAGCTTTTACATCCCTCCTATTCATAAGTTTGCCTGTTGCTTTTAGTTTGAGTAGCGTTTGACATGTGTGATATTTATAAGGCCTTAGAGAGTTTAGATATGGAAAGCTCTTCTGGGACTACCAATCAAGAATCCCATTTTCAATGGTTACCTTTTGTCTTTCCTTCAGTTGGACATATTGGTCCTCCCTTTATTGCCACTTTAAATCTTCCTGGATTAACCATAGGATTACTAGTATGGTTATTCATTCTGGTGATTCCAGCTGCACCCAATGTTTCAAATGTTAACTCTCCACCACAAGAGTGTCAATCCTAAACCGATCCTTCCCTATAGTTGATGAAGGAGCTTCTATTAGTATTTTATCCTCAACTGCTTGGCAAGCTATAGGTTCTCCTCAGCTTGTTCCAGTCACTGACTAGATATTGGATTTTAATAGAATACCTACTGGACCTTTATGGATCCTTCCTCAGTTACCTATCACTTTAGGAGGGAAAAATGTCTACATTGATGTTATGGTAGTCCAAGGTCCCTTAGATTTTAATCTACTTTTGGATGAGATTATGTCTATGCCATGAAATTTGTAGTGTTCACAGTCTTTCGAGTGATGTATTTTTCTCATCATGGAAATATGGTGACCATTGATCAGCTTTCCTTTGTTACATCGAATCATCGCATGAATGACAATCATCAAACTTCCTTGAATGTTGCACATGTTTTAGTGATTTCTTCCCCTTAGGGATGGGGGGCATGTCTCTAGCCTCTGGAAATCATGTTGGAATTATCCCCCTAGCTTCTTATGCTGGGGGGAACACTACCAACCTATGGAAATCATGTTGGGTAGGAACTGATTCCAAGCACATTTTACCTTTGGTTTCAAGCTTGTGTAAAAATGAAACCAATCCCAAGCATAGTTTACCTTTGGTTTCAAGCTTGTGTAAAAATGAAACTAGTCCCAAGTATAGTTATTTTATGTTTCAAGCTTGTGTAAAAATGAAACAGATCATCAAGATCAGAGTTCCCATTCCATGTCAAGCTCGTTAAAAAATGAAATACATGATTACGATCATAGCTCCTTTTATGTGTCAAGCTCATTAAAAAATGAAACAGATGATTACGAGCATAGTTCCTTTTCTGGGTCAAGCTCGTAAAAAAATGAAACAAGTCATTACAAGCAGAGTTCCCTTCCTATGTCAAGCTCATTAAAAAATGAAATAGATGATCATGAGCAGAGTTCCCTTTCTGTGTCAATCTCGTTAAAAAAAAATAGGTTCCCATGAGCAGAGTTCTATTCCTGTGTCAATCTCGTTAAAAAATGAAACATGTTCCCATGAGCAGAGTTCTATTCCTGTGTCAAGCTCGTTAAAACATGAAACAAATTACCACGGTCATAGTTTCTTTTCTGTTTCAAGCTCGTTTAAGAAATGAAATGGACTACTATGAGTAGAGTTCCCTTTCTGTGTCAAACTCGTTAAAAAATGAAACAGATGATCATGAGCAGAGTTCATTTTCTGTGTCAGGCTCATTAAAAAATGAAACAGGTTCCCATGAGCATAGTTTCGTTCTATTTCAAGCTCATTAAAAAATAAAATGGGTCCCTTCAAGCATAGTTATTTTTTATTTCAAGCTTGTGTAAAAATGAAACATATTCATCTTCCATTGAGTCGAGCCTCCCACCAGATTTAGGACTTGAACCTTCATTTCATTTGCCTGTGTCACTTAATCCTCATTCTTCCTACCCCTCTGGTGAATCTTTTCCTATTAAGTAGCCATAAATTTAATTGGGTGAAGAAGAATAGAAGTTAGACGAAATGAAGCTTGCGGGGCATGCCTTCAACCTCTGGACATTTTGTTGAAGTCAACTCGATGGCCTCTCCACACAATGTTGGAGTTAAGTCACTTACTTCTAGAAACCATGCTGGGGGCATGTACCAACCTATGGATATCATGTTGGGAAAACATTTGTCAATGGGCCTCATTCCGAGCATAGTTTATTTTCAACTTCAAACTCGCTAAAAAATGAAACCATCATCCCAAGCATAGTTCATTTTTTGTTGCAAGCTCATTAAAAAATGAAGCAGATGCCATGAGCATTCTTCTAACCTATCTTCGAGCTCGTTAAAAACAGTAAGATGGTGTTGAGCTTACTTTTTCCACTTTTTCGTGCTCTAGTTAAAACATTAAAAAGATGTGTCAAGCTTACTTTTCAACTTTTCATCTTTCCGTGCTTTGGTCAAAAACATGAAAAGCAATTTGAGCTTACTTTTTCCTTTTTCGTGCTCTGGATTCAAACATGAAGAAGATTCCGAGCAATTTTGATACCATGGTTGTGCTTGTTAAAAACCAAGTAAAAAGGAATAGAGTATACTTTTATCACTTTTCAGGCTCGTAAAACATGTACAAAAAGGGAATACCTTCGAAGTTTCCTTTAAGCTCTTTTAGACTCCCTAAACATGAAACGATTACCGAGCGAACTTTTTTCTTTGACGCTCGTAAAAGAATTTGAAAGGACGTCTATCTGGTGATAGTTTATCCATTTTTCGGACCGTTTAGACTATTTACGAAAAAGGAATACTCTAGTCAGTCATGATTAGAAAAGTTCCTTTAGGCATTATTTTATACTTTTTCAAGGCTGGGGACTAACTTCACGAAAAATTCTATCTTGGAGTCTTCTTTAGTATTTTCAGACTCTCTAAACATGAAATGACGCCAAGTTTACCTTCTTTGGACTCATTAAAATTTAACATTGAAGGACCCTTATAGGGACGAACCCCTCATTTCTCAGGTTCATAAAACATGTGAGGTTGGACTCGTCCGAAGGACGAGCTATACCGAGCATCTGTTATCCTCCTCAAGCTTGTTAATAAAAAAAGAGTTACTCGTTAATCATGACGAGGGAATAAGGAAAGAGTGTGTATCTACCTGTATTAATGGCAGCTTATAGTTGCCCTTGAACATGGAACTTGTATGTATCTTATTCAAATAGTTGGATAATTTGCTTGTCCTCGAGTCATGCCAATTCCATGGGTTGCGTTATTCCTTTGAGTCATCCGAAGAGTACTACAATCATGTGTTACGTTATGTCTTGGTCTTCGCTTCGTTGAGTCAATGCTGCCGAGTCATTTGTTGTGCCGTTAAATGTTCAAGGGGGGTTTATCATTTGAGTCAACCTTTGCAGTCGTCTCATTTCCCTTTGAGTCAATTACTCTTGAATCATTCCTCATTTCGATCTTCTCTAGAAAAAAATTTGATCTCGTTTCATGTCGATGATGGGGGAATCATCATGGCCCTCCTTCAACGGGTCTATCCTTGTCGACTACAACACATCATCCAAGGATTGGACCTAGCAACTAGTCAAGTACCTTGGGCCCACATACCTTAATGGCAGGTTACCTCGCTTTCAACAGTAAGTTTACATCATTGAATTATGTTCGAAAGATTCCACTAAATGTTTGACCTCAACTCTTCGATTCACATTCGGCGAGATGTACTATGATACCTTGGGAATCATTGACACCAATGGTGATTTCCCTCACACTTATTAGCGGTTTACATCATTGACCGGTAATCAAGTGATTTCTACCATGTTCGACTTCAACACATCGTAATCACATGGTTAGATTCGTATCATTGCGGGATCGGGGTGAATACCTTGGAAAAAATTTTCCTAGGTTGTGATGGATATTGTTTGAGTCACATCACACATATCCACTCTTGTATTGGTCATGGTTGTGTAATCATCTCATCATGGATCTACGCTTGTTTCTTACTAGCCATGATTGTGTTCAGTCAGTCAGTACTAACATGGATATGCATTGTATTGGTCGGCAGCCATGTTGGGAGTTATTTGGGACATATATCTTAAGATCTATTGTACTACAAAGTCCTTGATTAGCTCTTCAACCGACGGTTTTTAACCTCAATTTCCATCTGTCAAAGCATTTCACCTATCCCATTCCTCTAGATTCATACTTTGGGGGGCAATTTGTTACACCAAAATCTTTCCATCACCATGATAATGAGGTGTGTATCCTTGGATTAACCATGATCCCTAAAGTGCTAGGTGCCAAATGACTTAGGAAGAGGTTCTTGCCTTTCAGTTTCCTAGTTTTGGAAGGCCGACTCACCTTGTCCCTTTTCAATATGTGCCAGAGACTTGATGACGCACTCTGTACATTGACAAAGTGCGTCATTGACCCTAGTTGTCTTTATTCAACATGCGTCACCCCTCAGTGATGCATGTTTCTCTTTGACAGGGTGCGTTGGTGCTTATTGAAAGGAAAAAAAGAGAAGTTTCAAGAGTCTTCGAGAATGAAGTTCTCATTAAGTCTTATCCCTACAAATCAACATAGGTGGCAGTCAAACCCCTAGCCTTTTGGGATGATCCCCTAACCTTTCCCATGAGATCCTCAACCTATTCTATCCTCTTTGGCTTATAAATGCAAGCTTACATTCATGGAAGGGGGGAGGAAGAAGAGAGTATCTAAATGCTACTGGAATTTCCTTAGAGCTAAGGTTCCTTTCTCTAATAGAAACAAGGTTGGTTCTTTGAGGCAAAAGACTAGTTGGAAGAAGTTGCGACATCAAGGCACAGTTGTAACCTCTCCCTTTGTACTTGATTTATTACAGTAATATATACTCTTTCCATAAATATTGTCTATGTTAAATCTTTATAATTAGTTTCCTTGACAACTAGTTTAGATTAATCAATATTGCATATTAACATTGTTTGTGTGTTTCCACTTGTTTGTTGTATATTGTTTTTCAGTTGAAGATCGAAGGTTGCATCAAGCAAGGAGACATCACTACGGTTGCAAGGTAAGCAATTCCTCTGCATCCTTTGTAATTTCATTAGTCTAGGAAAGTTTGTGTATTCTGTTGTGTTTTGTTCTAGATATATAACATTTAGACTAGAGAGATTTGTCCTTATCCTCATAGACAAAGTGTCTTGAAACAATCGTCATACCTATTCAACCTTTTATAGTAGTACATCCAATTTGATTGTTGGAATATTTATACTACTTTTGGGTTGTTATATAGTTTTGAAGCCTTTGTGGGTTCCCTTTTGTTGAACCCTACTCCCATATTGTGAAAATTCTAAGTAAATTATATTTTCAATGAACAACCTTTCCTAGCTAGAGTCTAGACAAATTTTGAGAACAAGTCTAGATAAAGTCTGAGTAAACTTCTGTGGAAAAATATGAGAACAATTCCTTATAACTCCAAGAAAATAATTTGGACAATTTTTTTAATCAATTCTAAGTAAATACAAAGAGAAAACCTCAAAGAAAAAGTTTGAAAATATTATGTAGAATTTATGTGGAAATTCTTATTTGGTTAGGGTTTCCTATAATATTCCTGATGATTGAAGAATTTTCCATAAAACAATTGCTTGTATACACTTCTAATTGCATGTTTAGAAAATCCTTACTCAACCAGGGTAAACCATACATTGAGCAAGAAAACTTAGTTTGTGTATGGTAATCCTCAGTTTAGGTAGAAATTTCTTAGCGGGCACAATGATTCTCAGTGTAGGAAGAAACTCCTTATGTTATCTCCACTTTTCATAGCTCATAGTTCATCATATTCAGTTATCTCCTCTTCTCATCATTTGGTTATGTCTACTACTCACAACTCAATTTCTCTTTGCACTCTTAGTTCATACTTGTGTTTTTCCCTTTGACATTTGATCCAAGCACCTTTACCCTTGTAATTATTCAAATGAGTGGTGCATATTTTGTTCTCTTGGCTTGGAATCTAGCAGTGGCTTGTTTCAAACATAATTTTAATTACCGCCCCTCAAAACTTATGTTTCAATGCCCTCATCAATCAATGGGGTCCAATAGAAGGTTATAATAATGAGTAGATTGGGCCTATGCATGCAAAGGTAATATGAACTTGAGATTATAAGATGGAGCATACCTTAGTTCGTGAAAGTTGATTTGCATGCAACATTTTGATGTTTAATTTGAAAATTTGTGCATGTGGGAGATCACATATTCATCATTATAATAGTTGTTGGAGGTTTACCTTTGGTATATTATCTATGGTTGTGATATTTCCTTTCTATAGGATCTTGTAGAGTGAAAATAAATAAATAGACATTATGTAGTAGCATAGAAAATAGGGGATCATATAGGTTTTGGGTGGATAAGTTTATGTAGAAACTTGGGCATGTAGTCTCCTATAGGTTCCTATAGAAATATAAGTAGATAGACTCTTGTAGGTTCCTATAGAAATATGAGTAGACAAACTCCTATAAGCTCTTGTTGAAATCCAGGTAGACAAACACCTGTAGGTATATATGCATAGTTTGAAATTTTGAGTGAATGGGCATATGGTAAAGGATATGACATGATATGTAAGTATTGTTATGAATATATGGATGTTAAAATGACGTGGAATGAAGTGGAATGTGGATGTAAATATGGAATGATAGGTGATTTGATGTAAATATGGATGAAATGGAATGGTGGTGATAATGTAAATAAGGCATGGATGAAGACTATTTTTTATGTTATTTGTTGCAACTAATTGGACTATTTGACTAGTCAATTGTAAGCCCAATTCTCTCAGCAGGATTGTTTGAAAATTGCTTGAGTTGTAGTCTTGGAACATCAACACTTGGATCCTTTGATGAATTAGAATTGATGCTTTTGATCCTTGGCTGGATTGGAAACTCTATAAATTTGATTGCTTTAGAAAGAATAATTTATGGACGTTCATTACTTTGGAAATTCTCAACAAATCTATAGGGTATTATTTCTTTGTTTGATGATGCACTGATGTATAATTTTATTGGTGATGTATTGATTCTCAATCTGAATTTCTTTGATGATGATGCATTCAATAATGTTGAAGATGACGATGGCTTAGGATTTTGATTACTTAGTCAAGTCCCTTGATCTTGAATGGATTGATCATATTTGTTTGTTTTGCATTGAGGATTACGATTGAGCTTTTTGCGACTTGCATTCCTACCAAACTATAAGGGAAAATTATTTTTCTCCTCCTTTTTTTCTTTTCTCTTTTTTATGTATATTTTATATTTTTGTCAAGGCATTGGAGCCATTGTTGGTTTTCACCAGTGCTCTGCCTCATGAGGCATGTAAATCTTTTGATCACGAGGTTTATTCATTTCCCAAAGTTGTGCTTGCCTCAAAAAGAGGTTTTCAAGGAAAATTGTGTCCTATATGCCTCAAAAAGAGGTCTTCAGGACGATTATGTCCTAAATGCCTCAAAAATATGTTTTCAGTTAGGAGTTTTATTATTGTTTTTCATTTTTCATTTTTTTTTTTCAATGGGACTATGAATCATTATGGGAAGGATCATTGTTGTTGCTCATCAAATTCAATTGTTGATTGAGGAGTAGTTGGGTGAACTCCTCCTTTGTTATTGGCTTGTTGTAGAACTTGAGCCTATATCCATTAACTAGGAGGTGTATCTTTCCCTTCAATATATTGTGGCGATCTTTACTAAGCCATTTTCATAGCATGCATCTATATAGTATGGTCCAGGCCATCTAGTCCAAAATTTTCCTTTAAAGTTTTTGAATCTTGAGTCAAAGAGGAGGGCCTACTCTCCTTCCTTAAAAACTTTGTGTTTGATAAAAATTTCATGCCATTTTTATCTTTGTTGTTGGACTGCTTCAATGTGAAATAATGGTTGTTGTCTATATTCATCTAGGGAATTCAACTATTGTATTATTTCTTGTTGCGATACAGATAGGTCTATATTTAGGGATGTAACTATTCTTAATGTTTCTATTTCAAACTCTAAGGGAAACATCATCCTTTTGCCATAAACCATATCATATGGGGTGAACCCTGATGTGGTCTTCCATGTTGTGTTGTATGCCCAGACATCTTGAACCAATCCATTAGCCTAGTCCTTCTTGTGAAGTTAGCCTATTTTTGTGAGAATGTTTTCTAGCTCTCTATTTGTGACCTCTCCTTGACCATTTTCCTAAGTATGGTATATGGTTGACTTCCTATGGAATCTATTTTTCAACTACTTGAGGTTGTCAATCATACTTAAGGTGAATCGAGGGCCTTTATATGTTATAATGTCCCTTGGTACCCCAAATTTAGTGAAAATGTTATCATGTAAGAATTATGCCGCCTTTTCTTCTTTTACATTTTTCATGGTTTTTACTTATGCCCATTTGTTTAAGTAATCAATACAAACCATAATGTGTTGATTTTGATTGGAAGGAGGTTCAATGGGTTCCACAAAGTCTAATCCCCATTTAACAAAAGGATCAAAGGAGACATGGGGTTGTAATAAGATTTTATCTCTTTTTGTAGGTTTACCCATCCTCTAACTCTCATAATATAAAGAGACAAAGAGACATGGTGCTCAATGTCCTTGTGCAATGTAGGCCAATAGTAACTAGCTTGTAGGAATTTGTAAGTTGTTCTCTTTGTAGCATAGTGGTCTCCACAAGGTTCATCATGGAAGGCATGTAGAATATCATATACCTCATCTTGTCCTATACATCTTCTTAGTATTTAGTTTGGTCCAAGCTTGAACATGTAGCCTTTTATCCATGTGTAGGTAGCATTCTTTCTGACAATTTTCCAACGTTCTCTAAAACTAAAGTGTTGAGGAAATTTGCTTGTAGCTAAGTAATTAGCGATATCAACAAACCATGTGGTCTCTATAGAGATTGCAAAGAGGTGTTCATCTAGAAAACTATCATAAATTCCCTCATCATATGTAGTGTTTATTAGCCTTGATAAAAAATTTGCAACAACATTTTTCCTACTTGGTTTGTCAAGTATTATTGAACCAAACCTTTGGAGTAGTAACAGCCATCTAGTTATCCTTCCATTTGCATTTGTTTTGTTCATTACGTATCTGATGGAAACATGATTTGTGTGTATGAAAAGTAGATATAAAATTATGTAATATCTAAATTTGTTAATGGCATAGACAATAGTGTTGTGAGGGAAATCATCGCAGTGTTAGAAATCAAAGCATGTTAGCCCTAGTGAGTGGGTTAGGATCACTGACATAGATATAAATAAACTATAACAACTTTCCTTATATTTATCGCACATCATCATAAAAACAAGGTTTTTAAGGAAGAAGAAAGAATGCACCTTTAATAATGAAGTTTGTCTGATGTGCTCGTTGAGTGTCAATCCTTGGATTCCAGTTCGTTACTCCTAACTACACATACACAAGACACTAACCTTCCTCATTCCAACGATAGATAATCAATTATAATGAATAAATAAACTAAGCAATAAATTACTTCAAAAAATAATAATGTGATATAGATCTTTGGGGAGGAAAGCGAATCAATTTATATTAAATACATAGAGATACACTTACAATCTTTGAGGTCATTGCTTGTGGTACTATCTTCCTCCAGTATCTGAGTTCCCTCCCTTGCCCTTAGCCCCAATCATTTTAACTTTGAACAATGGAGGCTTCTCTCTCTCTCTCTCTCTCTCTCTCTCTCTCTCTCTCTCTCTCAACCTAACGTCATCCGATAAAGGTAAAGCCAAACCACAAAACAAGGTAAATCCCTTGAATCTATTTTTCAAACTTATCAATAATCCAAGAATGAAAGCATTCCATCAAAGACCTATATTCTCACTTCTTTTTTTCTACTTGAAATATGTAGTGTTTCCATCCACACTTCTATAGAGAAATAACAATAAACAAACAAATAATCCACTATTCCCTCGCCACTCTTACACATAATGCATCTCCCAAACCCTTGCATATTTCTTTTTTAACAATTATCACATGATATGATTTTGTTATTTAAAGCAAGCTACTTAAAAAATTTAGCCTTTAAGGGACGTTCCAAACAATTCACTGCCACCAAAGTCTATCTCCTACATATCCTTCTTCCATCTTAGTTAAGTACCCCAACTTTGTAGAATATTCTCCAAACCCCTTATTCTTTAAACATTTGATTTGATCTTCTTTCCCATTTAGTCTCATGACATTGGAATTTAAAACTCTTACAAGTTGATTCCATTCCTCACCAATCATCCCTTGTAGATTCAAATCCCCTCCCTATTTCCATTCTTGGGACCAAACATTTCTACCATTATTTGATGCCAATGAGAAAATCCCCTTGTGTTGAAGAACTATTATCAAATTTCTAGATAAACTACAATTCCTTTTGCAACCTATCCAAGGGGTCTTCCTCTATACACACTTTTTTCCCTTGTCCAATCTTATAAGCTACCCATTTTCCAATATTAGGAAAATCCCTTACCAAGGCTTTATTATCAAATATATGATCCATATTTTAGAAAGTAATGGAATTTACTCAATTTAATTTTGTCTTATTGATCTATTTTTTTTTAAATTTCCCATAAATAAAAAACTTCAAAGTGTCCTTTATATTACGCCCTTCATCAAAACAATTTTCTTGTTATTCTTCCAATGCCCTTTATACCACGCCCTTCATCAATTTTTTTTTCTTGTTATTCCAAATATGTTAAGAGTTTCATTAAAATGTTTTATAATTAATAATTACGTTGTAGGTGTTTCACCAATGAGAAGCATAACCATCCACGTTGGTTAGATTCCTCGCTCATAGAGCGAATGGAATGCTGCCACATGGATGGTGCCTTCGTGAAGGTTCTGTCCGCTTGCGGCAAGGTTTTATCCTGCAATTTTTTGGCAAGTTTTTATCATTTATTTCCTGATAGGACATTTAACCACTCCTGAGCACATTTAACCACTCCTGTATTTCCTAAGATAAAATACTTCCTCTCTATAAAGACTATTTCACCTTTGGCTACGCTTGAATCTCTATAACGACTGCCTATATTTGTAGTGTGATTGAAGCATTACGGCTCTCGAACTTCAGGCTTGGACATTGAGGCCTGGCTTGGACACACTACCTCTAGATAGAGGCCTGGACATAGACCCGAAACATGAAGACATGGACTTCATTGCCTGGTCTTGCTTGTTCGTTGTGTTACCCCAGCACTCGCACTATCCATTACAATGGTGCTGCTTCCTCCAGTGTATGAATTTAGTGCGTTACTGGTGGAGCAAGAATCATGCGCCGCCTTGCTCACTTCCAGTACACCTTAACGTTGAGTATTTGAACACTGCAATCAATTAATCAATCAAGAACATTATATTTCATATCTAAACATAGCAATAGCAATGAAATCACGATAACAATTAAATCATCAATATTATTATATAGTCTTTGTTGTAATTGATCATTCATGTTGATTACCTAGGTTATCGCCAACAGCAAATGTTTTGGAAGAAGCCCAGGTAGTGTAATCCACCCCGAGATTCCACTGACTATTGTCTCCCATGGTGTAATCTGTCGCCAGAGAATTATATGACAAAGCCATCATCATGATTATCAACAATGTCGTTGCGATTCCAATACAGTATCTTGATTGCTCCATTTCTTCCGCCAAAATCACTGCATTAATTCGGCCATTAAACATAAAAACAGACAACACTATATCATTACAACTACAGATTTCCAAATTTACAAGCGAAGAAAACATGGCAATAACAGAATTTCAACAAGGAATAAGGAATTAATATCACCTTTAGTTCTGCAAGTAACAGCCTGTGCGATTCTGCAGAGACGAGACAAGCGATGTAGATCAAAGATTCCTGAGATTCTCTTTGATTGGATATAATTGAATGGGTTGGCACTGCATGCAAAGGCTGGATATATAAGTTTCTCCAAACAAAACAAACAGTGCTTGGCCGGCGCGGAAAGCTTCCATTGTTGCTTTGACAATGTTCCTATCTCCAGAGTTCAGATCAATCAACGGCTTCTCCAATTCTTCCAATTTTTGATGTAAATAGAACACCATAAACATCTTACATAACAAAAATAGCGCTGCTTCAAATGGAGAAGATTTGCATTGTACTAAGTGAAGGGGCTTGAAAAAAGTCGATGAAAACAAGGCTTTGCTTCATCACATAATGTAACGAGAATATTTATGTAATACAAACAAGCATTCCAAAATTAATAAATATATAAGCAATGGAATAACTGCAACACTGCCTAAACTCCAGAACATTGACATCGTTGTTTGATTTACCAATCACCGTTAAGAATTATACCCTTATTCAAATGCCCTTTCACCATTTGGTCCAATTCCCTGAACTTCATAGCAAGGCGGTCTTTATCTTTGTTTCCGGAAGAGAAAGCAAATATCTATGTTTCAATTGGAAGGATTCGATGCAAACTATAGAATTCTTACCTGTTCAGAATCTATGATAATACATTTTTGCAGATGACATAGCTGGTTTTGTTGATGGCCCATGCAGAGATGCAGAGTCCCTCCATGGTCACAAGTCCTCTTCTGCTTATATGTTTTTGTACAAAAATGTTGCCAAAATCTGAATAAAAATTATGATGGAGTCTTGCAATGCCATAGAATACAGGCAAGAATCTCGACATTATGGGCTAAACATTCCCGTTGATGGTGATGTAGCTGATGCGCCTGTTAAGAGTGCGTGGAGTACATAAGTATAGGTACGTGAAGGAAGGAAGGGATTTCTTTCTTAATAATCAGAGGAGGAGTGTGTGTTCGGGTACATAGGGAAGTCCCAAAAGACCAAACACCTAGAGAAACCACTTCACACAAATAGATCACAGATCAATACACTGATGTTTTGACATGGTTTAAACCCTCGTGAGGGAAACACTCCACGGCCCCGGCCAAATAGATTCTATGGGACAATTTATTATGCAAAGAAATAAAGTTACAAATGAGCTTCTCATAATCGATCAACTTTCCAATGACCCTCCATGCTCTTTAAATAGAGATCATGGACCAATCGAGTGTTAAGCCATGGATCAAGGGTAGGTATGATCTAAGAGAAGTTGAGTCGTTGGATCACTCTATGTCGGGAACAAATCGTGACCGTCAGATTAAGTATTTACAAATGCATACTAATGCATACTAAAGAAACACACTTTTCCTAACGGATATATTACACAAGTTGATCTTAACTAACTCCTAAGTGTCTAAATATCCTAACATCCCCCCTTAAGAACAACTTGGGATAGGATTGAATGATTTACAAAAGTGACACTATTAGGAGAAGGAAGGAGGCATTAGAGCCTATCCCCCCTTAATGACAAGTTCCTAAACTCCTAACATAGATCGAAGTCTAGAAAAATTTGTTTCTATAAGAGACTTGGTGAAGATATCTGCAACTTGATCATCTGTAGGACAAAAGAGTACTTCAAGAACACGATCATGAACAAGATTTATGATGAAGTGCATATGAAGCTCAATGTGTTTGCTGCGTTGATGTAGGACTGGAACTTTGGCAAGCTTGATGGAACTTTGATTGTCGCACCAAAGTGGAGTAGGCTGCTACTGTTCAAATCCAAACTCTGAAAGGATCTGTCGAAGCCATAAAGCTTCATGACTGGCATTAACTGCGGCTCGATATTCTGCCTCTGCTGAAGAAAGAGCAAGAGCTTGTTGTTTCTTACAAGTCCAAGTAATAGGTGCAGATCCCAGACTGAAAACATAACCTGCAGTATACTTTCAATCATCAGGATCGTCGACCCAATCTGAATCAATGAAACCAACCAACAAAGGTTTCCCCTCTGTACTGTAATGAATCCCGAACTGAATTGTACCTCGAATATATTGAAGTATTCTTTTAGCTGTTTTCCAATGACTTTCATGAGGTGTTTTCATATAACAGGAAACACGACCAACGGCTAAGGAAAGGTCAGGACGAGAATGAGTCAAGTATAAGAGACTACCAACAAGCCGACGATACAAGGTGGCATCTACTTCAGGTGAAGGACAAGTGGAAGAAAGTTTGACTCCGGACTGGAAGGGAGAAGGGGTTGGTGTACAATCTTCCATGTGAAAGCGACGAAGAAGGTCACAAGCATACTTATACTGCGAAAGAAAGATTCCTTCTTTGGTTTGCAGGACTTGTAGACCAAGAAAATAATGCAAATGTCCTAAGTCTGACATTTCAAAATTTTGCTTAAGACTGGATTTCACATGGGTTATAAGCTTAGGGTCACTACCAGTAAGAATAAGGTCATCAACATATAGAACAAGTATGATGAGATGGTTTCCTACTTTCTTGGTATAGACATTGGGGTGAGAATGGCATCTAGAAAAACCAGTGTCAAGGAGAAAGTTATCCATTTTGGCATACCAAGCTCTAGGAGCTTGCTTAAGGCCATATAAGGATTTCTTAATGTGGCAGACAAGGATAGAGTTATTCTGAACATATCCAGGAGGTTGTTCCATGTAAATTTCCTCCTATAAATCACCATGTAAGAAGGCAGACTTGACATCCATTTGATGGACTTCCCAGTTGTGTAAGGCTACAAGGGAAAGAACAAGGCAGATGGAGTTCATTTTTGCCACAGGAGCAAAGGTTTCATTGTAGTCAATCCCTTCAACTTGGGAAAAACCTTTGGCAACTAACCTTGCCTTAAGTCTTTCAACACTTCCATTTGATACATACTTAGTTATGTAGACCCATATGCATCTGACAAGTTTTCTTCCTTTTGGAAGAGGTACAAGATCCCAAG
Organism: Larix kaempferi; assembly: GCA_027924585.1. Taxonomy (NCBI): domain Eukaryota; kingdom Viridiplantae; phylum Streptophyta; class Pinopsida; order Pinales; family Pinaceae; genus Larix; species Larix kaempferi. Next base: position 307,466 of record BSBM01001504.1, on the reverse strand, counting down.
TATCGTTCGCCATTAAGGAACGATATTCTTCATCCATAGCTGCATCCCAATCTGGATTTCCTGAAGCTTCTGCAAAGGTTTTTGGATCATGATTATCGGAAACTTGAGCCAAAAGAGAAGAGGCTCGCTGAAACTGAGAACGTGTTCGACGTTGATCTCTAGGATCACTGGCAAGATCACCAGCTGCTTCACATGTTGAATGGACCCATCGAGGAAGCACTTATGCTGGTGCAACTAGAGGAACATGAGCAGGCGGAGGTGGATTTTCATCCTCATTGTCATCATTAGAAACTGGAGTTGGAAACCTGTCAAGGAAGTTGGAAGAAGAAGAAGAAGGCACAATCGCCGAATCAGGCTCGCAGGCCAAAGATGGCACAATCGTCGAGTTAGGCTCGTAGGCCAAGAGATTTTCATCAAATTTAACATCTCTTCTAATGATTATATCATGAGAATGTGGTTGAAGAAGTCTATAACCTTTTACATCTTCAAAATATCTAACAAATATGCACTTTTCACTTTTAGGCTGCAATGCTTTCTATTTTTCATCCGGAATGTGAGCCCATGCTTCACTACCAAACACATGGAAGTGACTTACATCTGGTTTAATTTTACTCCATGCTTCTTACGGTGTGATACCTTATAATGCTTTAGTGGGGGTGCGATTAACTATGTAATTTGCACAATTAATGGCTTCAGCCCAAAATTGAAGACTTAGTCCCTTAGATTGGATCATACAATTAGTCATTTCTTTTAAAGTGTGGTTCTTCCGCTTAGCTACACCATTTTGTTGTGGTGTATATGGAACAGTGTGTTGTTGTTGGATGCCTTGTTCAGTGCAGAAAGTAGTGAACTTTTTGTTAACATATTCTCCTCCATTGTTAGATCTTAACTTAATAATTTGATGACCAGATTGTTTTTCAACAAGGGCCTTGTAGGCCAAGAACATGTTAAATACTTCGCTCTTAAGTTTTAGGAAATAAACCCAAGTGCGTCTGGTGTAATCATCAATGAAAGTTTAAGAAATATTTGAAACCAGAAAAGGAAGTAGATGGAAGAGGACCACACAAGTCACTATGCACAAGCTCCAAGGGAACCGAGGCGTGCCAAGAGACACGTTTGTCAAAACTGTCCCGATGATGTTTTCCAAGTACACAACCGGAACAAATACCATCCCTGCAAGATACCATCGGAAGACCTGTCACCATATTTTCTTTACATAGTTGTTGCAATGAGCGATAATTTAAGTGACCAAATCGCTCATGCCAAAGTTTGCTCAAGTTATCACTATGAGCAACAAAAACTGAAGGAAAAGGTGATGACCCAAAGTTGTTAAACTTGTACAACCTGGTAATATCATCGACAATTCCGGTAGCTAGGACCTGTTGAGGATCTTTAAAATCCTTGATTACAACTTGGTGAGGTGTAAACATCACAGTTTTACCTTCACTAGAATGAGTGATTTGATAGACTGATAACAAATTGTAGGAAATTCTTGGAACACATAGTACATCACTGAAATGACCATTATCTACTGGAACTGTTACAGCTCCTACAACACTTAGAGATCTATCATCACCAACAAATATTTGTTTGGTGTTACATTCATGCATAGTAGAAAAGATGGCTTGATCCTTAGCCATATGATAAGATGCTCCAAAATCAATGAGCCATTCATTTGAAGCAGAAGAAAAAGATGCATTATAAGAATAACCAGAAGCACACAGTGCATGTCCATGAGAGGTAGATTCTAAAGGTGAATCTAGGTTGATGTGGTGCTTCTTCATTATTGCTTCCAAGGCTGCCATCTTCTTGAAACACTTAGATTCATCATGATTATCTTTCCCGCAATAATTGCAATGACGTTCAGTCTTCTTACCTTTTGGCTTGGATCCTTTGTCATTTTTTAAAGAAGGAGCTGACTGAGAGGGTTTGGGAGCCTTGTTTGACTTATTATTGCTAAAATTTTGTTTCTTGGAAGGCTTGGACTTTTCTTTCTGTTGGGACAATAAGGCTTTCCCAGATGTATCTGCATTGTTGATTATTCCAAGATGGATGAGTTTATCTTACTCTCTAATCAAGGAATCACAAAAGGATTCAAGACTAGGCTCTTGATAGCTAGCTGCATTCAAGGATTCTTTCATGGAGTAAAATGTAGATACAAAAATAGAATATGTAGGTCCAAGTTATGAAAGAATATGATAGATGCATTGTTTGTCTTCCCTCTTAATCTTACATTCTGCACATAAGAGTTTAAGAGTTTTGTACTTAAATAGATAATCTTGAATGCATGAAAAATCACTTGGATTTAAAGAAATCAACTCATTTTCATGTTGATGACCTCGAATTTCATTGTGTTTACCAAACACAGATTCCAACTTGTCCCAAGCAGCATCAGGTTCATCAATTTCAGATATGTGGAATCGCAAATCAGTAGAGATTGACATCCCAATCAATCCACGAGCTTCGTCACATCTATTTGTCCATTTGATTTTCTTATCATCATCAATGGGTTTTGTTTCTTTTCCTGAGGTAATTTTGAAAAGTCCCCTACTTCATAAACATCCTCCATACGAGCTTTCCATGAGAAATAGTTGAAACCTGTAAGTAGAATATCACAAGGGGCGGCCATATTTGTAAATTAATGGCTGTAAAAATAGAAACCAATAGTCTGGATGCGAAGAGCTCGAAAAATAAGCGGTTTAAAAAAAACGGCACTGAAAACTGACTTCGGATGATGAAATTATGCTTGAACAAAGAAAATGTTGAAGATGTCCCCAATAGTGACGTGGCACATAGATAATGACCAGCTAAAAAAAAAATGACCCCCCTCTTCCCAAGATGAACCGTTGACAATCACTTTACAAGAAAATTGCTTTAAGTGAATCACTTTTATAAAATAAGTGATTTCACTTTTACAATAATGTTACTTTTAAATAATGCAACAATAAAAAAGAACTTAAATGACTCACTTTTTATTTATTTTTTATTATTTAAGTGAGATGCACTTTTACAATAAAAATAGAAATTGCATGCACTTTTTCTTTTAAAAGTAACTTCCTAAGACTTGAACTCAAGACTTATTAAGGAATAAAGCAACTTTGAATCAAGTGAGTTAGATTAAAAGGTATGTAAAATATAGGAATGAGGAAGGGTTTTTTTTTTTTTTTTTTTTAACTCTTCTTGGTCGGTTTCCGTGTTTGCCTTTTTTTTCCTACAAATCACACAATAAACCAAAACAAAAAACTTTTCCACACTCGTGGGGTTAGATCTCGTTAGCTTGCCCGGAAAGTCTACGTTTTCTCTCTATTTCTGATTTGCCGAGATCGCACAAGGTGCACAGCAAAGAGCATACGCAGCTGAGAAAAACCCTTTCCCTTTCTGTTTCTGATTTGTCAAGATCACGCAAGGTGCACGGCAAAGAGCATATGCAGACGGGAAAAGCAACAATCCGAAACTAAAAAAAATCTAATATTAAAAACTGATAAAATATGAGATTTTTTTATTTTAAAACATAAAATAAAAAAAATGCGTCACTGTAACATTATACCTTTAGATCTGATGAAATACGCATTTCTGAAGCAACCGGGAACCATTTTCAATCAAACGAAAACTATTTCCCAATGGAAACGGCGCTCCGGATGTAATGGAACACCTCCCACAGCCGAGAAATGTACAGAAATACCAGAACTAGAAACCCTTTCAAGTTTCGGCAACAATAGTTCAAGATCTAGATCATAACCGGAAGCGGCTCTTCATAAAAGCTCTGATACCATGTTCGGATACACAGGGTACTCCCAAAAGACCGAACACCTAGAGAAACCACTTCACACAAATAGATCACAGATCGGTACACCGATGTTTTGACGTGGTTTAAACCCTCATGAGGGAAACACTCCATGGCCCCAACCATAGCTTCTACGGGACAATTTATTATGCAGAGAAAGAAAGTTACAAATGAGCTTCTCATAATCGATCAACTTTCCAATGACCCTCCATGCTCTTTAAATAGAGATCATGGACCAATCGGGTGTTAAGCCACGGATCAAGGGTAGGTATGATCTAAGAGAAGTTGAGCCGTCAGATCACTCTATGTCGGGAACATATTGTGATCGTCGGATTAAGTATTTACAAATGCATATTAATGCATACTATATATTACACAAGTTGATCTTAAGAAACACACTTTTCCTAACGGATATATTACACAAGTTGATCTTAACTAACTCCTAAGTGTCTAAATATCCTAACAGTGTGTACGTAACAGGTATCAGAGGCACACAATAAAACTGTGAGTGCACAAGAAGATACCAATGTTTCCATACCTGGCATCCCTTTTGCGTCGGAGGGGAGGAAGCTCAAACCAGCGCTAGAAGCATGCAGCCGAATGGCCTTCACGCACGAGGAAGGAGTGACCTGCCTTTGTGGGGGAGGCACCTTGCTTTAGGATGGTGGGAGGAGGACGTGCATGCAGCCTGATCCTTCCCCCTGGGATCCCTTGTGCCATTGGATAGGCAAACGACGGAGGAGGTCTTAAGTGAGAGGAAGGGCAAGTGTGGCTAGGCTAAAGAAGGTTGATGGAGGTGACGACTATGGAAAGGGATAGGAGAAGGTGACGGTGGAGTGGGAGACACGAGGAGGTAGGTAGGGTGGACGGGAGGCTGTGGTGTTGCCTTCCGCGTGGAAGCCCGTGTGAAGAGAAGGACAAGGGTGGGGTGGTTGAAAACTTAAATAAATTGTTTAATGTTTAAAATTATTTAAATTTTAAATTTTAATTGTTATAAAATTTAAATTTAATTTATTTTGAAATTTAATTATTTAAAATTCAATTGTAGTTATTTCAAATTGATATATATATAATATATATAATTGATAAAAATATGGTGTGGTGAGCGTAGATATAATTGTAAATTTAATGTATAATATATATATATATATAATAGTTTTTAGGTTTATTTAAAAATTCATATAAATAAAAGTTAGGATAAAGTTAGATTATCATTCGAGTCTCATATGTTTAGAATTAACTTTAATTAAACCTAAAGTTGATTAGAGGATGGAAGCAGAAGGATGGATGAGCGAGTCCTACCCTAGCCACCTATAAGTATTCGATGTTGACTCTCAAAGCGCAGCAGTTTCAGCTATCACACTCGGTCGCGCCTTCTTTTAATTGTTTGCAGTTCCCAACATAAGATTGTTAATAGCATGAATGTCATGCTAGCCAAGTGTTAACGAAAAGACATTGACACATACCTCATTAAATACATCATGGTACAGACTGAAAATGAGCAAATATGAATGGTGTTGTGGCTAGGTTATCAGGTGCCCTTCGTCCAAGAATCACCAATCCATCATACATGTTTGCATTAACGTCATCAAAAAATGCTGTCAAAAATAAAATTGCAACCTTGTCATTCTAAATAACTCTTTCATCGTTGTTCTGATGCATATACTGCTGAGGAATTCTGAGAGGATGCCTTATAGTTGCTAGAAAAACTCAAATATGTCCAGAAACTCATCAGAACAACATAGCATAGGTAATGGATCCTATTTGAGGGTTATGACCATGTTTATACAATGCAACACACCCATCTTTCATATAAGTCCGTTGCTAAGCAACGAGTGGCATATGCATGCCAACCACAGGAGAAAATCCCTATTTATGCACATGCAACAGGGTTCTGACATCAATCCAAATCCCAAAACACAGAGCTATTCTCAACAGATTCACTAGATGATCTATCCTCCAGAGAAGCAATAAGTTTGCCTCAGCTATTTGCAATACTTTACCATTGACCAGCCTACCTTGCTTACACTTCTACATGTTTATCTCGGCATTGATGCAGGGTTATCAACTTATCATAAGATATGCAACAAATGTAAACACTTTTTCAGCTGGCTGCCAGAGCGTTGAGACAGGTCTACAGGGGAAAACTACATCTCTCTCTGATGGTGATGGCTCTCAGCCAAAACAATCCACAAAATAGTCAAAGTTCCCAACGTCTACCACAAGACAAGCAATGTTTGAAGAGTGTTGCTTGTTGTGTCAAGCTTAGTAAAGAAGTCAATCTTTCACATGAAATGTTGAAGTGTTTGATGTTCCTTAATGTTGCAATGATGTTGAAGTGTCATATGAATGAAAGTTCATAAAGAAGCAAAGACTTGAAGAATTGGAATATTGAAATGTCACTTTGAAGAAGCTTGAAGTCCACGTTGAAGAATAATTTTTTTCCTATCACGTTATAATTTTGTATGCAATATATCTATGTTGATAACAATGGTTACTGCAACAAAGGTTTGGTGTTCTCTCATGACTTTGTCTATTCTATTATCCGGTGCAGCCAATATTGCAAATTTATTCTACCTTGGACAACCTATACATGTTATCTTTAATCTTCTTTTTATTGTTAATTTTTTAGCATTAATTCAACATACTCTAGGATCTTCACTGAGAGAATAACATGTACAACATATCAAGCATATAAATCACAACAAGCAATCACATGATACAATAGACATACAAAGTTTCCTTGGGGAAAACCAATAAGGTGAAAAACCCCAATAACTTCCTCAGAGATAGATAGAGCAATGATACAAAACCCAAGCATAAGAGATAGTCTCCTAGCAGCAGCTTCTCCTCCTCCACTAGTGCACCACTCTCCAATGAGTGTATGAGTGAGAAATTGAATGACCAAATAGAGTGCCTCTCGCACTCTATTTAAACTTGACTTGACTTGCCTAATAACCTTTACTAGGTCGGCCTCAACTTAACCACATAACATAATGCTGACAAGGCCGACTCCCACCAGGGTGTTCTAATAACCCTTTGACCCACATGACTTATACAGGGCCGACCCCATCAAGGTGGTCTAATAACCCATCAAGTATAAGTTACGACACTTACAATATAAATGATGATACTTCCGTATAGAGGAATAATAACATCTCTATAGGAGTACAATATACATAGGTGAAATACATTCCGAAGTTACAATTACATCAACACTCCCTCTTAACTAGGAAGGTATTTTCTCGACACAAATCTACAAGCACAAGTCTTCTTCTCTAAATCATCGTCACTAGATCATCGTCATCAAATCATCGTCATTGTCTCTGTTGCTGCTATCTCAATCAATCTCTAATATGCTCGTCATAGGAAGTTCTACAGAGCCAGCCCTTTTTCATGCTGGATGTAGGCCCACCACCTGTAGGTCTTCATCATCACTGGCCATACTGTAGAATCCTCAGGACTTATTACATGCGTTACAAAACCTCGAAAGAGCATCTCAGGACTTTTATGAGCACACAGCTCAACCTATCGAATTTCCCTGGAACTTTTACATGCCACTGCACAACCTGTCCACGGCACTAGAGTATCATCCTGATACTCATGATCGTACTGATCATAGCAATGCTCACGAAGCACAAGCCAGATGCACATCACACAACACTTACATTCACGGGCATGGGAAGACACACTTCAACCATCTGTGAAAGGCTCGGCACTTATATCTACGCCATGGGAAGACACACTTCAACCATGCTAGGAATGGCACAACACTTATATCGCAGCCATGGGAAGACACACTTCAACCATGCTCGAATGGAACCAACCCTTACATCTGCACCATGGGAGAACACATCTACCACCATGTGAGAATGGCTCCAGCCCTTACATTTGCACCATGGGAGAAAACATCTACCACCATGTGAGAATGGATCCGGCAATTACATCATGACCATGGGAGAACACATCTACCACCATGTCGAAAAATACCTGCACTTACATCAACGCACATGGGAGAACACATCTATCACCATGTCGGAAAGGCTCTGCACTTACATCAACGCACATGGGAGAACACATCTACCACCACGTCGGAAAGGCTTTGTGCATCTGTGTCTTCGGAACTCATCACACATAATCCAACTGATTATGTGATGTATCCACCTGATACATATCATCACATATGATCATCCAGATCATCATCATAGCATCATCCTGATGCATATCATCCAGAGTATCATCCTGATACTCATCTCACATGATCATCCTGATCATCATCACTGCATCGTCCTAGTGCATATACATATACATGATCCAACTAATCATACCAGGCATCCAACTGATGCATATACATATACATGATCCAACTGATGCATATACATGATCAAACTGATCATATCAAGCAGTAACTGGAGCATCGCCCTGATGCTAATCACACAACGCTTACGTCCACAGCCATGGGAAGGATCCTCCTCTCACCATGCTTGGAATGGCTTCTGCAAATGTGTCCCGTCACTTCTTCCTCAAAGTATCTTCAATCTGAAGAACACCAAGGCTCTCTCTGAAGTACTCAAACTTCACTCTGGCTAGTGGTTTTGTCAACACGTTTGCAACCTGCTCATCCGTCGCAACATACAGGAGCTTTACTACTCCTCTCTACACCATATCCCTGATATAGTGATATTTGATCTCGATGTGCTTCGACCTATCATGAAATACCGGGTTCTCAGACAGCTTCACACAACTCTGGTTGTTACAAAAGATATCGGTAGCATCCAACAGGAGATCAAATAACTCAGATAGTAGCTTCCTCAGCCATACTACCTCACAACTAGCCGAACAAGCTGCAACATACTCTGCTTCGACTGTACTCAGTGCTACGCAACACTGATTTCTGCTAAACCAAGAGATCACACCTGATCCCATACTGAAGCAACACCTAGAAGTGCTCTTCCTATCTGCAGCACTGCCTACCCAATCCGAATCAACATAACTCTGCAGGTTAAACTTTTGATTCACATCATACTTGAGCCCATAATCAATTGTACCCTTCAGGTACCTCATAATATGCTTTACAGCAACCAGGTGAACACTTTTGGGATCCGTCAGGAACTGGCTCAATGTGTTCACCGCAAAGCAGATATCTGGTCTCATGTTTGTCAGGTACACCAAGGACCCAATCATCTGACGATACACAATGGCATCAACTGGATCAGATGAAGCATCGCATAGAAGCTTCAAGTTCGATGCCATAGGTGTGGCCATGGCCTTGCAGTCCATCATCCCGAACCTCTTCGGGATCTCTACTGCATACTTCCCTTGTCCAAGGAAGATTCCATCTGCACTCTGCCACACCTCCATGCCTAGGAAATAGTGCATCATCCCCAAGTCCTTCAGGTCTTGGGACCACATCCCAAACATCATTCTTCATGATTGACTGGTACTCTTCGATCATTACTTCATCCTGGATCTTGGGAACTTCATATTCTTCAATAGATAGCTTTGTTGCTGGAGTAAATGTTGTAGTCCTTCTTTTGTAGGTGATGGTATACGATCTTTCCTACAAGACAAGTTAAATTGCATGATAAGAAACATCTCATACTTTTCAGAACAAATTCTTACACATAAAGAAATATGTCATACAGTCAGGCAATTAATTTAGCCAATGCTTCAATACAACATTTATCCATATCCCGTAACTTTCTAGATGCCTTCCAATCTCTACCAGAACATTGTTAAGAGTGTGCACAACTCCCAACATGTCAGCAAAGAGGTTTCATTTTAGATAAGTAGCAATGGAATGTTGTACAGTGCCATAGGCCACTTACCCATTACATGCATATTAGTGGTATAATGTTCATTAGTGCAATTATTCTAATATGCATAATACACAACCTAAGTCTAGGAACATAAGTATATACATCATTGAACAATATTATTTAAACAATCAAATACACAAGAAATGACAATTCAAATACTTATCTTTGTTTGTTTTTGGGTGGACTCCCTCTCAATCTTTGCTTCCTTGCAGAAACTACTGGAGTGTGCTCCCTCTTGATATTTGCTTCCTGGATTACCTGTCCTTGAACTTAAATTCATCCTGGACCACTATGCATGATTGTGCCATCCTCAAGATCTCATACATAATCATACATTCATTAGTATAGTATCAATACTATCAAAACACAATAATCTTAAACATGTATAGTCATGAATATTTCAAACACATATAATAAGCATTAGTATTCAAGGTTTCAGGGAAGATTTCTTTTACTCATGCATATTCTTATTTGACCATAGGACTCTTCTGATTAGTCATATCATTAGTCAAGGAAAGAGACATGATATGCATAAACCCTTGATTACTTAAATTTCTAACTTCATGAATAATCATTATCAATCATACAAAAGTATGAGATCTTGACACAAGGTAGGATTCTTAACTTGATATAAGAAAACATACATGGTTATCATATTTTCTAGTTATGTCTAGCAATGTCTTCTTGTTCTCTTCAATGACCTACATAACTCATAAGTTAACCATTGTAGAACAAAAAGTATACATACCTTGTAAGTAGAGCTTCTATGTGATCCATGACTATGGATGAGTCTCTGTCTTCATGTCACCATGGTCTTGATCTTAGAATTTGATTTGTACCTTCATGTTAGCGGATAACATTCTCCTCATACAACACCACAATGCATTAGTACAATCATAATACAATCATAAGTGTCATAACCCTAATCAATGAATGTCTTCTATCATGCATTCATACTTTTACTAGCGTGATAAGACAAGTCTAAAATTAAACAAGATTGTTACTAAACTCAATAACATGAAGACAATCATATTATAAACTTAATCATGAACAGATTTCAAAACATACCTGTAAGTCATACCTGTCAAATTGCTTGTAGTAGTGGTTGTTGTTGTTCCTTTTGTTCTTAGGATAATCTGAGGAAAAGTGTCCTCTTCTTGGTATGTGCTGTGAGAGCTTTGAACTTTATTCCCCATCTTTTCTTCTCGAGCTATAATTCGAGCTTCTTCCTGTGAGCATTCTTCCCACAACCTACTGAATGAGATAAGTTTCTTCCTAGCACAAATTCCTTGGATGAGGGAATCCCATGACCTAAGAAGGCCATTTAGAGTGGTCATTACCACTTCTCCATTCTCTATATCTTCTTCCACAGCTTCAAGTTGTTCCTTGATTTGAGAGACCTTGGAGAAGTAAGATTGTATGGTCTCTCCATTCTCTATCTTTATCCCTTTTAATTGGTTCCACAGAGTCATCTTCCGATTTATGTTCTTCCCTTCAAATAGCTTGGTCAAGGAATCAATCATCTCCTTAGGTGTCTTCAGAGATGATGCATGTGGTATGAGATGGTCTTTGAGAATCAACAATGATCCTCTTTTAGACTTGACCAAGTTCCTCTTGTGTAAGGCCTTAGTCTCTTCTCCCTCTGGAACTGGAATCTCTTCACTTATGTAAGTGTCCAACTCATTCTCTTCTAGGATTAACCCAATCCTATACTTCCATGCTCGGAAGTTATCGGCGCCTTCAAGCTTATCCTCAAGCTTGGTGTGGTAAGACATCTTAAAGAGTACTTAAAATGAAATAGAAAAGAGTTAGGTCTTACCACTTGATTTGCAGAAATCTAGATCTAGAGCGGGATTAGGGTTTGTCAGAGAAACCCTAAAAATTCAAACTTTGAATTTCAAACTTATGAAAGGATAGAAAGATACGCCTTGATGAGCTGATCAAGCTGGTATACTCAAAATTTGAAAACTACAAATTTTCACCCCTCAAATTTGCTTTTCAAACTTCCGGATTCACTTGGGAGGACCCTGAATTAGGGTTTGATTTTCCCGGAGCTTCATCTATTCAAAAAGTTCAATCTTGGTCTCTAAACTTCGATTTTTCAGAGGAGCTTCTAGCCATGGTCTCAGATTTCAGAAATTCCAACTTTTGCAGAAGCCCTAATTTTCGGCGTCACTAGAGAGGACCTCAAACTAGGGTTTGATTTTCCCGGAGCTTCACCCAACCAAAAAGTTCGATCCAAAGCTCTAAACTTCGATTTTTCTGAGGAGCTTCCAGCCATGGTCTTAGATTTCAGAAATTCCAACTTTTGTAGAAGCCCTAATTTTCGGCTTCACTAAAGAGGACCCCAAACTAGGGTTTGATTTTCCTGGAGCTTCACCCAACCAAAAAGTTCGATCCAAATCTCTAAACTTTGATTTTTTGAGGAGCTTCTAGCCATGGTCTCAGATTTCAGAAATTCCTATTTTTGAGGAAACCCTGATTTTTAGGGCCAAAACTGAAAGTGCTCAGAATTGAATTCTGATTGGACAGAAAGACGCGCCTTGCTGAGGAGAGTCAATCTAGCCTCCTGTATTTGAAGATCCGTGGAGAGAAACCCAAAAAACAAGAAGCCCTAGCTTCCGCAACTGCACAGTGTCTTCTTCTCAGGGTAGCTCTGATACCATGTTAATTTTTGAGCATTAATTCAACACACTCTAGGATCTTTACTGAAAGAATAACATGTACAACATATCAAGCATATCAATCACAACAAGCAATCATATGATACAATAGACACACAAAGTTTCCTTGGGGAAAACCAATAAGGTGAAAAACCCCAATAACTTCCTCAGAGATAGATAGAACAATGATACAAAACCCAAGCATAAGAGATAGTCTCCTAGCAGTAGCTTCTCCTCCTCCACTAGTGAGCCACTCTCCAATGAGTGTATGAGTGAGAAATTGAATGACCAAATAGAGTGCCTCCCGCACTCTATTTAAACTTGACTTGACTTGCCTAATAACCTTTACTAGGTCGGCCTCAACTTAACCACATAACATAACGCTGATAGGGCCGACCCCCACTAGGGTGGTCTAATAACCCTTTGACCCACATGACTTATACAGGGCCGACCCCATCAAGGTGGTCTAATAACCCATCAAGTATAAGTTACGACACTTACAATATAAATGACGATACTTCCGTATAGAGGAATAATAACATCTCTATAGGAGTACAATATACATAGGTGAGATACATTTCGAAGTTACAATTACATCAACATTTATGTCTTCAATCCTATTGCCAGGTTGGTTTAGTTTGCGTTTGATTTATGCCTTCATTATTTAAAAGAGTTTCACGACTCTTTTTCTGCATCAATGACTGCTTGTGATTGTGCAAACTCACTCTAGGAACAAGAAGGGTTTTTGAATCACTCGACATATTAACAGTCAGTCATTTTTTAATCACTGGACATATTAACAGTCAGTCATCTTTCTTCAAGTAGATATATGTTCCTACAAAGGCCACGACGAGTTCACCATGAGACGAATATGGAGATCTCGAATTCAACTTTTCAACAAGGTTTCATGTAAGGTCTATACAAATATGTTTTGCAAATGGGTTCAACCAAACTATACGAGAATTTCATAAACAACAAACCCATGCTAGGAAAAAAACATAAGTTCTCCAACCAACAAACTTATTACTCTGTTAATGAGGTACTGATAGGTTCTGACAAAACATCGGAGGATACTAACACATGGCTACTAATGAAGTTAACACCCTAGACATTTGGCATAAAATCTTTGCGAAGACATAGAGAGAAGAAGCACTGAACTTTATCCAGGTCGTCATGATCACCATGTCTAGAATGTAGGCGAAGAACATGCGAAGGACATGTTTTTTAATTCATGGATATGAGGCAGGCATTTTTGGAAGCAGTTTCAGGCAAATTTAAATGACATATAAGTAACATCCATAGGGACAAGAACACAATAGACTTCAAAGTCATTCTCTCAGAGTTCTTGAAGTTGTCAACTAAATTCAAATGTATTCAACTCACTTTAATTTAAAACACTCAAAATTCTCCAATACAATGTATTTAACATTCCCCATATGCTGCAGGGAGAAAATGTATTTAACATTCCCCATATGCTGCAGGGAGAAAATGGGATTGGTTCATAGGGTGCATTTGAGCATTTGTGGGCTTGGTTCACAGGGTATATTTGAGCTTTTGTGGGCTTTGTTCAAAGAAATAAAATCATCATTTTTATTAGACACTATGTATTGCTAGCTGTCTTTCTTGAGGATTTTTATCAGTGTGCTTAACCCAAAGCCAAATATTGTAGTGGACATAAACCATATTATTAAGCCACTGAACATTCCAGCCTGCTTCTTTTCAATTTTGTAATTGTGGTGCTTTTCCACCTTAATTTATCCACCAAATATCTATAATAAATAAGGAAAAAAAAACGACTTGAATTACATGTCCATCTAGTAGCAACTAAGAAAAAGAGAAAACAAACAAAACAAAATAAATGATCAAAATTTTAACTAAAGTTAAAATTACTTACATGGCATTGTGGTTCTCCTTCCTTGAACTGTCATGTGAGCCAAACAATTCATTGGCCAACCGATACATCATCTCTCTTGTTATGTTTGAGAGGTAAACTAAATTAGGCACCATCCTCTGATTGTGCAGTGAAAGATTAGCAATCAAACAACATCAAAGAGAGGAAATGAAAAAATTGCAAAACGAAGAAGCCCGTCATGTAAGAGAAACTAAAGAAAATGAAGCTTTGGAAGAACAAATCAACAAAGAAGTGCAAGAGAAGATCCAACCAGCTATGCACAAGGAGCCAACAAGTCCACAAGTCAATAGTCCAGAACCCATGGACACAAACGTGCTAAGCCCACTAACTGGAGGCCACTTGCCATTTCCAGAGTTTGATCTTACGCCGTTTACCCTATCCAAAGAACACACAGTGGCTCAATTGGACACGATTTTTTTTTATTCAAAGAGAAAGACGATAACACGACGGTCAGAAAAAAGAATGAAAATGACCGCTCAACCAAATATTGTCACTGTCACAGAAAACACACTTGTAGAAGGCACCCAAAAGGACCCCAAATTCACAGCCTCCGTGAATGTTGCAGCTGCATAAGCAAGTGCTGACAATGTCGACAAGCTGCTTACCACTATTGAGTGAAACAAAGAAAAAAATGTTGAAACTTAAGGCCACCTTGGTAAAGGAACGTGGAGAGACCCTTGAGTTAAACACAAAATTACAGGCCACATTTTGAGAAAGACAATTTACTAGCTGCGCGTACAACAACCATAACACAGAAAATGAAGCATTGATTGTTCAGTTAATGATAATGGAAGGGGAAACAAATGTTTTTCAAGCAAAGCTTACAGACTTTGAAACACGTGCATCAGTGGCGAACGACAAGACCAATGAATTGAAGACTCAAGTAGATAAGTTGTTGAGAGATAAGGAATTAGTCATGGAACTGTTATGGGCACAAGGCAGTTCTATACCTATACTTGTATATGGAGATTCCTAAATTTATTGCTACAACACATGGCATGAAAGCAAACTTTTGTTCACAAGTAGTTTGTGCAGTTTAGGAGCTATTATGATCATTGTTTTCATTGATATTATTGCAGAAATATTTTTTCAAATTACTTATATATTCCAGATATAGTAGTAATCTCTAGTGTTGAGATTACTACTACAGAGATTGTGAGAAAATCATTTGTACTTGGCTCATTGTGTTGATGAACTTACCATTATTTTTTGTTATGGGTTGAGTGCCTATGTCTTTGTAATATGAGATTGTTACAAATTTTACTATTTTCCTATTAATATCCTTCACTTCCTGTGCCTATATTTTTGTTCCTTCTAACTTTCATTTTTTTCTATCGACGTTCATTTTTGCCCCTCAAGAGGCAAATGCTAGTTAATTATATATATATATATATATATAATAACCATGAACAAGTACCAAAAGCAATTGAGCTAAAACTGGAGTAGATCACTAAGCCAGGTAAACCTTTGAGCAGGGTAGTAAACCTTTAGGTGTTAGATGCAATGTTTGTCCAGCCACAAGTAATGGTCGCACACGATCTCGATATATAAATAAGTGATCTAGATTAGATCTAAAAAGAAAACATGACCTTCGAACGAAAGCAAAAGAAAACATGACCTTCGAACGAAAGCAAAAGCAAAGTCCCTTTACAGCTTCTCTCGTCCATTAAGCTGCCTTCCGTTTCTTTCTTGCGACGCATTAAACAATAATGGCCACGCAGATTAAACTCTACGAGTCTTTGTGGGTCTGCCCACAAATCAATATCCAGGAGAGAAGAACAAGTTTTGTTTGCAGATAAGATAGTGGCCATAGCAATGGGTTTGACAGCGGATAAATGGAAGAGGAAGAACAAAAGTTCTCAATTCCAGGGCGGCGGCAGCAGCAGCAGCAGCAGCAGCAGATGTAAACTCAAGGTGTGCACAATCCTCTTCATCTGCTTCCTCTTTTTCTCCATAAAATACTATTCTCTACCAACATCAATTTCAATATCAAGATCAAGATCAGAATCTAAAGAAGCACTAGTAGGTGCCGGGGAATATCCGCAATGCACCACCCAAAACAAGAACACGCCTACGCCTGATTCATTGAAATGGCTTCCCAAGGCAGAGAAATACATGTGGTTTGCCCCACACAGCGGGTTTAGCAACCAGGTAGGAGAGCTGAAGAATGCATTGATCATAGCAGCGATTCTGAACAGGACTCTTATCATTCCGCCCATTTTGGATCACCATGCTGTGGCCTTGGGAAGCTGCCCCAAATTCAGAGTTCGGCCTGCACACGAACTTCGGAATTCTGTATGGGATCATGTCATCCACCTTATGCAAAGTTCAAGGTCCGTATCAGTTATAATTCCTTCGCTGTTATCTGCCCAAATCCTCCAATTCTGTTTTCCAAGCATCCTTTGAATGTTTTTCCTCTGCAAAATAAGTGAATTAGTTTGTTTACTGTATGTACTTTGATTTTTTCTGGGATCCATACAGTAGTTGTTCATTCAACTATGGTTTCAAGAACACCTATTTCTCTTTAGCAAGGTCTTAACAGAACAACTTTTGGTTCTTGATTTTGGGGTTGTGTTGATCTCTTTTAGATTACAGAACTCTTTTCCAATCGTCTGCAGGTATGTTTCTATAGCAGACGTTATTGATCTGTCTGAATTGATCTCTTCGTCGCTGGTGAAGACCGTCGATTTCCGGGTCTTCGCTTCACTGTGGTGTGGCCTAGATATTGGATTATCCTGTTCTGGAAACCTCTGCCATAGTTTGTCCAGAAGTGTTAAAGCACGGAGCAGTTCTAGAACATGTGGGTTTCTGTTCTCAGGCCTTGAGACAAATCTACCTCATTGCGTGTATGGAGTTGAAGAAGATTGTAGAACAACAGTATGGACATACCAACAGAAGTCCGATAATGCATTAGATTCATTTCAGCCAGATGACAACTTAAAGAAAAGGAAGAAAATTGATTCTATTAGAAAGCGTCGAAACATAGACAGTGTTCTTGGACCCGGATCAATAGCAGATCATGCCACTGTTCTTCTGTTTGGGACCCTCTTCTCGGCTCCTTACAAAGGCTCCGAGCTGTATATTGACATTCATGAGGCTCCTAAGGATGAACGGATACAATCTCTGTTACACAATATTGAATTTCTACCATTTACTCCAGAGATCATAAATGCTGGAAAAGAGTATGCCCAAAGAAAGATAAAGAATCCATTTCTATGTGCTCAGCTCAGACTGCTGGATGGTCAGTTCAAGAATCATTGGGAAACAACATTTTCTGTGTTGAAGAACAAACTCAATGATTTGCAGAGGCAGTTCCAGGGCACAAGCCAACCCACACATATTTTTCTCATGACAGACCTTCCAGCAATTAACTGGACTGGAACATTAATTGGGGATTTGGCTGCTGACTTCAAAGCCTATAAATTGTATACCTTGAACGAGAAAGATAATTTCACTGTAAACACTGCCAAAAGGCTTATGGGTAGAGAGTATGGATTTAGATCAGGATTTCTACCGAGTTTCCTTAAAAATGTGAGCAAGAATGAAGAGTATCGTTCAAAAGTGTTACCCGATATTCTTCTTTATATAGAAGAAACAGTATGCAGTTGTGCTCCTCTAGGTTTTGTTGGAACTGCTGGATCTACTATTGCTGATAACATAGAAAAAATGAGGAAACATAACTTGTGTTCCTTATCATCATAGTACCGTTTTTGGAGTAAGTGAGTATGTCCCTAT
Source organism: Larix kaempferi (assembly GCA_027924585.1). Taxonomy (NCBI): domain Eukaryota; kingdom Viridiplantae; phylum Streptophyta; class Pinopsida; order Pinales; family Pinaceae; genus Larix; species Larix kaempferi. The sequence continues at coordinate 289,553 of BSBM01001504.1, read as the reverse complement.
GTTTGCGTTGATGTTTTATCCTTTGTTGCATAGGCAGAGTTTGGACTTATACAGTAAAGTCTTTTCTTTCATTGTACTTTAGTTGATTTATTAATTTTAATTGTTTATTATTTATTTCTTCTGAATCTAGATTGCTTTAATGGTGTGTTCAGGCAGTCGGCAGGATCAAATGCAATATTTTTACTACAGGGGATAGATTGCAATAAGTTTAAAGTTTTCAATAATTAGAATATGTGTTTTAGGGTTGCATTCCTGACTAGTTTCAGACCTCGTTTTGTACTTCATGTGTGTGTTGTTTGGTTCTTTCATGTACCCCGACCCTGTTCCTCGAGGATCAGAGCATAAACATTACTGCATCACAAGATATGAAAGCAAATAAAACACATTTACGTAATGGACAGTAGGAAACCTTGGTTTATAGTGGGAAATCCTCATGGGGAAGAAAACCTACTGCAATAAGTTTTCCTGCATTCATTAATGGAGCCACAATTCGCTGCTGAACAACATGCAATTGATAATCACCATTGCCAACCTTAACTGGCTAATAGTGTTGGCTATCCCAAAACATCTTCACTTTGTGGGCATATTTTCTGTAGATTATCCTCCTCAAGGCACTCTCGTGGGCAAGCAACAATGCCCTGTTTTTCTTTTAAGGAGCTATTTTTTCTCTCTATTTATCATTACAATTACCCAAATATTGGGGTCTTTGCACTTGGGCCTCCAAAATTGGATTACATTTTAATACATTGCTTTATATCATCACTGCAAGCCATTGGGGCCTTAAAAAATGAGTGCTCATTGTTCTAAGGACTTTAAGAATACATACATATGTTATTCATGGACACTTTATTTTAGCTAGGAGCCATAGTTGGAGTATTACATTCCAGTCCCCCTAGAATGGCACTAGCCTCGGTGTGGACTTCCTCATTCCTGATGTAGCAGGTTAGATGATTGTATCAGTTCTTGATCTCTTCACATTGAGATATGAGTCACAGGGTTCACCGAACTTCAACCTTGAGGTTCGAAGTTCAGTGAACCTGAGGAAAAAATTGAAGTTCGATGAGGTTTGCCAAACCTGATAGGAAAACTTCAAAGGTGAACCTCATTTCGAACCTGAAGTGAATTCGAACCCAAAAAAACCTGAAGGGCAAATTTCAATTTATTTATTTATTTTTTTAATTTAAAAAAATGATTTTTTTTAAATTTCTTTTTCAGTTTTAAATTTTTTAAAAATGTTTTGGTTTAAAAACCTAACCCTATCAGGTTAAAAGCCATATTTAATTCAAGAAAAGAAACATTATTATCCACATGGTTGGAAGACCTTGTCTATGTTTGCACTAATTTGTAGTTGGCCATGGCCCTTGAGTAGTGTCAAAGTTTGAAAAATCGAAATCGGAATCGGAATTGGTTGAGGGTCAACTCGGAATCGGTAATGAATCGGTCATAAATCGGCCGATTTGAATTTAATGAATCGGTTTACTCAAAAATACATAAAATATTTAAATTTTAAAGAAAAACTACATTTTCAAGATTTTAGGACTGTTGTTATGACCTAGACCTGTTGTTTGAAGGCCAAAGAGCACCTTTACTTGTTGTTTAGGGCTGCTTTCATCCACAGTACTGCTCACAATTTATTTATAGCCTTTAAGGTGATTTTCATGACTTTTTACTGCTACAAAGGTCATAACAGGCACATGTTTGCTTCAAAATTTTTGTACGAGGGTTTGAACAGCTTCAACCTAAGTTGCATGAAACGAGGAAACGAGGACGAAACTTCGAAATAGGGGAACGTGACCCCCAAAATTGTGGAAATGAGGAAATGCAATATATATATATATATTAAATTAATAAATTAGCAAAGACATTTACAAAAATGAATGTGAAATATAAATCATCAATCATACATGTCAACGAATCATTGCCTATATTGGGATCCTATTCATCAATAGCACCCTATGCATCCCTCCTCTAGGCTCTAGCCCTTGCCTCTAACTCGAATTTCAAAGTTGATCCTCCAAGGACATTAGTCAACGACTCAACACACTACAATTTTGATGAAACTTCCTAATCCAATAGCTAAAATAACGTAGAAAAAGCTTTCGATGCTTGATAAGTGATTTTGCATGAGTGAAGAGTACATTTTTATTAAGGTCATGACAGAGGAATTCAACAATCAACACCACCAACATCAAGGTACATATAGGGGTTGATGTGCTTGATTAAATGCCAATTCCATACCCTCATACATGATAGAATCTGGTGGAAACCTTGCAATCCTAAAATCCTGAAAACTATTAAGTCTGATGAATTTTGAATGGGATCTAAAAATCTACTTTTTGCATATGAAGTCCGATGAAGTTGGAACCACTCTCAAACATCCTGAAACAATTAATGGTAATGTTAAAAATTTAAGTAAAAGGATGGAAAATAAAAGATAAGGAGAATGAATTCTTAACATTACCATTAATATCACCAAGTACTACAACACCATGGGGATATAGGTTAAAAATTAAAAAAAAATTAAAAAAAACCATTTTTTAATGGCCCACAGGCCCACACCAAAAAATCGGCCGATTTTTGTCAAAAATCGGTGGACCGGACCGGTTCGGTACCGAACCGGCCGATTTGATACTGAATCGGCCGGTTCGGTACCAAACTGGTCCTCCGATCCGATTTGGAGACCGGTTTGAACCGGTCTTGCCTTAAATCGGTGAATCGACCAATTCCGATTCCGATTTCACCGATTTTTAAAACACAGAGTAGTGTGGCCAAAGATTCATCTAGTTTATCTCGCATATGGTTTGCACCTATTTTGAGTGCAGAAGAAGATGATCTTGGCACTGATGGTGACATTAGTGATGAGCCTAGTGATGATAGAGTTCCACTTATTGATGAATATGATGATCACAATTCTAGTGCCTTTACTATTCCATGTGCTCTTCATGATTTAGGCCACAAGAATAGAAATTATGACCATGTTTTAAATTTTCTGAAACAATTTCAAGGATTATAACTATTTGACATTATGGATTTCCTTTTAAATTTCAAAATTGGAAGACTATGTTCTACTTTATTTTGTAATGTCCAATTGCATACTGCATTGTGTTCAAATTTTGACATTATTAAAATTTTGTTTATTTTTTAAGGGGTTATAAGTATTTCACATTATGGACACCCTTTGAAATTTTGAAGTTTGAAAAATATGTTATACTTCTTTTTGCAATTTGCAGTTGCACTATATGTTTAAATTTTAATAAGAGCGTCGATGATTGGATTTTATCATGATTAAGTTACTCATGAGTCACATATGTTTATCGATCACGATTCTTATTCATATATGTTTATTGATGTTGATTTCTAATTATTCTATGTTATATTTCATTTTAAAGTGTATATATATATATATTGAAAGATGTATATAGACGAACCTAATGGCGAACTTCATCCAAACCTCATCAAAAAATTTGAACTAATAGTTGCTGAACTCGAACCTTGTAACTTAGATTTGGATGATAGGCAACATTACAGTTTCTCTGAAATCCGAACTTCTGATTCCAAAAGTTCAACATGTACCTATTCTATTCACAAAGAAGAATGCAGGTTAACACATACATGAAATGTAATTCATGACTATGTTGAACTTCTACCAAAATAAAATCTGAAGCATAGAGATTCAGCGAATGAGATACAACATAAAACATCAAGCTACACTGTTGGGAGCAGGGAGCGGAGTGAAAAGTGAAATTTTAAAAGCTCCTGTTTCGGGAGCGTTTTTATATAGTATATATTTTAATATATTTTGATGGATTTATATCTAAAAAACATGTAGGATGTTGATTTAGCTATAGAAAACATGGATTAAACCATATATCATCAATCATCTAGTAGTTGTAACTTATAACATTGTCATCAAATGATCAACCATAACAACTTTTATAGGAGCTTGGCAAGGAAGGGAGGTACCATAACATTGTCATCAAATGATCAACCTAGTATAGGAGCTTTTAGTATAGGAGAGGTAGGGAGTGCCTCGGGAGTGCGCTCCCAAAACTGAGAACGTTTTGGGAGCGAGCTTCGGGAGCGGGAGCGGGGGTGCTCCCCCACATTAGAGACATCAAGTAATACTTATCTATATAAGGATGTGGTTATGTTGAATCGATGCATGGGTAAGCTTACATATATTGGATTATAATTTATTATCTCTGAACATCCCCAAGGCATAGTGCGGATGATCCAAGGCAACATTTGTCATGAATCTCAATGATAGACATAATCTACAGTTCATCCAGATTACCTCTTCTTTAGCAGTTACTCCCTAACTCAAACTCAGGCATTACCTTTCTGTGCATAGGGTGCTCCCTTGCGAAATCCATCTTTTGCTCCGTCAATATTCTAGCAAGAGGAGTTCAGGCTACTGGCCTCTGATAACCTTTAGAGTTATTCTGCCAAGGCATCCCACTGGCATACTCAGGAAAATCATTAGTTCAATACAATCAAGATCCAACATGGTGTTTCAGTCCATATCTCTCTCGTGCCCTCCAGTCACACTGCACAAGCAACCAACATCTGTCCCTTGACAAGTTAACATATCTTTTGATCCTAAATGGATCTAAGATTCTAAACAACTAAATGGTAGTAAGACTCAGTACCTGTAATGTATTTCGATTAGTAACCAAGGATAGATAAGCCATAAAAGACAATACAATGTAAAATTCAATGAGACAGAGGAGAGGAAAAATAATGAAATAAATAAAATAGAAAAATGAAAAATAGGAGACAGTGGAATGGGAATTGTAAGGTCAGCAGCTTCTTGGTCTTCCCATGACCCTCCCAGCTCTCCTATATCTCCTTTTAATTAGACTCTTTAAGTGCTTTTGCTGGCCAAAGAGGAAATTATGCATAGAGAGCCATGAGCTGCATTTGTAACCAGAGATTTCTAAAATATACTGAAAAACCACTTGAATGCTGGAACTCCCATTTGGATTTCCAGGGTTAAATCTCCACGTCAATTTTTGTGTGATTTTAATGTTGTGTTTGATATGTATATGAGTTAAAACAGAAGTTACTCTGTATTTAAATGGCTACTTGGTTAGTTTAATGGTATGAGAATTCATTCTATGCCATAGTTTTGTGATTTACTTCATATTTTCTTCCCCCTTGGTAAAATTGAAGAACCCCAACAGCTCTGTGATTTACTTCATAGTTTCTTCCTCCTTGGCAAAATTGATTTGGACGAATGGAGCGACACATCAAGTGTAATACAAACCCTACAAATTCAAGATCTATTTGAATTTTGCGCGCCCTTTTTCTTAGCATTACCCACCGTGACAGGATAGACAAGTATATGCTGAGTCCTGACTCCAGTAATGTGCTACGATTGAAACTATATTGTAAGCAACAGTTCCTGTGATAGCAAAGGTGGCTCCAAATAGGCTCTGTCAGTGGCGTGGGGAAGCAATTGAGCTTGAATGTCTATGACTTCTCCTGCGTGTGATGTCCTCACAAGCTGTGTGGAGGTCGTTTTTTATCACTCCATTTCCTTGCTTACAAGTATTAGCAGTGGAATGGTCTTCCACAAGATTCCTGGATAACCATTTTTTAATTTTTTAAATGGCTAAAAGTTAGGATTTTTCTTTGTAGCAGAGTTTTTTTAACTTTAAATGGCCAAGGGCAAATATTTGGTCAAAACCTAGCAATTTAGAGAAACTTTGAAAATATGGGGTGGCCAAAAGCTGGATCAGACAATGTCTGACAAGAGATTTGGCCAACGGCCAGATCAGAAATGAAGCTACGATGCCAATGAAATGAACAAAGTTTATTTACTAGCAAATATCCAACATAAGAAGGATAGAGAACTGAAATCCATATAGGACTAGTAATAAATAATAAATAAGAATATGAATGATCAAATGAATAGATGAATAAATGGTTGAATCAACGGTATACTTTTATGCACTGACTGGTCACTATGGTTGATAGGTCATGTACTTTCATTAGGATGTGACACTTCATTAGTTATTATTATTATTTATTTATTGATGTCTACTTATATACATTTATGTTCATTACATCAACTTAGCTTTAAGGCTTAGCAAAATTAGCAAAATTGCTAATTACACAAAAGAAATCGAACTAGTTTTTCTGTTTGACAAACTTAGCAACAACAATTTTGATTGAAGGCTTTCTTAGCTTGCACAATTTAGCAACTCGAGATAGACATAAGAAAAACAACTTTTATTTGAGGCCTTTTTGCTTGGTAATATTAGCAATGGTACTAAGTATGAATAACCAAGTGAGTTAGGGTTTTGGGCTTGACAAAGATGATAAGGCAAGTTAGGATCTTTGAAAAGTCAAACTAGGAAGGAAGGCAAGTAAACCTTACAAGTTAAGTTAGGGTTTAGGGCTAAGTTTCCAAGAAACGTGGGTGCAGGGCGGGGATGCCACTTTTTGAAATAGGCTACTTGGATTAGTTGGGGTATTGCAGACATACACACACATACATATAAGTAGTTGTAACAAAAAAATAAAATAAAAAAGTTAAAAACATGTCACATGCATATTTCTTCATAATTCAATGATTCACCATTCATTCAACATTCACATTGGAACATAAAATTTGATATCAAGTGGAAGTTATATTATGATTCCATTGTCATACTACATTCAAAATTTGCCTAATGGGCCAATGGCATTTCCAGACATGAAATAGAAAATACAAAATTCAGAAAACACTGAATAATGATTTCATTCTGTTAGATTTTAATAATACAACAGTATAATTTTCATCTCTTTCAACTTTAACTACACATAAGGATCACTGAAAGTATAACCATGCACAGAAACACAAGAGACACAATAGTTTACCCTGGGAAAACACAAACTCGGGAAAAACCCAGCCAACCTTTCTTATTCAGAGATTCAGTACAAAATACAAGTACATCAGATATAGAAGTGATCTAGAACTAGAGAGATCACATAGGAAAATGATATCAAAGAAAGAACCCAAGAAAAGCAGTCTTCCACAACCCTCGAGTGAACTTCTCCTTGCTTGAGCGAACTTGCTTGATGTGTCGAATGAGGAGGGCGTCACCTTTATTTATACTTGATTTCTGGCTGACTTTTTCACTGGGGCTGCCTTGTCTGTTTTGTCTGGGCCGACTTGTCTTTATGCAATATAAAATTATTTATTTGTTTTCTTTCTGGGTCAACTTAGCTAGAGAGGATACCTCACGTAGCTACAAACATCAACACTCCCTCTTAGCTAGGGAGGTATCATCACACTGGAGCACATATGGATATCGTCTGATCGTCACAGTTTGTCTCGTACATCTCGTCATCATAAGAAATGTCTCTTTTGATCAAGTCCTCTGACCAGAACAATTGTTCCCACTAGAACCTTGTTCCCCACTGGAACCACATCATCTTTCCAATGATAATATTTGATCTTCCTGATCAGCTTGGTCATCTTAGACCAAAGAGGATTACTTGCTCATGCACTTTATCAGTCTAAAATTGAAGGGAGGCCACACTCCCCAGGAAGACACTTCTTCCAAGCACTTTATCGATCTCAAATCGAAGGGAGACTATACTCTCCTGGAAGACACATCTTCCAATTTACCAGTCATTACAATTGGAAGGCGGTGATGACTACAACTAGTCCACCTCTCTTGGCCCATACTCCACACAGGAGCACTCTCCACATAGGAGAACATCCCACACAGGGATCCACTCCACAAAGGAGCACTCTCCACACAGGAGAACATTCCACACATGGATCATCCCACACAAGGATCCACTCCACAAAGGAGTACTCTCCACACAGGAGAACATCTCACGCAGGGATCATCCCACACAGGGATCCACTCCACAAAGGAGTACTCTCCACACAGGAGAACATCCCACACAGGGATCATCTCACACAGGGATCCACTCCACAAAGGAGTTAGGCACTGTTGAAAAATGTAATGAGAAGATGTCCTTGTCCCCATGTTTTTGTGTTTTCTATGGGGGGGACACAACATTGTGTTTCCTAGACTTGTTATGTTTTCAAAGTGAATTTTTTTAATAAAGTACGTTAGTATTATGTACTTTAAGTTGTCTCAAAAATTATTTAATGTATTATTAATTATGTGATGTAATTAATAAAGGAGCATTGAATATAAGCCCTTAGATCAAAATCATCTTAACCATTGGATGTAAAGATAGTTAGGGTTTTGGGAAAGTAAGAGTACAAATACAAGTCTAAGTGAAAGAGAAAACACACATTTAGAGAGAAGAGTCATTTTCTACATTTTATGAGAGCATAGTTCCCAAGAAATCATTGGCACAGTTCCCAAGACAATCAACAAACAATGCATATAGATTCCGCCATACAGTCTATATAGTCCTCTGCTAGCACATAAATCGAGGCAGTCTGTACAATCCTCTACTGGCACAGAAATTGAGGCAGTCTGTACATAGTCTGTACAACAGTATGAAATTTTGCTGAGATAAGTTGTTTTTAATTGCATTTATGATTTTGCTGAGTGGAAGATAAATTCCTGAGTTGTGAGAAATTTCAGTTTTGCTCTCATTTAATAAAAGACATCTCTCTGGGTTTTTCCCCATACTGGGGTTTTTCCCTGGACATTGGCCCTAAACACATGTGTTCACATTCTACAATGATTGTGTGATTGTTTCATTGAGTATTTTTGTTCAAGTTATTTCTAGCCTTAAATAACTCAGAGCAACATTAAGTCATTTGTGAAGCAAAGTATTTGAAGAAATGTCTGAGTTTTTAGTACATTTCCTTAAAGTTTTACATGGTATCAGAGCTTGGCTCTGTTAGTTTGTGGATTTTGTGATTTCTTGAAAGCAGTCAAGACAGTTGGGCAGAACAAGTGTGCTGATTCAGAACAAAAAGAGTTCAAGTTAGGATAAATCAAAGTTTATCAATTAAAGTCATGGCCTCAACAGGATTACGGTATTAAGATAAACTGGATGGGTCTGATAATTTCAGCCCTTGGAAAGAACACATAACTGTATTGTTCAAAGAGTTGCAGCTATATGGGATATTGTTGGTGCTTCAGACACCATCACAGTTCCCTCGGACGTTGCTCAAAAGACTGCCTTTGAGAAGAAAGATATCAAGACACACATAATCTTTTTGGACTCCATAAAAGATCATGTGATACCCCACATCACAGGTAAGTCACATGCTTTTGAAATTTGGAATGCTTTATGTACTATTTACCAAAGCGAGAACCAGAATAGAAAGATGGTTCTCAGAGAAAAACTGAGGAACACCAAGATGACTGATGCTGATACAGTAACCACTTATCTCACAAAAATTACCCAAGTTAGAGATGAACCAGGTGTTGCTGGTGAGAAAGTGGAAGATGAAGAGCTAGTCAGATATGCTCTTAATGGTTTCACTGCAAAATGGCACACATTTGTGCAAGGAGTAGTTGCTAGAGAGAAACTTCTAGATTAGACAAGGTTATGGGATGACTTTGTTCAAGAAGAGTCCCGGGAGGGGACATTCCAGAATAGCACTCAAAGCAGTGAAGACAATGTTGCCCTTGTAATCAAAGGCAAGGGAAAATGGAAGAAAAAGGAGAAAGACCTTAGCAAGGTTCGTTGCTTTAACTGCAACAAGTATGGCCATTATGCTAGTCAATGTCCCAAGAGGAAGGGGAATGAAGAAAAAGAGGGAGCAACATCAACAGAAATAGGAGACTTTGCCACCCAATTTGAAAAGGAATTTTCTTTGGTTTCAGTACAGACTAGTGTAGGCAGTTCAGTAGATTTCCATGACATGTGGATAGTTGATAGTGGATCAACTAGCCACATGACCGGGAAATATGGAGTTTTTCAGAGGATAGAAGAGATAGCCTCATGACACTTTGTTGAAATGGACATTGGAATTCCTCAGGAAGAAACAAGAGGAGTTGGAACTGTGAGATTCCAACTAGGTTTTGAAGAGATTCTTGAAGTAGATAGGGTACTATTTGTTCCAGGTATGAAAGTCAACAGACTTTCTGTGTCATCATTGGAGGATGATGGGTATCGAGTTTTTATCAAGAAGGGACATGTGTTTCTCTATCGGGTAGAGAACTCAGTTGATACGACAATTCTACTTGGGAATAAAAGAGACAAACTTTATTTTTTGCATGGAGAGGTGATATTTCCAGGTTCAGGTGGATGGCTATTCGAGTCAGAATCTGAAGGTGAGGCAGGTGCACAAATGATACCTTTAGATGAGGAGAGAAACACTGATAGAAGACTCAGCCGACATAGAGAGAATGAGCAGGATCCAGAGTTTCAAGTTGTATTCCGACATCAGCTTCCAGAGTTAGTGGGAGTTCTTGACAGTGGTCAAGATGATAATGTTGGGACCTCTCTCATTAAGAGGGAGTGTTGAAAAATGTAGTGAGAAGATGTCCTTGTCCCCATGTTTTTGTGTTTGCCATGGGGGGTACACAACATTGTGTTTCCTAGCCTTGTTATGTTTTCAAAGTGACTTTTTTAATAAAGTACTTTAGTATTATGTACTTTAAGTTGTCTCAAAAATTATTTAATGTATTATTAATTATGTGATGTAATTAATAAAGGAGCATTGAATATAATCCCTCATATCAAAATCATCTTAACCATTGGATGTAAATATAGTTAGGGTTTTTGGAAAGTAAGAGTACAAATACAAGTCTAAGTTAAAGAGAAAACACACAGTTAGAGAGAAGAGTCATTTTCTGCATTTTATGAGAGCACAGTTCCCAAGAAATCATTGGCATAGTTCCCAAGCCAATCAACAAATAGTCCATACAGATTATGCCATACAATCCGTACAGTCCTCTATTGGCACATAAATCAAGGTTCTGTCGTACAGTCCGTACAGTCCTCTGCTGGCACAAAAATTGAGGTTCTACCATACAGTCCGTACAGTCCTCTGCTGGCACAAAAATCAAGGCAGTACGTGCAGTCCTCTGTTGGCACAAAAATCGAGACAGTCTGTACTGTCCTCTACTAGCACAAAAACCGAGGCAGTCCGTACAGTCCTCTGCTGGCACAGAAATTGAGACAGTCCGCACAGTCCTCTGTTGGCATAGAAATCGAGGGAGTCCATACAATAGTCTGAAATTTTGCTGAGATAAGTTGTTTTTTAATTGCATTTATGATTTTGCTGAGTGGAAAATAAATTTTTGAGTTGTGAGAAATTTCAGTTTTGCTCTCATTTAATAAAAGACATCTCTCTGGGTTTTTTCCCATACTGGGGGTTTTGCCCTGGGCATTGGCCCTAAACACATTTGTCCACATTCTAAAGTGATTGTGTGATTGTTTCATTGAGTACTTTTTGTTCAAGTTATTTCTGGCTTTAAATAACTCAGAGCAACATTAAGTCATTTGTGAAGCAAAGTATTTGAAGAAATGTCTGAATGAGTTTTTAGTACATTTCCTTAAATTTTTACTGGCACAACTCTCGTGCCACATCAACTATCACACTGGTCATCAAAATCCCTTCTTGAGGAAGGGAATCTCCACCACTCCAAGCCTTTCATAGAAGTATGCAAACTTCACTTTAGATAAGGGCTTGGCAAGGATATCTGCAAGCTGCTCGTCTGTGGAGATATACTGGAGCTTCACTACTCCCTTCTGAACAATGTCTTTGATGTAGTGATATCTTATCAATATGTTTGGACCTGTCATGGAACATAGGGTTCTCTAAGAGCTTTACACAGCTCTAGTCATCACAAAATATCACTATCACATAAAGCTCATGACCATACAAATCTGCAAGCAGTTTTCGAAGCCATACTGCTTCCTTACTAGCTGCAATGTACTATGCCTCTGCTGTATTGAGTGCCATAGAAGACTGTTTCTTACTGAACCAAGAAACCATAGCTGATCCCAAGCTAAAACAACACCAAGAGGTGCTCTTTCTGTCAACTGCACTACCAACCCAATCTGAATCTGTTAAGCCCACTAGCTTCACTCTATCACTTGAGGTCTCAACACTAGCTTCACTCTATCACTTGAGGTCTCAATTCATAACCAACTGTACCGCAAAGATATCTCAGCACATGCTTAGCTGCTACCCAATGTACTTGTCTCGGCTCGACCATGTGCTGACTCAATGTGTTCATTGCATAACAAATATTAGGCTTGGTATTAACTAGGTACAACAAGGAACCAATCAACTGGTGGTACATGGTGGGATCCACTAAATCTGAAGATATGGCATAATCATGTAACTTCTTCAGATTCATCACCATAGGTGTTGCCATGGACTTACAGTCCATCATCCCAAATTTTCTCAGAACATCAATAGTATACTTCCCCTTGACTAAGGAAGATCTCATCATGTCTTTGCCACACGTCTAATCCCAAGTAATAATGTATCAAGTCAAGATCTTTTATCTCGAACTCAGAGGCTAACTCCCTCTGTATATGTCAATGACTCTCTTTGTCTCGGTGGGGAACAACATCACAATTAAGGAATCAATATTAGCAATGTGTGCTACCTGCACATGCTAAATCCTGGGCCACTGCTATAATTGAACAAGTAATGTTCTAATCACTTCTAGAGTCTTCCATGATTCCAACTGGAAGCCAATTGCTCTTCATGTGGTCCCCACATCTCAGGTAACATGATGAAGTAACTAAGGAACTTCAAAGAACTCATCAGCTTCTACTAACTGCAATTCCTCTTGATCATCAGAAGGATGAATACTTGTAGTAGAGAGAGACCAAAATACGTTGGAGCCTCCTGCTTCCAACCATAAAACTCCATATGAGATCCTTTGGACATGTAGGTTATGGGTCCACATATGACTGAATGTACTAGGTCCACATTTGATCCACCCCTAGCCAAGTCTCATGGCCAACATTGGGAAATGCTCGATGCTCAATCGCTAGGATGATAGTGTGTACAATTTGAGGACTAATCTTCCCACCCCGTCACAGGATGTCCGGAAGAAAACACTATTCTACTTTGAGGGGATGTCCGATACCACAATACTATTTATCATGCAAGGACCAATCTCCCCACCCTGTCATAGGGTGTCCGAAAGAATACATAGCTCTGTCTTCGGGCCATTCACCCCTTAGCCAAGTCACATAGCTAATACTGTGGAAATGTCCGCTCGATGCTGCAAACATCAGTCTTCAAGCGCACTGCTCCCTCTCAAATACCGAGTATCAACGAGATCTTCACATCCATCACTTCTCCTCTTGTTGAACGGCTATCACTTGTTCTTCGGAACAAGTCTCTTGTAGGTCATAACACATGATCTTTCCTACAAGTCAAGTTCAGTCAATTAGTTACCAACATTCCATGATCATGAAATTCAATCAAATCATATTGACATTTCAATGCAATAGTTCACACAGTTATGTAAGCATCTTAGCCAGTGCTTCAACACAACTTCCATCCATATCCGAAACACACGTGGTGACTATCTGGATGCCTTCCATCTCCACCAGAACATGCTAGCAAGAGCGTGCGCTGCTCTGAGTATGTCGGCAAGGAGGTTTCATCCTAGACTAGTTCCAACAAGGGCTCATGGGTTGTTGTGCAACACTATAGGCTACTTTCCCAACACACACACACACACACACACACATATATACTACATGATCCTACTGCTCGTCAATCTCAGTCATGCATAAAAGAAAATTGTATCACATATCTACACATAACTGTTGTGAACATTATCCTTTAAAAGTTTAAACTAAACATTCAAAAATTTAAAGAATAACTCATTTTTTTAAGTCGGCGTCTCGGGTTCTTCAATCAAGAACCGGGTTCGTATGTGTTCGCCAACCAAGAACCCCCACCTGAATCGGAGACGTGGGTTCGTGAACTCGGTGCAGGGACGCGAACCCTACCCCCAGGTATGTGAACCCATGTAACTTAGGTTTAGGGAGATCAATTGAGAGTTTTAGCATAAGCAATTTTAGAACCTCATATAAATGGAAACCCTCCAACTAGTTGGCGCATGTCACATTGGGAGAACAATCCACCTGCTTGACACTAGACTTGACTCATCATCCTTTAGCAACTGGAATCTTGGAACCCCTCCACCACCACACATTGGAGCCATGGCATCACACCCTACACCAGCTATAAATAGAACTGCTAAATATAGACATGCCCAGGAAAAAGCTCCTAAAATGTAGGGAAGATTGAAAATGAATAGAACTACTGTGAGACTGCTACCAAATATAGCACATCTAAAAATACACTCCTAAAAACAGTAGCATCTCACATGCCAATGAAAAGAAACTCATTAGACTTATTTTTCTGCAAGGAAGCCAAATATGAAATGACATGCAAACCCTAAAAAGCTATGTTGCATGGGTACCCGTACCGGGGGGTCGGGTACACGAACCCGTACTGAGTACTTGGGTACTTCAATGGTACATTCCCAGCCGTACCCATCCGTACCCAAATTCAAATTCACGTACCGGGTAGTTCACTCATGAAAATAGGGTACTTGCATGGATTTTGGTACGCCGTACCGCATCTTTGGGTACGCGGGAGGTACGGCTGTTGGGAAATTTACCTTAGCTCGTCGGTCGAGGGGTGTCGATTTGCAATGTTTGAAGTTTAAAATTTTAAAAATTAAAAATTAAAACACTGAAACACATGTTATGTGGGCACTTACCCCTTACCTAAACCTGTGCGACCCTCCATTTCTCACTGCTAGTGCTCCATGCTCACTACTCCAGCGATGCCTATCTAGAGAGCTTGCTGACAGAGGACCTTAGTGATGTTGATGACATTGATCCTGAGGATGCTGATGACATGGCTTGAGGAAGCCAAATCAACTATCTTGTTCATTGTTCAATGTTTACTGTTTTGAACTTTCTTTTTCATGTCTGGAAATGCCATTTTGTCTTCCAGTCTTCTACTTGATATCTACTATGACTCTATGTCATATGATTTTCAAATTTATTATTTTATGTTTCAAATTTTCAATGTGAATGTTCATATGAATCATTGAATTTAGAAATATCAAATATACATGTATGATGTGACTGACATATTTTATTTTTATAAATTTTAATATATATATATATATATATATGTATACAATATCCCCGACGTACCCAAGTACCATGTTTCAAAAAGTGGCGTCCCCGTCCCCGTCCCCGTACTAGTACCCGTCCCCGTACCCACGTTTCCTGGCAACTTAGCTAAAAAGCAAACTGCAAAAAATAGCAGTGTCGTGAAATTGCTTGCATGTCCTCCAAAACGGGCTCATCGACAGTGTAAGATCTCAAGGACCAAGAATATGTATGTATCTCTGACTTGCGCCCCAGAACTTTGGCTCCTAGTAAATAGGAGAACTGCGAAAAATAGCAGTTTCTCAAAAGCTGACAAAACTGACTCTGTAGCAAGCTTTGATCACTGTGAAACCCTGGATGTACCTGTAGATGGAATTGGCATGGTGGAATTTAGTGGGATCTTAACCCTCCAGTTGTGCAAGCAAATCTGGGGGTTAACAAGTAGTTTCACTTTCAATATTGCCAATATGTAAGGTATCATAGATTTCAGGATATAAGGATGCTAGCCATATCCATATATAATGGTGCTGAAAATAAGAGTGCTGACATTTATGAGTAAAGTCACCAGAACCGAAATGGTCGACCCCGAAAACTGGAACTGGGAAAAAAACCGGATCGCAAAACCCCGGTCCACCAAAAATACATAAAATATTCAAATTTTGAAAAATTATATATATAATATATATTCATTGCATCCATGTGATTCCAAAGTTCAAACCATTACATATTTGCAAAATTTCTCATATATATAACAAGAGTGTATACAACCAAAATAACACTAGGTGCACTCCATATCCGAATCAAAATAGCACCAAGTGCACTAACTTTATTTTTTTAAATTAAAAAAATTGTCTTCAAATTCACCGCTGTACAGTTCCATACAGAACCAGTCATTTCCGGGTTGATAGTCTAATTCGGACCGGTCAGAGGTCAAAACTGATCAGACCGGCGGGTTTTACTGGTTCTGGTAACCTTGTTTATGAGTAGCATTGATAAGAATACATATATAATTACTGGCCACATCCATTGATAAGGATGCCAAGAGCCATTACTCGTAAGAAAACCAGAAATATACTGCATATAAAATTGTCAGCAACAACACATATAACTGTTGGGCCCATGAGTACATACACTCTTACATATTTAAGAGTTCCATTGTGTACCTATGCATATAGGATTACCAACTTTAACTCCAGCCTTATATATCAATATATATATTCACATACATCAGAACACTTCTTCCCTCACCCGGTAAAATCATCAACATACCTGTAAGACATACACAGGTATAGTCACACTTAACTATGTCATGTAACAATCCTACTAATAAAGATTCGAAACATGAGTTAAAATCTCCCTGTGCATTGGTAGGTGTCTCCCTGCTCGTTGCTTTCAAGGACACAAGTTGACAGTGTCTTTAAAAAGGCAACAATCTTGTGCAGCCACTGACATCCAGAATTCAGCTACTTTAGTGTTGGACAATTCAATTAAACCATCTTCTCTTTGATCTGTTAATGCAAGAATTTTCCAGCATTGGAGTTCCACAGAAATGCTTCTCAGCTTGTGAAATAATGCTTGCTGCCATACCCATTGATTCGCTTTTACAACACAGGCAGCCCTTTAAAGCACACCTTTCAGCTTGTTATCAGGAATCAGGATCCCCAACAGGTCCTCTCATAGAATCACTAACCAGTTCAGCTATTTTCTGGACTAAACCACTTTTGAGCAAGCCTCATAAACCGGCCTTGGAATTGACAGCCGATGACAAAGCCTCATAGACCAACAGCCAATACCAATGCCTTCTTTTTTAGCTTTACACCAAGTCTGGGTCCATTTCTGTTGAGCCAGAAAATTCTGTGTGTGTTCCCGCAGAGAATGGCCAACTGCTTCCCTCCAAGTAAAATGGTTCATACACAATTTGAAGAGGCTGTCCCAGATTCACTTCTGTTATTTTTATAGTGGAACTACTTTCACTTTTGCCTGAAACCATGCTTGCTCTAATCGTATAAAGTTGATTAGATTTGTCAGAGACCTCTTGTCAGGTTGATCCCCGTTTTTGAACACCTTGTGAGCTTTCACTGACATCAGTCCTAGACAAAAGAAACATGATCTTATCTTTAGCTATCCATTTCCTGCACTTTGGCCAGCAACTAGTTGACCATTCTTCTGGCCTCTTCCTCCTTAAATCTGAAAGACTTCAAAATGCAATACTGTTTCATTTCCTACCACCAATGGTCCTAAATCTTTTCCAGGATCATACTTGATCAAAAGACTAGTTTCTCTCATAATCCAGGGCTTTTCATCAGTTCCTCTGGGAACTGGCTAATCTGACTTAAATGTATGCATGTTTTTGTTTTCTTTGTAAAACCTGAATTAGATGCATCAGACATTTTAAAGATTCCTTGATTTGCATCAGCCCACTGCAATAAAATTCACTCAAGGTAATCTGGCCCCATTCTTCAACATCTGGAAGTGTCTGACATCAACCTTTTTATTTTTTAAATTTAATCCAAGCAATGCCAGATTACTAGTTGGACAACATTATATGCAGCTGCTATAGATGATGATCCCATCACTTAGGCACGGTTTTCATTTAGCAAGAATCTAATGCGTTCTTGCAGAGAAGTATCATGTTCCTCCCTGTTACCCCTCATAGTGTATGAGGGTTACACTTGTGGTTTTAATCACAAAGATTGAGCTTGCAAGATGTATCATTGGATGGATTGGGGTACATGTGAGCTTTGGCCTAGAGTTGATTGATCTCCTTAGGTTGACTGGATGCTGGATTGGTGCTAGTAGCTAATGGATGTCATTTCTCCATGGTGTTTTGAATCTTGATCTTGATATGCTCTCCCTCTAGGTGATATTGGCATGCTTGGAATATTTTTGCTTAGCATCAATGCAATTACCAAACATTGTGCATCCATGGAGTGGGAACCCATCAACTTAGGGTCTCCCTAAGTTAAAAAGTGTTATTGCGCCTTGATGAAGTGTTGCCTATGGGATGTTTTTGTTGAAATATTGTAACTTCTAAGAATATTATATTTGTACTTTATTATTCCGGAGATGTTTCATTCCTCCGTGAAGACCTTATTGTATATCCGGAGATGTTTATTCCTCCGTCGGAATGTGGTAACTTGGGTTATTAGACTTCCCTAGTAGGGGTCGGCCCTGTATGTGTTATGTGGGTCAAAGGGTTATTAGACCACCCTAGAGGGGTCGGCCCAGTCAGTTGTAATGGGGTGTTTAACCTAGTTGTTAAAGTTGGGGCCGACCTAGTTAGTGTAAAGTCATGTCGGAGTTGTGTATAAATAGAGGAGGTGTGTTCCTCATTTAACACACACTACACTCACTTGTGAATAGTGCATAGGTGAGGGAGAGATCTGCTATGGAGGAGAAGGAGCTCATGTCTAGGGTTTACATCTTTGTATTTGCTGGTCATCTATATTGAGGAAGCTTTGCTGGGTTTTCTACCCCATGAGGGTTTCCCAGGATAAATCTGTGTCTCTTGTGTTTATGCTGTGCTTGTTGTTCTTTCAGTGATCCTGTATATGCTATTGTTGTGAAATGGAATGTAATGCTGATATTTTCTGTCTTAGCATATTAAATCTTAACAGTTTTACATCAAGATTATTGACGAACTCATGTGGGTTTGAGGTCTCCTAGCCCTAGGGGATAGTGGTGTATTTCACTCATATACCACTTGCTCATGACACATTGATCATCCCTTGATGGAACACCCTAGCATTTTTTGGTTAATTTGGCATCTTGATGGCATAGACTATCATTTTTGATGGAGCTAGGCCTATGTACATGTTAATGATGGTATTTGGAGGCTTTTCTATTGGAGCGCCCTAGCTCATTTGATGTGTTTCACACTAGGAGATGGTTTATTGTTGGTTTTCCTTGGAGCACCTGCTTTTCTAGCACATATTTTGAGGCATGTACACCATCTTTGCGTGGACGCCCTTGCTTTGGGGCACTTGGATGGTATATTCGCATGATTGATCATCATTTCTAGTGGAACGATCCTCTTGATCTTCTCTCTTGGCACACATTTTCCATGCATGGCTATACTATATTACTTGAAGAAGGGGCCATCCCCTTCCTTCATGAGGCTAGTTGAGTATTATGGGGGCTTTGCTCTTGGATTATTGCTATCTTGATTGATGAACTCCTTATTCCATGGATCTAGCATTTGAACATTCTTTGATGAGTTGGCACTTGGAATCTTGAGCCTTTTGGAGGGGCATCCTAGCTTTGGGAGCAATTATCTTTTGAAAGAGTGCCCAAAATTTGCTAGCTTAACGCCATTAAATGTAGAGTGGCCATGGGATTTCCAAAAAGTAGTTATAATAGAAAATCCAATAAATATTAAGGAAGTTGGCGATTTCAGAACTGTCGCTTAAAAAAAACCGCACCACATTTGACCACACATGCCACTTGGAGGGTGCACTTTTGCTAGATGAGCCGCACGTCCCATTTTGAGGAGGTTATTCTTGTTTCATGCCTTTGAAGAAGGAGACACCCACCTTGGAAAAGACACTTTGCTAACCATCTCATTATTTTATGCATTGTTGACTTCACAACATGAGTTGGTTATGTACTGTCATTATTCTATTGTGTTGCTTGGAGAGAAAAGTGGATCTAACCACTTTTTGGAGAGTTCTTTGAGCAAATTGTGGATCTAAGAGAGAATTATTATTTTTGTAAAGAAAGTTGAGCTACACTTTCTATATAAAGAGTAGCCTTTCCTCATTCATTTTCATGGTTGGATTTTTTGCGTTTTTTCTCCTTGGAGCTTAATGGATATATCTTTCTTGGTGCATATGTGAAGCATAAGGGTCTTCTCCTATCAATGAGTGGCTTATTGTGATTTTTTGCGTTTTTTCTCCTTGGAGCTTAATGGATATATCTTTCTTGGTGCATATGTGAAGCATAAGGGTCTTCTCCTATCAATGAGTGGCTTATTGTTCTTGTGCTTTCTATTGTTGCATATGATTGTAGAGTTGCTAGTGCTTGCTATTGATTGGCCATTGGTAAAGGATACACTATCTTATTGGAAGGGTATTGTGAGAGGTTTCTCCCTCCCTAATCCTTGTTGTCTTGTTTATTGAATATTCTCTTACATCTTACATTTATATAAGTGGTTGTTAGACTAATTCTCCACGAGAAGTCACACCCCATTAGCAAAGTTTTGATGTGGCACTTTGAAGGCCCTCGCAGTATTTTTTAGTTTCATTTTTAGCATGGTTAAGTTCTTCTTGTGGCATACATATTGTAGCCCTTGTAATCTTAACCCTTTATTATTGCCCTCTTGGACTGGCCTCTTGACTCCATTTGCCCTTATTTGGATTGGCACTAATCTCTTGATCCTCCCATCATCTTTTTACTTTCTTATACTACAAAAGGCAAAAACGTTTTGCTAAAGCTGATCTCATATCACCTTCTGCTTCATTGTCTAGCTTTAATAATCCTATTTTCATAGGGATACCCCTTGAGTTGGAGGGGAGCCAACCTAAAGTGTAGACGATAGATTGCTTAGGTGACAGTGGTAACTGTCGTAGTAGTTCCCTTCTGGGTTGCACCTTATGGTTTAGGCATTTTATCATTAAGTGTGGGTTGGGGCGTTAACACTCCCAACCCAAATCACAAGGATTTGAAAATTTGTAGCAAACCCTCTCCAATAGGGAAGGATCTCTAACATGATTATTGCCAATCACTACAACCATATATGCTATAACATGAACACAGATTTATGACATTACACGAAGAGCTCATTCATGCACAAATGGGTTCAAATTTGGCAATTTTTTCTTGCAAAGTCTCTCATAGTGCTCACATTTTGTTTTGTAGTAGCCTGCACATCGACAATAGAGATGCCAGCCTGAATTACATCAGGCACACAAATCTTTTTCTAAGATTCAAAATCCTCTCCAATGGGAAGAGTATCACATTGAAACTTGAAAATCTTGCAACCTTCAAGGAGTTCATCAAAATGAACATCCTTTTGCTTCGTTATTTTGTACAATATGCCCATGGCATTGAGGTCTAGACTCTTATCAATATAGAAGCCATGAATAAGCAAACTAGATACAATCCACAAAAGCATTTGTGAAAGTTAGACTTTAGAGTAACCCTGGATTCTAACCATGGCAACAAACCCATTTTTCACTAGCAGGAATCCTCTAGCACCTTCAACTATGCAATGCATTTGGTCCAAAGAAGGCATTCAAAACAATACTCCATGTCCATCGCATTAAGTAGCTCTTGCGTCCTAATGCCATGGGTGTTGTGATTCACTCAAAATTTCTTTGTAAGGGCTTTGTTATCCCCCATTTTGCATGAGTGTCCACATGTGTTTTTTATCACATTTTCAGTTGGGGTTTACATGTTGATGGAGATTTGGATGGCCTAGTATTGACGCTTGTGGAGGCCTTTTCTTGTGGAGTGTTCTTGATCCTTAGCACATAGATGGCATCATAGCACTTTTGGATATCATTTTTTGTTGAGAGCCCTCCTTGCTTTTCTATTGTGGCATGTGTGGTGGCATTCTAGTGGCTTGTAGAAGGTATCGTCCCCTTGCACATGGGTTAGTTATCTATTGCAAACACTCGTTTTTGAGTTGGATGCTCCTATTTTTTATTGATGGTCTCCTCGGTTCATGGATTGATGAGTTGGCATGGAGATTGGGGTTTCATTGTTATGTGGACACCCATTGCAAATATGTTGAGGTTCCCCACTCGATGGAGTATTGCACATAGATCTATTTGTTGGTTGTGTTGTCCGCCGAGATGCACACCAGCAGCAGAAATCTTCCGAAAGCTGTTCCCTCACTACAAGTGGGGAAGGTGTGGCCTTGGGGGCAAGCAATGAGCCAGGTACTGTCACTTGAATCTCAGCTCCTCCGTTTAGGTTAACTCCTAACGAAGCCAAGGGGGGTAGTCCCTACAAAGAGTTTAACTATGGCTCAATGTGTTTTAATGTGTGGTGATGCGGATGGGTGTTGTTTAGGAGTTTTTTGAATAATGAAAGACACAATGATACTTTGAATAAGACACAAGATAAATGAGCAATCCACGTTGCAATTTAAGATAAGAGATACACTGATTCACAACCACTTTAAGAAATCTTTAGGTACAAGTCACTCATATATAGAAATTAACACAGGTACTCCAGATAGATAATAAGCAAAATAAAATATGTGATCAAGGACCAGTGCCTTATGGAGTCAAAAAATGCTTGAGTGCTTGGGTTGCTTGATACAAGTGTTTGAGAGATATGTTCGTGAGATCGTTTTGCAAAATTATTTTGGTAAATTAAAAGTTTTAATGGTCTTGATTATTAGGATAAGATCACAAGGTAAGCAAAGAGACCGGAAATACTTTTACTGGCTATTCACGGTGATCTAACGGGCCGTCTAGTTATCAAGAGGATAAGTGTCCACTGTTTAAACCACCCTCGAAGTCTGAACAACGGCACTCCGGTTCCACCTCCCAGAATAGCACTTTAAGTATTTATCGAAAGGCAACGCCGGTTCGTTGGTTGTGGGGTGAAAATTTTATTATGTTATAGAAGTTTATCAGATCTAACACCTTTCTAAGTACTAGCCCAACCTTTTCAGGTTGGCAGAGCATACGGGTGTTAGATAGCAACCAAGATAAATTATTATGGGAGTGTGAGTTGAAATATTTTATTGTTGTTTAAGCACACAGTTTAGCTCTCCGACAGAGAGTGCTCTTGACTTTGTCTTATGACAAGGTTCAAGAGACTTATTTAATCTATATGCCTAATGCAAGGGGAAATGCAAACTAAAAAATGCTCTTCGACAGAGAGTCTCTTGACTTGGGTTATTTCAAGTTCAAGAGACTTTGTTTGTTTATTAGAATAGAGGCAGCTTGCATAAAAGAAAAGTGCACTTTCTAAAGTAAAACAATTGATAAAGATGATAACAGAAGTATGCTTTCTAAGGCCAAGACTAACCACCTAATCTAAGAAATAAACAACAAGTGGGGTCAACCTCCGAATAAGGTGACCACTAGAACCACCAGTCCTTGAGAACTTCCAGCTAGCTGAATTTCGACAAGGAGTCTAATGGGGATAGAGAATCCGCCACAAAATAATGTGGTCCTCGGGATAAAATCCCAAGGTTGCTAACTCAAGTCAAAACTTGGAAGAGAATTTAATCTAAGCACAGAAATTGAACTTTAATCTAGATGAATTGAAGTAAAACTAATCTAAGCATGCATGAAACAAACTTCCCCAAATGGGGAAGAAGAAACAATGTGTGGGAGGCCTTATCCCACCTAGCCTTTTTATTAATCAATTTACAATTTGCCTTTGGGAATTAAACCCTTGAAAGATCTTTTCAAGAAAATAACAACAATGGAAAATAATATTTGGAAGCCCTTAATGGCTTATACAAAAGGAGAGTGGTTTTATAATTCTTTGTTTATTCAAGTCTTCTCCTTGGTTCAAATTTTTGCTCCTCTTTGAGTGTTGTTTTCACGAAGCTTTCTTCTCCTTAAAGAGACCTACACAAGAAACAAATGAAAACTAACTACTACCAACAAAACTATTGTTGTTTTTATGTGATTTTTAGGGCACTTTTTTAAGGTGGACGAGAGGAACTAAGGGAGGCTAAAACGAAGGTAAGATGAGGGAGAAGGAGGTGGACAAGAGGAGAGAAGAGGAGTTGGGCAAGTGGAAAGAAGGGAGGAGGAGCGAAAGGGAGGAGAACAACAAAGACGAGAGCAAGGGAAAGAAGGCAAAGTCGAGAGCAAGGAAAAGATGGCAAAGTCGAGAGCAAGGGAATGATGAAAAGATGATGGATGAGAGGTATGAAGGGAGAGGAAGAAGCTAGGGCGAGACTAGAGGAGGGATGAAAGTCAAAGCAATGATAGATCTAGGATGAGAGGAAGATGGGCTAGCAAATCAAGGCAAAGGAGTCAAGGAGAAAGTGGAAGGTTTGAAGAAGAAAACCCTTAGGATCTAGTAACCAAAATTTGATGTAGTTTTCAGGATGGAACACAAGATAGAGAGCTACTCCTGGCTTTCTTTTTGTGGCAAAAGATGACAAGCTTTGTAGATCCTGCAATCACAAAGTGTTAAACTCAAAAATAAGGTTGTTTGAAGCTTGGGATAGAAGCAACCGAGCTCACACCCTTCTTCAATTGGTAAAACTTGACGAAGCACAACACACTCAACACAATAGTGAGATCAAAATACTAGTATGCTAAGCAGATCAAAGCTTTATCAATATTAGTATAGCCGAATACATCCTATTCATATAACTTTGATAAACATTGCATAATGGGTCAAGTTGACAACTGCAAATGACACATCTTACGTTCTAAGATATTAGACTTCTAAAGCTAGCATTTGATCACAACATATATGAGTATTGAAAGAGAAATGCTTAGAAAGAGATCACCTCAACCATGAAGAATTCACCACAATGAGCAAGATACCATGGACCTCCAAAGTCGAAATTTTATTCACAAATTCAAAGCATAAGCTTGATACAATTTTCTCAGAGTAACTCTACAACAAAAAGTCCATGAGAAGAGAGCCAAAATGGCTTCTCTTTATAACAAACTAGACACACCTAAACCCTAAGTCGAATTGACATGAAGAGGGGCCAATGGCACTAGTCACAAACTCGAATCCCAAGTCTAAATCCAATCACATCCTAATCTAACACAAGCTTGGAGTGCTACACTCCTACATGAACTCGAATTGCATTGAATGAGATGAGGAGGTGGCCTCCACCTAGGCAAGGCGCCCCTCATCTCCACTTTGGAAGTATCACCATGCATATAAGTGAATGCCACATGTAAAACTTGAGCTCCAAGTAGAGATGACGTGAGCATGCAATGGAGAAGGCGTGAGGATATGGTAGGTGCTTGGAGTTTGATTGCAATCTTGGTAGTTGAGAGTGGGAGGTGGCCTCCACCTAGGCAAGGCGCCCCCACCCCCAATAAATGTAACTCAACACCAACCAAATTTCAATTAATAACCTTTCTACATCACAAATTCGAGCTTTGCATGCATGGAGGGTGAATTCTCTTGGAGTTAATCACTGCTGGTGAGTAGATACTTGACTGGATGATGACTGAGATGATTGGAATCTTCATTAATGCCCAGTGCCATGTCAATTAGCCTTTTATTTTAATCCATTTGGATTATTTTGGAGAGATTTGGATTATCTCCAAATATTCAATTTTTAATATTTTAATTAATACTTTCTCTGTAAATGGCCTTTTGAGAAATTATTAATTATGAGGCTGAATTGACATCCGAAACTTAGGATAAACTGGTCCGGGGATCATGAATGATTTTTGGCTTAAGGTTGGAGCCTTCAATCACTGAATTCGGATCCCGGATGACTGACATATTACAAATTGAAATTTTTCCATTTAAACTATGGAAAAATTTATTAAAAATTAAAAAATAATTAAAAACCCAAAACCAGGGGACCCGGTAAATTTTTTTCGAAATTTTTTCTGAGGGTCCTAGGGACCTAGGACATGACCAAAACCTATTCTAATAGTGTCTAGTAGGCTTATATACATCAGCTGGACTCTAATAACCTCCCATGGCTACAATTTTCAAAATCAGGCATTCCAGTTATGGGGGAAGCAGGAGAAAACCTCATCGATTATAGCTCGGCTATAGGCAGAGTATAATTGACAAGGGAAAAAACTCCCTGGAATACCTTAGTTGCTTAATCAAGTCATGGGGAACCGAGCCACTCAGAATCCTACTAACACACTTTATTACAAACACTGTGGGGCCATGGTCATGTCGACTGAAAAACAAAACTGACTAGGCACAAATGATGGATCATCTGATACACTGGAGTACAAACATTCATCATATTTGTCAAATGGCGGCTCTTCAAATAATCCAACTATGGTACAAAAAGTTGGTAACAGGTTGAGGGTTTGACCCCTTGATCTATGGAAGCAACCTCTTGCACTTGTTGACTTCTTCTACATTCATTGATTTTCCCTTGATGAGCACTTGCCCTTTGGTGGGTTGTTTACACACTAATCAGGCCATTTTTTATGGGACGTTTTTGGAAGGGTGTCCTAGCTTTGTTAGTAGTTATTTTTTTGATAGAGTGTCGATAATTGTGCCATCTTAATGCCATTAGATGCAGAGTGGTTGTGGGATTTCCAAAAAGTGGCTATCATATAAAATCCGATAAATAATGAGGAAGTTAGCAATTCCAAAATTGTCGTTTAAAGAGTTGCATCGTATTTTTGCCACGCTTGCCTTTTGGAGCTTTTTCATGGTGTGTTCACCTTATTTAAGGAAGCGTTCCACCTTTTTAGGCCTTCTTGTTGGAGCGCTACCTTTGGAGGCTAGGTTTGACTTCTTGTCATCATTCACCCTCATTTGATGGATGCACCCCCTTCTTGGGCCTTTCTTCTCTTGGATATTGGGTTTTTATCACCATATTTCATGGATTTTGTGAGAGTTTGTGAGGGTTTGTTGGAGTATTTTGATTTGTTTACTCCTCCCTATGATATATTTAGGATTTTGGTAGATCTACTATTATTTTATTGTAAAGTAAGTTGAGTTCATCTCCTATATAAGAGTGCCACTTCCTCATTCATTTCTCATGTTTGGATTGGAGGAGAAATCCCATTAGACTTAATGAAATATCTCTTGGTTCTTATGGATGGTTAAGGCTAGTGCTCCACTGAAGGGTGCTCATATTTTATTGCTTGGTTGATGGATGGATCTTCAAATTGTCAATGGCTTTGAGGTAATAAATAATAGGATCTCTCTCATTTATGTGGTTGCTCTCAATTGGAAGTGTAGTTTAGGTGCCTGTTATCACACGATCACTAGCTGCTATTGAAGGTATCCTATCCGGGACGGTAGAGGTAGGAAGCTAGGCAGGTGACACCTGCAAACACTAGGTCCACTGCACGGATGGGCAGTTGTCACTCCGGACAAGGTGTTTGTCACTTTAGACAAGGCAAGTAGCCTAGTCAAGGGGGAGACCCTACTCAACCATCGATGGTTGAGACTCAAAATCGAACACTCCCAAACCCCAAATAAGCAATGGAAAACAGAGAGGAGGTGTCTAGAGCATCTAAGACTCTTACCCAACCAACAGACTGAAATTGGGTGATGGATGGGGCGCTAACTAAAGCAATTTCAGATCTGATTTGAAGATGAAAAATAGTTGTTTTGAAATGTTTGATGGCTGGAAATGAAATCAAAGATATAAATTATACTAGAAATGCCAATTGGTTTTCTGCCTATGGGGGAAATTAACTCAAACTGATTGGGCATATATAGCAGAAGTAAAATAGTTGTTTAGACGACAACTTCTAGTGGTTTTAATTTGATATAAGATGAGATTAGAGGTATGCAAATTAAAACCAGCAATACCCACAACCCAAAAACTGACCCAACAACGTGCTAGGGCAAAATGCCCAAGGAGGGCGAAATCATAAAATGGACCAATGCTTGTTTAATGGGTAAATGGAGTCAGAAAGAGCTGAAACTTAAGAGTTAGTCGTCTAATAATATTTCAGAAGCGGGTTTGAAGTAAAATTTAAGTTTCAACGGTGAAATTTTGTTATTTTTAATTTTTAGGTTTTTTTTAATGGGTTCCAGCTTAACACACAATGAAAATTAAATCTACAAGACAAGCAAGAAGAACGTACCTAGGATGAGAATGAATGGATGAGATTGCTTGAAGACGAGCTCCAAACTCAAGTGTCGAATGGCCAGCGTGTCCCTTTGAGCGTTTGAGCAACCTGGTGACTAGCTGCGCCTTCTCTACCTGCCACAAACAGGAGAAAATCAGTATATGCAGCAAATAACTAAGTGAATACAGAAAATAAATGGCTGAAAATGAGGAAATTGAATAGCAAATAAGCAAAGACAACTTCCTGGTTAATATTTTGGAGAGAAGAGCAAGTGTAGAGCTCCCACTCCAACATTTGCGTCTCCCTTCAAAGGCCACCTCTCCTGCAATTCACACTAGCCAAAAATGGGCGGAAAACACGACTAAACCACTCAAGAATGCTATGAAACTAGCTTATCAGTCAAGGCAATCAACATTCATGCATAATATCTCAAAAAAACGGGAGAAAATGTCTCTATATCAGTCAAAATCAAGTGTACAATGTGCCAAGAGAAACCTCCAAATGAGAGTCTCCTCTCTTATAGAAATGACTCACAATAAAAAATCCTTCCCCCAAAAACGAATGGCTGGGATCAAATCCCCCAAGAGCCAAAACGAATGGCTGAGATGAGTCTAGGAGGGGGGGCGAATTGCCCTCATGCGCCCAAGGAGAGAGAGGGGGACAAGGTGGGGCCCATACAATATGAAGGGGGGTGTCTAGGGGGTGGCTTTAGGCTGTTTTAGCCCCCTAGACCCCATACCCTAAGTCTCAACATATAATATTTTCAACATTTTGATTTTTACATGGCCAAAACGCCCAAGTATGGGCAAATTCGCCCCACAAACATAGCGGGGCAGAAATGGGGGCCCCACACCAAATATTTCATGTCCAAACATAATCAAAATGATAGTAGAAGACCCTTTTACCTTTTCCTACCATTGCATTTGCCATTTCAAAGGTTCACTTAGCCAAATTTGATCTTTTTCCATTAATTAATTGCTGGTTTTTATAGCTGAAGATGAATTTTTCCCTTTTGACCCACTTATCTTGCCCGGATTGATGAACCGTTTGTTGCATTGTGATCGTAGACCCCAAATCTACTAGTAATGGTCACTGGAACGACCAAGATCCATCAATTGAGCACTGTTTTCCCAAATTCAAGGATTTTTAATTAAAACAGGGCCCTGTTGGCCAGTAATAATTAAAAATCTCACCGATGCTTCAACATTTTTGCAATCTGATGCTTGGAGGCATGTATGGGACCCAAACACATAATAAATAACCAAAATCGAAGTTTTGGTTGCACCTTTTTTCGGAACCCATTTTTGCCTTGGTCAAACTAGTTTGACCAAGTCAACTCTGGTCAACAAAATGGTAATGGCTGAAAACTGCATGCAACATGGGATGCCAAGGCTCCCTTATTTATGTTTTTTTTATAACAGAAACAGGGAAAAGAGTGTATTTATAAAAGCTGTGCACAACTATTCATTACATGCATATGATAGAGTTTTTTTGCAGAAGAGGAAATTTCTAAAAACACTGTAACTGTAATTTCTATCAACATATCTTTAAAAGCTCTGAGCCTTTTCTTTCTAAAAATGTTCAAAATGGTGCTGGGATAGACCCTGATAAACTGTCTGTTTAGGAGAATGCAGAAATACATTGGCAAAATATATGCAAAATTTTGAAACCTGAGCTAAAAATGAAATTAGCCATAATTCTTGAACTGGGCAGAAGCTGCATCCACCATTTCCTGATTGATCTCTTGATTGACCGTGGGGGTTTCCGGCACATAACTTCCCTGCGTTTTCCCTGTCAACACTGCCATATCTTCCTGCAGCATATCAACCTTTCCCATAAGCTCAAACAAATTTTTCTCTAAGTCATCAATCCTCGAATCCTGGCATGAAAGCTGAGAGACTGTGTGATTAAGGTCCACGGCCATCTCCTCGTTTTGCTTCACGCTAGTGCATACGGCATCGTAAGTATTGCGAATCGAGAGTTTAATATCCACCACAGTGCGGCTTAGGGCAGCTATGGCCGCCATTACACTTTGCATCATTCCAAGGTTAAACGGAGGCAGCAGAAGAGGACGGGGGGATGGAGGGGAGTCCAGTTCGCAGAGGGAGAGCCGACTTAGAGCGCAATGAGGGGGACGAGCCATCGCGGGGGAAGAAGGGAATGAAGCGGAGGGAGGAGTTAATATCGGCTCGTGGGAGCTGACAGCACAGCAGGAAGCCATGTGACAGATGCGTGGAGGGCCGGGATGGCGTGTGGCAGAAGCAACGGGGTTCGGGGGGAGTGAGGGTAACTGCACTTTGAGTGAGGGATGGGGAGAACTCTCAAGGGTCCAAAGGACCCAACCTTTAAGCTTATAATAAACTTTTTAACCCTTGACATTGTCTTAGGGGATGAAGTGAAATCCCATGGCACCATTGTGATCCTGCACGTGCCCAAGTTCTAACAAGGTTCCTTTATTAGCCTCTAAGTCAGCAAGCCGGTTGTTCTCTCGGAGGATGTGAAAAAAAGAGACAATTGGGAGGAGAGCGTTGGAATTTATTCGTTGCATATATCTGTAAGCTTTTGAGCCTTGAGGGGCAGAACCCTTTCTCATGATTTGAATAACATGTCTAGAGTCTCCATAAATTCTGAGATTGTCAATACTGAAGGAGGCGACCATATCTAATGAGAGAATAAGGGCTAGCCATTCTGCCTCATTGTTTGTCTTGCTACCTAGGCCCCAAGAGAATGCTGCGACTTTATTTCCTCCGGGATCAAAGAGTATCCCACCCGCACCTGCCGCCCCAGTCAAAAGGTGGTTCGCCGTTTGTTAGAGGGCTAATCCACCTGGGGAAATGGTCACCACCTGCTATTCTAGAGAATCAAGGTGGCACGAATTACAATCATTACAATATGGGAACAAGAGCAATATGTCACTTACAAGAATTGAACCTGGGTGGGGAGGGTAACAAACATTCCTCCCAACCACCCAGGCTACAACCAATAGACTATTTTTAAATGGTTGATACGAGTGGATCCACATAATCGAACCCACGACGACTTTGTAACCAAGGTTAAATATTTGATAACCGGGGATCCGACCGTCTGAGCTAAGGCTCCCTTATTTATGTTAGTACATAACTAAAAACATATAATGATGACATGGCGATCATAATAAATACTATCTCAAAAATATAGGCCCCAGGTGAGGTGGGCCCACCATTTCCAACAAAGACTCAAATACTGCTATGCACACTTATAGATTTGGTCACTTAGCCAACTTTGGGTGAGGTGGACAAACAAGGTGAAATGATAGGGGAGTGACATAGACCATGACCGTGTGACCCTTTGGATAAGCGGGGAAAGCAGGACCCAATGACATAAGCATACCATGAGAAACACAAGGGAAGGGCGGTGCCTCACAAATGGGTATAGTGCAGGGAAACCACCACTAGCCATCTAACACACACCTTGCAACTCACATCCGTGCCTTCAACAGACTCCGTGAGGATCTTTTCTAGAGCCGCCATGACTGGGTGTCCGGCAAACCGTAACTTGAGACTCTAGGGGAACTTAGAATTAGCTGTCCCTTACTCCATCCCACCTCCTTGCCCCGCAGGACTAGGTGAGGAAATAACCAATACAATGCTCAGATACATATGGCTAGCCTTTGTCCATGTGTGTTGACAAACACATTCTTGGACTTTACATTTCACTTTCATACTTAGCCTTTTTGGCTTGATTTACATTTCAGATAACCTTTTTGGCTTCATTTACGTTTCATTTCATTTCATAACCCTTCCGGCTTCATACATATCTCATAAGATATAACAATGGCGCTCATACTGCAAAGTAATGGTGGCAAGTGTGCATGCTTCGAGGACTTGTGGGGAACACCCGGTGAGTCTACACAATCCTATACTGCATTACAACATCGGGGGCAACCGACAGGAGTAAATCCCAGGTTTGAGAATGCATCTCACAACTAAAGAGCCGAGGCACAAGAAACATGGAGTCATGGCATACTCAAGGGTCACTGGGGGAAGGGGTCCTCAGGGCCACATATCAAGGTCGAAGTCGGGAAAGAACCAAAAATGAATGAGTCGGATGGGTGGAGGGAAGTGACAAGTGGAACCAATGTTAGCTTCCTAGAAGGTGAATGACCAAGTCTATACCAACAATGGGGATAGGAACCAGTGTGCATATACAAGAGTCTACTGAAAAAGGTGGACTGACCTCACCATGGGCCATAAGCATCACAGTAAAACATGAGATCACCAAGTCAACCATCATACATCTAGTCCATGTATTATCATAAATAAACAACCCTCAAAGCAAACACATGAGCAATAACCATAGAATGATATACCTGCCATACCATATACCTGCTGCTGAAGGTGGATCTGGAACTCAATCTCTGCTATATC
Organism: Larix kaempferi; assembly: GCA_027924585.1. Lineage (NCBI taxonomy): Eukaryota > Viridiplantae > Streptophyta > Pinopsida > Pinales > Pinaceae > Larix > Larix kaempferi. The sequence goes on along the minus strand of BSBM01001504.1, from coordinate 257,425 downwards.
CGGGCAAGAAGTGGCAAACCAGCTATAAATCTGTACTGCTCTCATCATAATATGGTTAAGTTACCCCTCTCAATGGGGTCATGCAAAGATAGGCAAGGAAGAGGGACCTTGTAATCACTGCTCTGTAATAGCTTTGGACCATCAAAACACATACTGTCCCCTTTGCAATCTCTGCTCTGGGCAATCTCAATACAATAGATGCCCCCTCTAATTCCATCTGATCTCTGATCTGGAAAAAAAAATGCAGTATGGTCCCTGACCACACAATCTGCAGCATGGTAGCTCCGACTAACATGGATGTGATAATAGTGCCCATCATCTGCGCTAGATCATGTGTTTTCTAATACCTTCCATGATAATTTTCCTCCTTGAAGTCCTGTTTATGCTCAAACTAGCAGTCAACATATTGGCAAGGAATCAACCGCTAACCCGACACAACTATGGACCTCCCTCTTCATGTGTCACTACCGGAGGAAGCTCCTCTTTTAGGTTTCCTAGACTTAGTAGTGAACAAGCCTAGACTAACCAAGGGAGAGACCCTAGTCAAGCTTTCTCTAAGGCCAACTATGAATAGTTTAACTAACCTAGGATACTTTCCTAGCTCTATTTTTAGGAAGAGGTGCCTATTTAAGGATAATCAACTCAATTTAAGGCACTCTAAGTTTAACATTTCATTAAGGTGATAAAAATGACCTTGAAAGTAAAATACATGATACCATTAACAAAATGAAATATGAGTATTACATAAACAATGAACAATGATTACTCTTGAATAGTAAAACCCCCCAACCCCAAAATGGCTTTGAGTCACAAAGGTGTGTCAAGTTACTGTAGCCCTTTGATTTACGTGCGGGTTCTAACAGTGACGCTTGACCAAATCTCTTTGAGCATCAACCAAGGAAGATAGACCATACCCTTGGCCACACCACCCGACTACCTAGGTATGTGAAGAGTAATCTTACCAAATGTTGTTTTCGATGCACTACAGTAATAGGACGACCAATAGGATGGTTTCAGGATACCTAAGGGGGTCCCCGATATACTTAAGGTACATGGGGTCCAAGTTCGTGTTCAGTGTTGTCTAATGTGGTACTACTCGAAGAAGGGGTACTAGATCAAAGTCAAAGGGGATGTCCAACATCTTGCACCAAATGAGGATGTAAGGAGACGTGTCCCAACAGTAATCACTACCTAGTATGATCCAGTGTTTTTAAACCCGGCCGAATCGGAACCGGAACCGACTGGTTTGACCGGCCAACCAAGCCTGCATATTTAACCCGGTCAAAACTCGAACCGGGGTTTGGTTTGGTCTGGTTCATTACCAAACCCAGACCAAACCGGACCAATAACCGATCGGCTAGATTTTTGGCTAGTGGGATTGGGCCATACAACTAGGGTTTCCAGATCTGAGTTTTTCAGCAGCCGATTAGGAAATTTTTGGCCAGTAGCATTGCCCTAAAGGTTGCAATACTAGGGTTTTCAGATCTAATTTTTTCAACTGATCCAATTTTTTTTTTTGGCTAGTTCCATTGCCCTAAGCACTACGGAAATAGGGTTTACATGTATGATTTTTCTAGCAGCTGATCCAAAGATTTTTGGCTAGTGGCAGTGCCCTAAGGGTTGTGGAACTAGCATTGCCAAATCATCCCTCATTTTGGGTTTAATTAAAACATCTTTCAAGCCCAACACTATCCTTGTTCATTTTTGCAGAAAAAAATCTCTTTGGGGCCGTGTCCTTCAGCTAAGGCTTCCACAATCTTAGTGCAGATTTCGTACTGGTTTTTTCGGAATGTTAAATATAATTTTTATGATTAGAATTGTAATTGTTTTTGTATTTTTTAATATTCCGGTTTATTGAAATCAAACCACTCCGGTTCATTACCAGTTCCGGTTCCAGTCCGAGTTGACCCTCAGCCGGTTCGATTCCCGGTTCCGAGTTTTAAAACATTGGTATGATCCCTTTAATCCTAGGTTTACCCACTCAACGATAGCTCCCGAGGTTATTTATAGACACTGAAACACGTCTTCTACCTAAGAATCCTCAGTGCCATAATCCTTTTAGCCATATATGATCTTTATAACAATCATTAAATATAACGCTCCAAAATCAAAATCCTCAACAAAGTATCATGTGCAATTAACAAAAACTCATGGCAATGTTCAGTATAGATCAAAACTTCAATGAAATATTATCCACATGAAATAAAAGATGACAACACTCGTGACAATTAGGAATAGTGCGAATTGACTAGGTAAGCAATATTTCCATGCATCAATATGTAAAATCAACTCATCATCATAAGTAAAACCAAAAGTGCGAATTGATTTAGTGATTTAAGCTATCACAAGTATTGGTTTGAAATGTGGATTTAACAACTAGGAAGTGCTTCAAGATACAAGGGCAAATTGCTTAAAAGCTCACAAAAATTATTGCACGAGGATTTAATCATCGACTCATAGTCATTTGGCAATATGCTTATGTGATTCAATTAGGCACTCAAAGTTGATCATTAACATATCAAGGCAGCGGATTTTATTATGTCTTGAATTTGATTAGAGTTGCAACAAATGAAGGCAAATCACATGTGAGTCATTAAGATCATAGTATACTTTTAACCAACAGGACTATCAATGCAGCAAATTAACAAGGTAATCTAGAAATGATATTATAGCATGCCAAGAATATGAATTAAGAAGGCATAATTTCATTTGCTAAGTGTTGATTATTATCCATACTACTAACCATAGTAAACATGCACGGGACTTATCGTAAGAACCAAAGCCAAATGCACAAGGTTAGTATGCCTTTCTAAAAGATATCAGCACTAACTACTGTCATAACTTCAAATATGAAATGAAACATGTAACAGTAGTAAAAACCAACAAGACATTTAGATCTAATTAGCTTGGTAAGATGGCTAGTAATAGTAAGTATGCACCTAGGGTTTCAATGAAAATTAGATTCACAATACTAGCATAAGTTTTAGAACTAATTAGAAGGGATTTGATGTAGGTTTTATATCTGAAAATTAATAATATAACAACAAATAATACTAGCAAGAACTTTATATCTAGCAATCTAGGATAGCTTACTAGTTAGGCACTTGAAGTTGAAAGTTTAAAGTAAGAGACTAAAATACACCACAAATTGTTTGATTAAATGTGCAGGTTTTTAACTTAGTTATTAGGGGTGATTGAGCTTATGCTCCTTAGGGTTTATTGTTAGAATTTTGTTCATCCAAGGAGGGAGATCATAATCCCCTAGGGTCTCTTTTCTTTGAAAGATAGATCCAAGTACCTACAAAATCATAAATGAGTGAGAAATTATATAAAATGGAAGAAAATGGAAATGAAACAAAATGTAAAATACCAAACCTTAGATCTAGTGCCTTGAGGGAAACACTTGTTGGGCAAATGGAGTTGTTAACCCCTAAGTTTGCACGAGACTGCAATAGTACAAAGATTAGGCACTTCGGTTATTGCATGGGTTTGGTTGATAAGTAGGTCAAGCAATCTAGGTATCTTTAGACTTGGATGGAATTATCAAGCTTGTATTTAATTAGATTAACAACACTTCATAGGTCAGAGGCAAGCAAATAGACAGCTAGACAATTAAATGGATAGTATGAAATAGAAAAAAAGGACACGGATATCGATATATAAGATTTACAGGCTGCTCATTTATACATTCATCAAGAAGACATTCAGATCCAAAATAAGATTTTGAACCAGAATAACAATATTTGAATATAAATTACAAATCACAGGCAATTAACAGTAAAAGCTTTATTGTAATCAGATCTGAAACTCATACGACAACTAATGCAGTAGGGATTAGCTCTTGGAAATAATGAAATGTATATGTCTGTAAAATATAGTCCATAATACTTCTAGCCCAAGGAAGAACATAATCTGTTAAAATTATACTCATAGCAACTGCCATACTGTTTCTTTTAATTAAGAGAATGCAAAATCACCCTTGCCCAGGTTGACATTTTAGTTGGTATTTGAAATTACCTCTACAAGCATTGTATACCATGAATCAAACTGTCTTTGCAATGGCGACCTTAGATTTTTTAAAACAGTCTGAGAATTATCAATACAAGTTGTGCTTTTACCTATAATGCTGCCAAGATGAAATCCAGCCATCGAAAGACCCATTGCTCTTGCTCATTCAGTATGGAGAAACCAACTTGAGACCATGTTGTTCATGCATGGCACAGCTACACCTTCTGGGCATATTCGGATGCTATTCTTCGACAGTTGGCACTTTTGTTGACATCTGGTGCTCTCGAGTTGGGCATGCACTTGATCTTTTATTCTTTGTGCAGTGAGAATTATCCCACATGCACAAGAACATAATGAATTTTGCTGTTGATATACTCGAGCTCATACAAAACATTTCGACGTGTATTGCACCATACAAACACTTGTGGACTTTCCCCCTGACACACTTGACACTTGGAAACTCGGTGTATGAGTGATGTTTGGTTCTGACTTGAAACTTGGAGTGTGACTTGGGCATTGGGTTCGAATTGGAGATGATTAAGGACCCAATGTTTTTATTTAACCAAAGTTTAAAAATGAATAATATAAAAACATAATTTGAGCCTTTTAAATAAAAATTATTATAAGTAAAATCAAATAAATGATTTCAAAATAACAATTTTTATTAATTGACTTTGAGTAAAATAGGGCAAGGACTAACTTGGCTTTTTCAAATAAAAACATAGGAGCAGTAAGTTAGATTTTAATCTATGGAAGGACAAGAACACACAAATATATGCGAGACTTGACCGCTTGATAATGTGAGACTATGGGAGACTTAGCGAAGTTGGTGCAAAATTTGCGAAAGTTTAAAAATTTTGATGGGGTAGATTTTAGTGCTAACAGGAGTCATGGTAGATTTGATGGAGTTGGAATATCTCCAAGGAAGAGTGGAGGACAAAGCAATCCCTCTCCTTGGTAGCTTGAGATAATCAATGGATCTCCTTCTCCAAGCTTGTGATGAATTCCTTCAATCATCAAGAGGACAAAGAAATCTATCCAATAACAAGGTTCAATCACAAGATTAGCAAAACATTTAGTGAATGAAGTTAAACTAAATAAGATGAGGTCACAAAAATCAAATTAGATAATCCAACTATCATTCCTAGAGAACAAGGTTGTAGCAATCATTCTCTAATCTACCAAACATAAGCAAAACCACTACCAGTTACCTCAAAGCCTTATGAAGAACTTACTCCATCCAAGCAAATGAACTAGAACACCATGTACACCAACAAAAAGAGCCCCAAGAACAATAGAACAAGAATGCAACCAGAGTATTATTATTTCATTCCCCAAAATTTCGACCCTTACAATGAGATCGAACACTCATTTTATAGGCTTAGGGGGGCGAATTCATCTTGACTCTTGAGATGAGGTCAAAATAGTTACAAGAGTTTGTTACATGAGTGATTATCTCTAGATGAGGGAAATCTAGATCTAAGGTTTAGATTTATCCCTTTAAACAAGAATTGATGCCAACCACCAAGTAGTTGAGTTAAGGAGGGTGAATCCCTAGCTAGACTTGTCAAAAATAGTAAAATAATTCTAATACTATGGGTCTCCTTCAATACAAGCATAAAAAACCATGGGAATGCTGAAACCAAGTGCCAAAAACCATGTGTTGTTTCCCTGGTCCAAGGAATGGTCAAATCCTCAATCAATGGATAAGTCGTCGGGCCACACGAATTAGTCCAAGGAAGTTGATCCATGTGGAGGAGAGCAAAATGAAGGGCCAAGATCCAGTATGGAGGTGAAATATGAGCCATAGCATCCCAATATGCCTCCACATGTGTGCCAATGTGCCACATCATCTCAAATCACCTCAACATGTGTGCCACAGTGCCACCAAGCCAACTAAGCAAGTCAACTTAGGGAAGATGTAGTAATTTTCCTCAAATAATCCAAAAAGTGCATTCTTAACTGAAAAAATAGAAGATAAAGTGCACTTTTTACATCTCAATGATCAATTAGACACAAACTTAGTCTTTTTTAAATTAAAACCTTAGGTGTGCTAGGAATTAATTTGTCATGTGCTGAAATAAGCCTATGTAAACCCCTTGTGCCGAGAAAACCCTTCAGATGGAAAATGCCCTCACATCTAATGATTGATCTGGATAATAGGGTCAATTGGATTCCTAAAAATGCAAAATCATTGTAGAGATAATGGTTGGATTGTACCCATGCATGATCATGAAGTTTTCAAGCTGCTCGTTGACATTGAAGAGATGACCCCTATAGATTTGACCAATCTGAGAAAACGCCTTGACATGCAAGTATGGGAGGCTGAAGTAGAGCCAAATGGGTGCCCAAATTTACTCTTAGATATGAAAAACATTGAGTATATCATTCCCATGCATGTCCATGAAAATCAACAATCTCTAGGGAAAGACCCACCACCTTTTTGGAGTAGACTGATCTAAGGAAGTAGTGACCAATTTGATGCCATATACGTAGGTAAGTGACCAAATGGGTATCCAAATATGCTCTTAGAATCTCTGGATACAAGTACAACTCAAGATATGCAATACAATGTTATTAGAACTAGATCGGTTTTGGAAAAATCGATCAGTCCAACCGGTTTAGAAGGGGAAGGGTTTCCGGTCCAAACCGGTGTTTGAAATCGGAAATGGCTTGTTTTGTACCTAAACCGCCGATCTTGTATAGAACCGGCCTTAAATGACTAGGTTGGCCGGTTTTCTACGAAACCGGTCGATTTGGTACAAGGCAGTATGCCATGGTTTAGAACATGGATTTTAAAAAGAATATTAAATGGTAATTTTAAATTCTTAAATTAAAAGTGACATTCTCCTTATCTTTCATTTTCTATCATTTTACTTAAACTTTTAACATTACCATTAATTGTTTCAAGATGTTTGAGAGTGGTTCCAACCTTATCAGACTTCATATGCAAAAAGTAGAATTTTTTATCCCATTTAGAATTCAACAGACTTTAGAATTTAAGGATTGCAACGTTTCCGGTGGATTCTATCATATATGAGGGTATGGGATTGACATTTATTCAAGCACATCAACCCCTCTATGCACCTTGATGTTGGTGGTGTTGATTGTTGAACTCCTTTGACTTGGATGGACTTGGGCCAACTTCCATAGCTAGAGGATGCAAGCATTGGTGTTGTACTCTAGGCCTAGGGGAATCAAGCCAGGCTCTAGATCCCTATTTTCAGTCTACTTTTTTTGAGGACATAGATGATGACTTTGACTCTAGGCATGAGGTTTCAAATGGTTTTGATATATGATTAGATTGTAGAGTTTAGAGTTTAGACTATTGTTATATGCTTATATTTTGATTGTAGAGGCCATTTATAACATATTTATCAACGTACTTTGGTTGAGATATGGATTGCACTAGGTGCTATTTTGGTTGTATGCACTCTTACTTGCTACATACATGAGAAACTTTGCATATTTATGTATAATGGTTCGAATTCTAATTTCTCATGGATGCAGATGAATATTTTTTTTCTTTAGAATTTGAATTTTTTATGTATAATTTGATCGATTTGTTTTTGTGATCCATTTTTTTTTCTTCCGGTTTTTGTCCAGTTCCTGTTCTTGGGGTTGGTCAGCTTGATCACCGGTCCGGTTTTGATAGCATCGAAGCAATAAGCCCCTCATGACCACTATAGACACTGATACTTTGGCACTGAAAACCTTAAAACTCTGCAGAAGGCTTGATGAAACCTCAGTATCACTAAATGAAGATGCACCATGATTATAAATGTCCCTGGTGGACCAACAACAAAGGATGTCCACATGGACCAATACACAACAAATGCATTTGACCATCATAGTGAGCCATTATCATGCATTTGTCATGCATGATAATATACGTACACTATAAGTATCTTCAAACAAGTTTTTGAGGAACAAGGTTTACAAACTATCTAGTACCATGATAACATCTAAGTAATTGCAAGGACCAATTTCTTCTAAGTGGTGGACTAGGTGGAGTATACCAAGTTGGACAAGTGAGATTTATGGTCAAAGGTGACTTAGTTGACTCAAGATGTAGGAAAAAGGGGATCTCTGTGATCTTCATCAGTTAGGCAAACAATAGGGAGGTGTCTCACAAATGGGTGATGTGTAATGAGGTAATCCCCCCTTAATTTTGGCTATCATACTTCTACCTTTTTATTTTGACTTTGCTTTGTTAGCTCATCCTAGGACTTGTCTTCTTGGACTAGTATTCATTTGATTTATTGGACTCTTCTTATCTTGTGCTCCTTGATTTTCAAGACCTTGGTCTTTGTTTTTCTTTAGAGGTCCATCGACAAGTTTTCTGCTTGCTTCTTTCTTTCTTTGCTTGATTTTCTTTTCTTTAACTTGGTCTTCAATTTTCTTTGACTTCTAGGTACAAGGAATCTTGGACTATGAACTTTATTTTTCATGCCCTCTTTGAGGCATAGGAAGGGGAAAAAATTTCATGCTTCAGGTCTATGAAGGAGCATTTCTCCATGGAAACTCTCTCCCCTTGATGATAGTCAATCACAGTGATTTACAAGCAATCCTCCTATATCGCCTGTAAGATCATTGCAACACAAACATGCACGAGACAGAAAGGAGAACTAGGAGGCCCTCATGGTGAAGGGGGTCACAAAGGGGAAGTCAAGAGACAACACATCAACCTTAGACCAAAAGATGCAAACCAAAGCATGGAGTGGAATGGATAATGGACGGATGGCCAAAATGTGGAACCAAGAAGGGGGTAAAAGTCCTTGCAAACTACCAAGAATTATCTAGGTTCAATAGTACATAAGTAAATCAAGAATCTACTACCCTCGTCAACTTGAAAGTGTGTTACTACTAACTATTCTCATCAGATAATTAATACATCAACTATGGCAATAATGGCATATAGTACATCACTAAGTTGCACTGTTGCACGAAATGTGTACAAGTTTTGGAAACAGGAATGCTTGGAAATGTGACCCCCTCAAAATGGGTATGTTAGGGGAAACATGATATATATATATAGTTTTTTAGTAACACATTATTTCACAATAAAATAAGAATGAGAGGTTAATTTGTAGGTAGGTTAGAAACAATTTAAAGGTTAATTTGTTATCATTTGTCATGAACTAGGGTTTTTTAGATTTCCTATGGGTTCGAAGCCACTCATGGGCCCTTGGAGGTTTCCCAGAAGTTTTTGAGATGTTTTCGAGTTTCCGCGAGTTTTTGGTATCGGTATGTGGGCTATTTTAGGAGTTTCGTGCAACATAGGTACATCATCATTATTGTTGAAGTCTAATCCTCAGGGAGACTAAAAGTCACCCGGGAGTCCAAGAGTCCACTTGGGAATATGAAACCCAAGGGACATTTCTCATTGTATTTATATGTACAGTTGGTTAATGAGAAATATAGACTTGCTTTCAAGCTTATTCTGTTTGTGCATCTTCTTGTATTTGGCTTTGGTCCAGCCAATTTTCCTATTTTCCCAAAGGGGCTACCTAATAGTGGTATCAGAGCATTTATGATTCCTAGGCATGTGATAAGAAGTATGCCTTCTTCCTACCAATTCGTCTAGACATGCGCTCCCATCCTTCTCTATGTGAATGCTGATGAGAAAGAAAATGTTGTGTGTGAATATTATGGAGTGAACCCTAATTCCCCCCTCCATTAATAAACTCACTCAAATACAAAAGTGGAGTCTCCCATTTCGAGTGGAATTCTTGTGGTGTGCCTGTTGGGCTGTGCGTACCACCTCTAGAGCTGAGAAAGTAAAGTTGCATAGTGAAGTTGACTGCTATGTATTGAATTGAAGATTCACGTCACACCTCAACAATTCATGTGCACCCAATTGAGTTCCTGCAACACCTGTCGATTTCTACAACATTCCGAGTATTATAACAGATTTAGAGCTTGATTGGAGTCACTTTGTGGAGCTACAAACCTCTCTCAACAGGTTGGTGAACTATTGAACGACCTCTACATTCATGTTTTCATCTTCACTTGACTGGTGCAATATTGTTGTATAGTCGATCACTCAAAGTATTTAGTTTTCTCTTCATTGTGGAGAAGTATTTTGTTTGATGCTTGGTGCATGTTGGAGTTCATTTACCTTGCCATTGTGAAACACTTGATATTGAGAGTGAATAGATTATAAAGCATTCCCAAGACCTATTTGAAGTTGCTACATTGTTTGAAGACCCGTGACTTGGAATGAGAAGTTGTGACTTGGATCCCAAGACACAGACCTTTGCATAGAGTGCTACAACACAGATTGTTATCACCGTATTGCAGTAAACTGGCTTGTAAAGTTTGAAGACTATAGAACTGGTAACAGGTTTGTGTACAGAGGCCTATGTGTTTTAGACCTCACCACAATGCATCATCAACTCAGGTAAACCATTGATTTTTTCAAAATTGTAACTTGCAAACAGTCCTTTTTGTACTTGAAATTGTCTTCTATGAGTTGCATTGTACTTGGGTGCATTTTCGGTTGTATCCGACACCCTTTCATATTCTTGAGTCTAGTACTTCAGTTGTTGAATCTTATTTGTAAAAGGGTGGAATTTCAAGAAGCCCTTCTCATTTGAGTGAGTCTTGAGTTTTTCAATGGCTAGATTAAATAGCCTTGTAGAGTTACTGAACACTCTACTATTTTCCTCTGTCGACAAAACTGTCATGATCGACAAGAGCACTCTCACTCACATCAGAGATTGTGTAAACGATTCACAAGAAATTCTTGATTTCCTACAACTTGAGTTGCAGCTTCAACAAGAAGAAAGACATTTTGAACCTGTTCATGTTCAGAAGAATTCCCTTCATGATTCTATTCAGCATCCTACACAGAATGATGCCACTTCAGAAGCACATGAGCAAATCAGTGGCACGCCATCATAAGTGAAAGAAAATGAAGATGAAGACATGCATGCAGAGGTTCTGCTTGCTCCTTCCAAGCCCATCATCAGACCATGGGAAGAGATCAGCCATAACAATCACAGAACTAGCCTTGGATATGACAAGGAAGTGATAGTTCACATTCTCGATTTCTCCAAGCCCATTCAGTTTCAGAGTGCTGGATTTCTCAATGAGAGTCCATCTTCATCTACATTAGTTTAGAGTTCGACATGCCAACACTGTGATCGAGTTGGCCATATGAAAGATCATTGTTTTGATCTTCACCCTTGTAAGCAATGTGGAAAACATACACTCATCAGACAAATGCTTCGGTTTGAAGAAACCTGCAAGAGAGAAGATTCATTATGGGTGGATCAATTCTTGGCAATGGTCATCAACAACCAAGAAGATTTATAAGTCATACCGAAGAGTTCATTCACGAGTATTGACACATCTTGCAATTGAGACATCTTCTTCTCCTCACTTTGTACCTGACAAGGGGGAACATGATGTTAGGCGTCAAGTTTCGAAGCCTCCATCTAACAACAAGCAGCCATGGCCCTCTACAAGTAAGTGAGATCAAACAAGCATGATTCACATCTAGTTTCAGAGGCCAGATTAAGTGATATAGACACTCAGACAGAAGAGAACCATGACATAGAGTACTCATGTGTTTTGTGTCTAGTTGTGACACCATGAGACTCTCCTCTCCTCACATTGTTCCTGATAGGGGGGAATGAAGACCGTCAGTAACAAGCGAGCAAGTACAAGTGAGCCGGAACAAGCGAGCCTATTCGACTGAGCTCCAGAGTTGGTGGTCATCCTAAAACCATTGGTATCGAGAGCACCTTCATTTAGCAGAAGCATGTGCAAGCTTCTAGCTAATCTGGAAAAAAATTGTCAAGATGGAAATGTTCAGCAAGTTGCAGCTGTTCACTTCATGTTTTCAGCTCTCAAGTTGGTTTGGTGTCATCCCATCCCAACCATTCCAGACAGAACCTTTGAGCCTTTGAGCCAAGTTCCAGAGAACCTCTGAGCGATTGTTATCGCCAAGTTCGAGAGTTTGTGGTCAGCATTGAACCACACACATAGTAGAAGATTTCAGCCTTTTGCTAACCTAGTTCGGTTGATGGTCAGCCTAAAAACCATCCCTTCAGAGAGCCATTGTATTTAGCAGAAGAATGTGCAAGCTTCTAGCTAACCTTCTTAGTAAAGGATGTCTGAGATGGAAATGTTCAACTGGTGGTAGCTGTCCACTTCCACTTATTCAGCTCTCTTCTTTTCTTGGACTCATATACACCCTTCGGATTAAGGGGGGATTTGTGGAGTCTAATCCTCAGGGAGACTAAGAGTCACCCAGGAGTCCAAGAGTCCACTTGGGAATATGAAACCCAAGGGACATTTCTCATTGTATTTATATGTACAGTTGGTTAATGAGAAATATAGAGTATGCTTTCAAGCTTATTCAATTTATGCATCTTCTTGTATTTGGCTTTATTCCAGCCAATTTTCCTATTTTCCCAAAGGGGCAACCTAACAATTATCATCAATCATGACATGGAATAGAGATAATGGCATATATCTGATCATCACATCATATCACAACATAAACAGGGAGGCCCAAGAGCAGCAAAGGACGGGCCTCAATACTTTGGAAAACATCTTGCTCAAAAGCAAAAATAGGTCTGAGAAATAGATGCTTGTAGAATGTGGCATTACAAATCCATTTGAAATTTCCGCTCTAGAACTTTCCTATTGACTGACCTTGAAATCATCCCAGCTATAAGAGAGCAGCTAAATTGTGCGCTACAACTCTAGACCTTTTTAGTCTTTCCCAAGAAGTCCTCATGCAGTCCTTGGGTGATCCCGTTTGCCCATTTGATAAGACACTGGTCACCAATCCCTTCATCACCTTTATATTTTCCAGTTTCCTTAGCATAAAAACACCATGTTTTGCTAGGGTTACTCTTCAAATTCACCTTGTGCTTCATTGCTAAACCCCTAGTAATCCTATTTAGGGACTCCTCCCTTGAGCTAGCCTAAAGAGCAGAAGAGGGTTAGGTGTGGTGACATTGGCCTCCCTCTTGTTTATCCAATAAGCCATCATTGATGTTAGGGCTTTAATCTCATGATGCTGGTTTCTGTGATAACAGGCTGGTCTACTGTAAGATCTACTGCCTCCGGTCCCATAAACACTTTCATAGAGATCTGCAATCTCCATAGGAGATGTAGTATCCTTACCAGCATACCAGGCATTAATCAGGGGGGTTCAACAAAAGCTCGGCCATTTCATTATGGGTGTTCAAACTTATCATCCCATCAATACAAACATCACCATTAAGGGCCTTGAATCTCTTCATTCCACTCATGTAACTCAGTGCTTTTTAACCCCTAGTTGTGCAATGCGCTACTGGAGGTTAAGATACAGCATTTCTTCTATCAGGCTGGTCATCATTTTGTTCATTCAAGGCATGCATGCATGCATTAGGACTTTTGTTGAATCTATCATGACATTCTGGGATTGCAAATAAATGCAAGTCTAGTCTAGACTGCTTATCTTTATGTATCAGTGTTGCTACTCTTCTTTTTGAGGCATGATTATTGTTATTATCATTATATTTTATATACAGGGTCAATGCCAGGATCTTTGAGCAAGTAATGGGAATGGTGGTTAGAGTTTGATGTTGAAAAAGTGTTGAGCAAGACAGTGTTAGCACATGCAATGACGAACTACATTAGCATTTCAGCACAATTTAACTCAATTTGGCGACAGTTTTGTCAACGGAATTTCAAGCAGGAGCATTTGAAGAGCTAATGGGAAGGAAGATTTTCCAAATGCTTTGGCAGAATTACAAAGTTAAAATTCTTTAATATAGTTGCTAATGGCGGTGGCGGTGGAAGTATTCATTTTCTGCGTATGTTTCTCCACAAACCATTTGGGAGCAGCTTTGAAGATCAAGATTATGGCTGTGCCAAACCAGTTTCCTTTAAAAATTCGACTGCCTTTTAAATACAAAAAGGGTTTCAGTTGGAAACTTGGAAAGTATGTGATCAGTCCTGGATTGGCAGAGAATGGATTAAAGAGAAAGGTCGTTACCAGTTATGATTTTATTGGTAGCTGCCATCTACTAATTTGGCTGCATAGCATAAAAAATAATCTGAATATCCCCATATAGAAGGCATATATTGTAAATTGACAGATGCAAAGGGCCCCATAATATCCTCCGAGTTGGTATTAAGTTATTAACAGATCGCATATGCTGGTTAGCCATACATTCTTTCTAGACATTCAAATACAGAACTTCCATCTCCTCCTAGTCAGCCTTTGTATCACCCAGATGTATACCGTCTGCAGCAAGTTTTCATGCAATGAATTGCAGCCTTAAGCATTCCAAAAACAAGCCTCTCTCAGATATATCAACTCCCAATAAGCTTAAGAACAGGGGACAGCCAACAGAGTTTAAGAATGCTGAGCAGAAAATGTCCATAGCAGCAACCAAGGGCATCACAAAGAGCTCAAACGTATGATGCCTTTTGAATAGAAGTAAGGCATATTAAATAAAGGAGGGTGCATGTTTCGTGCAAACAAAGGCTCAAATGCACCCTAAAACCCTGAGTTGGAACAACAGTCGTGAACAGAAAGTAATTCTGTCACATTTGCTCAAGTCTCATTGGAGTTAACATTTGTCTATGTATAGGAACGAGAGGTGCACCTTGCATGCATGTTTAAGCCCAAAGCAGGGCGCATTTGATTAAGGATATGGGGGAGTTATCATCAGTCAAGAGCGCATGGCAGCTGGCTGTAGCAGCGAATCACATATTATGGATAGAGCAACAACAAATGAGCAGCACATGCATCACTACTAGAAGAGCTAGAGCAGGGCGTACTTAAAAGGAAATAAGTTGCATTCAGCAAATCACTTAGGAGGGCACACTTGGTAGTTGTTAGGCAAGTCACCACATCAGAAAGACAAGTAAAAGCTAACACTCAGCATGCATGCCAACCAGCAATTAGAAGGCGGCTCCAACACTTAACCTTTGGCATGCTGATCACATCAATTTACTGGAAGAACAAGGCAGGCATCAAACAAAGAGTTGTCTAAAGTGATCATTCATGCAAGAAAAGCGCAGCAAAGAGAATCCCTGTGTTAGTTTGAGACAGCAATTTGTGATCTAGAGTTGAGTATCAGGTCCATGGAGATGCGCCCCTTTTTGGGGTAGGCAGTCAAGTTACCCCCTGAGTTAAACTTGGACAGCTAGCAGTCAAAAAGAGGGTGCATTTTTGTGGGAGAAGATTGATCAACCAACAATTGGACATTACCAGCTAATATCACATACTTACATTGGAGATTAAGACAAGGTTAATTGCATTTTAGCTAGGAGTTAAGAGGTCAACTTGCATGAAGTCATCTCTCAGGGCCTATATATTCAGCTTTCGAGGCGCAGTGCAAGGGTTAAACATAATTGCAGAGGGCATTTGTAGCAGTGGAAAGTTTTTCATCTCTCCACCATCAGCTTTGACCACCACCCTATTTTCTAGTGAAAGGATTTTGGCAGCCTGTGCACATTGATCACTATGGTGCAAACAGCCTCCCGGTATTGTGTAAAAAGATTTGATCATACTTGCTACTAGTTTTTCTTTTCATGGATGTTATTGGCCAATTGTTATTAAATGGTGCTCGTGGTTTACTTCTTGCTTTATGTTTTGCATCTCACTCATAAAATGCATTCTCTCCCTTTTCCTTTCGATTTCGTTGGTTAAGATATTCTCATAACGGTTTTGTCTCAACCATCATACATTTCCAAACGTGTGACTTACCCTCCTTCCAACTGTTTTAGGACATTAGGAGAGGAGATTTTAGTGTACTGTCGTCCCATATTTTCTATCAGGTTTTCAGATCAGGATACAGTATACGATCATTAGGGACACCCCCTTTGAGTTGGAAAAGCACCAGCATCGAAACAGAGAGGCACCAAGCTGTGACAGGGCCAGGAGGCCTATAAGTATTTAGCAAACAAGTATTCGGTCATTTTAGAGTACAAGATTCATTGGATAGTCTGAAAGGATCTTTTACAAGATCTATCACCTGCTCTACCTTACAGGATGCATCAATTTCTGGAATGAAGGTAAGATGTTTGTCAGCTGATACTTGAAGGTGCTTCTCTGAAACTTGACTGACATTGCTAGCTTCTTGTCTACTATTTTCACTTCTGGTATAGACATCCTTAGTAGAGTCAGAAAATCCTTGTGATAGAGAAATGGATAGATTTGGACTTTTTTCAACAGCAAAGGCATCTGATGTAGCAGCACTCACTGTCAATGAATCGCAGTTGGTGAACACTTCACCATGGGCTTCTTGTTGTAATTGTAACTTCGGAAGATATTCTTCTGTTTATTATTATATTATTATTGTACCGTTTATTTGTACCTCCGATGGAGATGTTTTTGCTCCGTTCGGGGATGTCATTATTATGTTTGATCATGCAAAGTCATTGAGGTAAAACCTCCCTTGTAAGTCGGGGCATTAGATCCCCTAGAGTCAAATGTAAAAGGTATTATTGAGTCTCCCTAGAGAAGTCGACCCAGTCAATTTTAGTGAGGCCGACATAGTTAGGTACAAGGTCAAGTCAAAAGTAAAGTATAAATAGAGAGCCTTGCTCTCTCATTTGGACACACTATTTACTCACTCAAGTTCGCATAAGCAAGAGAGAGAAGACAAGTTTGCTAGAGGAGAAAGAGAGAGAGCTGCAAAAGACATATTTTGAGTTTTCCATTTTTGCTTGATATTGTACTAGTGACAAATCTATCTATGATGAAGTTGCGGGGTTTTCTCCTTTATGGTTTCCCTGAGGAAAACTATTGTGTCTATTCTGTTTTTGTTGTGCTTGTTATTCTTTCAGTTAAAGATCCTAGATAATATTGAATTAAAGTAGAAATTCTAATAGAGCTAACTGATGTTTAAAAACATTATCAATCTGAAACCCAAGAGAAATATAGAATCTACACACTTCTTAAATGGTGAGAGTTGTTCTAAAGTTCAACCAATGAATGTTCTTGTTGGCTTGAAAACCCTTGCTGAGCATTCCCCACCCCCTGGGTGCTCTCAGCCCGAGTTCTCTAAATGACTACCTGAATGGAGATGGTAAGGTGTGGGGATTCTATTGGGGTTTTGGAATGGTAATGGGTCATTCTAGTCATTGTCGGGCATGTTGTATGATGCTCTTGGTTCATCTGATCTTCTTTTTATTGTCGAGACCCATGAGAGCCTTGTCAAGCCACTCTCATACATAGTTGGTTATCACTAGTTTTCCTCCTATTTAGGGAAAATTTTAAGGATCCATACTTATTTAAAAGTGTATAAACATTGGCGAATCTTACCAATTATTCAAATGTTAGCTATAAAATATTTGGTGACATTTGTCTAAAAATATATTAATTTCTAAGGATTTTATATAGTTTATATAATAATTTGGCTATTTTTAGAGTGAAAAATTTTTACCCCATAAAAATTGGACAAATCGGGGCTTCAAAAAATGCAAATTGGGGAATCTTTTTTTGGAAAAAAATATGGAAAAATAGCCCATGGGCTAAATTTCGCCCCTAAAATTTCCCTTGCTCCTATTAGCATGAAACTAGGTCTGTAGGTGGGGTTATAGGTTTAGACAGAGTGGCCTATCTGACCATAGACTCCCTCCAGGGTAGGGTCTCTTTGGTAGCATTGCATGAGCTTTCCAGGTTCATGTGGGTCCGGATCAATGGTTTACCCCCTTTCCCCATAGATCTCTACATAGCGGTCTGCTACTTTCTCCCAACTTCATCATAGTTTGCTATTCATATTGATTTTGACGGTGACCCATACCTGGATATTGAATTCCCCATCCATGGATTGCTCCTAATCGAAATTTGAGTGAATATACAAGGAGATAAGTTGAAAATACGAGTTGAAGAAGTAGTTTTTTCACTTTGATCTTTTTGTCTTTTTACCTTTTAATCCAAAAATTGTGATTCATTCCCCATGGTTGACATCATCACCTTGAATCCTATTGGTTGATTTTTATAGTACATTTCTTTTGTTTTGAGGCCCATTTTTTACCTCAAATTTCTATAATGCTTGGCATGGTAGAGAATGCCTCCCTAGCTGAGAGGGAGTGTTAAAGTTACAACACCATGAGTCATTCTCCGGGTCAATCTTGTGTGTCAAGATTGAGCCTTATGTGTCGAGGTAGTGCCTTATAGGATCCTGAGTTGGACTCGGTAAACTTGGAGAAGAATCTTGAGTTGGACTCAAGAATGGTTAAGTTTCATGTGTTGAGGCAAGTGCTTTGATGTTAAAGTGATGATGTTGTAGAGTCTTGCTAGTCAAGGCGAAGGTCTTGTGTGTCAAGACATATCATCATGTGTTGAGGTGATGCTTTGCATGTCGAAGCATGCATGGTGTGTGATGTACTACTAACAATGGTTGAGATATTAAGTCTCCTCTAGAGACTGGCCACCTCTAGAGTGAATTACTTTAGCATATAACCACTTGGAACGATAGTAGAACAATATGATCACATCATTTGTAAAATATCCTTAATATATTTGATTTGATAATTAACTATTAAGCTAGCACATATGGACCATGCAGATAAGACAAGAGATAAAGATAAGATGTGATAAGATATGAGAGAATTCGAACTGCACATAAAATAATTAATTAAGAGAGAATTTGAATTGTTAGACTTCAATGAAGACTTCAGTAAATCAAAGGAGAATTCGAATTAATCACCACAATGATGTTAAATGGAAAGAATTAGTTAAGAGAGTTAACTAAATGATAGCAAAGAAGATCTAGTTAACTAAGTGTTATTGCATGATGACAGTTATGTGAAACTAAAAGGCGACACTTGAGTTGCGACACTTGCATGACGACACTTAAGTTAGCCACCAAACTAAGTGGGAAAGCTTTCAGTTAAGGAGTGAGTTCATCCTAAGACTCATTTTAGTGAGTAAATGCACTGCATGAGAAGTGAGCGTTCTTTTTCATGCAAGATTGATACATCCAGATGGAGGGCGAGTTCATCACGAAGTCAGAAGGTAAAAATTGAAGCCAATGCATGTGAAAAATGTATAAATATGGTATGCATGATTGTTGAATTCAATGTGAATCAAATTATCTTCTCCCTTGAAGGCAAGGCGCTTCTATTTGTGCAGGATATTATTATAAGTCTCTCTTCTTTATCTTTCTCTTGCTCAGTAATTGCACCGAGAATACTTGATGTAAAAGACATTCTCTATTATCTATCAATATACTAAGGAAGGTTTTGCTGGGGTTTTTTCTCCCTCAAGTCATAGAGGGTTTCCCCAGGGTAAATTCATGTGTCGAATGTGATTGCTTATGTGTATGATTGTTAGTTGATTTCAAGTAGTATTTCATTTCCGAATTAAAGATAAAAAATTAACATGGTATTAGAGATCAAAGCATGAAAGAGCCAAGTTCAACAAACTAGATTAAGCTTAAGTAGATCCTGAGTGGGCACGGTACTTGAAGAATTATGGCTTCAATCTCAGTAAGACCGGAAGACTATCTGAAGGAACTTCGAACTTCAATACTTGGAAGGCTAGGATCCTGAATATCCTGGAAGAATATAATTTGGATGGATATGTATCCATTGTTACTGAAGAGCCTAATTCTAATGCACGGCGCATTACCTTCAATAAGAATCAAGCCAAAGCAAATATAATCATTTATGATTCCGTGAAAGACAACTTGATGCATGTGATCACTCCATTGAAGACCGCAAAGGAATGCTTCGACACTTTGACAAATCTTTATGAGAAGAAGGCGCCCAATCAAAAGAGAGAATTGAAGAACAAGCTTCGAAATATGAAGATGGAAAAGGACAAAGTTGTGGCTTCGTTCTTCACAAAGATCTCTCAAGTAAGAAATCAACTCATGAGCATTGGTGTGATGGTCGATGATGATGATCTCATTCAGACCATTGTCGATGGTTTTCCATCTTCATAGGAGACATTCTTGGCTGCAGTAAATGGTCGATAAGTGCAACCTAACTTTGAGAGACCGTGGCATGATTTCCTACAAGAAGAAAGGAAAATCCATAGCAGGTATACTACCTCCAAAGAAGAGAACCTCGCTATTGTATCACAGATGAAAAGAGGTAAGAAATCTCACAAGAAATTCTCTCATCAAAAGGAGAATGATTTCTAGAACTTTGATAAGTCTAAAGTTAAATGTTTCAATTGCAATAATAAGGGCCATTATGCAAGAGAATGCCATGCAAAGCAAAGAGAAAAGTTCAAGGGCAGGTTTCATGCTTCTACTGCTACAGGATATGAACCTACAAGAAAGAATTCATCTGATGATCAAGAGACAAAGAAGGAGTACTATCTTGTCTCGGACCTTTCTGTATCCATTACCACTAATGCTGAGACATGGCTGGTAGGCAATGGCTGGATATAGGATCGCTATCACAGATCTGAAGGAAAATAAGTTTTCCTATTACGTGGAGCTTGAGATAATACTACCTATTCGATCCAAGGCATTGGATCCACTTCTTTTTAGTTTGATTCAAGAGATGTATTGCATGTGGATGAAATTCTATTAGTCCTCGTATTGAAGAAGAACCTCCTATATGTTTCAGTTCTAGAAGATAAAGGATTCAGAGTTATCTTTATGGACAACAAAGCGCTATGTGGCCTAAGCATGAAGACTTGAACTCTATATCAGTGATTGGAGTTAGAGAGGGAAGTCTTTACAAAGTTCCTGGAAAAGCCATTCAAGCCATGATCCATGACACAGTCAGTGCTTGTGAGATGTGGCATAGAATTCTTGGTCATCTCCATTTCAAAGTGCTACCCGAATTGCAAAAGATGGTGAAAGGAATAAAAAGACAGTTGACTGTACCCTACAACCCCCAACAAAATATGGTTGCAAAATGAAATAATAGAACAATATGTGAGGCTGCAAAATCCATGATGTGTGATCAGGGTCTTCCCACATCCTTATGGGTTGAAGCCTCCAACATTATTATTTATATTTAGAACAGAAGCCCTTATGCTATCTTGGGAGAAAAGACTCCTGAAGAGGCTTTCCTTGGTGACAAACCAAACATTGGACACTTGAAGATTTTCGGTTGTCTTGTTTACATTCACATTCCAAAAGAGAATAGGACACAGATGGAGCCATCCGGAAAGAAAAGAACATTTGTTGGATATAGTGTATCCTCCAAAGCCTACAGAATCTATGTTCCAAAACAAAGAAACATTAAAGTCAGCAGAGATGTAACATCTCATGAAGAGGTTTCCTTCAATTGCTCCAAATAAATTCAGTGTGATTCAGATATGGAGGAGCATGATACTCCTATGATGGAGGATCTAGTTTCTGATTCTCCCCTTTCAAATGGTGAGAGGGAGAAGCAAGATGATTCCATAGGTTCGCTTGATCCTGAAGAGCTAGAAGATCTTATAGAAAGATCTCTCGATGAACCTCCTGCTAAGAGGAGATTTGCATGGTGTCGAGACATTCTGCAAGAGGCGGAAAAGCATGGAGCACCTCTAGGCTCATCCAAAGAGAAAAAGAGACCTGAAATATTTTTAGGATATGTAGCACAGATGGGTCACATCAGTGATTTAGAACCCTCTACCTATGAGGAATCCTCAAAGCAGCAAGGAAAGATGCCATGTTAGAAGAATACAAATCTATAATGAAGAATGATGTGTGGGAGTGGTTCCAAAACCTGAAGGGAAGTCCATAGTAACTTCCAAGTGGCTTTATAAAATCAAGCTTGCAGCTGATGGAACTATTGAAATGTATAAAGCAAGATTGTGGCCTGTGGTTTCTCACAGAAAAAAGGGATAGACTATGATGAGATATTCGCTCCTGTGGCTGGGTACACAACCATCCGAACCATAATTTCCCTTGCTTAAGTTTTGGGTTGGAAACTTCACTAATTGGATGTGAAGGTTGTTAAGGTTAACCTTGACTCATAAATGAGTCAAAGGTGGTTAGGTCCAACACATGGTTTTGGGCACATGGTTTGTTGTAGCCCATGGTATTGGCCCAAGGTATTGCATGTAATGAAGCCTATAAAATGATTGGCACGATCCATTGTAACGTGGCCTGGAGGTGGGCGGGTGAGCTCACTTACTCTGGTTGGTCGATTTTGGCCAAGGTAATGAAGATCTTCACTCTTAGAAATTTTCACTATCTTGGATTTCTCTTTTGTCCCAATATTGCAGTCTTTAATTTCGCTTTCCTGGGGTTCTACCCTTTGGATTTTTAGCTACATCATTCCTATCAAACAACCTTTCCAAAGGTATAAGGCCTTTTGGAATAACATTGTTTTTAAGCTGGATGATTTCTTTTCCTCCAATTTCCTCTTCAAACTTTTCTTGTTCTTCTAGAAATTCTTCATTATTAACAACTCCCTCTGTATCTTGATCTTCATTATCAATGGTTGTATTAGCAAACTCATCTTTCATTTCTAAAAACCTCTTAATCTGCAAATCATCTTCAAAAACTTGTCAGTGTTTCGAATTATCAAGGATGGAAGGTCTATTTACAACTTCAATCTCATATTTTTTATTCGAAAAACTGGGTATTCTAAAAGCACCAACAGCAGTAGCCAAAGAGTCTGCTATTGAGTTGTTAATCCTGGGTATCACCACTATTTCATGTTCATCAAAGAAATTTCCGAGCAAATCCCAAACTTCATTTCTATATGCTCTCATCTTTGGATGTTTTGTTTGGTAGCTGCCATTTACTTGATTTATTACCAACTCAGAATCTCCAAACACTTCAATTTTCTTTGCTTTTAAATCTTTCAACACATTCAATCCTAAGATCAGAGCTTCATATTCTGCAACATTGTTAGTACATTCAGAGGCCAACTTGAGAGAATACATAAAGAACTCTCGATCAGGATATATTATCCACACACCTGCACCGGCACCTTCTTTACTTATTGATGCATCAAAATGCATAGTCCAAATTCCTTCGTTTCTCTGTTTTTGTCTAAGTATTTCTTTTCTTCAGTCGGATTATTATCTTCTTTCTGTTTATTAAGACCTGTTTTTTCTTCAGACTAAAAATCATTATAGAAAATAGAAGATCCTAAATTGGTATCTACTGCATAAATGGAATGACTATCTGGTTCATTTTTACTGCTTGCCACATACGCAAGTCTTTTCTCAGTGTATAATCTTTTGTGTTCACCAAGAACTGGAATTGTAGCGAATGACATATCCATTTGCAAAGTCCCCCCGAGTTTTGAAGCCCAAGACGTGGATAATAACATACCAAATTTTGGGGGAATATCTGCGACAACCACATCCATAACAACACTTTTGACTGGAATTTTAGTGAGAAAAACAACCAAGTCTTTTATCAATCCCAAACATTTGACCTTTTTTTAATCAAAAGAAAACAAATCTTTATATGGTCTTGTGATTTCTAAACCCAAACTTTCCACTACAACTTTTGGCATCAAATTATGTAAAGCTCCCGAATCAAGCATGCAGTTATGGAGAATCATATCATGGACATTCAAATTCACATAGAAAGGTGGAACTTCTTCCAAACTATTATCTTCCATTTTAGAACCCAAAATAATAGTTGGGGCGTCATCATTTAGTTCTAATGTATCAAGTTCTATTTGTCTTTCACTCCTAACCATCTTTGAAACATGTTCTTTGTATTCGCTGTTTTTCAATATCTCATTAAATGGAATAGAAATTTAATTTTTGAAATTTCACTTTGCAAGCTGAAAGGAATGAGCATTTTTTCACTTTCTTTGATTGAATCTCTTTTACTCTCTGGAATCTTCTTCACTACATCTTCTTTTGTTTTTTCTTTCTTATGCTGACTAGTTGAAGGTGATCGATAGGACCCTTCCCTTTATTTACAACTACATCTCTGTTTCTGAGGTTGATCTTTTTCTGAAAGTCATTTACTGCATTCTGATACCCAATCTAATATTGTTTTGTTTCTAACTCAAAAGTGTTACATTCCCCTTCTTTGGAAAACATGGCATGTTTCATCCTAGTCAAATAAACTTCAAAATCAAGATCATTGAAATGATGTATCTCACATTCCACAAGTTCAATTTCTCCTTCTTCATCCACAAAATTTTCAGGGAATGGAGGTCTTACTTGATGATCTTCTGCATTTCTTTGATTCCTCTGATCTCTCTGTCTTATCTGTGGAGGGATTTGTCTTCTGAAATTCGTATTTCTAATCTGTGGCTCTTGTTGATCTCTATTTTGGGGTCTATTTTCCAAGGCTAATCTGTCCATGAGTCTTTCCATAGTTTTCATCATGATGCCAAATCTAGCATCAGTGGAAGAAAATGTTGAAGCTAGGTTTTCTTCTCTAATTTTTCTTTTATCTATTTATGTTTTCTGTTTCATTTTTCCAGAAGCCATTGAGTTTGCTCCTATTTCCACTGCGTTTTTTATCATATCTGGCAAAGTAGCTAATTTTCTTTCTCTCAACATATATGAAAAATCACCATTAAAAGCATCTGCATAATGTAACTTCGCAGCCCCTACTGGAGGTTTAATATCGGTAGGAATTGAATTATAGACTCTCATAAACCTCCCAGAAAATTCTTGAACTGACTCAAAACCCCCTTTTTTCAGATTATTATATTGTGTTAAAATTTGCAAAGGCTTCTTTTTATTTTCGCATCTCTCAAGCAAACGATTTACAAACTCATCATACAATGGAATAGACCTCGCAACAAGAGTTCTCAACCATTTTTTAACCTCTTATGACAAACTTTGGGCCAATAACCTCATTTTTGCATCATCATGATCTACTTCCTCAAGATCGATAAAATCACTGAACCTGTCAATGTGTTGTTGGGCTATGTAATTTTCTTCTCCATCAAACAGTGTAATCCTTTGTACATAATTTTGAGGGAGATCATATAAAACATCAGGCAAGGCAAGTGGGGCAAATCTAGCAACCATGACTATTGGGGGGTTTTGAACAGTATTATGAGTTTGTGGTGGTGGTTTATGAATTTTCTGTTCTTCAACTCAACTTTTCTAGATTTTTGTAAATCTTCCCAGACTTAATGTAATAAATATGACTGAAATCTATTTTGATCAATAATTGTTTCTTTTAAATCCGACTCTGACTTAGATCTAAACAAAGATTGTTCAAACCTTTCACCTAAACCAATTTCTTCAAAACTTAACAGTTCTTCTTGAAAAGGAGGGAACAAAGTTTCTGATTGAGATGTACCTTCTTGATATTTCCCTTTAATCCTTCTCAGAATCTTCTCAGGACTTTCTACCACTTGGAATGACTGGGAATTTGGATTGCTTCTCGTATGAATCTTTTTGGAAGCCACAAATTCGTTTTTGGAGTCGTCTTTAAAATTGAAATTTTTAAACTGAAGTTGCCAGGGCAAAACACAACTAATAACAAATATCAAACTTCCTTGCCCATAGAAATCTGATTTAACATGTCGTTTTTCCTAGGGAAAATTTGAACCTTCGCTCCCCGGCAATGGTGCCGAAATGTTAGCACTCAGAATTTACCCTCTGGTTGTAGAAGTATAATCCTAAGGTAACTCTTTCAAACCAATCTTTAGGAGGAAAACTAGCATTTTTCCTACTAGAGAGGGCTCTTTCAATAAATGGGTATAATGACTAGAGATATTTTCAGAATTAATTTTTATTTAAAATTTGTAAGAGGATGAAACATATGAATAACATTGGGAAGGGAGTAAAAAATCACAATGTGCAAGAAATCAACAGAATTCAACAATAAGGGTTTTTTGCAAAGGCAGGGTAGTTATCCTTTTACAGTCAAGTTCTTAGTTTGTAGGGCGATAACGAAGAAAAAGGAACAATCCATCAATATTGGGCATTGATCATAAATGAATCCAATGTCAACTTTAGCAAAGAATCTGTGAATACTTGGATGCGATAATCCAGAGCATAATCATATGAATTCTGATTTAATTAGACCTTCATTTAAGTGTCATGTCCCCTCCCATCATACCAGTGCGATGGAGAGGATCGTGATGCTAAATCCAGGCATCTAGCCCCATGAGCTTTTAAATAAGCATTCACATAATATAAAAGAACATATGAAATGTATAATTATAAGAAAAACACAGCGGAAATAATTTCGGTAACACATCCATCATACATTCCAGATATTCATCAAATAAATAAATGTAAAGTTAACACAAGAGAGTACTTATCTTATAACAAAGTAGTCCCAAGCAACTGGCTATGCAACTGCAACGTTCCACCCAACCATAGGCCAGTTGTGATCATCAATATCTCAACACATAGCCACCCCCGAGCTGGGCATGATCTCTACAAGGAATCAGGGAACAACAGACTCACACATAGCCAAGCATACACTAAGATGAGCCAAGCCAATCTACAATTGGGTTTATCAGGCTGCTAGGAAATGGAAGGGAAGAGTGGCTAAGCTAGTGAACTCAAGCACAGAGCCAGGGGTAACCTTACAAGATCTATCTAGCTTGACACCCACAATACCTACACACCCAGCACAAGGAAGTATTCCTTTCACTGCTGTACAGTCCCTCAAGCCATAACTTCCCCATCTAGTGCTCTCAGGGTGTGCATAGAAGAGTAGCCAAAGCCCTCTTGATCTTCTTGAGAGGTTATCTCCCCCACTAGGTTTATCAATCCCTCTCTGTCCACTACCACTCCAATCTCTTGCTTACAGTCTCCAAATCAAACAGAGATGCAGATAATCAGCTAACTACAATGGCTGGACAGGAGAAAAATGTTTGTACAGTGATAAGCATGAAAATGATTCCCTGAGCTTCAGAAAAACGTGGGAAGGCTAAAAATGAACAATGGAGGTTTTTGGGAAAACCCCAGGAAACAGAAATCGTTTTTAGGAAAAATGCCCATGGCAATTCTGGGACAAAACAACCTTCATACGGTCCCAAATCGCAGCCCCTTCTTCCCAGCTACTATCCAAAACCAAAAACGAGTTTCTGGGCAAGGAAAACCCTGCGTTTTTTATGAAAAACGTGAATGTAACTTCCAGAAATCTCAATCTGCGTGAGAGAGGAAAAACTATCTGTTCCCAATGGATTTGGGCACCATTTCGTGGGTGTTTTCTTGCCCAAAAATCAAAAATACGAATTCCCAGGTTGATGGCTTGCCCATGCATGAAATTGGCTACCATACCTCTTCATTCCCAAGGCATTAACTACCTCAACCAATTTTTGGAAGAATTAAATGATTGGGTCCATAACCCAAAATGGGTAGTTGGTGGTTTATGGGTTTTCTTATTGACACATGGATTAACACCATTGACTCAAGGGTTTGAATAATTTTCCTCCCTATTCCTTGTAGAATCATGCCCCCATCTCTTTGTTGCATTGCATAGCTAGTTGTGGGTTTTTCATTAAAATTCGTATTTACATGATGTCTTAATTTACATTGTGCCTATCTAGCACAAGAACCATAAGCATCTATTTTTAATTGCCGATACATAAAATGCTAAATCAATGGTGGGGCCTTGGCCTTGAGCTCCTCACCATGATTAAATATCAATATTTACATCATTTACGATTTAATGAAAAAGGGGGTCAAAATGGGGACGTGACATTCCCCTCCCCTTACATCAGCACTGTCCTCAGTGCTCATCAAAACTGAACAAAAATGGATATGCCACCCTCATGGCATCCTCCAGCTCCCATGTAGCCTCATCGGGACCGTAGTGCTTCCATTGCACCTTTACCTGTCCGATGGCTCGGTTCCGGAGCAATGTTACCTTCTTGTCTAGGATGCACAACGGATCGGTTTGGAATTCTCCCTCGGGTTCCACTTGGATCACATCCCAATTAATCACATGGTTAGGATCATGTATATATTTCTTAAGTAAAGAGACATGAAAAACATTATGAGCTTTAGTGCTAGCAGGCAATGCAAGTCTATATGCAACTGGATTTATTCTTTCAAGCACTTCAAATGACCCACAATATCTAAGTGATAGCTTGGCACAACTCCCAAGCTTCAAGGAACCCTTCCTTGGCCTCACTCTAAGATACACATGATCCCAAACACTGAATTCCCTATGGATCCTATGCTTATCTGCATAGCTTTTGTGTCTATCCTAGGCTACTTTTAAATTTTGCCGGATCTTGACAACCTCTTGTTCCATTTCCTTAAGCAATTCTGGCCCAAGTACAATTCTGTTCACTGGATTGTCCCAAGTCACTGGTGTCCTACACCTTCTGCCGTACAAAGCCTCATATGGACTCATTCCCAATGATTCTTGCTGCTCATTATTATATGCAAACTCTATCAGGTGTAGATAATCCTCCCACTTGGATGGCTTGTCCATTACATACATGCGAAGCATGTCTTCAAGCACCTGCTTTACTCTTTCTGTTTTCTCGTCTGTTTGAGGATGGTACGCGGTGCTAAAGTTCAACTGTGTACCCAAATCTGCAAAGAGACCTTTCCAAAAATTGGAAGTGAACTTGGTATCCCTGTCAGAAATGATTGCCTTAGGCAACCCATGTAATCTGAAAATTTCCTTCATGAAAATATTTGCAATGGCATTGGCTTTATGTGTGGATTTAACCGGTATGAAATGTGCTGCCTTTGTTAACTTGTCCCCCACAACCATGATGGAATCATGTTGTCTCATAGTCATTGGCAATCCTGTAATAAAATCCATGGAAATTATTTCCCATTTCCATTCTGGAATTGGCACTGGGTGCAATAAACCTGCGGGGTGTTGGTTTTCAACCTTCACATGCTGACATTTCATGCACTTAGAAATGTATTCAACGACATCCTTCTTCATCCCAGGCCAGAAATAATATTTTCTTGTTGTAGCAATTGTTTTCTGATATCCTGGGTGACCAGAGTATGGAGCTTTATGGATTTCATCCATAACAATCCTCCTCAAATCTGCCGCATTTGTAATATAGACTCTATTCTTATAAGTAAGAAGTCTGCCTTCTTCCAATGATAGCCTTCATACTTCTTGCCAAGGTCTTGCTGTTGCAATTTGTCCTTTATCTGCACGTACACTTCATCCTCAACAATATGGTTAATAATCTGCTGCCTCAAATCTGGTTGGCAAGTACTAAGTGCTGCCACATACATTTCATGTACCTTCTTGCTGAGTGCATCAGCCACCTTGTTTTCTTTCCCTTTTATGTGTTTGATTTCAAAATCAAATTCACACAAAAATTCCAACCATCTAGCTTGCCTAACATTTAAAGAGGGCTGATCAAACAAGTATTTCAGACCACAATGGTCTGTCCTTAACTCAAATTTTCTTCCCATTAAGTAATGCGTCCACATCTTTAAAGCATGTACTATGGCTGCAAGTTCTATATCATGAGTAGCATAGTTCTTCTCATGCTCCTTCAACTTTCTTGACTCATAGCATATCACGTGGTTGTTTTGCATAAGAACTCCTCCAAGTCTTTGATTGCATGCATCGGTACACACCACAAAGTCTTTTTCTAGGTTTGCAATTTTCAAAATTGGTGCACTCGTAAGAAGATTCTTCAACCGTTGAAAACTTTCCTCACATCTTGGTGACCATTCAAACTTTATCCCCTTCTTTTGCAAAGAAGTGATCGGGTTTTCAACCTTGGAGAATCCTTCGATAAACCTCCTGTAGTAACCAACAAGGCCCATAAAAGATCTCACATCAGTCACATTCCTTGGAGTTGGCCAATTCATAATGGTTTCAATCTTCTCAGGGTCTACAGATATTCCTTCATCGGAGATGATGTGACCCAAATAATGAATTCTATCTTTATAAAAGTCACATTTGCTCAACTTTGCATACAGCTTATGCTCCCTTAGTAATTGCATTGTCATTCTCAAATGTTCTTCATGCTCTTCTTCATTCTTAGAATAGATGAGAATGTCGTCTAGGAATACAAGGACAAACTTGTCCAAATACTTGCTAAAAACATTATTCATGAGACACATGAATGTAGCTGGTGCATTTGTGAGACCGAATGGTACCACTACAAACTCATAGTGTCCATACCTCGTTCTAAAGGCTGTCTTATGAATATCTTCTTCTTTGATTCTTACCTGATGGTAACCAGACCTCAAGTCAATCTTTGAAAATACCTTTGCTCCTCTCATTTGGTCAAAAAGGTCATCAATTTGGGGCAATGGGTATTTGTTCTTCACAGTGGCTTTGTTCAACTGCCTGTAGTCAATACATAACCTGAGTGTTCCATCTTTCTTTTTCACAAATAGAACAGGTGCTCCCCACGGGGACACACTTGGCCTAATATATTTCCTTTCCAGCAACTCTTGTAATTGCATTTTCAATTCTAGCAATTCTGGTGTACTCATCCTATTGGGTGTCTTAGACACTGGTGCCGCTCCTGGCACAAGTTCAATTGTAAAGTCAATGTCTCTCTTTGGAGGGCGTCCTGGAATCTCATCAGGAAAAACATCCATGAATTCTTGCAATACATGATAGTCCTCCAATTTAAGAGTTTCATTTTCTGCTGCCTCTAAAATGTGAGCTGCATACAATTGGCATCCCTTCCTACAGAACTTCTTCAGCTGCATGGCTGTAACCTGTCTAACAGAAGTCACCTTTAGAATGCCTTTCACAACTCTCGGGTTTTCTTCTTCGTCCATGCATTCAAATGTCTTATTGTAGCAGTCAAGTTTAACCCTGTGTGCTTCTAACCAATCCATTCCAATGAGAATATCATAGGAACCAAGTGGCAAAATATTCAGATCTGCATAAGTGAATAGCCCATCCATCTCTAATGGACATTTCTTTATTGTTTCACTAACTTTTCTCTTGGTTCCAGTGGCTAGTTGAACTAACCATGATTTACTATGCTTTAATTTCTTGAAAGCACAAATCTCAACAATTCTAGGAGTGACATAACTGTGAGTAGATCCAGGATCAATCAAAATAGAAATAGATTGCTTAACAATATTACCTTCAACTTCAACCACAGTTGACTGATGATCTGCCTGGCGGTCGTCTAGAGCTGCATAGATTCTAGGGATTGTCCTTGCCACTTGACCCACAGTTTCATCTCCTTGGATGTTGTGAACTTGATTTGGATTCTCATTCCGATATGGACAGTTCCTAAGCATGTGGTCTCCTCCACAACCCCAACATTGAAGTGGTTCTCATGGCTCCTTTGGATCTCTTGGCTTGTCTCCCATCATCCTAGTTGGTTTAGTCACAACCTGTGATGGTTGCCTTTGCTGATTCCGGAATTGAGGAGGTTTGAACCCCTTCTTCCTTTGATCAAACTTTTCGTTTTTCCTATCCTTCCATGCCTTATAGAATTCTGGTTTGCTTCTGTTTTGTTCAAAGCAATACTTGGCCTTTTTTATGGCCTCCTCTAGAGTTCGAGGTTCATCGAACTCAATTCTGTCTTTATATGACTGGGGCAGTCCACTTAGGAAATGCTGAATTTTCACCTTATCATCTCGAATGTACCTGACATATCTTAGCAGCTCCAAGAACTTGTTTGCATATTCTTCCATGGTCAATTGTCCCAATCTCAGCTCATGGAACTCTTTGATCTTATCATCATAGTACCTCTCAGAGAGGTACTTCTTCTTGAAGTATTTCTTGAACTGCTTCCACACAATCTTCCTTTCGTTGATCTTCCTCACTTACCTGATGTGCTCCCACCATATAGATGCTCTTCCATTCAAGTTGAAGATGGCTACCCTTGCCTTCATATTTCCCGAGAAGTCTTGGACTTGGAAATACTTTCTCATCCCAAGAAGCCAAGCCTTAGCTTCTTGACCAGACTTTATCTTTCCATCAAATGTAGGAGGTTTCGCCTTCTTAAATTCCCCATGTGAATTGTTCTTGTAGTGCCTCTTCCTCTTGCTTCTGCGAGGCGAAGAGCTTGAACCCTCAATGGATTCTTCAGAGTCAGATGGTTCATTAAAAGAGATTTCTGGAGTATATGTTCCGTCTGTAGAAACTCTTCTTGGGCTACTGGCCCTCTTGCGGGAATTCCTCCTAGAACTACTCCCACCCCTTTCTAGATTTGATGTCTGATGCCCAGAGTTTATTTGCCTTTGGATGTCTATCAAACTCTGTAGCATGTCTGCATTCAACTGATTCTGTTCTTCCTGAGCTTTAATCATCCTTTCATTACAGCTTTGCAACTCCACCCTTAGGCTTCTCATGGTGGCTGCAATACCTGGAGGAGTCTCTTGATTTCTTCTCCCATTAGATTCTGTTTCAGCAATCTCAACATGTATGTTCTCCCCCATAGCATCTGTCTCAGGCTCATAGGGATCCTGTGCATCATCCACGATGTTGATTTTCTTGGCCCAACCAAGATCCAAAACTTTCCAACTATACTATCTAGAGTGCTGCCCTGATGTAACTGTGATTATGCAAAATGTGTTCATCCACACAATTGTTAGCTGCATTATATTCTCATAAATTCATAAATTACTTCATGCACGTGTGAAAATATTATATTGACAATTTGTCAAATTATAGAATTTTCTCACAATCAACGACATATGAGGAGGGGGGGACGACGGGGGTCAAGGGGGGTTTCCCCCTTGTGGCTCCACTGCAGGGCAGGTCGAGAGCAGCGCCCTCGTTTTTTTTTTTTTTTTTATAAATCTTTCCATTTCGCGCAATCTGGCGCATAAGTTCCATGGCAATTTTTTCATTTTCGGCACCTGGAAATCTCCCTGAAAAATGGTTGAAATTCCTTGTTTCGGAGCAACTCTACGAGTTCTTTCGACCTGTTTCGGAGCAACTCTACGAGTTCTTTCGACCTGTTTCGGGCCAACTTGTGGAGTTCTTCCGCAATTTCGGGAGAGAATTTGAAAATTCCTTCCGTAGTTTCGAAAGACAATTGGAAATTCTTTCCGCAGTTTTTGGAAGACATTTGGAAACTCTTTCCGCAGTTTTCAGAAGACATTTGGAAATTCTTTCCGCAGTTGCGGGGCGATTTGCCAAATCCTTCCACAATTGCGGGATGATTTGTCGAGTGCTTCCGCAATTGCGGGGCGGTTTTCCAGGTGCTTCCGCAATTGCGGGGTGGTTTGCCGAGTGCTTCCGCAATTGCGGGGCGATTTGCCGAATGCTTCCGCAATTGCGGGGCGATTTGTCGAATGCTTCCGCAAATGCTGGGCGGTTCGCGGAATCCTTCCGCACTTTCGGGCCAACTTGCCGAATTCTTCCGCGTTGCGGAACAATTCATGGAATCCTTCCGCAGTTTTGGGCCAACTTGCCAAATTCTTCCGCGTTGCGGAACAATTCGCAGAATCCTTCCGCAGTTTCGGGCCAACTTGCCGAACTCTTCCACATTGCGGCGAAGACTTCCGAGTTCTTCCCTAAACAAACTTAAACAATTTTTTTCCAAAAACTCTTAAAACAATTTCGGATTCTTCTTTCCTTCTTCCTGTGATGACTATTGCTCAGCAGGAGGTAACCTTACCTCTGCAAACTATCCAACTTAGCCAGTTTAGGCCCGATGCTGAGACCTATGGTGATCAGGAAGGGACCTTCCCATGTGACTATAATTGGATTTGGCCCATAGAGGTCCAATGCTGCAACCAACAGCTCTGATACCATTCTGTCACGTCCCCTCCCATCATACCAGTGCGATGGAGAGGATCGTGATGCTAAAACCGGGCATCTAGCCCCATGAGCTTTTAAATAAGCATTCACATAATATAAAAGAACATATGAAATGTATAATTATAAGAAAAATACAGCGGAAATAATTTCGGTAACACATCCATTATACATTCCAGATATTCATCAAATAAATAAATGCAAAGTTAACACAAGAGAGTACTTATCTTATAACAAAGTAGTCCCAAGCAACTGGCTATGCAACTGCAATGTTCCACCCAACCATAGGCCAGTTGTGATCATCAATATCTCAACACACGGCCACCCCCCAGCTGGGCATGATCGCTACAAGAAATCAGGGAACAACAGACTCACACATAGCCAAGCATACACCAAGATGAGCCAATCTAATCTACAATTGGGTTTATCAGGCTGCTAGGAAATGGAAAGGAAGAGTGGCTAAGCTAGTGAGCTCAAGCACAGAGCAAGGGGTAAATTTACAAGATCTATCTAGCTTGGCACCCACAATACCTACACACCCAGCACAAGGAAGTATTCATTTCACTGCTGTACAATCCCTCAAGCCATACCTTCCCCATCTAGTGCTCTCAGGGTGTGCATAGAAGAGTAGCCAAAGCCCTATTGATCTTCTTGAGAGGTTATTTCCCCCACTAGGTTTATCAAGCCCTCTCTGTCCACTACCACTCCAATCTCTTGCTTACAGTCTCCAAATCAAACAGGGATGCAGATAATCAGCTAACTACAATGGCCGGACAGGAGAAAAACGTTTGTACAGTGATAAGCATGAAAATGATTCCCTGAGCTTCAGAAAAACGTGGGAAGGCTAAAAATGAACAATGGAGGTTTTTGGGAAAACCCCAGGAAGCAGAAATCGTTTCTAGGAAAAATGCCCATGGCAATTCTGGGACAAAACGACCTTCATACGGTCCCAAATCACAGCCCCTTCTTCCCAGATACTATCCAAAACCAAAAACAAGTTTCTGGGCAAGGAAAACCCTGCGTTTTTTATGAAAAACATGAATGTAACTTTCAAAAATCTCAATCTGCGTGAGAGGAAAAACTATCTGTTTCCAATGGCTTTGGGCACCATTTCGTGGGTGTTTTCTTGCCCAAAAAGCAAAAATACGAATTCCCAGGTTGATGGCTTGCCCATGCACGAAATTGGCTTCCATACCTCTTCATTCCCAAGGCATTAACTACCTCAACCAATTTCTGGAAGAATTAAATGATTGGGTCCATAACCCAAAATGGGTAGTTGGTGGTTTATGGGTTTTCTCATTGACATATGGATTAACACCATTGGCTCAAGGGTTTGAATAATTTCGCTCCCTATTCCTTGTAGAATCATGCCCCCATCTCTTTGTTGCATTACATAGCTAGTTGTAGGTTTTTCATTAAAATTCGTATTTACATGATGTCTTAATTTACATTGTGCCTATCTAGCACAAGAACCATAGGCATCTATTTTTAATTTCCGATACATAAAACACTAAATCAATGGTGGGGCCTTGGCCTTGAGCTCCTCACCATGATTAAATATCAATATTTACATCATTTACGATTTAATGAAAAATGGGGTCAAAATGGGGACGTGACACTAAGTATGAAGGAAAACATAATGGAAAATATTTACTGGAAATAACAATTCACAAAGAAAGAAGGAAATTACAGACTGTAACTAGACAACACAAGAATCTTTACTCTTCAAAATGTGCTCAATTCTGTTCGACCATCTTTATTCCAAAACTGAAATGCTCAATACAAAATGTGTATTACTTCATGGCTTCCAACCCTTACTTCATTGCCAAAATAGTCTTTTATACAAAAACCTCTTTGAGGCAAACGCTAACTACTTGATAACTAAAAATAGTAAATATTAAACTAATTATTACATTCTATTTTGGTCAAAATTTATACAAATGTCAAAATTTCTCAAAACATGATTTTTGACATCTTTGTATTGGTTGTAGCTGTTGACAACGTTTTTTCCCTCGAACATAAGTCTTCAAGAGTGCAAGATGTACTTCATCTTCCCATACTTTTCTATTGTCTTCCATTGCTCTGTAATAGGTATTTCATAACTTGTCATCTCTTTGACCAGAATGTTCATCTCTATGTGCTCTGCAATGGAAATTGGGGGTATCCTTTCATCTATCATGGTCAGCTGGTTTAAAATTTCAAAATCATCTGAGAGTTTCTCCAGTAAAAATTTTCATGTTAGAACATGAGTTAAATCTGCAAATTTCTCATGGTTCATTTTGATTTTAAATAGTAGCTCTTTATAATTATTCTGAGAAATTAACTCATTATTTTCTTCCCAAAATGAGGGCAATCATTTCTGAATTAACTTTTCAAATCCTTTCTTGAAATCTTCATCCTGTTTTTTCATTTGTTATGCTCTAGCCTGAACATTCTTAATGTGCACATGTTTCCCAAGGACTCTTCTTGCCCAAGTTATGACTGTCACTCTGTTTTTTATTGCCATGGCTTTTAGATAATCTTCTGTCAGAGTATTCAAAAAATTTATAGTATTATGGTCTGTGTCTTTTGGTTTTCTATCCAAAACTTCCCTCATGGTTGTACAACTTTGTAAGCTATTATCTGCTATTTTTTCTTTTGTCTTCATGAAATTTAAATAGGGCTTGAATTTTGCAGCTTCCTTTATGATTGAATCCCATATCAAGTGTTTTGCACCTTGCATTGGAAGTTTCCCTGTTACTTGGGTTATGAATCTTTGATTTCTGTTTATTAAATCTTTATTCTTATTTTCCAACTCTTTTATTTCATTTTCCTTTTTCAGATTTTCTTCTTCTAATCTTTGTTTTTCCTCTCTTAACTCTTTGATCTCCACCTCTTTCAAGCTAACTTGAGACATAGCTTGGACGAGGTCTTATGTATTTGCTTCTCTGCTGGTTTGATTAGTTCCTTGTTGCTCTTGTGCTATGGATGTCAATTTTGCTTTAAGGTCTTCAACTTGAGTTTTGAGACTTATTCTAGCTTTCTCCCAATCTACTTCTTTTTCTATAAACTTAAGCAACTTTGCTTTACTGTCATCCAATTCCTGAGAAGTTTTTTTTTTCTTGTTCCAACAAAGTCAATACAAAAGCTTGAATTAATTGTGTTGTTGGGATTTTAAGTTTCTTCCTGAGTAGATGAATAGTGTTCTCTTTCTCCATTAACAACTTTTTGTTTGCCTCACCCTCGTTAGCTTCATCATTATTTTCTATCAAATCTATCTGTAATCTTTTAATTTGTTGTTAGTGGGCTTTGTTCTCAGTTTTTTCTTGTCTCAACTGAATCTCTAACCTGTTAACCGTGTTTTGTAGCTTTGAAACCTTCAGGGTGGCCTTCATTAAGTTTGTGTAAATGACTTCCCCAGATTGCCTGTGCAAATTAATTTTATCTGGGACTGTTATTTTTTGCAAATTCAACTTCATTTCTGTGACTTTCTCATCGGATGACATAGCCAAATTTAAAGTATTTTCTACAGGATCTCTCCTGGTCATCAAGGTGATATCCGAGTCAATTACACTTCTTACTTTTGGAAATAAATTATAAGTTGTTTCTGAGGTTGCTTGCTTATCCTGTCTATATGTAACATACATCTCAGCCCTTGACTGAAATTTACCAGCGTCACCTGCATCCTTTGCTTCATGAAATTTGTACTCATGTATTTGAACTTCTGGAGCTTGATACTTTTCTTTATTTTTCTCTTTCCCACTTGCAAACACAACCAAATCCCATTGAGAATCTTCCTTGAGCTTCTTTTCTTTTTCTTGCTCTTCAACTTCTGTATCAGTGATCTCTTGAAAACTCATTTTGCTAACAATTTCCATCTTGCCTGGAGTAGGTATTACCTCTGTTGAAGATTTTGCTGGAACAAAAGGATTTGACTGTGAACATGATGAAACTTCTTTGAGATTCATATTGTAGAAGATTATCCATTTTTGCTAATCCCTCAACTTCCTGATAGTCAAATTCCTTGCTCCTAATATGTTGTCTCCTTTGAGAAATGATATGACAGGGATCATAATTGACAGCAATTTCCTTTTTAAAATTCAACTCTTCTAACCGTTTTTCTATAAAAGAAAGGGAATTCTTATTCTTTACCATGAAAGGTCCAACTTTCAAAGGAAATTTTATATCAGAAGCCTTTTTGAAAGCTAGAAAGTGATCATTTTCAAGAGTTAATTTCTGCCTGATGAATTCCAAAGAAAATATTCTTAAAGTTAAAAATGTTGGCAGCACATAACGCTCCTTCATAAACCCATAAATTCTAATAACTGTGTGATGTTTCAACAAAAACCAATCTCCTACTCCCTTGTCCTGCTTCAGCTGCATCAACGTCTTCATTTCTGGTAGTACCCTAGGTAAATATTCTCCAAAAATTAATTTGTACACTTCTGATAGGATAAGATTCATAAAATTAAATCTATTATTCTCCAAATTTTTATAGTGGTTGACTATGGATTCTTCAGCAAAGTTTTCTTGCTCACGAGACTGAGACAAAGGTACTTCTAGGGCTTTTCTATTAGTGGAAGACTTGACGGGGCAAATGATTTTTGTTTTAGACGCATTCATAATTACTCTCACTTTGTGAATAATTCATTGCACACCATGAAATGAAATTTGGGAACCCTAATGTCTGGTCTGGACAAAAATAGATGAAAGTGGGCTCAAAGACTTTGTGCACATCTGAATTCTCCTTGTATAAACTATTCAACCCGGCTTTAATCTCTGTAACTGATATTTTAACCACAGGGTCATAAATATCTCGGTCCATGTCTTCTAGGGTTTCCTCTATTTTAACATTCTCCTCACCCAAAGGTACTGTATGTATCGTTTCCTCCATTATTTAAATATGTTCTTTAACTACTTGCACAAGTTCCGAAATCCTACCTAGTACTGACGAATCTAAAATAGGGCGTGCTCTGTCGCTTTCCCAGCTTGCATACGTTTTGAACCTTTTGATGCTTTCACGAGACAAATGTCAACCACCACGTGCTTTTAGTCTTATATAGGCCCCGAAGGCGGTTTCGCATTGCGGATGGGTCGTTTCCTTTACCGCCTTTCCAATTTGTGAAATGTTGTGGTATTGACATGTGGAAAGCAGTATACGATTTCGCAACCGCTCATATCGTCGTTCTATCGTGCAAGTTTGCGGTGCGGAATGAATATTAGCCATCGATCTGTTGATCGTCCAATCCATCAACGATGGGACTTGCTCGGCCTTTAACACCTTCACTTGCCATTTGACGGAACCTTTCCTGCGCTATTTACCTTGCTCCTCTTCCCGACGGAACTTAGTTCCCGTCGTTGATCTATCCTAGCGCAGTCTGAGCCGTTGATTTCGTTGCAAATTTTCCCCAACCATTTTGCGAATCCTTCTAGCTCCTTTTATTTTTGGCCGACGGTCACGTGGTATATTTTTTAAAGATTGGGCGCTTTCCCCACCAAAGCTTGGGTTATATCAAAATAATTTTTCATTATCTATTTCCCATTCATATTTGAAAAAATACTTGTGCTAAAAATTACGTTACTTTTATTGATGATGCAACTAGAAAAAATTGGGTTTATTGCATTAGACAAAAATTTGATGTGTTTGCTACTTTTAAGAAATGGAAAGCTTTGGTTGAGAATGAGATAGAAAAATGGTTGAAGTGTCTCAGATCTGATAATGGAGGTGAATAATGTAGCAAGGGGTTTGATAGTTATTGTTCATACAATGGGATTCGTAGAGAGAAGACAGTCCCAGGAACACCACAAGAAAACGGTGTTTCAAAAATGATGAATAAGACGATCATGGAGCGTGCAAGGTGTATGAGATTGCATGCAGGGATGCCCTTACAATTTTGGGAAGATGATGTAGATATTGTTGTTTACTTAATAAACAGAGGGCCTTCAAGTGCTTTGGATGGTGGTATTCTAGAGGAGGCATGGACAGGTAAAAAGCTAAACTACTCATTTATGAGAACTTTTGGTTGTGAAGCATTTGTCCATATTGATAAAGAAAATAGAACAAAGCTTGAAGTTAAATCCAAGAAGTGTACATTTATTGGATACAGGGTTGATGATTTTGGATATCACTTATGCGATTATGAAAATAACAAAATCATTAGGAGTAGAGATGTGGTATTCAATGAAAAAATCATGTATAAATATCAGTTGTGGGAATAAAAACGGGAAAAGGAAAACACATAGTACACAGTGCTTGATGAAATCAAAGAAAATGAAGTTCCAAAGGTGCTAGAAATTCAAGAACAGCAACAGGTACTTCAAACTCCTACAAGTGTTAGAAGATCTACCAGGTCTAGTAGACCCCCTGAATGATACTCTTCTTCAATGTATTATTTATTGATGACTGACTCTGGTGAACCAAAATGTTATGAAGAAGCAATGCAGGTGGAAACTATAAAGAAGTGGGAGCAAGGCATGAATGAGGAGACAGACTCATTGGTAAGAAACCAGACTTGGGATTTGGTTCAATTGCCTGTAGGTAAAAGAGCATTGCGAAATAAATGGGTTTATAGGTTGACGGAGGAAAGAAGCGGCACAAAGCTAGACTTGTTGTAAAGGGGTTTGCACAGAATAAAGATATAGATTTTGATGAAATATTTTCTCATGTTTTTAAAATGACTTCAATTAAAACTATTTTAAGTCTAGTGGCGGTAGAAAATTTGCATCTTGAACGATTAGATGTAAAAACAACATTTCTCCATGGGGATTTGGAAGAAGGGATTTAGATGCAGCACAGGGGTATGAGGTCAAAGGGAAGGATAATTTAGTATGCAGGTTGAAGAAGAGCTTGTATGGCTTGAAGCAAGCTCCAAGGCAGTGGTATTTAAAATTTGACAGGTTTATGAGAGAACAAGGTTATAGTAGATGTCATTCTAACCACTGTGTTTATTTCAAGAGGCTAGATAATGGAAAATATATTATCTTGTTATTGTATGTGGATGACATGCTTGTTGCAAGGTCTAACATGTAAGATATAAATGTGCTCAAAAGAAAGTTAGATAATTCATTTGCGATGAAGCATTTGGGTGCTGCAAAGCAAATCCTTGGTATGAGAATAACAAGAGACAGGAAAAATCGCAAATTGACATTGTCTCAAGGTGAATACATACAAAAGGTGTTGGAGAGGTTTAGAATGCAAAATGAAAAACCAGTTAGTACACCTTTGGCCAACCATTTCAAACTAAGTAAGGAGATGTGTCCCAAGACACAGGAATAAATAAATTACATGTCCAAAGTTCCCTATTCATCAGCAGTCGGCAGCTTGATGTGTGCCATGGTGTGCACAAGACCAGATATTGCACATGCAGTGGGAGTTGTGAGAAGGTGTATGAACAATCCAAGTAAAGAACATTGGAAGGAAGTACTGTGGATTCTCAG
Source organism: Larix kaempferi (assembly GCA_027924585.1). Classification (NCBI taxonomy): domain Eukaryota; kingdom Viridiplantae; phylum Streptophyta; class Pinopsida; order Pinales; family Pinaceae; genus Larix; species Larix kaempferi. The sequence continues at coordinate 216,512 of BSBM01001504.1, read as the reverse complement.
GTATTTGAGAGGTACTACTACTCATTCATTATGTTTTGGAGGTTCAAACACTATTCTACAAGGATATGTTGATGCAGATATGGCAGGTGATAAAGATAGTAGGAGGAGCACCACATGGTATGTATTTACTGTAGGTGGAACAATACTAAGTTGGATTTTGAAGCTGCAAAATGTTGTTGCACTTTCAACAACAGAAGCAGAGTATTTTGCTGCTACAGAGGCTAGTAAAGAGATTATTTGGTTACATAGGTTCATGGAGGAATTGGGTAAGAAGCAGGATAATAGCAGGTTGTACAGTGACAGCAATAGTGTCATTCATCTTGCAAAGAACTCGGCCTTCCATTCTAATACTAAACATATACAGCTAAAGTACCATTTCATATGGTTTGTTCTAGAAGATGAACTGTTGAAGCTGGAAAAGATACACAGTATCTAGAATCCTGTAGACATGTTGACAAAGGTAGTAACTAGAGAGAAACTGATTTCCTGTTCGGTTTCAGTTGGCCTTCAAGCATGAAGGTGAAGATGAGAAATTTTCCAAGTCCAAGGTTTGGAGCATAATCCAACAAATGCAGTAGCGGTGGAGTTGTTGTGATCAGTCTCCAAATGGGAGACTGTTGGTTGTGGAGCATGATCTTCCTTATTCAAAGGTCGTGTTTCAGTCGTGTCTGGATCCCATCCCATGACAAGGGGGTTTAAGGGGGGTTGGGAGGGCCTTGTAAAATGTTTTAATTTCATAGTCATGACTTGGTCAATAATGGGTGATTTAAAGGCCCATGGTATTGGGTGTTCCATAGTATTTTCCCATGGTAATCCCTCTTTAAAATGAAGGAATTGTAATACAACTGTGTATTGTAGCATTGTAAAGATCTCTATGATTATGTAAGAGAGATTGTGAGAGAGTGAAGAGAAAATTTCAACAGACGTATTGCGGGTTGTATCCTTTCATTTTGCTTGATGGTATAATAAAAGGACTGAAAATTTATGTGTGGAAGTATCGCATCTTGGGTGAACGACGTTATATTGGTGTCTCTCTTGTATTATGTTTATCTGATTTATATTTGCATCTGGTTTATTGTTATTACTATGCGATCCTGTTTTTCTAACAATGACGAGACATTCGCTCCTGTGGATAGGTACACTACTATTCGAACCATAATTTCCCTTGCTTCAGTTTTTGGTTGGAAACTTCACTAAATGGATGTGAAGACTTCCTTCCTCAATGGTGAGGTTGAGGAAGAGTTTTACATACAACAACCTGAGGGGTTTGTAATTCATGGGAAGGATTCCCATGTATTAAAAGTTAAGAAATCCTTGTATGGGCTTAAGTAGGCCCCAAGGGCTTGGTATTGAAGGATTGATAGCTATTTTATGAGCTTAGGATTCTCCAAAAGCAAAGTTGACCCCAACCTGTACTTCAAGGTTGTAAAGAACCAACCATTAATATTGGTTCTCTATGTTGATGACTTGTTATGTACTAGAGAGGAAAAACAGATAGCTCGATGCAAGAGGGAGCTCACTTTTGAGTTTGAAATGAAAGACTTAGGTCTTATGCACTATTTTCTTGGTATAGAATTTTGGCAAAGGATTAAAGATGGGATCTTTCTTTCTCAAGGAAAGTACACATTTGATGTATTACAGAGATTTGGTATGATGGACTGTAAGTCCATGTCTACTCCAATGGTGTCTAATCTAAAGAAGCTACATGAGTCAAATACCAGATCGGATCTAGTGGATCCTTCCATGTATAGACAACTCATTGGTACCTTGATGTATTTGATACATAGTAGACCTGACATATGTTATGCAATGAGTATCTTGAATCAATTCATGCTTGAGCCAAGACATAGGAATTGGGTTGTTTCCAAGCATGTGCTTAGATACCTTCGAGGTACTATTGCTTATGGACTAAGATATGCTTCTAGTGGTGGAGTGATGTTACTTGTATATGCCGAATTTGACTGAGGTGGTAGTATTGAGGACCAAAAGAGTACATTCGGATTTTTTTTAGCTTGGGTTCAGCTATGATCTCTTGTTCCAACAAGAAGCAGGGCTTTGTATCCCAAAGTACTATAGAATCAGAGTATATTGTTGCTAGTACCTCCTGCTGAGAAGCTGTGTGCTTGGTAAGCTACTTTTTGGGTTTTTTTGTGAGAAGCTTGAGACTACAGTGATTCACTCTGACAATCAAAGCTGCATTAAGCTCTCAGAAAACCCTGTGTTTCATGACAAATCGAAACACATTGAGATGAAGTATCACTGCATCATTGACATGGTCCAGAGAGGTGCCATAATACTTCAGTACATTACTACTGGTGAGCAAATTGCAGATATGTTGACTAAGCCTATGTCCGTGATGGAGTATAGGTACTTTCGAGACAAGATTGGCATGGCAGAGAATGCCTCCCTCTCTGAGAGGGAGTGTTAAAGTTACAACCTCATGAGTCATTCTCCGGGTCAATCTTGTGTGTCAAGATTGAGCCTCATGTGTCGAGGTAGTGCCTTATAGAATCCCGAGTTGGACTCGGGAAACTTGGAGAAGAATCTTGAGTTGGACTCGAGAAACTTGGAGAAGAATATTGAGTTGGACTCAAGATTGGTTAAGCTTCATCTGTTGAGGCAAGTGCTTTGTATGTCAAAGTGATGATATTGTATAGTCTTGCTTGTCAATGATAAGTTCTTGTGTGTCAAGACATATCATCATGTGTTGAGGTTATGCTTTGCATCTCGAAGCATGTATGGTGTGTGATGTACTACTAACCATGGTTGAGCTATTAAGTATCCTCTAAAGACTGGCCACCTCTAAAGTGAATTAATTTAGTATATAACCACTTGGAACGATAGTAGAACAATATGATCACATCATTGGTAAAATATCCTTAGTATATTTGATATGATAATTAAGCTGACACATGTGGACCATGCAGATAAGATAAGAGATAAAGTTAAGATGTGATAAGATAAGAGAGAATTCGAATTGCACATTGAATATTTAATTAAGAGAGAATTTGAATTGTTAAACTTCAGTGAAGACTTTTGTAAATCAAAGGAGAACTCGAATTGATCACTACAATGATGTTAACAAGAAAGAATCATTTAAGAGAGTTAACTAAGTGATAACAAAGAAGGTCTAGTTAACTAAGTGTTATTGCATGATGACACTTATGTTAACCTAAAGCACGACACTTATGTTAAACTAAAAGACGACACTTGAGGTGCGACACTTGCATGACGACACTTAAGTTTTCCACCTAACTAAGTGGGAAAGCTTTCAGTTAAGGGGCATGTTCATCCTGAGACTCAATTCAATGAGTAAATACACTGCATGAGAAGCGGGGTGCTCTTCTTCATGCAAAATTGATAGATCCATATGGAGGGCGAGTTCATCATGAATTCAAAAGATAAAAATAGAAGTCGATGCATGTGAATAATGTACTATGTTATACATGTTTAATGAATTAAATGTGAAGCGAATTCTCTTCTCCCTTGAAGGCAAGGAATTTCTATTTGCACAGGATATAATTTTGAGTCTATCTTCTTTATCTTTCTCTTGTTCTGTAATTGCATCGGGGGTTCTTAATGTAAAATACATTCTTTGTTATCTATCAATATACTAAGGAAGGTTTTGTTAGGGTTTTGTCCCTCAAGCCATAGAGGGTTTCCCCAGGGTAAATTCATGTGTTGGATGTGATTGCTTATGTGTACGATTGTTATTTGATTTCAAGTACTATTTCATTTCTGAATTAAAGATAAAAAATTAACAGGCCAATCCCTTATAACCAATGTAGGACCTCAGGTGTTGAAGCAAAGTTGGGAAATCCCCAAGTTTGAAGAAAAAAATTTAGGCATACTACAGGTCCATGATAGGTGGTGGGATATAGCATTCAAGGAAAAAGAGTCGTAATAACAGTTATATGTGGAATCTCAAGCATTGAAGGGAAAAGAATCATAGTAACGCTTAGTTTTTTGTTATTAAGTGTATAATTTTTCAGTTTTGTGACTATAGTTAAGATAGACTCCATGTGTGTAGTGTAAAATCAAAATTAAAATATCTACCCTATTGTAAGGATGCGTTTTTGGGAGAACCCAACATATACTGAAATGTGTATGACCATTATGATGGGGGGTGTTTGTTCATAAAAGCGATGCGTAGTTTGACTTAGCCAGTTGAGCTAAGTCGCACATGAGGCTTGAGAAAATGGAGGAAAGAGGTCAACCACAATCTCTATTTTTCCACTAACTCAAAGATTAGCAATTTACTATAGTGGCCAAAACCAAAGCTCCCAAAATACAACACAATTGAAAGAGTTGTATTCATCCGTGGCACCGATGATGTACTCCAACTACAAATGATTCAAAAACCCAGTACCAAGTAGACTAAATCTATGGATGGTGTTCATGTAGTGTTCATATATTGTTGTTAATGATCTAGTGGAAGTTATCAAGTGCAGTGCATACATATGATGGTTATTTGGGTGGAAAACTGTAATGTCCCCATCCAAATAAATCACATTAAGGGAAATTTCCACCAATCTACTAGTTCCCTAGGTTGGGGTGGAAACATTTAGACTTGGAATAAGGGAGCTATAAGACCCCAAATGGAAATTAGATTGACAAATATACATTAAAGGGGATAAATAAATAATAATAATCAGAAAATGAGGTGGCACTTGGTCATGAGGGCGCATAGGTGGTGTGGGGCCCACACAAGGCAAGATTCTCCATGCCACATGGCATCATATTCTCTCCCATTTGAATCCAAGGTGGATTCTAACGTTCTTGGGGGAGTTGGAGAGGCATTATTCATGGCATGAATCAAGGAGGGTCGAATTAGAGTGGAAGAGTAACTAACTCCCATGGAAGAGGAAGAGGCAGCTTAGAAGTATTGTGACACTTGGAGCTAGATTCCCTAACTTCTATGACAACAATGATGAAGATTTTATGACACTTATGACAAAGATCAGACCTAATTGTTGACATCTGACCTATATGATATGTCAGGGCTAAAAATAGCTTCCAAGAGGGCACACAAGGGGAGTTATGGAAGTCAAGATTCCCCCCATTCAAATTGATGGAAGAGGAAACTAGGAAATGTTGGACAAGTGGCACTCATGGGAATCTCTCCCTAATTCGAGTTGGGATGAATCTCTTGGAGGGAATTCGAGCCATAGAGGCCTTGGGAGGTTAATAAAAGACAAGAAGAAAGAAGGACAAGGGATTTTGATCATTTCTCATTTGGAAAAATTTGGAGAGCTTAGCTTGTCCTTGCACGGTGGATGTTCATCCTCCCTGCCTTAGAACCAATTTTGAGAGTGCAATATTCCCATCCAAGTTGGTTGATGGAGAGGACATTCAGACCTATCAACAGAGCTTCATGGAGTTTTTTTTATGCAGGTTCAGACCCCAACTGAGTTTGAGTTCACCTTCTCTCTGTTATTTTTGTACCTAGGGAAGTGTTCCCCAAGTGACAAATGCCTAATGTCACTTAGAAGGGGGGAAAAGGTGACCCTCACATTAAATGCACTTAATGAGACTTTATAAAATGAAAGTCACTTTTTTCTAAAGTTAAGTGGGTGAGTGAAATTTTTATTTAAGTGATTTAAATAAAAGTGATTTTTACTCTCATTGAATCTTGTCCATTGGATTGGATCTTTCTCCACCGTCGGATTATATCTCACTTAGGCTTAAACAAAAAGGCATGAGGGAGGCATTTGAGCTCACTTTTGATTTTGGAAAGTGAGGAGGGAGAGCAGAGAAAAAGGGCACTGAAATCGAGGCAAGGGTTTGGAGACTTTTCCATTGGCACGATTTTCAAGGCAAGGTACGACACATTTATTGCTGCACAGATTTTGAGGAGTGTACGGATTGCATTTAATACTACGACATAAATCGAGGCAAGGTACTGCATATTTATTGATGCACTATTTTCGAGGTGTACGTATCTATACAGTACAGTTTAGCACAGTTTTCGAGGCACTGTTTGTGCACAGAAATCGAGGAGCTTGATGCACAGAAACCGAGGCAAACTATTGGCACAGAAATTGAGGAAATAACTGCACAGTTTTCGAGAAAATTTTTGGCACAAAAATTGAGGGTCGTATAGCTGTACAGACTGTTTTATTTATGTGCAGATTTCGAGGTACGACTGCACTCAGTTCGAGGTTGTTGGCACACATCCCGAGGTCCTGTCTTTTGGAACAAAAATCGAGGCATCAGCTGGGCACGTTTTTCTAGAATTTCAAGATGAAATTTATGGTGGAGATAAGTTGAAATTTTCACTGTATTTCTGTACTGAAATATTTTGCTGAAGAATTAATAAAATCTCTCTCTCTCTAACTGGTTTTCCCCGTGGAGGTTTTTCCAGGGCACAGTTGTCGAAACATCTGAGTCTCTATCTTTTATGGTGTGCATGTGTTAAATATTTATTTTTTCAGCCTGTTAGTGGTGCTTTACTGTGTGTTTAATTATTACAATATTTTTCATAAGTAGCTTTCAGCCTATGCATAACCGGCTGAAGGTGAAAAACATTGAAATGTTGACATAAACCAACAAGCAGTAAAACCCAGAAAAATCTACATGGTATCAGAGCGAGGGGGCAGAAAACAGTAATATTTTTGCAAACACACAGTAATTTTCAGAACTCAGAAATTTTGTGATTGTCTTCTGTTAAGTGATCAACATTCTGTTGGGTTGAAGTTGAGATGGCTACATGTCTTAGGTTGGAGGATGGGCTGAATGGGACAGAGAATTTTGTGCCATGGAAGGCCATAATTCTATTGATATTGGAGGAGAATGAACTATGGGTGAAGGTGTTGAGACATACTACAACTAACCCGGGTGTCATTCCTGATGGTTCAGATGCAGCAGCTCTATCAGCCTTCAATAAGAAGGACTGTAAGGCTAGGAGGATTATCCTTGACGCAGTTAAATACCACATAATCCCTCACATTTCTGGGAAGACTAGGGCATATGAGATGTGGACAGCCTTGACCAGTTTGTATGAGAGTTCCAATGAGAACAGAAAGATGGTTCTTAAAGAGAAACTCAAGAGTATAAAGATGAATGGAGGAGAGGGAGTCACAGCATACCTCACTAGGATTTCTGCAGTTCGGGATAAACTGGAAGCGGTTGGTGAAGTGGTATCTGCTACTGAGCTTGTACGTACAACAGTGAATGGGGATTCAAAGTCCTGGAGTGCATTTGTGCAGTCCATAGTGGGTAGAGAGAACCTATCATCTTGGGAGAGACTGTGGGATGACTTTGTGTAGGATGAGACCAAGAGAGGTCTCGTACAGGGCAGTTCATCACAGAGTGGGGTAAATGATGAGAACGTGGCTTTGACAGCCAAGGGGAAGAAGAAGAAGGGTCCCAGTAAGGGTGGAGCCAAGAGACAGCAGCAACAGCAACCACAGGGTGGACAGAAGAAGGACTTGAGTAAAATCAAGTGCTATTGTTGTTAGGCGTTTGGGCACTATGCTTCACAATGTCCAAGCAAGAAGAAGAAGAAGGGACAGGGACAGCAGACAACAGCCTCAGCAAAGGTTGATGATTTTGGTGACAGGTTTCAGACGGAGTTTTCCCTATATGCTGGACAGATTGAGAGAGAGAGAGTCTCTTTAGCCACCAGCACAGATATGGATATGGAGAGTGAGCATTCATTGTTGACAGGGCATCAGACAGGTCCATCCACAACTAGTACGTGGTACATTGACAGCGGAGCCTCGAGACACATGACAGGTACTCGAGAGTTGTTCTACGAGCTATCATAGACAGTTAGAGATGTGGAGGTGGTACTTGGTGACAATACCATTGTTAGAGCAGTTGGTCAGGGGACCATTACATTTCAGAGGGAGTCTATGAGTCCCATGACTCTGTGGGATGTGTTGTATGTCCCTGGGATGAAGAAGAACCTTGTTTCAGTTTCCACTATTGAGGACAGGGGTCTTGGGGTGTGTTTCTCAGATGAGAGATCACAGGGTACAGGCACAGCTTCTACAAGATCAGTGGTTCAGGTGACAAGTACTTCAGGGACAGGTTCACAGGTTACAGGGTCTTCAAGGACTGGTTCATCAGTCACTGGTCCTCGGCGTGTTGGACCTTCTGCTTCTGGGAGTTCCTCAGATGAGGATAGACCAGTTTGGGAGGATCCTTCAAGGAAGAGAAAGCCTAAGTGGCTTTAGGACACCTTGAAGGAAGCAAAGGCATTTGGTAGACCTCAGGAGCCGATCAGGACAGTAGTTGAGCCAGATAGATATGGGATGGCCCTTGTTGTGAGTCTTTGTGACTTTGCGCATTCCACATTTGAGGAGGCTTCTCAACATCAGGTATGGAGAGATGCCATGATGGAAGAGTACCATTCCATCATGAAGAATGATGCTTGGGAGATAGTGCTGAGACCTGAAGGGAAGTAAGTGGTGACTTCCAAGTGGCTTTACAAGATAAAGCATGCTGCAGATGGCAGTGTGGAGAAATTCAAGGCTCAGTTTATGGCTCGGGGGTTCTCATAGGTTGAGGGAGTTGAATATGATGAGACATTTGCTCTAGTGGCTCGGTATTCTTCCATTAGAGCAGTGATATCTATAATGGCAGAGATGGGTTGGAAGATCCACCAGATGGATGTGAAGACCGCGTTTCTCAATGGTCTTCTGCAGGAGGAGGTGTACTTAGAGAAGCCACAGGGATTCGAGATTCATGGGAGAGATTCTCATGTGTGCAGGCTGAGGAAAGCCTTGTACAGACTGAAGCAAGCTCCTAGAGCTTGGTACTCCAGGATCGATGCATACTTGACTTCGATGGGATTTTAGAAGAGTGAGGCTGATCCCAACCTTTACTACATTGTGGTTGGTGGAGATCCTCTCATTCTTCTGTTATATGTTGATGACTTGTTTATCACTGGAGATGAGTGTCTTATTGCACAATGCAAGAGAGACCTTGCAGCTGAGTATGAGATGACTGATATTGGGCCGATGCATTACTATTTGGGGATGGAGGTTTGGCAGGAGCCTGGACATATTTTCCTTGGACAGGGGAAGTATGCAGTTGATATTCTGAAGAGTTATTGGATGGAGGACTGCAAGCCTATGTTTACACTGATGATCACCAACTGGAAGCAACTTCATGCTTTTGTTACTGGACAATCCACTCGACCGGAGGCGAGCCAGATCTCCCTAGCTCAATGCGAGTCTAGAACAAATAGAACAGACTACAAACACGTTTCCTAGATCTACTTAAGGATCAAGTACTAGATGTCTTACCTCTTTGATTAGCTATCATTTCTCCCGAATGTTGCTCCACGTCCCGAGGTCGTCAGATCCAAGCTGCAAGACCTGTTAAGACATAGAAATGAGAAACGAGTATAGAGCATCCATACAATAAGAGATCTATGTAAACAGTTAAGCAGGTAAACAACACAACATCATCACATATAAGAGCGATATTGGTGGAAAGCATTTGTATTACTGCAAATAGAGGAGTACATGATAGAGATATAGAACTACAACCAATGACTTAATGTAGCAGTCCTTCTCCACACAAGTCAATTTCCAAGCCCTTCCAAGGAAGCATGAATTCTCCAAGAGGTGAGCGAAGGTGTCCCAAGAGAGATTTCACCAACATGTAGATACCATAGTCTTCCTCCCTTTGGTATGGGAGTGAGCCTCATATATATAGGACTAAGTGGATGAGATTATGGATAGGATAGGTTGAGAGATGGTAGGAGAGAGATAGGGGATTTTCCCAATGAGTTAGGGGTCGAGTACCAACTCTCCAAGAGATCAGGGATAAGCCCCCAAATGAGCAAGCTTCGAGAAAGATCTCGAAATGGCTATTTTTTCCCATTAACAGACCTCATCGCACCTTGCTATGGAGCAATCTGCGACGTCGCATGTTGCTAGTGTGCAACCTGCAACGACCTCTCAAAAGGTTGTACAAACTGAGTACAAATCCTCTCAAATGAATACTTGGTCCAGATGACTTCAGGGATGTATACACAATGGTCAAGATGACGACATTATCACAACAGTCATGATGACAACATTTGGTCATAATGACGGTACTTGCAACGGTCATGATGACGACACTAGGTCATGACGATGACACTTGCAACACTTGCGACACTTGTGACACTTGCACAAGGGTGACGACATTTTGGTGTAACAGAATGCCCCCCAAAGCATGAAGCTGTTAAAGATGTACAGGTGAAGTGCTTTGATAGAAAAAAAGGCAAAAGACTTGTCGGATGAAGGACGCTGCTGCAGTACAACTGACTCTGAATTGACAATCTCATATGTAGTACAACATGGCTACCGACCAATACATTGCAGATCCATGGGAGTAATGACCGACTGGACACAATCATGGCTAATAGACACAAACGTAGATCCATGATGAGATGATAACACAGCCACGACCAATACAAAAGTGGATCCGTGTAATATGACTCAATACAAACTCCATCGCAACCTGGGTAAAACATGACTCCCTAGGGTCTTCAAGCTGAACCCGCAATGATACGAATCTATCCATGTGATTACAAATGTCTTGACGTCGAACATGGTAGAAACCACTTGATTACCGGTCATTGATGTAAACCGTTAACAAGTGCGAGGGAGATCACCATTAATGTCAATGATTCCCAAGGTATCATAGTACATATCATCAAGCGTGAATAAATGAGTTGACGTCGAATGCAAGATGAAATCTTTCAATCAAGAGTCAATGATGTAAACTCATGATGAAAGCGAGATAACCTGCCATTGAGGCATGCAGGACCAAGGTACTTGACTGGTTTCTAGATTCAATCCTTGGATTATGAGTTGAAGTCGACAAGGATGAATCCATCGAAGGAGGGCCATAATGAATCCCCCATCAATCGACACCAAACACAACAAAAATGTATAGAGTGGATCGGATAGTACAATAACATGCAAGACTTACTCAAAGTAACAACGGCATGGCGACGTGTGTACTAACTGTGGACGTGTTCTTGAACATGGGCATTGCATGACTTGGCAGTATTGACACAATGAGAATGATACCAACCCCTAATGCAACTGATGGTGGAAGCATTCTTTGGTTGATCCAAAGGAGCGACGCGACTCAAGGAATTGACAAGACTCGAGGACAAACAGATTATCCAAGTATTGAATGCAAATGCAAACGAGTGCCATGTTTAAGAACGACTATATACTGCCACTAAGGTATGTAATACAAACACTTTCCTTTTTCCCCATTATGAATGATGAGTGCCTCACTTGTTTTTTAGCGAGCTTAATGAGGGTAACTAGATGCTTGGTATAGCTAATCTCATAGATGAGTCCAATCCAAAACGTTTTATGAACCTAGGAAAGGAGGGGTTCGTCCCATAATGAGCCCTTCAATGTTTAAAATTTAACGAGTCCAAAGAAGGAAAACTTGGCGTCATTTCATGTTTAGAGAGTCTGAAAAGAACTAAAGGAGACTCCAACGGTCATTTTTCGTAAAGTTAGCCTCATCGCCCGAAAAAGGGTAAAACAACGCGGGAGAGGACTCTTCCAGCCATGGTTGGTTAGAGTATTCCTTTTTCGTAAATAGTGCTTCCTGGTCCGAAAAAGGGGTAAACTATCACCAGAAAGACGATCATTCAAATGCTTTTACAAGCGTGAAAGCATCAAGTTCGCTTGGCAATATTTTCCTATTTAGGGATTCTGAAAAAAGCTTAAAAAGGACTTCATGAACAACTTTGTCATGGTTGATGACCGAGTACGACAAAGGAAAAGTAAACTTGGCACAGTTCATTTTCCGTAAATAATCTAGCGAGGCCGGATAAAGTGATAAACCTATACTCGTTAGACACACCTTTTTACTCAAACTTTTAACGAGCACGACAAAGGTATTAAAAGCACTCAGAATCTTTTTCATATTTGAATCAGAACACGAAAAAGTAAAAAGTAAGCTCAAACCACTTTTCATGTTTCAACCAGAGCACGAAAAAAGTGAAAAAGTAAACTCAAATACTATCTTACTGTTTTTAACGAGCTCGAAGATATGTTGAAAGAATGCTCATGATGTCTGCTTCATTTTTTAACAAGATCGTAGGAAAAAATGAACTATGCTCAGGATAATTTTCATGGTTTAATGAGCTCGAAACCTAAAAAAGGAAAGTATGCTCGAAAATGTTCCCAATTGTGAACTTCTTCCCATCATGAAATCCAAAGGTTGGTGCATGCCCCCAGCATAATTGCTAGAAGTAAATGACTTAGCTCCAACGTGGTGTGGAGAGGCGATCGAGTTGACTTCAACGTAACTTTTAGAGGTTGAAGACATGCCCCCAAGCTTCATTTCATTCGCCTAAGGCATAGGCGGGTGAAAAGAAGGTTCAGGTACTAAGTCAATGGGAAGACTCGACTCAATGAAAAATGAGTTGTTTCATTTTTTAATGAACTTGACACAAGATTAGAACTCTACTCGTGGGAACCTACTTCAATTTTTAACGAGCTTGACATAGAATGCGAACTATGCTCATAGGTTAAGGCCCATTGACGGGTTCCTTCCCAACATGATGCCCATAGGTTGGTAAATGCCCCCAGCATGATTGCTAGCGGCTTAACATGGTAGTGTTCCTTCAACATGATTGTTGACGGTACGACATGTGACATGCCCTCCAAGCTTCATTTTGTCTAAAAATGATGCTTGCTAACCCAACTACCAACCTGGCTAAAAATGTTCACCAAGGGGGGGAAACGAGAAATGAAGGTTCAAGTTCTAACTCTAGCAAGAGACTCGAACCAATGGGAGGGAGATCTATTTCATTTTTACACAAGCTTGAAATAAACAATAACTATGCTTGAAGGGGCCCATCTTATTTTTTAATGAGCTTGAAATGGAATAAAACTATGCTCGAGGGGGCCTATCTTATTTTTTAACGAGCTTGAAATGGAATAAAACTATGCTCGAGGGGGCCCATCTTATTTTTTAACGAGCTTGAAATGGAATAAAACTGTGCTCGAGGGGGGCCATCTTATTTTTTAACGAGCTTGAAATGTAATAAAACTGTGCTCGAGAGGATTGGTTTCATTTTTGTGCAAACTTGAAACCAAAGGTAAACTTTGCTAGAGGGGTCTATCTCATTTTTTAACGAGCTTGAAATAGAATAAAACTATGCTCCAAGTGGATTGGTTTCATTTTTATGCAAGCTTGAAACCAAAGGGAAACTATGCTAGGGTGGTTGGTTTCATTTTTTAACGAGCTTGAAACATAACATAAACCGTGCTCGTAGGAACCTATTTCATTTTTTAACGAGCTTGACATAGAATGGGAACTATGCTCATGTGAAATGGTTTCATTTTTATGCAAGCTTGAAATCAAAGAGAAACTTTGCTTGAAGGTTGGTTTCATTTTTTAAGGAGCTTGAAACAGAACATAAACCATGCTCGTACAGTGGATTGGTTCCATTTTTATGCAAGCTTGAAATCAAAGGGAAACTATGCTAGGGTGTTCGGTTTCATTTTTTAACGAGCTTGAAACATAACATAAATCGTGCTTGTAAAGTGGATTGGTTTCATTTTTATGCAAGCTTGAAACCAAAGGGAAACTATGCTAGGGTGTTCGGTTTCATTTTTTAACAAGCTTGAAACATAACATAAACCATGCTCGTAGGAACCTATTTCATTTTTTAACGAGCTTGACATAGAACGGGAACTATGCTCATAGGTTAAGGTCCATTGACGGGTTCCTTCCCTAGTGGAGTCGCCATATTTGTTACCGAACAATCCACTCGACTGGAGGCGAGCCGGATCTCCCTAGCTCAATGCGAGTCTAGAACAAATAGAACAGACTACAAACATGTTTCCTAGATCTACTTAAGGATCAAGTACTAGATGTCTTACCTCTTTGATTCTCTATCCTTTCCCCCGAATGTTGCTCCATGTCTCGAGGTCGTCAGATCCAAGCTGCAAGACCTGTTAAGACATAGAAAAGAGAAACGAGTAAAGAGCATCTATACAATAAGAGATCTATGTAAACAGTTAAGCAGGTAAACAACACAACATCATCACATATAAGAGCAATATTGGTGGAAAGCATTTGTATTATTGCAAATAGAGGAGTACATGATAGAGATATGGAACTACAACCAATGACTTAATGTAGCAGCCCTTCTCCACACAAGCCAATTGCCAAGCCCTTCCAAGGAAGCATGAATTCTCCAAGAGGTGAGTGAAGGTGTCCCAAGAGAGATTTCACCAACATGTAGATACCATAGTCTTCCTCCCTTTGGTATGGGAGTGAGCCTCATATATATAGGACTAAGTGGATGAGATTATGGATAGGATAGGTTGAAATATGGTAGGAGAGAGATAGGGGATCTTCCCAATGAGTTAGGGGTCGAGTACCAACTCTCCAAGAGATCAGGGATAAGCCCCCAAATGAGCAAGCTTTGAGAAAGATCTCGAAATGACTATTTTTTCCCATTAACAGACCTCGTCGCACCTTGCTATGGAGAAACCTGCGACGTCGCATGTTGATAGTGTGCAACCTGCGACGACCTCTCAAAAGGTTGTACAAACTGAGTACAAATCCTCTCAAATGAATACTTGGTCCAGATGACTTCAGGGATGTATACACAATGGTCAAGATGATGACATTATCACAACGGTCATGATGACAACACTTGGTCATAATGACGGTACTTGCAATGGTCATGATGACGACACTAGGTCATGACGACGACACTTGCAACACTTGCGACACTTGCACAAGGGTGACGACATTTTGGTGTAACAGCGTCCGAGGGTAAGTTGGTGGATCCAACACTCTATCGTCAACTCATTGGATCGTTGGTGTATCTGGTCAACACTAGGCCAAACTTGTGTTTTGCGGTTAACACTCTTAGCCAGTTCATGGTGGAGCCTAGGAGTGTGCATTGGACTGCCACAAAGCACGTACTGAGATACCTAGCAGGTACAGTGGATTATGGTTTGGACTACAGGGGTTCGGATGGAGTCAGCTTGGTTGGGTTCACAGATTCAGACTGGGCAGGTTGTGTGAGGGATCGGAAGAGCACTTCCAGTTGTTGTTTTAGTTTGGGCTCGACAGCAATGTCGTGGTTCAGTCGGAAACAGAAGTCCGTTGCATTGAGTTCTGTCGAGGCTGAGTATATGGCAGCCAGTCAGGCTACTTGCGAAGCACTGTGGCTTCATAAGTTATTGGTAGATTTATTTGATCAGCAGCTTACACTTACGGTGATCTATTGTGACAATCAGAGTTGCATTTAGCTCTCTGAGAATCCGGTGTTCCATGATAGGTCGAAGCACATTGAGATCAGGTACCATTTTATCCAGGACTATGTCCAGAGAGGGGCAGTTGAGTTGCAGTATATTTCCAATGATGAGCAGGTAGCAGATATCTTGACGAAGTCTTTGGGGAGGGGGAAGTTTGTCTTCTTCAGAGATAAGTTGGGAGTGGTGCGGAACACCTTCCTCATTAAGAGGGAGTGTTAGTTTTGTACCTAGGGAAGTGTTCCCCAAATGACAAATGCCTAATGTCACTTAGAAGGGGGAAAAATGTGACCCTCACATTAAATGCACTTAACGAGACTTTATAAAATGAAAGTCACTTTTTGCTAAAGTTAAGTGGGTGAGTGAAATTTTTATTTAAGTGATTTAAATAAAAGTTATTTTTACTCTCATTGAATCTTGTCCATTGGATTGGATCTTTCTCCACCATCGGATTAGATCTCACTTAGGGTTAGACAAAAAGGCATGAGGGAGGCATTTGAGCTCACTTTTGATTTTGGAAAGTGAGGAGAGAGAGAGCAGAGAAAAAGGGCACTGAAATCGAGGCAAGGGTTTGGAGACTTTTCCATTGGCACGATTTTCAAGGCAAGGTACGACACATTTATTGCTACACATATTTCGAGGAGTGTACGGACTGCATTTAATACTAGCACAGAAATCGAGGCAAGGTACTGCATATCTATTGTTGCACTGTTTTCGAGGTGTACAAATCCGTACAGTACAGTTTAGCATAGTTTTCGAGGCACTGTTTGTGCACAGAAATCAAGGAGCTTGCTGCACAGAAATCGGGGCAAACTATTGGCACAGAAATCGAGGAAATAGCTGCACAGTTTTTGAGAGAATTTTTGGCACAGAAATCGAGGGTCGTACAGCTGTACGGATTGTTTTATTTCTGCACAGATTTCAAGGTACGGCTGCACATAGTTCGAGGATGCTGGCACACATCCTGAGGTCCTGTCTTTTGGCACAAAAATCGAGGCATCAACTAGGCACATTTTTCTAGAATTTTGAGATGAAATTTATGGTGGAGATAAGTTGAAATTTTCACTGTATTTCTATACTGAAATATTTTGTTGAAGAATTAATAAAATCTCTCTCTCTCTAACTGGTTTTCCCCGTGGGGGTTTTTCCAGGGCACAGTTGCCGAAAAATTTGAGTCTCTATCTGTTATGGTGTGCATGTGTTAAATATTTATTTTTTCAGCCTGTTAGTGGTGCTCTACTGTGTGTTTAATTGTTACAGTATTTTTCATATATAGCTTTCAGCCTATGCATAACCGGCTGAAGGTGAAAAACACTGAAATGTTGACATAAACCAACAAGTAGTAAAACCCCGAAAAATCTACATGGTATCAGAGCAAGGGGGCAGAAAACAGTAATATTTTTTCAAACACACAGTAATTTCCAGAACTCGGAAATTTTGTGATTTTCTTCTGTTCAGTGATCAACATTCTCTTTGGTTGAAGTTGAGATGGCTACAGGTCTTAGGTTGGATGATAGGCTGAATGGGACAGAGAATTTTGTGCCATGGAAGGCCATAATTCTACTGATATTGGAGGAGAATGAACTATGGGTGGAGGTGGTGAGACATACTACAGCTAACCCAGTTGTCATTCCTGATGGTTCAGATGCAGCAGCTCTATCAACCTTCAACAAGAAGGACTGTAAGGCTAGGAGGATTATCCTTGACGCAGTTAAAGACCACATAATCCCTCACATTTCTGGGAAGACTAGGGAATATGAGATGTGGACAACCTTGACCAGTTTGTATGAGAGTTCCAATGAGAACAGAAAGATGGTTCTCAAAGAGAAACTCAAGACTATAAAGATGAATGGAGGAGAGGGAGTCACAGCGTACCTCACTAGGATTTCTGCAGTTCGGGATGAACTGGCAGCGGTTGGTGAAGTGGTATCTACATATGAGCTTGTACGTACAGCAGTGAATGGGGATTCAAAGTCCTGGAGTGCATTTGTGCAAGCCATAGTGGGTAGAGAGAACCTACCGTCTTGGGAGAGACCGTGGTATGACTTTTTGCAAGAGGAGACCAAGAGAGGTCTCGTACAGGGCAGTTCATCACAGAGTGGGGTAGATGACGAGAACATGGCTTTGACAACCAAAGGGAAGAAGAAGAAGGGTCCCAATAAGGGTGTGGCCAAGAGGCAGCAGCAGCAGCAACCGCAGGGTGGACAGAAGAAGGACTTGAGTAAAATCAAGTGCTATTGTTGTCAGGCGCTTGGGCACTATGCTTCACAGTGTCCAAGCAAGAAGAAGAAGGGACAGCAGACAGCAGCCTCAGCAGAGGTTGATGATTTTGGTGATAGGTTTCAGAGGGAGTTTTCCCTATATGCTGGACAGATTGAGAGAGAGAGAGTCTCTTTAGCCACCAGCACAGATATGGATATGGAGAGTTAGCATTCATTGTTGACAGGGTATCAGACAGGTCCATCCACCACTAGTACGTGGTACATTGACAACGGAGCCTCGAGACACATGACAGGTACTCGAGAGTTGTTCTCCAAGCTATCACAGACAGTTAGAGATGTGGAGGTGGTACTTGGTGACAATATCATTGTTAGAGCAGTTGGTCAGGGGACCATTACATTTCAGAGGGAGTCTATGCTTCCCATGACTCTGCGGGATGTGTTGTATGTCCCTGGGCTAGAGAAGAACCTTGTTTCAGTTTCCACTATTGAGGACAGGGGTCTTGGGGTGTGTTTCTCAGATGGGAGATCACAGTGTACAGGCACAGCTTCTACAGGATTAGTGGTTCAGGTGACAGGTACTTCAAGGACAGGTTTAGGGACAAGTACAGGTTCAGGTTCACAGGTTACAAGGTCTTCAGGGACTGGTTCATCAGTCACTAGTCCTCGGGGTGTTGGACCTTCTGCTTCTGGGAGTTCCTCATATGAGGATAAACAAGTTTGGGAGGAGCCTTCAAGGAAGCGAAAGCCTAAGTGGCTTCAGGACACCTTGAAGGAATCAGAGGCATTTGGTAGACCTCAGGAGCCGATCAGGACAGTAGTTGAGCCAAATAGATATGGGATGGCCCTTGTTGCGAGTATTTGTGACTCTGCGCCTTCCACATTTGAGGAGGCTTCTCAGCATCAGGTATGGAGAGATGCCATGATGGAAAAGTACTATTCCATCATGAAGAATGATTCTCGGGAGATAGTGTCGAGACCTTAAGGGAAGTCAGTGGTGACTTCCAAGTGGCTTTACAAGATAAAGCATGCTGTAGATGGCAGTGTGGAGAAATTCAAGGCTCAGTTTGTGGCTCGGGGGTTCTCACAAGTTGAGGGAGTTGACTATGATGAGACACTTGCTCCAGTGGCTCGGTATTCTTCCATCAGAGCAGTGATATCTATAGCAGCAGAGATGGGTTGGAAGATCCACCAGATGGATGTGAAGACCGCGTTTCTCAATGGTCTTCTGCAGGAGGAGGTGTACTTAGAGCAGCCACAGGGATTCGAGATTCATGGGAGAGATTCTCATGTGTGCAGGCTGAGGAAAGCCTTATACAAATTGAAGCAAGCTCCTAGAGCTTGGTACTCCAGGATCGATGCATACTTGACTTCGATGGGATTTTAGAAGAGTGAGGCTGATCCCAACCTTTACTACATTGTGGTTGGTGGAGATCCTCTCATTCTTCTGTTATATGTTGATGACTTGTTTATCACTGGAGATGAGCGTCTTATTGCACAATGCAAGAGAGACCTTGTAGTTGAGTATGAGATGACTGATATTGGGCTGATGCATTACTATTTAGTGATGGAGGTTTGGCAGGAGCCTGGACATATTCTCCTTGGACAGGGGAAGTATGCAGTTGATATTCTGAAGAGTTATCGGATTGAGGACTGCAAGCCTATGTTTACACCAATGATCACCAAATGGAAGCAACTTCATGCTTCCGAGGGTAAGTTGGTGGATCCCACACTCTATCGTCAACTCGTTGGATCGTTGATGTATCTGGTCAACACTAGGCCAGACTTGTGTTTTGTGGTTAACACTCTTAGCCAGTTCATGGTGGAGCCTAGGAGTGTGCATTGGACTGTCGCAAAGCACGTACTGAGATACCTAGTAGGTACAGTGGATTATGGTTTGGACTACAGGGGTTCGGGTGGATTCAGCTTGGTTGGGTTCACAGATTCAGACTGGGCAGGTTGTGTGAGGGATCGGAAGAGAACTTCCAGTTGTTGTTTCAGTTTGGGCTCGGCAGCAATGTCGTGGTTTAGTCGGAAACATAAGTCCATTGAATTGAGTTCTGTCGAGGTTGAGTATATGGCAGCCAGTCAGGCTACTTGCGAAGCACTGTGGCTTCGTAAGTTATTGGTAGATTTATTTGATCAACAGCTTAAACCTACGGTGATCTATTGTGACAATCAAAGTTGCATTCAGCTCTCTGAGAATCTGGTGTTCCATGACAGGTCAAAGCACATTGAGATCAAGTACCATTTCATTTGGGACTACGTCCAGAGAGGGGCAGTTGAGTTGTAGTATATTTCCACTGATTAGCAGGTAGCAGATATCCTGACGAAGTCTTTGGGGAGGGGGAAGTTTGTCTTCTTTAGAGATAAGTTGGGAGTGGTGCGGAACACCTTCCTCGGTAAGAGGGAGTGTTACTTTTGTACCTAGGGAAGTCTTCCCCAAGTGATAAATGCCTAATGTCACTTAGAAGGGGGAAAAGGTGACCCTCACATTAAATGCACTTAATGAGACTTTATAAAATGAAAGTCACTTTTTGCTAAAGTTAAGTGGGTGAGTGAAATTTTTATTTAAGTGATTTAAATAAAAGTGAATCTTGTCCATTGGATTGGATCTTTCTCCACCGTCGGATTAGATCTCACTTAGGGTTAGACAAAAAGGCGTGAGGGAGGCATTTGAGCTCACTTTTGATTTTGGAAAGTGACGAGAGAGAGCAGAGAAAAAGGGCACTGAAATCAAGGCAAGGGTTTGGAGACTTTTCCATTGGCACGATTTTCAAGGCAAGGTACGACACATTTATTGCTGCACATATTTTGAGGAGTGTATGGACAACATTTAATACCAACACAGAAATCGAGGCAAGGTACTACATATTTATTGCTGCACTGTTTTCTAGGTGTACGAATCCGTACAGTATGGTTTAGCACAATTTTTGAGGCACTGTTTGTGCACAGAAATCGAGGAGCTTGCTGCACAGAAACTGAGGCAAACTATTGGCACAGAAATCGAGGAGCTTGCTGCACAGAAACCAGGGCAAACTATTGGCACATAAATCAAGGAAATAGCTACACAGTTTTCGAGAAAATTTTTGGCATCAAAATCAAGGGTCGTACAGCTGTACGAACTGTGTTATTTCTGCACAGATTTTGAGGTATGGCTGCACTCAGTTCGAGGCTGTTGGCACACATCCCGAGTTCCTGTCTTTTGGTACAAAAATCGAGGCATCAGCTGGGCACATTTTTCTAGAATTTCGAGATGAAATTTATGGTGGAGATAAGTTGAAATTTTCACTGTATTTCTGTACTGAAATATTTTGCTAAAGAATTAATAAAATCTCTCTCTCTCTAACTGGTTTTCCCAATGGGGGTTTTTCCAGGGCACAGTTGTCGAAAAATCTGAGTCTCTATCTTTTATGGTGTGCATGTGTTAAATATTTATTTTTTCAGCCTGTTAGTGGTGCTTTACTGTGTGTTTAATTGTTACAGTATTTTTCATAAGTAGCGTTCAGCCTATTCATAACCGGTTGAAGGTGAAAAACACTAAAATGTTGACATAAACCAGCAAGCAGTAAAACCCAGAAAAATATACACTCTCATTTTCCTACATTCTTCTTCTACTATCTTTCTCTCAATGTCATGTAAATGTGCAAGGGCACACTTAGTGTTGCATATAGATAATGGAGAATTGTTATTTTGACTTAATTGACATGTTAGTTGTTGCATATCTCTGTAATAATCATATTATGAGAGCCACATCTCGAAACACCATGCACTTCAAGTTATATTTATAATCAAGAGTGAGATTCGAGCCATTTTTCCCATAACAATTGCATAGTGATTTTGGAAGGATATGGTACATGCTTTATATCAGAGTTTGATGAGATATTTATCCATGTTATGAGATGCATATGAATTTAATTTGATGGCCCAAATAATGTTTGCATATCTCTGAATTGTTTCTATGGTTTATGACTAAATTCGAGACCCTTTGTCCACCATTTTCACCATCAAATCTAGACTCTAGAAGATGTTGATCATTGGGATCCCTATTCGACCCTAAAACCAAATCTAATGTTGCACACATATTGTACTTAATGTCCTCTAACATATCCAATCCTCAGACCAATAATTAGTGAAGGTCGTACAGTGTATAGAATATCATTTAATGGCAGACCTAGGGGGGATTTCCACTTTTCAAATTAACTAGCCTTGTCCCGAAACTTATTTCCTTGCAAATTGCAGACCATGGATGGGTATATCAATTGTTTGGGTGTCTGATAGATGTGTTAATGTGTCCTATTCCCAATTAAGACCTTCCTTCCCAAATTTGAAAGCATTTGGAGGTGTTTGGAACCAATTGTGAACTAAACCCCAAAGTCGAAACAAGGTCAACCCAAACACTTTCTCTTGGAGGGATATTATAGTCGTATCATAGAATGGTCCTTGCACCTGATTTGGGTGACCATTTATGAGGTCAAGAAGTCATCCCCCACCCTTAGAAACTGAAACTGAAATTACCTTTGGTGAAGAGGAAGAAGCAAGAAAAGAGGTGCACTCTGTTAAAACTATGACTAAGGATGAGAAATGAACCTCAAAGATGGAGGAAAAAGAGGAGTTTAGGAAATTCATGAAACCATTTTTTGAGGAAATGACAAGGAATATAATGCAAGGGTTCGAATTGATGGCTAGTCAGATTGGAAACAAATTGGCATTAGGAGGCAGCAGTAGTTCTCATTTCGAGGAAAACGAACACATTTGGCGAAAATATTTTCTCAAAGACAGGGCCTCACAACCGACCCAATGAATTCCAGACCTCAATAAGAGATACCACACCCAGTTTGTTGATCCCAAAGAGGATCCTAACATCCAATATGCAATGCATGAAGTTATAGCAGAATGGGAGCAATTGAGTGAAGCTTGTAGGAAGACCTTACCATTTTATTAGTTATTTATTGTCTCAAACAAGCTCAAAATGAGAAGAGGTAACATAACTCCTTTTCAAAATAAAGAATTGAATTATGCCATAGGTAAAATGCCCCTTTCCACCTTTGATGGCTCATCCCAAAGTTCTGCAAATACTTGGGTACAAAATTTAGATGTATATTTTCAGCTGAATCCAATAGTTGAAGAGGATGCTCTAAAAATGGTTATTCTGCATCTTGAGGGAGAATCAAATGATTGGTGGTTCCATGGACTTAAAACCTTGGGACATGATCAAGTCACATCATATGAAGAGTTTGTTAACAGGTTATCTGAAATATTTGAGCAAAAAGACCCTGAAATTCCTTTCAAGGAACTAGCACAGTTGAAGAAAACTGGAACCCTTGAGGAGTAGATGTTGGAATTCCAAAAAGTATCAGTTATGGTGGATGATGTATCTATGGTTCGATTAGTATTGCTCTTTACTGAAGGATTGGTTGAACCTTTGAAAGGTTTAGTTAAAGATCACAAACCTACTTCATTAAAAGATGTTGTGAACTTGGCAAGATATCTGCAAAATGTGCTACCCAAGATAGAGTATCCTCCCAAGCCCAACTTTCCTTCCAAGTTCATATTTGACAATAGACCATGGAAAAAAGATTCATTTGGGAAGGACAAGAAAGAGGGACCAAGCATGGAAGAACTCAGAAGAAAGAAACTATGTCACACATGCTATCAACCATGGGTACCAAGGCATAAATGTGCTAAGGGGAGAGCACAATTTATTGAAATATTTTCTGATGACGAAGAAGACATGGAGGAAGAAGAACAACTTTCAGCCCAATAAGAGGGATATGACACAACAGAAGAAGTTCATCCATCACCCTAAAAAGGAAGAATGGAAGTGCTTTCAGGAGTGCCTCGTTTTCACACCATCCGATGCAAGGGAGTGGTACAAGGGCAGAAAATTTTGGTATTGGTAGATGGAGGAGCAACTCATAAATTCATTGATGCATCCTCGTTGTAGAGGAGGAAGTTACCTACTGAAGCATTCGAAGGGTTCACAATCATCATTCCAGGTAACAATTATATGGAATGAAACACATGGATTCCAAAGCTACAACTTACCATAGGAAATTAAACATTTTCTGATAGCTTCTATGTGGTAGATGTTGCTGATAAAAATGTGGTTTTGGGAGTACAATGGTTGTACTCTATACGAGAACATAGAGTGAACTACCAAATACCTGAAATGGAGTTCAAAGATTCGGAAGGAAAACTAAGGGTAGTGAGGGGAATGCACACCTATCCTAACCAAGTGGTGTCTTCCCACAATATGAGGTCCATATTGAGACATGGGGACATTGAATGGGCTGCAGAATGTTTAATCACTTCCCCCAAGCCAAACATAAAAATTGCATAACATACAAGGGAGATAAGGCAACTACTACACAAGTATGAAAAGGTTTTTGGAGACCTTCCCCCTGGAAGGCCACCTGACAGAGGTGTTGAGCGTACCATTGTTTTGGAGGTAGGTACTTCACCTATCCAAATACCCCCATATAGACACCCAAAAAGGTTCAGAGATGAGATTGAGAAGGCTATTCAAGAGCTCTTGGAATTGGGGCTCATTAGACCAAGCTCAAGTCCCTATGCTTCTTTAGTTGTCTTGGTGAAGAAAAAGGATGGAACCTTAAGGATGTGCATTGATTTTAGAGATTTAAACAAGAAGACAATAAATAATAGATATCCCATCCCTCGGATAGATGAGCTCATGGATGAGATATTTGGAGCAAAGTTATTTTTCAAAATTGATCTTAGATCCGGTTACCATCAGATTCGAATGAAGGAGGAGGATGTGCAGAAAACTTTTTTTTCAGATGTCACTATGGTCATTTCGAATTTCTTGTCATGCCTTTTGGTTTGACCAATGCTCCAGCAACATTCAATCATGCATGGAAAAAATATTTTGCAACCAGCTCCGTAAGTTTGTTTTGGTTTTCTTTGATGATATTTTAATTTAAAGTAAGACATGGGAGGAACATTTGCACCATTTAGAAGTTGTATTGAAAATATTGCATGAACGATCTTTGTTTGCTAAGCTGTCCAAGTGTGAGTTTGTGTTGACATAAATTTTGTATCTTGGGCACATCATTGGGAAAGATAGGGTAAAGGTGCACTTGGAGAAAATAAATTCCATTCTTGAATGGCCATCACCCAATGTAATATCCTATCCAAGATCTGACCAAGATATTAACTCAACTTCAGAAATTTTAACAAAATTCACTAGATAAATTTCTTAATAATTATTTTAAACCGAGCAGGAGGTCAGTGATGGGGATGGAGACTGAAACTGAGTATGGTGGAATGAAATTTTAGTTCTGGAATTTGTATGGGAAAATGTGCAGCAGCAAATAATAATCATAGGGAGAGTCCTAAGCACAAAGCACTAGAGCCATTTATGTTTCGGACATCAGCTACCGCTGAAGCCTGCCGCAAAGCTTCCTGGGCGCACCAGCATATGCTTACTAGAATGGGTGGGTACAAACTGAGTTATGACCATAAAATAGTTTCAATGGACACAATGAGCAGCATTCAAAAGGATTTGGGAAGAGTAGGAGTCGTTTGGAAGTTCTAGGCCCTGCTGGGATGGCAGAGCTAGTCAAATTGAAATATTTACAAATAGTGGGTAAAACCTTCCAAATTCTTAAAGAATGAGATGATATGAATTGTGTTGTATATTAATGACCTCCTACAACTTACAGTAATTAGATCTGACATTTAGAATAAATTTGACAATCATTTTAGTGAAACTAGTCATTAAACAATGCTCAATGAGCTAGTCTTCTATTCTGAGTTAAGTACTAACTTTATTAAAATGTAAAACTCTATTATAAAATATTAGAGTGATCTGATATAATGTAATTAACAGCAGCAGGTAGAAATGTTACTCACTGAACCAAGTTTTCACTCATTTAATAGCTCCTCCTTCGTACAATGAATTCTAGACTAGGAAATCACCTCATAGGGCCATAGAATGACTGGAAGAAGAGAAGTAATGACCCAATATCTGTTCTGATGGTGCAATATGATCTAAAATAGGTCTGTAATAGAGTGTATGGCTGCACACTAAGTCTCTGGAAAAGTATGGAGAGCTAACCACAGATCTTCTCTTCCTTATGGGGAAAACACCACCAAATTTAGCTGAGGTTGCAAGAAGTGATGAGAAGAATAGAATGGATCAGTTCTGAGAATGATTTTTGCTGTTGGAAATCACTATTGGCTGAACATATGGCTGTACCAACCCTCCATCAATACTTGGGCACTTTCACTGGAGCATTCATCTTCCACTAGAGAAGCTTCACCAAAACTAGCTAGAATTTCACTGTAAGAGAGATCTTCTCTTCAAACTGACTGTGTGACTTCAATGCTGAACCGATATGAATGTTATTGGCTGTAGTATCACTTTCTAGACCTCCATAACACTCACTGGAAACTCATAGGATCTTGGGGCACATCTCCCAAGAAAGACTTGTTGAGGAGCATCATTCAACTAAAGGGCTCAGAGCTCTCTTGCACAAATTTCACAAATGATCAAAAGTTCTAAGATGAAGTTGGAAACATGAATAAATAGCTGAAGTAGCTTGTTACTCAAGCCATCCACACATGTGGATTAGGAAGGGTGCCCTCCTTGTGGAAAATAGAAACTTCTTTCTTGAAAAACTTTCCTTTCTTTGTCCTCCTTCACTGTTTTTAGCAAGTGCACCTTTGTGAGCTTGCTTGGAAGTTGCTAAACTTTTTCTGACTACTTTTCTTGTTTTTATCTACTTTAATTACTTTCCATCTTTTCTGTTTTTCCTAATTTTGCCTGCTTTTGACAATTTCCTTTTATTTGACTTGCTTCTTTTTTACCTCCAATATGTTCCTTGATTTTCTGAGTTTGCCACTTAGGCAAGATTGGCCCTACTTGCACAAATTCGCCCTCCAAGCCTTGTCATCACCACTTGCCAATATTTATTAGCCAAAATTATTAATAAAAATATTACAGACTCATAATCACTCCAAAATTCATAGTTTAATTAATTAATTAATAATTAATCAACCACTGTGGTATAATTGCCTAAAAGTTACCCCATTAATTAAATTCTCATTTGATTAATCACTTAGACTTAGTCATGGGGTTAATAACTACATGGGGGGGCCACCTTGTCCATTTAATTCCCAAATACAACCTTGGCATATTCCATGTGGTAGTTTCCATACTTGCTCATTAATTAAATGATTATTGCCTAGGTGACTTAGGCCAAAATTACCCCATGGACCATAGCAAAATATGGGGATATGATAGTCCTCCCTTCCCAAGATTTCCTATCCTCAAGCAATTTTAGGATACCACCAAGCTTCTGCTGCACCACTCTGATTAAATTTGTCCCTATCCACCGATCATTCTGAAACATAAACTTGGTCCTTCTCCAAAAAAATTGACTATGAAAGGAAAATAAAAATTGCACTTTAATACCACTGTAATATCTATCTGCCTTGGTTGTTTTAGGGTTAGGATTCTTGGAGGTTCTTTTGGAAGAGGATCCAAACATTCTTGTGAGGTGTAAATAACATCCATCCACTAAATCTCTTGCTTCTTTTAGGTACTCTTCAGAAGTAGGTTGATATTTGGCTATGGAACATGCAACATTTTCCTGCATATAACTATCAGAATAACCATAACCTCTTCTTCCAATCATGATTTCATCGGTCATACTTGTAGAGGGTACTTCTCGGAATTCTTCTTCCTCATTATGTCTACAATACTCTTCATACCGCTCAACAAATTCATCATCATATTGCTCATAAAAATCCTCATCATAATCTTCTTCACTAAATATTGACATGACTGCCAATTCATTAAATTAAGAGTCTTATTTCCACAGGGGTAGAGGAAAGAGCTCTGATACCACTGTAATAGCCTAGCTAAGATCTGACCAAGATATTAACTCAACTTCGGACATTTTAACAAAATTCACTGGATAAATTTCTTAATAATTCTTTTAAACCGAGCAGGAGGTCAGTGATGGGGATGGAGACTAAAACTGAGTATGGTGGGATGAAATTTCAGTTCTAGAATTTGTATGGGGAAATTTGCAGCAGCAAATAATACATCATAGGGAGAGTCCTAAGCACAAAGCACTGGGGCCATTTATGTTTCGGACACCAACTACCGCAAAGATTCTTGGGCGCACCAGCATATGCTTACTAGACTGGGTGAGTACAAACTGAGTTATGACAGTAAAATAGGTTCAATGGACACAATGAGCAGCATTCAAAAGGATTTGGGAAGAGTAGGAGTGGTTTGGAAGTTCTAGGCCCTGTCGGGATGACAGAGCTAGTTAAATTGCAATCTTTACAAACAGTGGGTAAAACCTTCTAAATTCTTAAAGTATGAGATGA
Organism: Larix kaempferi; assembly: GCA_027924585.1. Lineage (NCBI taxonomy): Eukaryota > Viridiplantae > Streptophyta > Pinopsida > Pinales > Pinaceae > Larix > Larix kaempferi. The sequence goes on along the minus strand of BSBM01001504.1, from coordinate 188,674 downwards.
TATGGCTTTTGTGGTATATTAATAACCTCCTACAACTTCTAGAAATCAGATCTGACATTTAGAATAAATTTGACAGTCATTTTAGTGAAACTAGTCATTAAACAATGCTCAATGAGCTAGTCTTCTATTCTGAGTTAAGTACTGACTTTATTAAAATGTAAAACTCTATTATGAAATATTAGAGTGCTATGATATAATTTAATTAACAGTAGCAGGTCGAAATGTTACTCACTAAACCAATTTTTCACTCATTTAATAGCTCCTTCTTAGTACAATGAATTCTAGACTAGGAAATCCCCTCATAGGGCCATAAAATGACTGGAAGAAGAGAAGTAATGACCCAATCTATGTTCTGATGGTGCAATATTATCTACAATAGGTCTGTAATAGAGTGTATGGCTTCACACTGAGTCTCTGGAAAAGTATGGAGAGCTAACCACAGATCTTCTCTTCCTTATGGGGAAAACACCACCAAATTTAGCTGAGGTTGCAAGAAGTGATGAGAAGAATAGAATGGATCAGTTCTGAGAATGATTTCTGCTGTTGGACATCACTGATGGCTGAACATGTGGCTGTACCAACCCTCCATCAATACTTGGGCACTTTCACTGGAGCATTCACCTTCCATTAGAGAAGCTTCACCAAAACTAACTAGAATTTCACTATAATAGCTAGAATTTCACTATAAGAGAGATCTTTTCTTCAAACTGACTATGTGACTTCAATGTTGAGGAGCATCACTCAACTAGAGGGCTCAGAGCTCTCTTGCAAAAATTTCACAAATCATCAAAAGTTATGAGATGAAGTTGGAAACATGAATAAATAGCTGAAGTAGCTTGTTACTCAAGCCATCCACACGTGTGGATGAGGAAGGGCGCCCTCCTTGTGGAAAATGGAAACTTCTTACTTGAAAAACTTTCCTTTCTTTGTCCTCCTCCACTGTTTTTAGCAAGTGCGCCTTTGTGAGCTTGCTTGGAAGTTGCTAAAAAATTTCTGACTGCTTTTCTTGTTTTTCTCTACTTTAATTACTTTCCATCTTTTCTGCTTTTCCTGATTTTGCTTGCTTTTGACACTTTCCTTTTATTTGACTTGCTTCTTTTTTTCCTCCAATGTGTTCCTTTATTTTCCGAGTTTGCCACTTAGGCAAGATTGGCCCTACTTGCACAAATTCTCCCTCTAAGCCTTGTCATCGCCACTTGCCAATATTTATTAGCCAAAATTATTAATAAAAATATTACAGACTCATAATCACTCCAAAATTCAGAGTTTAATTAATTAATTAATAATTAATCAACCACTATGGTATAATTGCCTAAAAATTACCCCATTAATTATATTCTCATTTAATTAATCACTTAGACTTAGTCATGGGGTTAATAACTACATGGGAGGGCAACCTTGTCCATTTAATTCTCAAATAAAACCTTAGGCATCTTCCATGTGGTAGTTTCCATACTTTCTCATTAATTAAATGATTATTGCCTAGGTGACCTAGGCTAAAATTACCCCATGGACCATAGAAAAATATGAGAATATGACACCCAAGCACATCACTGAATTGAGAGGCTTTATTGGGATATGCACTTACTATAGGAAGTTGGTGAATGGGTTTTACAAACTAATTTATCCTCTTACTGATTTGACCAAGAAGGATGCCTTCAAATGGGATGAAGAGGCTGAAAAGGATTTCCAAAGAATCAAAGGGGTAATGAGTAGTTGTCCAGTACTTACATTACCATATTTTTCTAAACCGTTTGTTTTGGAATGTGATGCATCAGCGGAAGGCGTAGGGGCGGTCCTAAAGCAAAATCAACACCCCATAGCTTTTGAGAGCAGAAAATTGCAGCCACATGAGAGGCTCTACTCCATATATGACAAAGAAATGTTAGCCATCATGCATGCCTTGGCCAAGTTTAGACAATATCTGGTGGGGAACAAGTTTGTGGTCAAAACTGATCATAACAATTTAAAGCATTTCCTTAAAAGATCTCAATGAAAGGAAAAAAAAATGGGCAAGTAAAGTTCAAGCTTTTGATTTTGACATTGAATATGTAAAATGGAAGAATAATATTGTAGCAGATGCATTGTCTAGGAGACCTTCATTTTCCCTCATGGACATTTCGAAAGATTGGAAAGAGGTGCTAATAGGAGAATATACCAAAGATAGATTTGCTTGTGAATTATTAGATGGGATCATGGGAGATGATAGGTATAAGATATTGAATGGCTTAATCTACTATAAAGACCGAATGTACTTAGTTCATTGTTCGAACTTAAAGCACAAGATTGTAACGTTCCCTCCCATCAGACCGATCCAGGGAGAGAACATGGCACTAAAACTAGGCATATAGCCCCATATCCATTAAGTAAAAACTCATTGATAATAAAATACATATACATATGTATATTGTAATTAAACACGGTGGAATTAAAATCATCTACATATCTAACATACATTCAAGATTTTCATGATAGCCATTAAATAAAGACATTGCAGAATTTATAAAAGAGAGTACTTATCTTGAAATGAAGTAGCCCAGAGCAACTAGATATGCAACTGCAACGTTCCACCCAACCATAGGCCAGTTGTGCTCATCAATCTCTCAACACAATGGCCACCCCCGAGCTGGGCATGATTTCTACAAGGAAAAAGGGAACAACAGACTCACACATAGCCAAAATACAACAAAATCATCCAAGCCAATCCACAATTGGGTTTATCATGCTGCTAAGGAAATGGAAAGGAAGAATTGCTAAGCTAGTGAGCTCAACCACAGAGATATGGATGCCCTCTACAAGATTTATCTAGCTTGGTCCCCACAATACCTACACACCTGGAACAAGGAAGTATTCCCTTTACTACTGCACAGTCCCTCAGGCCATACCTCCCATTCTAGTGTCCTTCTAGGTATGCATAGAAGAGTAACCATCCCTTTTGATCTTCTTGAGAGGTTACCTTCCTCACTAGGTTTATCAAGCCAATTCTGGTCCACTTCCACTCCAAATTTCTTGCTCACAGGTTCAAACCCAAAACAGAGATGCACATTACAGCAAAACCACAAGTGTTGGGCATGAAGGGAAACGTTTTTATAGTGGGATGTCCAAAATGGGGTTTCCATTAGCTGTAGAAAAATGTGGGCAACCAAAAAACGAAATGGCAATTGGGGAATCAACCCTGGGAGAGAAAAATCGTTTCTAGAAAACGTTTATGAGCATTCAAGGGACAGAAATGACCTCCATAAACCCCCAAATCGTGACTCCCTTCCTCCCATCCACTGTGCAATACAAAAACGAGTTCCCAGCCATAAAAAATGTAGGAAAAAGATGGAAAACTTGAAGGAGAAAGCCCCAAATAACTCAGACTACGTGAGAGAGCAAATTCCATGGGTGAAAGATGGCTTTGGGCACCATTTCGTGGGTGTTTTCTTGCCTAAGAAGCAAAAATACGTTTTCCCAGGTTGATGGCTTTCCCATGCACGAAATTGGATGTCATACCTCTTCATTCCCAAGGCATTAACTACCTCAACCAACTCTTGGAAGAATTAAATGATTGGGTGCATAAGTCAAAATGGGTAGTTGGGGTTCATTCATTGACATTAGGCTTACACCATTGGCTCAAGGTTTTTGAATAATTTCCCTCCCTATTCCTTGTGAAATCATGCCCCCAACTCTTTGTTGCATTGCATAGCTAGTTGTGGGTATTTCACTAAAATTCGTATTTACATGATGTATTAATTTACATTGTGCCTATTTAGCACAAGAACCATAAGCATATATTCTTAATTGCCGATACATAAAACGCTAAATCGATTGTGGGGCCTTGGCCTTGAGCTCCTCACCATGATTTAATAATGATATTTACATCATTTACAATTTTAATGCAATAGGGTCAAAATCGGGGTATTACAAAGATCTTTAAGGAAGCCCATGATTCTCCTTTAGCAGGCCATCCTGATTTCTTTAAAACATATTGGAATTTAAGACAAAGGTTCTCTTGGAAAGGGTCAAAGGAAGATGTTTTAAAGTATGTGAATGAATGCAAGATATGTTAGCAAAACAAAGTTGAACACACCCATCTTGCTGGTCTCTTACAACCATTGCCTATTCTAGAACAAAAGTGGGAAAGCATCTATATGGATTTCATCACAGGTTTTCCCAAGGATTTTGGTAAGGATTGTATTTATGATTTGGTGGATAGACTCACCAAATTTGCTCATTTCTTTTCTATTATATCATCTTTACTGTTGCACAAGTAGCTAAGCTATTCTTTAAAGATATTTTTCAGATTGCATGGACTTCCCAAAAGCATTGTGAGTGATAGGGATAGCATATGTATGAGTGTTTTTTGAAAAGAACTCTTCAAATTGGTGGGAACTCAATTGACTCCTAGAACAAGCTATCATCCTCAAATTGATGGCCAGATAGAAAGAGTTAACCAATGGTTGGAGGGGTACTTGAGAAACTATGTTGGGTAGCAACAAAAATCATGGGTCAAATGGCTACATTTGGGTGAGTTTTGCTACAATACTACTTTCCATATGTCCATTGGCATGTGTCATTTAAAAGAAATTTATGGCTATGAATCACTCACCTTTGTTGATCACATTTTTGGTGATAGTAGAGCTCCAAAAGCTAAAGATTGGGTTGAGGAAAGTTAAGAGATTTTGAAGCTTTCAAAAGGAAATTTGCAGGTTTCCCAAAATCAACAAAAACAGTATGTGGATAATCATAGGAAGGAAAGAACTTTTCAAGTGGATGATTTGGTTCATTTGAGGTTGCATTTATATAAGCAAACCACCTTAAAAGGGAAAGGATCAGAAAATCTCAAACCAAGGTTTTATGGTCCATATAAGATAATTCGAAAGGTTGGGGAGGTAGCTTATGAGATAGAACTTCCAGAAGGTAGCAAAATCCACAATGTGTTTCATGTTTCATACCTTAAGAAGGATATTGGTCAGAAAATTTCTATTTTAGAAACACTTCCTCCATTAGATTATGAAGAACAACTCATACTCATTCCCAAAAAAAAAAAAAATTGAAAACAAGAGAAAGAAAATTGAGGAGCAAAACCATAAGAGAATATTTGGTACAATGGAAAGATTTTCCAAGTGAGGATGCCACATGGGAAGAGGAACAAATTTTGCAGCATCCTAATTTGGAATTGCTTGAGGACAAGCAATCTTGGGTGGGGAGGACTGTAATGTCCCTATCCAAATAAATCACATTAAGGGAAATTTTCACCAATCTACTAGTTCTCTAGGTTGGGGTGGAAACATTTAGACTTTGAATAAGGGAGCTATAAGACCCCAAATGGACATTAGATTGAAAAATATACATTAAAGGGGCTAAATAAATAATAATAATCAGAAAATAAGGTGGCACTTGGCCATGAGGGTACATAGGTGGTGTGGGGTTTTATACCTCAATCTTGTCATCATGAGTCCCTTGTCAACTTAATGCCTTGATCCCTGAAGTCTCCATGATCAAGCAAGTCAGTTAGAGCAAGTTGATGCCTTTTTCCATAGTTTCTAGTTGGGTCAGAGCATGTTTTATTTGAGCAAGAAGCGCCCAACTAGGCTTGGCGCGGAGTGTATTCTTCCAGACTGCGTTGATGGAACAGGTTGTCTTTGTGCAGCTTGTGTTTCCCCTCTCAGGCACAGTTTTCCCTCATGCAGGTTGCGTCGGGGTTGGTTTATTTGGATAAAGGTGGCTTTCGAGTGATTTATAGAAGTTGGATGAGGTGGATCTCTATTCCTAACTCCCCGGTGAGTTGTCCTACGGTTCCCTAACCTCAAGGGAGAATCCCTTAGCCCTCTCCCCATGATCCTCAACCTACTCTATCCACTTGGTCCTATAAATACAAGGCCCCTCTCCATTCCAAAGGGAGGAAGTCCATAACACTTACATGCTGGTGGAATTAGCCTAGGTGATCCCTATCCATCTCTTGGGAGGCTTACATTTCCTTTGGAGGCTTTGGCTTGGCTTTTTGGAGAAGGATTGCAGCATTAAGGCTTGGGTTGTAATCATCTCTCTACTTTGTATTTCCCACTTTTATACAGTAATATAAACTCTTTCCATAATGTTATTGTGTTGATAATGTTTATAGTTTACTTCCTTAACCATTTACTTAGATCAGTTAGTGTTTAGACATGTTTTATTGCTTGTATTGTTTCCACATGTTCTGACAGGTCTTGCAGCTAAAGATCTGACGACCGCGGAGCTTGGAACAACAACGAGGAGAAAGGTCTACAATCTGAAGGTAATACGTCTGATTACTCGATCTCTAACTAGATCTAGGAAAGTAGCTTTATGTTATGTCTTTATTTGTTCTAAATTCGCATTGAACTAGGGAGATATGGCTCATGTCCGCTCGAGTTGATTGTCCAATAACAAATCTGGCGACCATACTGGGGAAACATTTGTTTTGATTTCAAGTTTGAATGTGTTATTCTTGATTTTCTTAATGATCCATTGCTTTGCCTCTTGAGCCTATTTTCACCATCAGTTTCTTTTCTTTAAGAGTTTGTTGACTTTCTCTGGGTCTGTTTGAACCATCTTCAATCCATTTACTTAGTCATTGCTTGGATTTTTTTCGTCATTTGCATTGAGTTATTCTCCCTACACACTTGGGTAGTGCACCCTGTGCGCCTGTCTGTCCAGAGCGCAATTTTCCTTTGAGCATACTGCGCCACCAGTGCTTTTCCTGATCTGACGGTCTGCTCCGTCGACGCTTTTCCTCTGCATACAACCTGCGTCGGGAGCTCTGTCCCTAACCACATCCTGCGCCGAGTTTTCAAGCTTAGGGCTTGGGCTCTTCCTCTCCAACTTTTGATTTTTTTGGTTGATCAACAGACATCTCTGCACTGTATCTTCTAGGAAGAGATCATTTTATCTAGCATTGGTTGATTTGGTTTGTTTGTGTTGGGTTTGGGGTCTTTTTTATCAAGTGAGTTTGATTGAAGTGGCGGGCAATTTCAATCCCCCGCGGTCATCCACTCCATCTTGTTCTCCCTGATCACCTCACTGGATCTATCCAGCATGCTAGATCCGCTTTCAAACCCTTTTTGAGTTTAGTCATCATTTTTTGGCTTGCATTTTGATGGTTTTTGAGTGATTTTTTGTGTCTTTAGGTCATTGGAGTGCTTGTTATTTCTTTGCGAATTTCTGAGTGATTAGAGTGCTGCAAGTAGTCTCTTCTTTTCAGCCATTTACATTTAAAAGCGTTATTGTTATCAAGTTTTGTCTTGGTATATCATTGGAAAATCAAAAAGTGCTTTGTTTTTACCATTTTCAAGTTCATTTGAGAATTGTTGTAAAAATTGGTTCATGCATTGGAATTCATCATTCATTGATCTTTTGGAAAGTTTGAAAAGGAAATTATTTGTTTGTGTTTTTCATGAATTATCAGTCACTCAGCTTCTTGAAAAATCCAAGTGAAGTCAATTTTTTTGCAAAGTAATTCCGTGCTTGAAGAAGTTATATGCATTCTTGGTTTTCATATGCTTTTAGGCCATCATTGTGAAAATTGAAGAGTTAGTATACTCTAAGTAGAGATTCTCCTTTTTCATCATTTACTTTCATTCTAATTGAAAAAGACAAAAAGGAAACACTTTGATTTGGATTTGATGTGTTGTTGATTTTCCTGTTTTGCTTGAAAAATGGAAAAGAGTGCTTTCGTTATCATTTTTGGTAGATTGAGAGTGTTGTTGAAATTTATTGTTTTGTGAGACCATTGGAAAAATATCTCTCCTTCCCGTGCATAGATTTCATCAAAAGAAAGAGTGCATTTTTCATGTAGTTAGGGTTTGCATTATGTTTACATTTATGTACTCACCTCATACATTCACCTAACCGTCCAGATAAAATTTACCAGTAGAACTAGGTTAAAAATTTTAGTAACTTGTGTGTTAAGTTAGAGACGTGTTCTAGCATCGTAAAACGTGGCAGTTGTCGTTATTCACCTGCACTGCATCCCGGAGGCACTGTAGTTCTTCCACGTACCAACCGGTATATCAAAGGCTCTTTCACATACCTTAGGGTATATCGAAAGGCACTTCATGTACTCGGTAGTATATAGGAAGGATCTTGTCATACGGTTGTGCATTAGACAGCACCATTACGGATTTGAGCTCCCAAGTAACTTGAGTATATCGGGAGACACTCCTAGAATTCCTGAGACCAAATGAGCTAACCATTTGTCTGTCTTGGCAGAGCAATACACTGAGAACAGCACATGGGGAGCTACTACGCACGTACTATCAGGTAGTCGGGTTATATGGTCAGGGGTACGCTCCTAATCCTTCCTGGTTAGTGCTCTGAAATATTGGGCCGAGTATAACTGTTGGACCCTAGAGTATATCACAAGCTGCGAAGCCTTGACAATCCGGTGAGGTTCCAGACTTTTGAATCCACACCTATCACATAAGTTTGCTTGCGGCCTTAGTTTGTGTAGATTGTTCTGGATTGCTTTTCTTTTGTTTAGAATACCCTTAGGAGAAATTCTGGTTCAGTCATTATGGCTGAACAACCTTCGAGAAGGTCCCACAGAATTTTGAACTTACCACCCGAATATCCCCTTAACCAGGAGGCAATTTCGAGGGTAAGCATGGACCCACGAGTTACGGTCGTGTCACCTGAAGCAGAAAACTCCACTATGGAGTCCGAAGAAAACATGTTTCCTCCTGATTCACCAACCTCTAACCCGTCAAGGGCTGAAGAGGAAGAACCTTCCACTTCACGAGACAGGTCCTTCCACTACGTGATGGCAGGAGAACCTGGATCTATAGAATGGTTAAATCCATACCGGGACGACCCCGTATCTGCGGCGCTTGTTCCATCTGCACCCTTGTGGGACACCTCTCTAGGGAAACAATGGGCCCACCTGGCTTTACATCCGGAGGTAGAAGCCACCCCTCTTCACTAGGCTCCCCATGCGGAGCATATGGCCCCAGTCTATCAACTCATGGACCAACTACGCCAACGTGGTGACGAAATTCGGCACCAGAGTCTCACACGAAGAAGAGACACTTCAGAAACACCCATTTTTCAATATACTCCCATTCATTCATTATCTCTTACTTCACCAGAAACACCCACACACAATGTGACCACTTACGAACATGGTCAACCCTCGTTTCCTACAAGTACAGCGAACCTACATACGGTCCACCACCCAAACCTGGAGGCCCACCCCCTTATGGCCAATTCCCGATGGGAACACCTTATAATCCGTCGATTCAAGGTCCTACCAGTCCATATATGCCATATCAATACTATCAGTATCCGTAGCTAAACCAACAGCTTCCATTTTTTGCTACTTTGGACCTACCCGACCTTTCTCGCCTAACAAATGATCCCATCCTACACGGTTATAATTGGTCGCCCATTCCGGTAAAACTACCCTCTGATATTCCCAAATTTGATGGCAAACCCAGTGAGGACACGAAAAACCATGTGATCACTTACCATCTGTGGTGCTCATCCAATTCCTTGATGGACGACTCGATCCGTTTAAGTTTGTTTCAAAGGACCCTCACCGGCCCAGCTTCTAAGTGGTATATTGAATTACCACCGCACTCATTTCCCGATTTTTGCTCTCTTGCTATGTCTTTTTTTACTCATCTCCAGTTACCCATAAGCTACAAAACTGGTACAGACCTTCTGACTTCGCTCCGTCAAACCACCGCAACTCATATTTCTGATCATATCCATGAGTGGTGGAGGAGACGACGTCTCATTAAGGCTCCCATTCCAGACCAACTCTTAGCTGACTGGTTTACGAAGTCTCTTTTACCTGTCGTATCCCGAGACGTGGCCATGGGAGGGGTCATCACCGAGGAATAGGCTATCGCTCATGCCCATTACTTAAACCTTGTCTATGCTTAATATGGCACGTTGTATGACATTGTTCCTTACGCACCCCGCCCTACTTATGACCCTGCAAAACCACCCAAGGGACCTCAGGCCGATGACATTATCGGTTCCCTTAAATCCTAGCCTTATGCTCAACTGGTGGACCATCGAACCGCCAGGGTTCTTCTCCATCCCCACCACAGGATGGCAGCAACACCACCAATTCACCCACTCTTGCTTCCACCGAGGAGGTGAATTCTATTCAATCAGCTTCGCCTCAGAAATCTGGTGGTAAGAAGAAAAACAAAGGTAAACCCAAGAAATATTCTAACTAGTAGGAGCACAAGACCACCCCTGAAGACACCAAACAGAAGAGGAAGCTAAAGTATCATTGTTTACTGTTTGGTGCTGACCATTTCTCCAAAGAATGTCCCCACCGAGACAAAGTGCAGAAGTTTCTCAGGGGAAACCCCACACCCACAATTCTCAATGATCCATTCCCCACTCAGAATCAACAAATGATTGCTCAACCCTCCCCTTCTCACGGAGACACGTCCTCCACCGTACATGTTCTCATGATGCGTAGTGAGACAGTTAACCTAAACACATGATCGCGTTCATACGAATCAGTCCCTCCGAAGGAACCCGTTGGGAGTAATACTGAAAAATATTCCACTTCTATTCCCGATGTTACCGTACCACAGGCTCCCCTCACCATTGAGAAGCCTTCATTAGAGTCATTGTTGTGTCTGCCTAAGAGCATGATTCAAAAATCAGTTTTCAATCCTAATGCTCGGGAAGCTCAAAACTACAACATTGTAGAGGACTTGGCGTAAGCTCCTTGTGCCATGTCAACACTAGAGGTCTTGCAGAATTGTCCCAACCAACGCAAGACTCTTCTCGCTACCATTGGCGTAGTAGATCCGGATTCCTCGAATACGATCATGTTTCGGCTTCAGTACTTTAAACCGAGGATTTCCCACCAACTATCATTTCAAGTTGCTACGAAAGTTGCTAGGAAGACAATCCATCGTACTGTACTAGATGAAGGCACTTCTACCTCGTTCATGTCGCTATCTTGTTGGAGAGCCATTGGTTCTCCCAAGTTAAACCGTTCTCCCACTACCCTGAAAGCATTTAACGGTCGTGGCTTTCAACCCCATGGGCTATTACAAGCCTTAGCAGTAGATTTGGGGGGTAATACTACAACCATTAACGTGGAATTAGTCGCAGCCCCCTTGGATTATAATCTCTTACTTGGTTATAATTGGTTTTATGCCATGACTGCGGTCGCGTCATCTGTCTTCTGCATTGTGTGATTCCCCCACCAAGGTTGAATTGTCATTGTCGACCAACTGAACTTATGCACACCGGACACTGCTCTTCATCCTAGCGATAATGTCTCGTTACTCAGGCAATCTTCGCATCCATATGAGAACATGTTGGTCGGCCTCATAAAAGATTCATCTCGTATGGGTGTCTTTCCAACCTTGGATTCCTCTAACCATGTTGCCACGGTGAACATGATATCCTCTGTAACTCCATCTTTTCCCAACTCTACTGATCAATGGCTTGTACCTGGCGAAGCCACCATGCATTTGATTGGAGACAGAATGCCTCTTTCACCCGTTGAAACTACTTATGAGGCTATCCAGTCAGCACCCGAGGACCACTTGGTGGATGTCATCCCTACCAGATCCTATGCTACGGACTTTTCATTATGACAAGTCCATTATGGATATCATGAGTGCGGATGACCCTGCGTGGAAAGACCTCCGCCACTGATCGTCTTTCCTACCCCCATTGGATTCTGTGGAGAATAGCATCACCACCGTTTTCACATCGGATGTATATCCTTGCCCCCAGTCACCGATACTTACGTGTCATACAGTCACTGAGGATAACTTAGTGAACATTGATCCCACCATTCTAGTAGACATCTCGGTTACTCCTGGTGTCGTGGAACATATTCGTTTAGGCCAGAACTATTCTCCTGAAGAGATCACCATTTTTACAGCCTTATTCAAGCAATTCTGCGATGTGTTTGCTTGGACCTGCGAGGAGATGCCCAGGATAGATCCTGCTATTATTTCGCATGAGATCAAAACCTATCCCAACGCTAAACCAGTCCGTCAAAAGTTACAACCGGTACACCCTCGAAAAACTATGGTGATTAAGGCAAAAATTGAAAATCTCTTGAAGGTCGGCTTCATCTACCCTGTTTCGTTAACAGAATGGGTCTCAAATGTCGTCCCTGTGGCTAAGAAGTAGGGCACCATCTGGGTTTGTGTCGATTATTGGGATCTGAACAAGGCTTGTCCTAAGGAAAACTACCCCACTCCCTTCATCAATTAGATCATAGACAATTGTGTCGGAAGTGTCATCTTCTCATTCATGGATGGCTTTTCCGGTTACAACCAAATTGAGATCCACCCGGTCGACCAACATAAAATTGCTTTCATCTGCCCTTGGAGCACGTTTGCATATCGTAAACTCCTTTTGGTCTTAAAAATGTTGGTGCTACATTCCAATGGTCCATGTCGTAAGCTTTTCATGATGTGAAGGACTTTGTGGAGCCCTATCTTGACGATCTCCCTGCTCATTTGCAACAACGCAAGTTCCACATTGATCATCTGACGGTTGTATTCCTTGGATGCAAACGGTATAACATCCGTATGAACCCTCACAAGTGTATTTTCTGCATCGAGTTGGGACGCCTCCTAGGTTTTGTCGTTTCAAAAGACGGGATCCGCATTGATCCCTTGAAGGTGGAAGCCATTGTCTCTCTCCCACCTCCTACTGACATTATGGAACTACAAAGTTTGCAAGGGAATACAACTTACCTACAGCGTTTTGTCTGTAATTTCGCTCAGAAGACATAGGGCTATATGAGATTACTGAAGAAGGATGTCACGTTCATATGGGATGACCAAGCGCAACAATCCTTCGATAGTTTGAAACATGCCATTACTCATGCCCTTGTGCTCCAACCTCCCAATTACTATCAGGATTACATCCTTTATCTTGCCGCTTATGTCACCACGATCGCCATGGTCTTGGTCCAGGAGGACAACAACGCCTAGGAACATGTGATCTATTACCTCAGTAAGGGTCTTATTGACTTTGAAACTCGTTACTCACATGTCGAGAAACATGCTCTCGCGGCCGTCATTGTCGTCCAAAATTTCTATCATTATATATTGCTCCGCACCACCACCATTATCGCCGACTCAAACCCCAGGTACCACGTTCTGACACATCAAGTGCTTGGGGGCAAGTATTCACGCTGGATAGTGATACTTCAGGAATTCGATCTCCTCTTCGAGAAAGCCAAGTCTAAGAAGTCTTTGGTGTTTGTAGAGCTCATTTGTGATCTTCCCCGTGTTGATTTAGTATCTGAGCCCAACAATTCTCTTCCATATGAGTCGTTGTTCCTCATCATCACATCAGACCCATGGTATGGAGATATCACCCTATATCTTCAAACCCAACGATTCAACCCCCAACTGTCTCGTGACGATCATCATCGTATCCGTCACCATGCCAAGTATTACTTGATCATTGGCGATACCTTGTATCGTGGTGGTGTCGACTCTGTTCTTCGACGTGGTCTGACACATGAGGAGGCTGAACACGTCTTGAATGACTGTCACGCCGGGGCTTATGGAGTCATCTCTCTGGGATGGTTGCGGCCCAGAAGATAATCCGCGTGGGATATTACTGGTCATCCAACTTCAAATATTGTATTGAGGCCGTTAAGGAATGTCCCCCATGCCAGCATTTTCAAATGAAAAAACCCTCCCACCTAGCCCCTCTACACCCGGTTATTACCGTGGGCCCCTTTACAAAATGGGGCATAGATTTCAAGCACTGTAAGACTACCTCGGTCAGGGGGCATGGTTACATCATAGTAGTCGTGGATTATTTTACTAAATGGGATGAGGTTATTCCTATGTACAATGAAGATGGAAAAACTGTCGCACTCTTCATGTTCAACCATGTCATTTCACAGTTTGGAGTTCCACAATCCATAGTCACCGATCATGGATCTCACTTACAGAACCATATGGTAGACGAATTGAGCACCAGACTGGGTTTTTGTCACGAAAATTCAACCCCTTACTACCCACAGTCCAATGGACAAGTAGAGGCCATTAATAAGGTCTTGAAAACCATGATTCAATGCATGGCGGGTACACACAAGTCAAACTGACATAACATGCTCTTTTCGCACTATGGGCGTACCGGACCTCCATCAAGACTGCCACTGGATTTACGCCTTTCCAATTAGTCTACGGATTGGAGGTATTCCTACCAATAGAGTGCGAGATTCCATCTCTCAAACTCACAGTTGAACTTCTCCCGAACACCACTGCCGAGGAATAATGCTTCCTCTACATAGAGAAACTTGACTAGACCCATCGCGATGCTACTCTTGCCAACAAGTCACATAATAAATGCATCAAAGCACAGTATGATAAGTCGGTTAAACCTCGTGTCTTCAACGAGGCTGATTTGGTCCTCACATATGACCAAAATCACGATAAGATGGGGGCAGGTAAGTTTGATTCCATGTAGCATGGACCATACGTTGTGAAACGTGTTCTGGAAAAGGGAGCCTACGAACTAGAGGATTATGATGGGATATCTTTGGGAGAGCCTCGCAATGGGATCTACCTGAAGAGGTACTATGCCTGAGTCTTTCACTCATAATTATCTTGTATATACTGTACATGGCGTGTGTTTTGTGTGGTGTGACACTTTTCTTTCGTGTGTCAAGATCTTGTTTCGCTACTTATACCATGTTCTGTCTGCATGTGCAGATGGAAACCTGCTATGGATTTGTGGACGGTGCCAGCCGGCATACCCGTAACCTTGCTTCAGCATCCTGGGTACTTTATTCTCCCACCGGCAAGCTTATCAGCTCAGGAAGAAGTTTCCTAGGATACGCAACCAATAACGCAGCAGAATACCAGGCGTTGATTGGAACCCTAACTGACGCTCTTTCCTTGGGTATGAGTCACGTTGTCATCCATCTGGATTCACAACTAGTGGTTTCTCATCTTAACCGAATCTATGCTATCCACTACCCCACTTTGCTCTGTCTCTTCCAACGAGTTCGTCTCCTGTCAAGGTCCTTTTAATTTGTTCAATACCTGCACATTCCACGAGACGTGAACACGGTTGCTGACTCGATGGCCAATTTCATTCTGGATTGGTACATTGCACACACATAAGAAATTCATAAAATATAAAAGCAAACATAACATGTAAATTATCCATTGTATAAGCAAACATGTAAACAAGATCCCATTAATCACCAATAGAACACAAGATGTATAAAAACCGCCAATAGTGTCTGTATATATATAAGTCGGTATAAAGTACAAAAATGGTAGCGCTGATACAAAAGTCTAAAGCATGCTAGCTTTCAGTAAGAGTCATCTCTACAAAATCTAAAGCTCATAAGCTTTCAGTATACATATAAAACATGTGCCTAATCCCTAGGACGCACATGGTAGCATAGCACGCCCCTCTCCACTTTCCGGAGGAGCGTGCCAAAACGTAATGATACCCCGACCACCAGCTTCTGGTAGCGACAGGGTAGTTCATGGACACCCGGCTCCGGAATGTCCAAAGTCATCTTGTGGAGGTTCTCCTCGAGCTCCTCTAGATCCTCGAGAGCATCCCAGACCGTAGGGCCCACCTCTGGTACTTCCCCTCTTCGCGCAAGGGGAGAGACTCCAAGTGGTCGCATTGGACCCACGTCTACAAGGAACATGTAAAAATTCATCAGCACTACTCCAAAAAAATCATAAATACATAAAATGAAAAAACACAATAGTAGTTGTTCTTACCGATATCGTCTCACTGCGCTCCCTCGGGAAGCACCAAGTCAGGGTCCCCTTGGAAGTATGTCCCGTGGTATGGGTAGTCGTCCACCATGAAGATTTGTCCCCTCAGCCACGTGAAGAAACCTGTGCCGAAACTGATAATAGGACCCCCGCGACCATGGAGAGCCATCACCTCTACCCACCTGGTCATGTGAGGATCTCGTGCATCTCGATCCTCAAGGTCTACTTGCGGGCGTAAGTGTGGCACCCGCTCCAACATGAAAGATACCACTACCGAACCATAACCAAACTGCTTCAGCACCCCACACTGGCATTTGGTCAACTGATCACAGAGACTGGTGAGGATCCCACTCACACCAATTGAACACAGTGGGAGCCATGCACTCCTCGGCGTACATAATATATGATTTGGTCTCCATATGAGGAGATCGACTACCAGCTACCCTCACAATGGTAAAGAGTACGGTACGAAGGGCCCGGTCCTAGACCTCCTTGATGGGAATATTCCCACCAGTCATCGGCGTACCTGTAGTACACCACTTCTCGATCATGTCCTCTATGGAGCAATCACCACCTCGTGATCCTGTCAAGGACACAGGTTTTCCTCGCTGGGATAACCCTGTCAAAAAATAGACGTCCTCAACATCTATAGTCAGCGTGTGCTCACCTATCTGGAAATGTTTCTATACTGGGTCCCAGTATTGGACGAGGTGTGTCAACAAAGGTACTTGGGACCTCATCCCCGGCACTTGGAAATACTTCAGCAAACCACAGTTTCTCAACGCGGCAATACATTGCAGATCATTTTCCACTTGTGCATCATCGAGCTCATGCTCGCGTTCTCACCACTCGAGAACCATTGTGATCATTGCAAACCTGTCAAAAATGTCGTTTTAACACCATTAGAACTTTGCCCAACCATCAAAAAGTTTTTTTTTGGGTTAGATTTTGAGTTTTCTATGAGGCTTTGCACTGGCACATCCCGTCCTTTCTGACAGGGCACTGTCGGCGTCGGATTCCCTTTCGGGTTCTGCGTCAGTGCAGATCCCGAAAGGGTGACCTGCGTCGGCCCGTGAGCGCAAACCCCCCAATTTAACAAGCTCAAAACTCACCCAAATGAAAGAAAAAAAAAATTCTAATCCACTGAAAAGTTAAAGGTTCAAGTTTAGGGTTACCTGTCGCTAATGGCGTCCGAAATGATTGATCACAGCTCCCGGAATCAGCAAAAGAAAAACGGCCCGAAATGGCACTTTTCACCTCTCCAATTTGGTAAAAAACAAATATTAATTCTTTTTACTATTTACCCATTTTAATATAGAAAAAGAGCATATTCCTTTTCTAATTTATTCAAAATGTGGGTTATTTTGCTATAGTTGGAATTATTTATGCTTGGTTAATCATTTTGACCTAGTTTCGAAGCTTGCAGGTGAAGTTAAGTACCACATCGATCATGTTTTTCATGGTTGTGGTCTTTTCCCACATATTTTCTGGTATGAACAACTCATAGAGCGTCTTTTTGTCATTATTTCGCTCATTAAATTCAATTTTTAATGACATCGATCTAACTCTTTGTTCTTTCTCGTGCTCGTAAAACGATGAGAATAAGTCACTGAGTTATAGTTTATCACTTTTTTGGGCTCGTTAAACTCCTACGAAAAAGGAACCCCCCGGAGTCTTTTCTTTAAACTCTTTTCAGGCTCTCTAAATATGAAAAGATCTCCAAGTGAACTTGATGCGTTCACGCTTGTAAAAGTATTTGAATGATTTCCTTCCTGGTGATAGTTTACCCCTTTTTCGAACGAGGGGGCACTACTTACGAAAAATGAATACTCCAGCCAATCATGACTGGAAGAGTCCTCTCTCGCGTTGTTTTACCCTTTTCCGGGTGAAGAGGCTAACTTTACGAAAAAAAGTACCTTTGGAGTCTTCTTTAGTTCTTTTTAGAATCTCTAAACATGAAATGACGTTGAGTTTACATTCTATGGACTCGTTAAAATTCAACATTGAAGGGCTCGTCATGGGATGAACCCCTCCTTTCCCAGGTTCATAAAACGTTTGGGATTGGACTCATCCATGGGATGAGCTATACCAAGCATCTGTTTACCCTCCTCAATCTCATTAAAAAACAAGTGAGGCACTCATCAGTCATGATGGGGAAAAATGAAAGATTTTGTATTACACTTTATTTAGGGAAGTACATCATCGCTCTTGAACATGGCATTGCATTTGCATTCTATACTTGGGTAATCTGTTTGTCTTCGATTCATGTTGATTCCATGATTCATGTCACTCCTTTGGTTCATCCAAATAATGCTTCCACTATCAGTCGCATTGGGGGTTAGTATCATTCTCGTCATGTCAATACTGCCAAGTCATGCCATGGCCATGTTCAAGAGATGTTCATTTCTCACCATTTGCAGTCAGTACACCTTCCACCATGTCGGTTTACCTTGAGTCAGTCTTGCACATTACTCTACCATCCGATCTACTCCAAACATTTGTTATCGAGTTTCGTGTCGTTGATGGGGGATTCATCATGGCCCTCCTTCGACGAATTCATCCTTGTCGACTTCAATACATCATCCAAGGACTGAATTTAGAAACCAATCGAGTACCTTGGGCCTGCATGCCTCAATAGCAGGTTACCTCGCTTTCAACATGAGTTTACATCATTGACTCTTGATTGAAATATTTCATCGAGCATTCGAACTCAACTCTTTTATTCACGCTTGGTGATATGTACTGTGATACCTTGGGGATCATTGACATCAATGGTGATTTCCCTCGCGCTTGTTAACGGTATACATCAATGGCCGGTAATCAAGTGGTTTCTACCATGTTCGACTCCAAAACATTGTAATCACATGGATAGATTCGTATCATTGCGGGTTCAACTTGAAGACCCTAGGGAAATCATATTCTACCCAAGTTGCGATGGATATTGTTTGAGTCATATTACACGGATCCACTTTTGTATTGGTAGTGGCTATGTTATCATCTCATCATGGATCTACAATTGTGTCTAGTAGCCATGATTGTGTTCATTCGGTCTTTACTACCATGGATCTGCAATGTATTGTTCGAAAGCCATGTTGTGAGTCATGTGAGACTTGTATCTCAGAGTCAGTTGTACTGCAGCAGCATCCTCCAGCCAGCAATTCCTTGCCATCCATCTTTCAAAGCACTTCACCTGTCTTGTTTTTCCAGCTTGATGCTTTGGGGGGAATTATGTTACACCTAAATCTCATCATCATGAGTCCCTTGTCAACTTAATGCCTTGATCCTTGAAGTCTCCATGATCAAGCAATTCAGTTAGAGCAAGTTGATTCCTTTGTCCATAGTTTCTAGTTGGGTCGGCGCATGTTGTATTTGAGCAAGAAGCACCCAACTAGGCCGGGCGTAGAGTGTATTCTGCCAGACCGCGCCAACGGCGCAGGTTGTCTTTGTGCAACCTGCATTTTCCCTCTCAGGCGCAGGTTTCCCTCATGCACTTTGTGTCGAGGTTGGTTTATTTGGATAAAGGTGGATTTTGAGTGATTTCTAGAAGTTGGATGAGGTGGATCTCTATCTCTAACTCCTAGGTGAGCTGTCCTACTGTTCCCTAACCTCAAGGGAGGAGCCCTTAGCCCTCTCCCCATGATCCTCAACCTACTCTATCCATTTGGTCCTATAAATACAAGGACCCTCTTCATTCCAAAGTGAGGAATTCTATAGCACTTACATGCTGGTGGAATTAGCCTAGGTGATCCCTATCCATCTCTTGGGAGGCTTACATTTCCTTTGGAGGATTTGGCTTGGCTTGTTGGAGGAGGATTGCAGCATTAAGGATTGGGTTGTAATCATCTCTCTACTTTGTATTTCCCACTTTTATACAGTAATATAAACTCTTTCCATAAATTTTATTGTGTTGATAATGTTTATGGTTTACTTCATTAACCGTTTACTTAGATCAGTTAGTGTTTAGACATGTTTTACTGCTTGTATTGTTTCCACATGTTTTGATAGGTCTTGCAGCTAAAGATATGACGACCGCGGAGCTTGGAACAACAACGAGGAGAAAGGTCTACAATCTGAAGGTAAGACGTCTGATTACTCGATCTCTAACTAGATCTAGGAAAGTAGCTTTATGTTCTGTCTTTATTTGTTCTAGACTCGCATTGAACTAGGGAGATCTGGCTCGCATCCGCTCGAGTAGATTTTCCAATAACAGGGGCCCACACAAGGCAAGATTCCCCATGCCACATGGATCCTATTCTCACCCATTCGAATCCAAGGTGGAGTCTAACGTTCTTGGGGTAGTTGGAGAGGCATTATTCATGGTATGAATCAAGGAGGATCGAATTAGAGTGGAAGAGTAACTCCCATGGAAGAGGAAGAGGCATCTTAGAAGTATTGTGACACTTGGAGCTAGATTCCCTAACTTCTATGACAACAATGATGAAGATTCTATGACACTTATGAAAAATATCAGACTCGATTGTTGACATCTAACCTATATGACATGTCAAGGATAAAAATATCCTCCAAGAGGGCGCACAAGGGGATTTATGGCAGCCAAGATCCCCCCCATTCAAATTGATGGAAGAGGAAAGCTAGGAAATGTTGGACAAGTGGCACTCATAGGAATCTCTCCCTAATTCGAGTTGGGATGAAGCTCTTGGAGGGAATTCGAGCCATGGAGGCCTTGGGAGGTTAATAAAAGACAAGAAGAAAGAAGGAGAGGTGCTTTTGATCATTTCTCATTTGGAAAAAATTGGAGAGCCTAGCTTGTCCTCGCACGATGGATGTTCATCCTCCCTTCCTTAGAACCAATTTCGAAGGTGCAATATTCCCATCCAAGTTGGTTGATGGAGAGGCCATTCATACCTCTCAATAGAGATTCATGGATTTTTTTTGATGCAGGTTCAAACCCCAACTGAGTTCGAGTTCACCTTCTCTCATTCTCCTACATTCGTCTTCTACTATCTTTCTCTCAATGTCATGTAAATGTGCAAGGGCGCACTTAGAGTTTAATATAGATAATGGAGAATTTTTATTTTGACTTCATGGACATGTTAGTTGCTGCATATCTCTGTAATAATCATATTATGAGAGCCACATCTCGAAACACCATGCACTTCAAGTGATATTTATAATCAAGAGTGAGATTCGAGCCATTTTTCCCATAACAATTGCATAATGATTTTGGATTTATATGGTACCTGTTTTATATCAGAGTTTTCTGAGATATTTATCCATGTTATGAGATGCATATGAAGTTAATTTGATGGCCGAAATGATGTTTACATATCTCTGAAGTGTTTCTATGGTTTATGACTAAATTCGAGACTCTTTGTCCACCATTTTCACCACCAAATCTAGAATCTAGAAAATGTTGATCATTGGGATCCCTATTCAACCCTAAAACCAAATATAATGTTGCACACATATTTTCCTTAATGTCCTCTAATGGATCCAAGCCTCGAACCAAGAATTAGTGAATTTCATACAGTGTATGGAAGAGCATTTAATGGCAGACCTAGGGGGATTTCCACTTTACAAATTAACTAGTCTTGTCCCGAAACTTCTTTCCTTGCAAATTGCAGACCATGGATGGGTATATCAGTTGTTTGGGTGTCTGATAGATGTGTTAATGTGTCCTCTTCCCCATCAAGAATTTCCTTCCCAAATTCGAAAGCATTTGGAGGTGTCTGGAACCAGTTGTGAACTAAACCCCTAGAGTCGAAACAAGGTCAGCCCAAGCACTTTCTCTTGGAGGGATATTACAAAAACATGCACTGAAGACATAGTGAGGACCTAGTTGCACTATTTTGATTTATACTTATTCAATGAGGCCCAGCTAACCAAAGGATTAGAATCCCATGCCGCATTTTCCATGAGTAGAGAGCATTGTTGAGTACATGTTATATTATTTGCATGTGTGCGGGCGGGTGCATGTTTGATCGCGTAGTGGTCAATCCCCTCCATCTAGTTCTTTGTCGTATGCATTGGGTGTTGTGCATGGTGTAGGCTCGGGTAGGGTAAGAGGGTTGTCATGCCGACACCCTCCCCCTTCTGCTAAGCGGATGACAAAAATGGTCGTTAGGCCATTTCCGTTCCCGCAAGAGCCAAAAACAATTGGGCTATTTTCAGTTATTTTGGGGAATTTTCTAAAATATGTAATTTAATCTTGGTTAAGGGATTGGGGTCTATTTTCTAATCCGGGTTAACATATTAGGGTATTGGATGTTGCAGAATACCTATATTGTATTGTGAGTGATTCATAATGATTATGAGAAAAATAGGAGCGGTAGCTCCAAGCTTTGCTGGTTTTTCTCGGTCAAGGGTTTCCAGGGTAAATATCTGTGTATTATGTGTGAATGTTGTGGTGTAATCTTTGTTTTGCTTAAAATAATTTGTAATCTTTCCTTCTTTGCACAGGTTTAAAACTTACAAGCATGTCCCTATTCACCTGCTGAAAAGGTCAGAAATGTTCATTTTAAGTGCTCTCATCGTGACCATTATACGTCCATTAACAGTCTTAGAGATTGGATAGTTTGACTTAGCCAGTTGAGCTTAGTCACACATGGGACTAGAGGAAATGGAGGAAAGAGGTCAAACACGAGCTCTAGTTCACCACTAACTCAAAGATTAATAGTTTACTATAGTGGCCAAGACCAAAGTGCCCAAAAGGCAAAAAATTGAAAAAGTTGTATTCATCTGTGGCACTGATGATGTACTCCGACTACAAACAATTCAAAAACCCAATACCAAGTAGACTAAATACATGGATGGTGTTCATGTAGTGTTCATATATTGTTGTTCATGATCTAGTGGCAGTGATCAATTGCAGTTCTTACATATGATGGTTAGTTAGGTGGAAAACACACACTAAAGACATAGGTCGAACTATTTTGATCTATGCTTATTCAATACGAGGCCCGACTAACCAAAGGAGTAGAACAAAAAAGACATGGAGCCCATGCCACAGTATTGGTGAGTAGAGAGTATGTCCCTATTCACTTGTTGAAAAGGTCAGAAAGGTTCAATTTAACTGATCTCATTGTGAACATTCTACGTCCATTAACAAGCTTAGAGATTGGATAGTGTGTTTGTCCCTATCCACTTTTATTGTACAATCTTGGATAATGTGTGTATTTCTATCCTTGATTTGAGATGTAGTGAATCCATTTCCATTATAGATGTAATGTATATGAAAGTGTAGGTCCTAGTGCATACCACCCCTATTGATTTGGTGATATTTTACCATCCATTAATTATCGCTTCGAACTAGATTGTGTCACAATTCTCTTGTAGTATCATTCATTTCCCTTTGGACTATATCTGTACTAAAGAGGGGACCGTTAGAAATAATGGGTTAGTACATTATAGTCCAATGATGCATTAGGATTATGTTTGTCATAATATATTATTGAGTGTGTGTATGTGAATTGTGATAAATAACTCACCTAATATTAGGATCCATAAACTAAGATTATTTTAGTAAGAATAGGGAGAGATAACCACATTCTCCTATATTGTAGGAGAGAGGAGAGAGCAAATTGTATAAATATATCTCTATGGATGAATTATAAAAAGATAAATGGTTTTATCATTGTATTGTTTTATCTCTTATTTTTTACAAAACATGCCAACCAAACTTGATCCAAGTCCAACTAACTCTTCACTTCATACTTCAAACCTTGGACATAGACTTACCTTAGGGATACCCACTTGTGTTAGAGATGAGCTAGCCTAAAGTGAGGGAAAGAGCTATTGTGGTGACATTGGGTAGCCTTCATGAATTACACAAAACTAACACCTTGATTCATGGGGCTTTACATCATAAAGGATGCTAGATTTTTTTCTAACATTAGTAAAATGTTAAAAGTAAACAATAAATTCAATTTTAATGATAATAATATTAGACCTACATTTAGATTAAAATCAAGAACATAACTTTACTAAGACTAGTTTGACCAAAACATCTTGGATATTATAGTTGAATTAAAAGGTCGAAATCTCTATGTAGGTATATATAAATTATCATTATTTTATATAAATGGCTCTATTTGTATACTATAAAATCAAAACAAAAAACAAGGCTCGTGGGTGTCAAGGGTGTACTTCTTTACCCCAAAGGAAATTTATAAACAATTTATGCATGGGGTTAGGAAAAACAACTATATCTAGGCTGATATCCATGCACTATTCCTTGGTATTTTGATTCTTAGATCTCAAAATATCAAGTCAACTCTCATCCTTGGGAACTCTTCTTTAATTATAGATCTGGTGAAAAAAAGGAGGAATGGTGAAGAATCAGCCCTCAATCAAATGCTACAAGAATACAATGTTTGCTTGATACTTACGACTATGTTCAATTGTTATGCATTCTTAAGATCGAAGAATAGTCAAGCAGGCTCATTGGAAAACCAGGTAACCTTGTTGGAAAAAAGGACAAATAGCAAAAAAAAATGGAGATTCCCCAAACTTTATTGGATACTTCAATTTATGAATTCATAAATAATCCACAAATTAATCCATCTAGGATCAAACCTCAATTCAACTTGCATGCAATGGAGATCAAGTGGAAAGATAAGTGTCTAATGGAAAATTATGAGGGAAGAGGAGGCTTAACTCCGACTTGTACCTCCTTTCACCTCCCACACTTCACCACTACCACGATGGAACAACATTTTATTTTAGTGTTAATTTAATTACAACGTGAGGGTGGGATAAATGATATGGCACCCAGCTTTGGTTTGGTGTCCTTGTGTGGGTTTTGGTCAATCATCCTACATAGATTTCACCTCACCTTGGATTTGATATATTTGTGTGTTGTATGGGTTGCTTGGGATTTCTTCATGAAGGCAACCAATTACTTGATCTTTTTACAAGCAACCACGGCATCGAGGTCATAGGTAAGTATTGGGTTCTTTGTCCCAGTGCATTGTTGAGTTCTAGAGATTACAAACACATGTGGGATGGAATTTTTTCCTTTAGCTCTATGAATCAATGTTATCATAACCCAACTAGTTTTGACAAAACCGGCCGGTTGGACCGATTTACAGGGTTCACCGGGTCGAATTAAGCATTCGGGCCGTTTTTGGCCGATTCAATATGGAACCGATCGGTTTCATACAAAAACGCCAAGGACACCCAAAAACAACAAATTTTCATTTTTTTTTAATAAAATAAAAAACAGGGTCCACGTGTGAGCTATTTAATTGATCCACAACACCTTTTAACATTATAAAAGGAGGCACCTCAATCACATTCATTTGTGGAATTTTTCCTTTGTCTTATTCGTTTTGCTTGTGTTGTTGTGTACAAAGTACGGACTCGGGAGATAGCTATCAGAGTACGGATTAGAATTATTAGATTGTATATTCTAGAGTCTAGACTATATTCATATGCTTATATTTTGACTTTAGAGGTTGTTTATTGCCTCTCTGTTGATGTACTTTTCTTCATATATGTATTTTCACTTGGTGCTAGTTTGGTTTTATACACTCTTACTTGCTATATACATAAGAAAGTTTGCATATGTGTATAATGGTTTGAATTCACATGAATGCACATGAATTTTTTTTTTTTTGAAAATATGAATATTTTTATGTATTTTTGCTCAACCGATTTTTTGAGCTGGCTTGTTTCTCGATTTTTGTCCAGTTCCGATCTGGTTCTGGTTCCCAGGGTCGTCTAGTTCGACCACCTGTCTATTTCTGATAACATTGTTGGGAATACTCAAGGGAAATTTGGACTTTTAGGTTATACCCATCAAAACATGGGAAGGAATTTGGGAACAATGGTAAATAGAGTCTTGTCATTTGGAATGGCAAGTCCCCTTGGCTTGGGTTGGACACATGGAGATAATAATGTTGAGGTAATAAGAATTCTATAGAAAATGTCAAGTTAAGTTGAAAGAATGAAGCAATCAATTAAATACTTGAGTGTTCATATGGCAACGCATGAATCCAAATAGGAATATATGGAATCCAAGCTCGGATATTTAACTTTGAATATGGCAATTTGGCCAGTGTTTCCAAATCGCACTATAAAATTATCTTGGCCTTTGCATAGAGTTCACAATCCATGACAAGCTTTCCTATTGTCTCTACAAGCTCAATGAAAGCTCAATGAAAGCTCAATGAAAGACATTGTCAAGTAGTATAGGTATAAGCATAATAAGGATAAAATAAACTACATGCAATCAATATTTTCAAAAGAAACTATCATATTTTTGGGTAGTTTATATATATATCATTTTTGTATAAATTTTGAACATGTTGTATCTCTTCAGCTACATAAAGCTCCATCATCTTATTTATAATATAATCCAAACACATTGTTGTTTTAAAAAAATGTCTACGATGTAATTTAATATACATAATATATACATATACTGTCTAAGTAATATTAGGATTACTAACATTGTTTCACACTTTTAATTTTAGGATTACTAACATTGTTTCACCGTTTTTCCTTTAATTATAGTGAAACTTGTTATCATTGTTGTTTCACCGTTTTTCCTCTAATTATAGTGAAACTTGTTATCAATGTTTATTATTGACACCATAGATTAGTTTTGGAAAAATATTTATTATTTTTATTAGATGTTGTTTCATTTTATTCTGTGTCATAGTAATAGCTTTTTTGGTTGTTCAATCAATAATTCAAAACAATAAAATGGAAAGTCGTGCACGTAAAAAGACATGTTGGAAGCCCGTATAAAAACTAAGTTTGTACTTAGCTGATAAATTATTCAAGTTGAGCATCATCATAGTGAAATAGTTATTAATTTGGTCTAGTATTACTATGTGGAAATGGATACTCTCGACATGTATTATGACATAATTATTTCGGTTGAAACGTTCTTTAACATTGTTACCAACCAGTAGAGTAGGTTGTAGATCAGCCATTTTTAATATTGGTGAGTTACTATTTAAAAAAGAAATTTAACAAGTGAGATATAAATTAATATTTGTAATTATTATATATTATGATATAAAATCTCTAATTATAAATGCAAATTATGTTTGGGGTATTTTGATGGAGCTTGTCAAGGTTTGGTACGCTCTTGTGGGGTAGGTTTCCTTCTTCCTAAACCCATCAGTGCATCACATAAATTCATGATGAAATATGGTGATGGTAGACGTACGAATAATAGAGTAGAGGTTATGCTTTGTGGATTTTGATGAAGTTTATGGAGAACAAGGGAATTCAAGATCTTCATATTCTAGGATATTTGAAACTCTTTAGAGATTGGTGTAAAGGTCGATTCTCCATTACAAATATTATTATGCCTCCCATGCTCGGTTGAATTTAGATCCTTAAGGAAAGGTTTCGGTCAATATCCTTTGTGCATATCTATCGGGAATTCAATACCATAGTTGATTCTTTGTCCAAAGATGCAATGTCACTTTCTGAAGGAACCTTGTTGATTTAAGAGAATTGGTATGTTGAGGTCGAGTCGAGATTTCCCTCCAATTGTTTTAACGGTTTTAATGCTCTTCCTACTCTATTTTGGTTTCAGTTTAGTTATTGTTTAGACCTATTTTCTAATGGGGATTCATTTTTGGAATGAATGGACAACCGATGGAGTTAAGTGTACCTTGGAGGTTATTGTTCTTACAGCTAGGTCTGTTAATAGTCAGAGTACTCGAGGTTTTCAATGTATAATTTGATTTCTTCTCAAAAATAACAAATATACGTTTTTTTAAGTTAAAAAAATCATCTTATGATATAAAAGAATTAAATTATTTAATGTTTTTTATACCATTACAACGTATATGGATAAATATTAATAATAATAATATTCTTAAATTAATAATGTTAAGGAATTTCTATATCATCTGTAAATATATAATTAAAATTCATAAAATATCTATAAATTTCGTATAAAATTATTCATTAAAATAATAATAATAAAATGTATTTATATATAAGAAAAATGGATAAATCGATCCTTCCCCCGACTATGAGGGATCACCAAACTTCTTTCCAAAAGAATAATTTCAAACAAAAGAAGCCTTACCTGAAAATTGTGCATCCATATTCAAAAATAAATCCAATTTTTTATGTTCTGAAGGAGAGAAGTCAAAATATCCTAAACCAACAAGAGTGTTATCTTCTGAGCCTTCAAATTGACGAGAGTTAGTGGTAGAGGAGATATAAATGTCTCCAACCAGTAACCCCATTTCCATAGTATCCACCTCCTTCTCCATCTTTGACAATATCCCTTCCCCCACGGCTTCAACCATAATATGGCTCATTGAATCCTTCGTCACTAGGATAATTGCTTTTGGAGGAACAACCTAAGCTTCCCTCCAATAATATTGACCTTTTTTTGCCTAGAAGTGACGAGTGAATGCTTTATCACAGTCACAGAGTACATGGTTATACTAATTGCATCTCACGCAATGAAAGGGAAAATTCTCGTAATCCATGATTTGGGTATATAATTTCCCTTCAAGTACTAACTCCATTGATTCGAATAAAATTGAGCTAACATCTATTTCTACAAGAATCTAATCTATATATCTGGCATTAATCAACTTGTAATTGTCATCCATTAGTATGAACTTACCTAAGGTATCACCAATTTTCCACAGAAAACGCTCTGACAACATCTCCAAAGGTAGACTTGGAAGTTTCACCCACACTGGACTGGATGCTGAAAATTCATCCTTTGCATCGAAACAAGGCTACCAAGGTTTTATGGATAGATAAGCTCTTATCGAAAAACTAGCTTCCCTTCAAGAGTTTACCGAATATAAAGCTAATCTCGAACCAACAATATTATCAACATAATTTATGATGTAGTTGCATAAAATAATGAGATTCCACCCCCGTGGGATTTGATCACCTTCCATTACTTTCTCCCCTTTCTTTGCACAACTTGTTTTCCCCCACCCTTCAAAACTATTCTACATGCAAAATGGCTCCAATAAACCCTAAATGAGAATCTCCCTTCCTTGTCTCTAACACGCCACATTCGACCTCCACTTAAAAGCTAGAATGTTTTGGCAAGAAAGGCACCCTAAAAACTTGGTCACAACCTTTACTCCCCCCCGCACAAGCATTTATTATAGGCACATGGCCTCCAACTCCATCTTTGAACATGTCCTCCAAAAGTGAACCTTCAGTATTTTTTCTTTTCCAAGCAAATCCCACCTAAGATACAAAACTCATGTGGGGGACATTATTGTTAGACCTACACTCTATAGACCCTTTGACCAAGGGTTTTGAAAAAAATGTTGTTTTCAGTCCTCTTGACCCTGAGGCCCTAGGACCATTGCCTTCTAGTGACTTATATGACATATAAGAAACAAATATTTCCACCTCTGACATCAAATGATGGGTTCGTAGAGGGGGGAGGGATTTTCTATAGACTTATCTTGAGACTTGGACTCTTTAATTAGGGGGAAAGAGGGGTCATCTGCTAAAAGGAGAAACCCAATACCTCTTTCCCTCAAATATGACGAGGTGGCCATTACCATTTAAGGCCATGCTCTTCCTCCCACGACTCTCTAGTTTCAGGGGGTGGGAATGGATGTTCAAAAGAAGACCAATGGGCCCAAGGTAGACAAAAAAGCATCTATGAAACATGCGCAAGAAAAAATGGTCAATGAAGTAAATCAATGTAGACAAAGGTTAATAGTTGGGGTTATTAGAGTAGGGATAACCCATTCAAAGGTTATACCATGAATATCTTTTCAATCAACATTCAAGGTTTGGGGGCAAGGCCAAAAAATTGGCCCTCAAACGATTAGTGGATTTGATTAATCCAGGGGTGGTTTTCATTCAAGAAACCATGGTTAAAGGGGATTCTATAGTTAGAGAGATGAAGAAGTCCTTTTGTGGGGTCGAACTGCATTGCTTTTGATATGAAGGGATTATTTGGTGTCCATGCCTAAGCAGGAGTCTTGGCATTGTTATGACCTTGCTCAATGTGTGCAGGCCTTACAAGGGTAAGCATACTTTCTAATCCTATCTTCTTTCATCACAATGGATTAAGGTTTAGAATCTAAGTCGTATGTTGGGCTGGTAGAGGGGGAGGTATTTCTGTAGAGTTATCCCAAGACTCAAACTCTCATATTGGGGTTTGATTCATCTGCTAAAAGGAAAAACCTCTTTCTCCTCGGAGACAAGAGGTGGCCATTACCACAAAAGGCCACACTCTTCCTTTGAAAACTCCATGGTTTTAGTGGGGTTAAGCATTAATTTATGTTGTAGTTACATGTTACATTCACCCAAAATCTCACTTGTTATATGGTTGGGATTCTATATATCTACATCAAACTTTTTAACTATTTTCTCTTATAGCTTTTTTGTATTCATTGTAAGTCCTATAGACAGAAGTATATAAACAAAAAAGTGGCGTGATGGGTCAAAAGGACTAACAGTTGAAACTGTGCAATTTGCACCATGAGGATTGTGCTTCTAACTCTACTTGAAAGAAAAATATGTCTTTTCTTGGAAAACAAATATAAGAAAAATAGATACTATCAAAATAAAATTAAAAAATATTATATAGTAGAAAACATCTCCAAAATTTTATTTTCTTTACTAATTTTTACATGATTATTGCATAGCTACAAATAGAAAACTAAAAAGACAGTAAGTGGTATTTAATGTTCTAAAATTAACAATGCCAATGCAATTTTTAAATATATTAAGATAATATTAATTTTAAAAATTCTCTTGTAATGTCAATTGGATGTAGATTGGGTGGTTGGGAGGAATGATTGTTACCCTCCCCAACCAAGATCAATTCCCGCAAGTGACATGTTGAGATCTTAAATGAGCATATTGTTGTATTGGCCTTGAGCCCTAAAGAATCTAGCACAATCCTCAAAATGTGGGGAAGCATTTGGCAGATTTCCCCAAGATATATATTCTGAGAAAAAATATATTGTTTTGTAATTTTATATTTCAAATATGAAGCATGTATATGGAGATCGCTTAGAGCTTCAGAGAGGGATTGGTAATTATGATTCCTTTCTGCGACATGATGATCCCTCTTATGCATACACCAATAAGCATGGGATACTATAAATGCACCGAAGGGGAGCTCAAACTCATGATAACCATGACAATTGAAGCTATCAGTAGGACTTGGCATATCAAAAAATAAAAGAGCCATTTCGAGACTCTTTTAGATTTAGAATTTTTTGTTTTAATGCTATGCTCTTCTCTAGGAGACCCTTTTTCTAGCATCTCATATGCATTGATTTTCCTAAGACTTGAGATGGGGGTACATTTGGGCACTCTTGGAGAGCCACTTAAACTTGGCCCCATTGAGATACTAGAAAGAAATGCACATGGGACATAATGGTGGGCAAATCCAAAGATGCCAAATGTAGAGGAGGGCACAAGGGACAAGGATCCAGCCATCATCCATGGATTATGCAGGAGGCTGAGGCTGAGGCTGAGGCCTCTGGATACCACAAGCTCACCCTTGTGAGAATCCAACATGAAATTGAGAAGGCAGAACATGGATAAAGCAATAACAGGAGGTGATGGATGAGGACGAAATGCAATAGGACATGCAATATTGTATTCCAAATATGGGGAACTCTCATACCGAAGACACTAAATCTCTCCAAATATTTTTGCTCTATTGGAACATGAAATCCGTGCTAGGTAAAGTTTAGTTGAATGAAAGGAAGAGGAAGGAAACTCTTTTGCAAATTGATGAACTCCATGATCAAATGCGAATAAGGAAAGCTAAGATCAATCTGATATCAAAACCCACCACCGAATTTGAGTTTGTTGAGAAAATTGTTGAAGATGAGGACCACCCCTCACCTCAGCGCAAGAGATACCCCTCATCTCTATTCCCGATGGTGATGAACACTCTCCCTAGTCTCACAAGGATCCTAGTTTATTTTGTTTTTTTCCAGTTATCACAGATATATTTGCAAAACTCTTATTAGATACTATTATAATACTCAAGCTAGGCATCATATGATTAAGAACTGGCTTTTTAGAAACTCTTGCAACAAAAGTTTGAGGGTCCTCAAAGATAATCCATTATTTTCTTGTTGGTCGAGTTTCCCCTATAATCGACCAGCTTTAATGACTGTAATTATCCCCTTTTAATACAATTAGTTAGCTTACAAAAACAAAATACATTCATAAAATATAGCATCATTCTAATAGTACTCAAAACTAAAGAATATTGTTGAGACATGTCATAAAATATTCAATTATGATCGGGGATTCAAAATAGGCAATCTATCCTTTGTCAAAACTGAAATGGTAAGTAGTTTTAGCATGAAAAGTTCATTATTAATTATTATTATATGAAGATTAATAATATGTAAACATGATATTAATGTACACATATGTATTTATTAAACATCATGATGATGATTATTATTACCGTCCACTAACATCAACTTTGGTTTAATTGTATAAATTAATTTGTTTGCTTTAAAACTTTATTAATATGTTTTAAAATATTGAAGAGAAACCCATCTAAACTACTATAAGCATTAATAAATTAACAAGTTATAAATGTTGATAATGTTACAAATTATTTTATCCCACAGTGTTTTAGGAATTATCCAACACTTTGTTTCTTCATTATGTAACTTGTGAGGATTCATTCTAATTATAGCAATGTTGATTTTCTTCTTTAAGCTAATTATAAGAAAAATATACTTTTGATCTTTTAGATATAGTTCAATAACTTCTTTATAGTATCTTAATTTTCTCTCATACTATATTTCTTTCACACCACAAATTTTCCTTAAATTTAAATGTGCATCTTTTAATAGTATCAATATTATTCAAAATGATCTCCTTCTATACTTTGTTTCTTCATTATGTAACTTGTGAGGATTCATTCTAATTATAGCAATGTTGATTTTCTTCTTTAAGCTTATTATAAGAAAAATATACTTTTGATCTTTTAGATATAGGTCAATAACTTCTTTATAGTATCTTAATTTTCTCTCATACTCTGTTTCTTTATCACACCACAAATTTTCCTTAAATTTAAATGTGAGTATTTTAATAGGATCAATATTATTCAAAATGATCTCCTTCTATACTTTAATAATGTATCCAAGACTTAAGGAAATTCTGAAAGACGGTAGAAAAGACGGTAGACTCTGCTCAACAATGACAAGATGATTTATGTGTTCAAAGTGCCAAGATCTGGATACAAGACTTGATAATTGAAGGGGAGCAGCAACCGAAAACGTGAAAATTTAACCTCTGCATGGTTGATCGACGGCCCCCTACCGAGAGCTATCCTGACCCCGGTTGACCATGGTTTGGGCTTGGCCCACTTGGACAATCTTTGCGCTGACAAGTTTTTATGCAATGATCGATTCACGTGAGCCTGCGATCTGAGGCCATGCACAGATCTTCACCGATCGTGGTTCGACCTTGGGCCTTGACTGACCCGCATCTGATAGACCTTGATCGCTGCCTCCAGCTAGGGCTCGGTCCCTGCCCTTGATGGACCACGATGGGGTCCCTGACTCCCCTCCCCCTCCACCTGAGCTCAGCGAATTCATGAAGCTCATCTTAGTGCAAGGAAAGAAGAATCTGACGGCATCTCAGAAAAAATTCGTGAAAAGGCTATCTAAAATACCTACGGTAGCACTCCCGATTGAGAAACCGTGCAAAATTGCCCTCAACCTCTCGGAACGGGGCTTAATCGATCAATTCACAGGCTTGTGGCCCTCTCCAAAAGCTACCAACACTTGGGTTCAAAAAAATTGGAGACCCCTAATCTCAGAAGATGTCAACTCCTACCTTCTAGGAAAGGGCTTCTTCGCTTTTGTCTTCAAAAGCAAGCATGATCGAGAGCTAATATTTAGGAATGGACCATATTTCATGGGACCGTAGGGACTCTACCTGAACAAATGGAATCCAGACTTCGATTCGACTCAAGATGTTCCCTCTGCAGTCCTGGTTTGGGTGAGACTCCCATACCTCCCTCTTCACTGCTGGAATCCTGAATCACTAGAAGCCATTGGAAATGTCATCAAAAAATACATAGACAAAGCTTTAAGGAAGAATCAATACTCATGCGCAAAGATCTGCATTGAATTCGACCTCGATCATGGCCTCACCGAAGCTATAAACCTCACCGTGGCAGGCTGGTATCACATCCAGGAGCTTGATTACGAGCAAATCCCTTTCAAATGCAGGTACTGCCATGAATATGGCCACTTCGCACACTAATGCAAAAAAAACAATAGATCTGGACTTAGAAGGGAAAATAGATCATTGGACAACCATCCAAAAAAATACTAACCCTAGATCTGAACCAAAGGCCCTCTCAAAAGAAATCCAAGGCACAGGAAAGAACCCCTAACAACAAAAGTCCAAATCCACTAACAATGAGAATAGATTCAAAATCCTCGAAACCCCAGAAACTCAGGAAACCCATGAAGCCCCTAAAGAAGGAGAAATACCTGAACACCAGGAATCCCAATAGATCCCCCAGATTCATGAATCCCCAAAATACCCCCAACCCCAGAATACCTCAAACCCTAAAAAATTCAAAGAAACGCCCTCTCCTTCCTATGCAAAAATCACCAAATCCAGATCTGTAGCCTCCCCCACCTCTTCGGAAGACTTTGTAGATAAATATTCCAAAAAACTTGGGCGGAAATCGAGAAAATACATAAGAGAAGAAGAATCTGAACGTGAAAAGACTCAAGGATCTCAAGCTACACTTGACATGGCCTTCAGCGGAAACACCAGATCTAGGATAGCAAGAAAGAAAATGGGAGACACGCCATGGGGGGGGCCTCCATTTACAATAGTAAATAATGAATCTGGTTTCTTGGAATTGCAGAGGTATGGGCAGCCCCGAAAAATTAGACGCAGTCAAAGATATTCAAAACATCGATATGCCAAACATTCTCATGCTCCAAGAAACCAAACTCGATGAAAACACTATCCTCGCAATTGGAAAAGAAAAGTGGAAAAAGACTGTCGGCATGGCGATCAGCACAAGTGGAACCTCTGGTGGCTTGGAAACCCTCTGGTCCTCTGACAAGCTCCAGCTACGCAATTCCATTGCTACTCAACACTGGATATTTATAGAACTCACACACATTCAAAGCACTATTCAGATTGTGCTCTTCAGTATGTATGTTCCTAATCTCTACTCTAAAAAAAAGACTATTGGAGTCTTCTGGAAGATTTCCTTGAGGCATATACACCCCATAATCTTATTCTTGCAGGAGATATGAATGTTAGGATATTTAGACACTTAGGAGTTAGTTAAGATCAACTTGTGTAACATATCCGTTAGGAATAGTGTGTTTCTTTAGTATGCATTAGTATGCATTTGTAAATACTTAATCCGACGGTCACGATATGTTCCCGACATAGAGTGATCTGACGGCTCAACTTCTCTTAGATTAAACCTAACCTTGATATGTGGCTTAGCACCCGATTGGTCCATGATATCTATTTAAAGAGCATGGAGGGTCATTGTTTAGTTGATCGATTATGAGAAGCCCATTTGTAACTTTCTTTCTTTGCATAATAAATTGTCCCGTAAAATCTATTTGGCCGGGGCCGTGGAGTGTTTCCCTCAAGAGGGTTTAAACCACGTCAAAACATCAGTGTGTTGATCTGTGATCTGTTTGTGTGAAGTGGTTGCTCTTGGTGTTCGGTCCTTTGGTAGTACCCTGTGTACCCGAACATGGTATCAGAGCTTTTATGAAGTGCCACTTTCGGTTATGATCTAGATCTTGAACTGTTGTTGCTGAAACTCGAAAGAGTTTCTAGTTCTGGTATTTCTATGAATTTCTAGGCTGTGGGAGGTGTTCCATTGCGTCCGGAGCGTCGTTTCCATTGGGAAATAGTTTTCGTTTAATCGAAAACGGTTCCCAGTTGCTCCAGAAACGCATATTTCATCAAATCTGAAGGTATAATGTTACAGTGACGCATTTTTTTTCTATTTTTAAAAGAAAAAAATCTCATATTTTATCATTTTTTACTGTTAGATTTTTTTGAGTTCGAATTGTTGCTTTCTCATCTGCGTATGCTCTTTTCCGTGCACCTTGAACGATCTCGGCAAATCAGAAACAGAAAGGGAAAGGGTTTTTTTCGGCTGCGTATGCTCTTTGCCGTGCACCTTGCGCGATCTCGGCAAATCAGAAACAGAGAGAAAACGTAGACTTTCCAGAAAAAATAACAAGATCTAAGTCCACAAGTGTGGAAAAGTTTTTTTTGTTTCGATTTGTGGTGTGTTTTGCAGGAAAAAGGGCAAGCACGCAAACCGAGCAAGAAAAGTTTAAAAAAAAAAAAAACCCTTCCTCATTCCCATATTTTACATACCTTTTAATCTAGCTCACTTGGTTCAAAGTTGCTTTATTCCTTAATAGGTCTTGAGTTCAAGTCTTAGGAAGTTACTTTTAAAAGAAAAAGTGCATGCAATTTCTATTTTCAAGTTACTTTAATGTAAAAGTGCATCTCACTTAAATAATAAAAAAAAATAAAAATACAAGTGAGTCACTTAAGTTTTTTATTGTTGCACTATTTAAAAGTAATATCATTGTAAAAGTAAAATCACTTATTTTACAAAAGTGGTTCACTTAAAGCAACTTTCTTGTAAAGTGATTGTCAAAAGGTTCATCTTGGGAAGAGGGGGGTTCTTTTTTTTGCTGGACATTCTCTAGCTGCCACGTCACTATTGGAGACATCTTCAACAGTTTCTTTGTTCAAGCATAACTTCATCATACAGAGTCAGTTTTCAGTGCCGTTTTTTTTTAAACCACCTATTTTTTCAATCTCTTCACATCCAGACTATTGGTTTCTACTTTTACAGCCATTAATTTATAAATATGGCCGCCCCTTATGATATTCTACTTAACAGTTCCAACTATTTCTCATGGAAATCTCGTATGTAGGATGTTCTACGAAGTAGGGGACTTTTCAGAATTACCTCAGGAAAAGAAAAAGAACCCACTGATGATGATAAGAAAATAAAATGGGCAAATAGATGTGATGAAGCTCGTGGATTGATTGGAATGTCAATCTCTACTGATTTGCGATTTCACATATCTGGAATTGATTAACCTAATGTTGCTTGGGACAAGTTGGAATCTGTGTTTGGTAAACACAATGAAATTCGAGGTCACCAACTTGAAAATGAGTTGATTTCTTTAAATCCAAGTGATTGTTCATGCCTTCAAGATCATTTATCTAAGTACAAAACTCTTAAACTCTTATGTGCAGAATGTAAGATTGAGAGGGAAGACAAACAATGCATTTATCATATTCTTTCCAAACTTGGACCTACATATTCTGTTTTTGTATCTACATTTTACTCCATGAAAGCATCCTTGAATGCAGCTAGCTATCAAGAGCCTAGTCTTGAATCCTTTTGTGATTCCTTGATTAGAGAACAAAATAAACTCATTCATCTTGGAATAATCAACAATGCAGATACATCTAGGAAAGCCTTATTGTCCCAACAAAAAGAAAAGTCCAAGCCTCCCAAGAAACAAAATTTTCGCAATAATAAGTCAAACAAGGGTCCAAAACCCTCTCAGTCAGCTCCTTCTTTAAAAAATGACAAAGGATCCTAGCCAAAAGGCAAGAAGACTGAGCGTCATTGCAACTATTGCGGGAAAGATAATCATGATGAATCTAAGTGTTTCAAGAAGATGGCAGTCTTGGAAGCAACAATGAAGAAGCACCACATCAGCCTAGATTCGCCTTCAGAATCTGTCTCTCATGGACATGCACTTTGTGCTTCTGGTTATTCTTATAATGCATCTTCTTCTTCTACTTCAAATGAATGGCTCATTGATTCTGGAGCATCTTATCATATGGCTAAGGATCAAGCCATCTTTTCTACTATGCATGAATGTAACACCAAACAAATATTTGTTGGTGATGATAGATCTCTAAGTGTTGGAGGAGCTGGAACAGTTCCAATAGATAATGGTCATTTTAGTGATGTACTATGTGTTCCAAGAATTTTTTGCAATTTGTTATCAGTCTATCAGATCACTCATTCTGGTGAAGGTAAAATTGTGACCTTTACACTTCACCAAGTTGTAATCAAGGATTTTAAAGATCCTCAACAGGTCCTAGCTACCGGAATTGTTGATGATATTACCAGGTTGTACAAGTTTAACAACTTTGGGTCATCACCTTTCCCTTTAGTTTTTGTTTTTTGTTGCTCATAGTAATAACTTGAGCAAACTTTGGCATGAGCGATTTGGTCACTTAAATTATCGCTCATTGCAACAACTATGTAAAGAAAATATGGTGACAGGTCTTCCGATGGTATCTTGCAGAGATGGTGTTTGTTTCGGTTGTGTACTCGGAAAACATCATCAGGACAGTTTTGACAAACGTGCCTCTTGGCACGCCTCGGTTCCCTTGGAGCTTGTGCATAGTGACTTGTGTGGTCCTCTTCCATCTGCTTCCTTTTCTGGTTTCAAATATTTCTTAACTTTCATTGATGATTACACCAGACGCAATTGGGTTTATTTCCTAAAACTTAAGAGCGAAGTATTTAACATGTTCTTGGCCTACAAGGCCCTTGTTGAAAAGCAATCTGGTCATCAAATTATTAAGTTAAGATCTGACAATGGAGGAGAATATGTTAACAAAAAGTTCACTACTTTCTGCACTGAACAAGGCATCCAACAACAGCACACTGTTCCATATACACCACAACAAAATGGTGTAGCTGAGCGGAAGAACCGCACTTTAAAAGAAATGGCTAATTGTATGATCCAATCTAAAGGACTAAGTCTTCAATTTTGGGCTGAAGCCATTTATTGTGCAAATTACATAGTAAATCGCACCCCCACTAAAGCATTACAAGGTATAACACCGGAAGAAACATGGAGTAAAACTAAACCTGATGTAAGTCACTTCCGTGTGTTTGGTAGTGAAGCATG
Source organism: Larix kaempferi (assembly GCA_027924585.1). NCBI lineage: Eukaryota > Viridiplantae > Streptophyta > Pinopsida > Pinales > Pinaceae > Larix > Larix kaempferi. The sequence continues at coordinate 150,084 of BSBM01001504.1, read as the reverse complement.
GGCTCACATTCCGAATGAAAAACGGAAAGCATTTCAGCCTAAAAGTGAAAAGTGCATATTTTTTGGATATTCTGAAGATGTAAAAGGTTATAGACTTGTTCAACCACATTTTCATGATATAATCATTAGAAGAGATGTTAAATTTGATGAAAATCTCTTGGCCTGCGAGCCTAACTCGGCGATTGTGCCATCTATGGCCTGCGAGCCTGATTCGGCGTTTGTACCTTCTTCTTCTTCTTCTTCTTCCAACTTCCTTGACAGGTTTCCAACTCCAGTTTCTGATACTGACAGTGAGGATGAAAATCCACCTCCGCCTGCTCATGTTCCTCCAGTTGCACCAGCACAAGTGCTTCCTTGATGGGTCCGTTCAACATGTGAAGCAACTGGTGATCTTGTCGGCGATCCTAGAGATCAACATCGAACACGTTCTCAGTTTCAGCAAGCCTCTTCTCTTTTGGCTCAAGTTTCCAAGAATCATGATCCAGAAACATTTGCAAAAGCTTCAGCAAATCCAGATTGGGATGCAGCCATGGATGAAGAATATCGTTCCTTAATGGCGAACGATACTTGGGATCTTGTACCTCTTCCAAAAGGAAGAAAACTTTTCAGATGTAAATGGGTCTACAGAACTAAGTATGCATCAAATGGAAGTTTTGAAAGACTTAAGGCAAGGTTAGTTGCCAAAGGTTTTTCCCAAGTTGAAGGGATTGACTACAATGAAACCTTTGCTCCCGTCGCAAAAATGAACTCCATCCGCCTTGTTCTTTCCCTTGCAGCCTTACATAACTGGGAATTCCATCAAATGGATGTCAAGTCTGCCTTCTTACATGGTGATTTACAGGAGGAAATTTACATGGAACAACCTCCTGGATATGTTCAAGATAACTCTAGCCTTGTCTGCCGCCTTAAGAAATCCTTATATGGCCTTAAGCAAGCTCCTAGAGCTTGGTATGCCAAAATGGATAACTTTCTCCTTGACACTGGTTTTTCTAGATGTCATTCTGACCCCAATGTCTATACCAAGAAAGTAGGAAACCATCTCATCATACTTGTTCTATATGTTGATGACCTTATTCTTACTGGTAGTGACCCTAAGCTTATAACCCATGTGAAATCCAGTCTTAAACAAAATTTTGAAATGTCAGACTTAGGACATTTGCATTATTTTCTTGGTCTCCAAGTCCTACAAACCAAAGAAGGAATCTTTCTTTCTCAGTCTAAGTATGCTTGTAACCTTCTTCGTCGCTTTCACATGGAAGATTGTACACCAGCCCCTTCTCCCTTCCAGTCTGGAGTCAAACTTTCTGCCACTTGTACTTCACCTGAAGTCGATGCCACCTTATATCGTCAGCTTGTTGGTAGTCTCTTATACTTGACTCATTCTCGTCCTGACCTTTCCTTTGCCGTTGGTCGTGTTGCCTGTTATATGCAGACACCTCATGAAAGTCACTGGAAAGCAGCTAAAAGAATACTTCAATATATTCGAGGTACAGTTCAGTTTGGGATTCATTACAGTACAGGGGGGAAACCTTTGTTGGTTGGTTTCACTGATTCAGATTGGGCCAGCGATCCTGATGATCGAAAGTCTACTGCAGGTTATGTTTTCAGTCTGGGATCTGGACCTATTACTTGGGCTTGTAAGAAACAACAAGCTCTTGCTCTTTCTTCAGCAGAGGCAAAATATCGAGCAGCAGTTAATGCCAGTCAGGAAGCTTTATGGCTTCGACAGATCCTTTCAGAGTTTGGATTCGAGCAGCGGCAGCCTACTCCACTTTGGTGCGACAATCAAAGTGCCATCAAGCTTGCCAAAGATCCAGTTCTACATCAATGCAGCAAACACATTGAGCTACATATGCACTTCATCAGAAATCTTGTTCATGATCATGTTCTTGAAGTGCTCTTTTTCCCTACAGATGATCAAGTTGCAGACATCTTCACCAAGTCTCTTACAGAAGCGAAGTTTTATAAACTTCGATCTATGTTAGGAGTTCAGGAACTTGTCATTAAGGGGGGAAAGGCTCTAATGCCTCCTTCCTTCTCCTAATAGTGTCACTTTTGTAAATCCTTCAATCCTATCCCAAGTTGTTCTTAAGGGGGGATGTTAGGATATTTAGACACTTAGGAGTTAGTTAAGATCAACTTGTGTAATATATCTGTTAGGGATAGTGTGTTTCTTTAGTATGCATTAGTATGCATTTGTAAATACTTAATCCGATGGTCACAATATGTTCCCGACATAGAGTGATCCGACGGCTCAACTTCTCTTAGATTAAACCTAACCTTGATCCGTGGCTTAACACCCGATTGGTCCATGATCTCTATTTAAAGAGCATGGAGGTTCATTGTTTAGTTGATCAATTATGAGAAGCTCATTTGTAACTTTCTTTCTTTGCATAATAAATTGTCCCGTAGAAGCTATTTGGCCGGGGTCGTGGAGTGTTTCCCTCAAGAGGGTTTAAACCATGTCAAAACATCGGTGTGTTGATCTGTGATCTGTTTGTGTGAAGTGGTTGCTCTTGGTGTTCGGTCCTTTGGTAGTACCCTGTGTACCCGAACAATGAACATAACCTTCTCTACATCTGAAAAAAAAAGGAGGTAGCCCCGGAAGGGATGATTTCAAATCACAAGTTGAAGCCATTATTCAGACTCAAGATCTATTGGATATCAAACCTAAAAAAGGTAGATATACATGGTCCAACAAGCGATGAGTAAAAGGAAACATAATGGCCCGACTTGACAGATTCCTTTTTCACAGCAATCTCCTAGACGAGGGAAATATTGTATCATCAAAAATCCTGCCTAACCTAGCATCGGATCACAAACCGATTCTTCTCCACTTTGAAGAAGAAGAGAATCTCGAACCAATCCCATTCAGATTCGGCCCTCTATGGTTAAATCATGAAGGATTCTGGGATATCTTAGACAAATCATGGAGAAATCCAATCTCAGGCTCCCCTGCCTTCGTTTGGGAATAGAAACAGATTGCCAACAAAAAAGCGCTCAAGATATGGGCTAAAGACAATTGTCCCCCACCCTCCAACTCCTGGAAAAAGGTGTCGATAAGCTAGAGACCATTCAAACTTCATTGGACGAAGGCCCAATAGACAGCGCACTACTTCAAGAAGAGGTCAATCAGCTGATCAAGGTCCATCAAGCCTTTCGGAAAGAATAATACTTTTGGAGATTAAAATCGCGCAGCACGTGGCTCAAGGCTGGTGACAGGAATACTTCTTTTTTCCACAAACAAACCAAAATCAAGCATTCGACCAACCACATCTCAGAAATCAGAATGGAAAATGGACACATAGTCAAAGGGCATAGAAAAATCCAAGAGGCAGCGTATGAACACTTCTCCAATCTATTCATGGAGGTAGATAATACAGGTGAAGAAGATGAACATATTCTTCTTAACCACATTCCAAATAAAATCACACTGGACAACAATATCGAGCTCCTCAAACCGTTCACAGAGGAAGAAGTTATCAACACGATCTGGTCTTTTGACCCCGACAAAGCTCCAGGACCGGACGGGTATTCAATTCACTTTTTACCAAACCTGCTGGCAGTATATTAGGAATGATTTTATGAGAATGGTCAGAAATTTTCACTCCAAGGCAAAGATCGGAGGTTGTACCAACTCCACATTCCTCGCACTCATACCAAAAGAATCAAATCCCAACTCCTTTGGCCGATTCAAACCAATTTCGTTGTGCAATTCTTCATAGAAAATTATTTCAAAAATGCTGGCCAACAGAATGAAGCCCCTCCTCACAAATATCATCTCTGACAACCAAGGAGGATTCGTAAAAGAGAGACAAATTCTTGACAACGTAATCCTCGTTCAAGAAGCCATCCACTCCCGCAAGAAGCACAAGGAAAAAGGTATGTTACTCAAAATTGACATGGCTAATGCCTTCGATCGCGTCAATCACTCCTTTCTTCTCAAAATTATGAAATGCTTCGGGTTCAGCGAAACCTTCATAAAATGGATTTTTTCCTACATTAGTGGGCCCTGGATTGCCCCTCTGATAAATGGACGTCCCACACATTTCTTCCAAGCATTGCGTGGCATCCGAAAAGGTTGCCCGATGTCTTCCTTTTTATACATCATCCTGGCAGACTCTCTCAGTCGAAAGCTTAACTCTGACTTACAAACTGGCTCTCTCCCTGGTCTCAATCTAGCCCCCAATTCCATGGCCCTGAACCATTCCCTCTTTGCTGATGACTCCCTCTTATTGGGAGGTGGCTCCTCAATCATATCTCGGAAATTCAAGCAGAATATGGCATGGTATTGTGATGCATTGGGAGGCATCATTAACCAATGCAAGAGTGTTATCTACACTTGGAATTTAAACAAGAACTCTGCTACCAATATCGGCCACATCCTTGGAATAAAAGTGCATGAGCATTGGGACAGCTTCAAATACTTGGGCCTCCCCATTGCACAAGGTCACACGAAAACTAAATTCTGGAAGGAAACTATATGCAAAATCAAGACCAAAATTAGAAACTGGGGAGTATACTGGCTCGACAAAGCCGGGAAATTAATCTTGATAAAAGTAGTACTCTCAAGACTCCCTATTTACCAATAATCCCTCCTTCTAGCACCCAAAGGGATCTCAAACCAAATGAGCAAACTCATAAGAGACTTCCTTTGGAGTGGGGGCAAACACAATGAGAACAAGCTGCACCTGGTGAACTAAAGCATCATTAAGCAGCCGAAAAGCTCAGGCGACCTCCAAATTCGCGACCCTCACCAAGAAAACATAGCAATGGGTGGAAAAATACTCTGGCATATACTTTCCAACAGACAACACCGTGTAAGTCAATTACTCAAAAAAAAATACTTAAATGGCACAAAGCTAAGATGCCTCGACAACAAGCCCAGCTCTAAAGGATCCTCGATATTGGCATTATGCAAAGCTGCTTGGGACATATTCGCGCATAACCTCTACTGGATTCCTGGAAATGGAAGGAACATTAATATTTTCTCTAACAAGATCATGGGGCGCCCCCCACTCCAGTAGAAGAACGATCTCCAAGACATTGCCAATTGGCTAACTGACAACAGAATTAAAATGTTGGTGTTTGGAATTCCAACGGTGAATGGAAATCTTGGAAAATACTTGATATCCTAACTAATCTCAAACATTCCAGAATTCTCCTCATTGAAAATATGGTCGGTTGTGCCCCTTCCCATCTCCAATACCAAGACGATCGTGGTTGGGGACCAAAAGGGAAGTATACAGCTGCTCTTGGCTTCAAGGCCCTTCAAAATCATGACAGCTCTATGAAAAGATTATGGAGCATGGTATGGAACCCATTTGGACTCCCCAAAATTAATTTCTTTATATGGACACTCGCTCACAGGAAAATACTAACTGGGGACAATCTAATCAAAAGAGGCATCATTGGGCCACACAGATGTATCTTATGCCGAAGAAACACTGAATCAATTGATCACTTATTTTTGGAATGCCAATTTGCTAAAATTGTCTGGAATCACATGCTCCAAAGCCTTAATGTGACCATGTCGATCTTCAACTCCATCAACTACATGCTCAAAAAATGGAACTCCATCTATCCTTCCCCTCTGTCAAAAATAAAACTATGGTCCCTCATTTGGCTCACGATTCCTAAATTCGTATGCTGGAAAATTTGGCTAGCTAGGAACAAAGCCTTATTCCAAGACTCCTATACCTCCCCCCTGCAAGTTGTTGGACAAGCCAAAGGCCTCCTGATCGAATGCGTACATTCTTCCTATCTCAAGATGGATACAAATCTCAATGCAAATGAGCTTCTTTGGCTTGGCACCCTCCCTCCCAATCCCAAAAAATATGCAAGACTACAACCTCGGATTCTGCCACATTGGCAACTCAGATTCACCAACTCTGAATTTCAAGAATGGAGAAATAGACAGAACATTGACAGCTTGCTCTTCGATGGCGCTTCCAAAAAGAACCCCGGACCGGTTGGAGCAGGAGGAGTCCTATTCTCTGCAGGAGGAACAGCGGAGATCAAATACAGGTGGGGCCTAGGAACTTGTTCCAACAATCTAGCATAAGCTTTGGCACTCTTAAAAGGTTGTCAAATTGCCAAAAATCGCAAAATTGAAAAAAATCATGTATTTGGAGACTCCAATTTAATCATTCAAGCTCTCAACATGCACACTGACTCCAATGACCTGGCAATAACACAGATCATCCACTGCATCCGGCAAATTGTGACCTCTTTCACCCACTTCAAAGCATTCCACATATTGAGGGATTTAAACAATGAAGCTGACAAAGAAGCCAAAGTTGGCACAAGTCTTGAATATGGGAAGCTTGAATTCTCGAATGGGGAAATAGTTCATCATAACATCCCTTAACGCTACATATGACAAATGTGAGCAGACCGGAAGCTTGATGAACACTCCTCTCCAGCCATCATCGATCTAGACGCACACTGACAACAAACACACTCTTAAACAAATATGATCAGCACATTTTCATGGTTGCTCAGCATCTAATCGCAGCTCGGCCTGGGCAGAGCCATTCCATCAACGCAGCCTGCCATCACATCTGCATTTTGATAATTTTGAAGAAATTAGAACTCTGTTTTGATCTTAGTCTTGGACTCTGTAGCAAACGAATTTGCATTGAACCGGATTGGCTCAGGGACGGTTCCACATCATTCTTTTCTTTTTTTTCTTTTTTAATACATTTTACCCGTTTTTTGTTATAAAAAAAAATTGTATCCAAGACTTAGCATCTTTATGCCAACTTTTCTTTGATAAGAAAGACTTCATCTAAAGTTTAAAATAATCCTAAAAAACCTCTTACCTTTCATATTAATTGCCATGTGCTTGTACATTAAACACCTAATAATAACCATAATTTTAATAAAAGAAAAACAAACTTATATAAAAAGCAAAAAATAAGTACCTAATCATAACCATAATTTTAATCAAAGAAAAACAAATTTATATAAATAACAAAATAAACATGATGGATTTACTTGTCATTATCTTCAAAATAAAATCCAAGTAAATAATCATATTGAATATTTTTTTGCCAACTTAAGAAAATATGGAATGTGTCTTATGAAACAAAGTATTTTGGTATATGATATGATACTCCTATGCAAAATTATCAATTATGTATTTACATGTTTACTCACTCCAACTTACATTTCAACCTATCAATTTCATAGTTTATACAACATTTCAAAAGAAAAAAATTATAAATCAGATATTATTTTGAAAAAAAAATCGATCTTGAACACTATACTTAGCCTGGCAAAGAAAAACATTATTACCAAAAATTCCCATATTTATTGATCTTGTCCTATCTTTTTGGAGTTGTAAATTGTCCAATCTACAAAAACAGAAAACTAAAATTATGCAAGCAAACCATAGCAAGTGTGGAGATCAAAGGTTTAGAAAAGAGAAAAAATGGAAGGATATATCCATATAAATATTTAGACCAAGAGAAAAAACAAGAAATTAGAAACTAAGGATCGCTAGAAACGTCTAAAGTCAAGTTAGTCTTAGGGAGGTCTTGTATATGTGAGAGTTACAAAGGGGGTCATTGGAAACGTCTACACATAAGTCAAGTTAGTCTTAAAATGGAGGCCATGTATGTGTGAGACTTCCAAAGGTCTTGTCAATCGCATTTTGAAAAAATCCAAAAAATTATAGTAAATGTTGATGCTTGAGATGGCATCAAGATTAAATTTCACAAAGTGTTGCAAAATTGCGTGTTCTCAACCCATGCCTATTGTCCTTAAAATGATGTGTTTTAATGTTGGACTCATGTTTTACATCTCCACTTTCGCATACTATATTTTGTGTATATTCAAACCAAGGGCTCTACCTACAAAGAGATTTTGGGGAAATGCATAAACATGGTTCCATAAGAGTGTTCTTCATGGATGAATGGTGAACTTGAGATTCATTGAGCAAAAAACTACGTTCTTAGATAGGCACGTAGTTGTGTTTCGGTATCAAAATTTAATGAGTTTGGTTGAAATAAAATGAAGTTTGTCTGGGTTTGATTTGCAAAAAAGAAATATTGTTTTCTATGCTTAACCTAAATTGTATGGTAGTATGCATTATTTTTCCTATAATATGCTTAACCAAGGCTTAAGCTAAGCTAAATAGTATGGAAACCTATACTATGCTTAACCTAAATTGTATGGTTGTATGCATTCTTTTTCCTATAATATGCTTAACCAAGGCTTGACCATAATCCTATTTTTCCTATAATATGCTTAACCAAGGCTTAAGCTAATCCTATAATATGCTTAACCAAGGCATTCCTATAATATGCTTAACCAAGGTTTGACCATTATCCTATTTTTCCTATAATATGCTTAACCAAGGCTTAAGCTAAGCTAAATAGTATGGAAACTTATGGTTGTATGCATTATTTTTCCTATAATATGCTTAACCAAGGCTTGACCATAATCCTAAATTGTATGCATTATTTTTCCTATAATATGCTTAACCAATTCTTTTTCCTATAATATGCTTAACCTATTATTAAACAAGGCTTGACCATAATCCTAAATTGTATGCATTATTTTTCCTATAGTATGCTTAACCAATTATTTTTCCTACAAAACTTGACCATAATCCTTTTTCCTATAATATGCTTAACCAATTATTTTTCCTATAATATACTTAAGGCTTGACCATAATCCTTTTTCCTTTTTCCTGCAATATGCTTAACCAATTATTTTTCCTATATAATATGCTTAAGTAAGGCTTGACCATAATCTTTTTTCCTATAATATACTTAACCAATAATTTTTCCTTTTCCTATAATACTAAGGCTTGACCATAATCCTTTTCCCTATAATATAATATACTAATATACTTAACCAATTATTTTTCTTATAATATTAAGGCTTGACCATAATCCTTTTTCCTATAATATAATATACTAATATACTGAACCAATTATTTTTCCTATAATATTAAGGCTTGACCATAATCCTTTTTCCTATAATATACTTAACCATCTATAATATACTTAACCATTTCCTATAATATACTTAACCAATAATTGGTTATACTTAACCATATAATATAATATACTAATATACTTAACCAATTATTTTTCCTATAATATTAAGGCTTGACCATAATCCCTTTTCCTATAATATATTTAACCATTTCCTGTAATGTACTTAACCAATAATTGGTCCTATAATATTAAGGCTTGACCATAATTCTTTTTCCTATAATATACTTAACCAATTATTGGTTAAGTATAACTTAGGTTAAATAGACATGACCACTTAACCAATTATTGGTTAAGTATAACTTAGGTTAAGTGGAATTGACCGCTTAACCAATAATTTCCTATAAGATACTTAACCAATTATTGGTTAAATATAACTTAAGTTAAGTAGACTTGACCGCTTATAACGCTAAGTATAACTTAGGTTAAGTGGAATTGACCGCTTAACCAATAATTTCCTATAAGATACTTAACCAATTATTGGTTAAATATAACTTAGGTTAAGTAGACTTGACCGCTTATAACGCTTATAATTATAAGGTTAAGTAGACTTGATTGGTTTGGTTAAGTAGACTTGACTAGACTTGACCATCTACTTGACCGCTTAAGTAAGGCTTGACCATAATCCTATTGTATCATAAGGACACATATATTTTTCACGAGCATAATTCATTTGGTGTTACTTAATTGCTATCATGTTAACCCATCCTTATATGTTGTTGAGATTTGAAATTTGTGATGCATGTGGGATATTGCTTAAAGAAATATAAGGTCACGCAGCGAACCTTGTGACTTGGCGCTTGACATGGGATGTGACTAGGTGATCTAGTGGTTGTTGAGGTGACGGATAGTTGACAATTACAGTGACATTAATGGCTTGTCCTCCACGGTGATTTGAAACCGACACTACAATGTATGAACATATCTGTAATGTTTTAATGCTAGATCCTCATGTACATAGCATTAAAACTTTGGTTGATGGATTAACCGATGTGGTTAAATGTTGATAAGTTCAATATGTGGTCGGGGATGATGACTTAGGACTCCCTGCCACCAATGCTCGCACACTGTGAAACTCTAGCAGTGGATTTGGTGAGTAAATGTTCTAATTACATCGGGGAACTGGGATGGTAGACTGCTTGGTTGTTTGGCTCAATGTTCATTCCGGATGTTTGTTCTTCCGGTTGCTTGATTCTGCAACTGTTGTTATGGAAAAACCTCGGTGGTTGGAGGTACTATGAACCCATCAAAAATTGAGGAAAAGGGATTGAGGCTTTGTCTTGTATGTTGTAGCGGATTCCTGGTACATACTGGATAGGTGATAGGTCTGCAAAGTGATCCTCTTGTTGTTGTTTGAACAAGGTATGTACAGAATGATGTTATGGTTTAGCTTTCAACATTGTAGTATGTTTGATTTGATTGAACTCTATGTTGTCTACCCTACCCAGTCATCATGCATTGTTTTCCTAACTACCTCGTAACTCTGTCACTCATCAATGGATAAAACACTCATCAATTACACTTATCTTGTTTACTTGTGTTGAAATGAAAGCCTGTGTAAAATTCCTTCATGAAAGAATGTTGACTGTGAGCATTTGTTTGTTGAATGCGTGTTTGTCATCGTTGCAGACTGCGTTGTATTTCAAATGATATCGGTTTATTCTTTGACAAGATCATGGCCATCGTGGTTTCTTCTCTATCGATGATAATGAATCCATGTTGCAATATGGACAAAAATGAAAATTATATGTCTACTTTAAAAGAGACCTGCTCTCTATCTATTTATTTCAGTTTTATTGACAAGTCTATTTTGTCAAAAGGAAGATGGCCCTCAAAAATGGATAAGAGATACAATTTCTGCATGTGCTTTTCGAGAGATTTGGCTAGCGAACATTGTGTAGCAATTTGATAATGAGTTCAGAGTATCATGGTTGACCCGCAAAATATATTTGTCACTTTCAGGACCAGCAAAGAGCTAATATGGTAACGTCAATTCTTTGATAATTAAGAGATCAATGCATAGGCAGTGACATGTTCACTCCTTACTCCAAAACATCCATGTTCGTGTATTATGTTGACAGTCGAATCTGATTATGAGATCACGATCATTTTGTGAAGTTTATCCTTCCTTTTTCAAGTCAGATCTACTCTGTCATACCGTTAGGTATTGGTGTTGAACCTCTCAGCTCCCTCTCAATTCATGCCCTAGCATCCTCTTCTTGCCCAAGCTTAATACACACCCTACCCGACAACTAACTTAACTCATGACAATTGAATGCACCTTAACGTTGTTAAGTTATTAAAGTGAAATGAGTGCTTGTTGCATCTACTTGTACATTTCCTTTGCATGATGTTAGGTTGCATTTGAAAAAAGTCATGATTTATTTAATGAATCTGATGCATAAAGTGAAAGTGACAGCTTTGTGATAATGTTTGAATGATGATTTGATTACATGCATTTAATTGATAGTTCCATTGATTTTCAGTCAATGAGTTTTCATAGCAGAGGGTCCAAAAGGACTAGGAAAGACAAAAGGACCAAGAAAGACAAAGGTCCTAGAGATCAATATGTCTGGCATGAAGAGAGAAAGAAGAGAGTGAGATTCTCCATGCATTTTGATGTCGATTCCCATGAATTCACTTAACTTTCTCAAATCGGCCATTTGTTCTTGGGAGCCCTTCCTAGGAAACTCCCTTTGTCTCGACCCCATTTGAAATTGCAACCTCACTCGAGCATAGTGGAGATGCCTCCAGACCCTCCTATTCGCAACGATGGGTGGGATTTCAAGCCCCCTTCTCCGAATCAAGGAATTGGTTGGGGACCACATATCCCAAAGCCCTCAGTACATCCATTCGTTAGTTCTGCCAGTGACTTGAACTTCATAAATCTGCAGACATTCTTGAGAAACTCGAAGACCCTAAGCACCCATCTCATGGACCGCCCCCTCCTAAAAAGACCAAAGGGAAAAAGGTGATAGGCGGGATGAAGGTTGTTGTTGTTGGTGCTAGTAGAAGTGGTCATGGGAATGACCAATAGCCCCCAGCTTGGACAAAGCTTTCTTTTAAAAATCTCTAGGAAATCGTGTGATTATGTGTTTTAAATCAGTTGTGGTTATGTTCTTTTTTAGCGTGGAAGTATGTAGTGGGACTCATGCATGGCTAGAATTTCGGCATGCATCCAAGAACTACTTGATAGTGTTATTTTACATTTACTATTTTGTTTATGATGGACATGATAGTTGCGCTATGGATTTTGGAGAACAGTTCTAACTTTTGCTTAATAATATGAGAATAGTTTGAACAAGTTTCAATCATGAATCAAACTATTCTGTATGTGTTTACAAACTATGGTAGAAGCAATTGGTTACATATTTGTCATGCATTTTTTATGGGTGGGATATGAAACGAATGGTCATGAGGAAGTTACTTCTTGTTATGTTGGATACAAATGATGATGAATGTATAACTGTTATGTGGCAAAAGATGGATATGGGAGCTACAAAGTGTATTATGTTGAGTCCTTTGGATTTCATCCCCCAAGAAACATAATGGAAAGAAGGGGGGCCCTTGTTCGACCTTGATTAACCATTGTGTTCCAAAATCTATTTGATTCGAGTCAACTTTGTCTCTCCTTTTGTTGGTTTTTGAGGTCATTAATCTTGTAGTGGTTTATCTATGTGACCACTTGTCAATAATGAATTACTCTTCAAACTAACTTGAATATGCTTAGCTTCTAACCGCCTTGCTATAAGCTACATAATGGCATCAAGCAGCAAGGCGAAGGTTCCAATTATCACCCTCGCTATGGTATGTTTTTAGCAAGTTTCTTAGTTTATTCAATCATTTTTCGTCAATTGCCCTAGTATGTTAGGGCCTAATTGTTCTGTTGACAACATGAGTTCTGATTAAATGGCAAAACGGGAGGTTAAGTATTGATACTATATGTTTGAGGTATATCTTATTCTATGTTTGTTGATGTAAGGTTTTATTTAATCGTCACTAGCTTGTCTAATTGGTTGCTTGGTTGTAGAGATTAATGCCAACGCTCAAAAGTATTCACCAATGTTTTTTGTAGCTTTGTCAATTGTTAAGTTCATTTGTATGTTGTTTACACAACGACCAAGCAGTCTCGAAAACGTTAGTTATTTATGCTAGAACACATTTCTGATTCAGGCTTCCACAAGAGCCTGAAAGAACATTATGGTTGTTACTCTAGTGTATGGATGAAAATGATAATAAGAAGCGATTCTTTCAACATACTCATATTTATTTGTTTATTGGTTCTTCTTTTACATTTTTTATTTTATATTATGTTGGAGTACTTTTTCAGGTGTTTCCTTTGTCTTTCATATTTATTTGTTTATTGGTTCTTTTACATTTTTTATTTTATATTATGTTGGAGTACTTTTTTAGGTGTTTCCTTTGTCTTAATTGTTGTTAAACATATAAAAATGAAAAAGAATGTTGTTTGTTATTTCAGTGAAGTTCATACTATGGTATTTCTGTTATGGTTATGTGCTGTTATAATACACTTCTCTTATACTTTCGAAGTCATTTGCATGTTGGCGAACATATCTTATATAAAAGGAAAGAATGTTATTATGATCATGCTACATAAAGTGTCATCATATATCATGGGACCTTGTTAATTTATGTCAGTTTGATTGTTGAATGTTTGTTATAACGCAAGTGGTTTGTTTCTGCGTTTCTTTATTACTTGTTCTCACACCGGATATCATGAAGGTTGTGAGTGTGATACTTTAAGCTATAAAATCAGGGTTACATTACTGCCTCTTCTTTGTTTAGCTGACCAAGAGATTGAGAAGTTGACGTGAGAGCTTTCAATCTCATGCATCAACAATAAACATCCACCATCACACAGCCTGATTTATGAAGTTGAAGAGAGTGTTCAAATGGATTTACACTTGACAGTTTTGAATAATTTTTTGACAAAGTCAAATCAAGTTTGAGTTAAATTATTTTTGTCAATATTGTCAAAAATTGATCTACACCTCGCAGTGGGATTTTTTTTTCAAAGTCAACTCAACTTTGAGATAGATTTTGTTTTGGTTAGAATCAAGTATGTCATTATTAAGTTTTTTTTACGAAATTCAGCTCAAGTTTGAGTTAAGATATTTTTGTCAACATCAAGTCATTTTTTTGTCAAGTCAAATTTGATTTAGGTTACGACCCTATAAAATCCCACCGAGGATTATCTAATTTTTGGAAGGCCATCATCAATGTCGCACGCATTATTACAGAGCATTTCTGTTGGAACATAGTTGAAAGATCCCAAGTAAAAATAGGTATGGACAGGACCCAGATTACTGCATGTCCCCCCAACTACTAGATGCATTCAAGAATAGACGAATAATCAGTCTGGTGGGGACCTGTTCCAACCAAAATGGTTTCAAATTTTGCTCAGCATACAAGCAACATGATTTGCCAGAGGTTTAGCTTTTTATACTTGCATGCAAAGTGATTTACAATGCAGATTTGATGGAATTTGAAATCAATACAAGCCTTATTCTCAATGATGATTTTCACTTGATCACTGAGAGCAGTTGATAGAGCTTTTTGGAGGTTTCGGGCCAAATTAACTACACCTACAACACTCCGTTGAACCCTGGTCTACAATTATTGTGCAATGTTTTTTCACATCAGCCTAAATACTTTGGTTGGAGAACACATGCTAGTGCCTTTAAAAAAACAAGTGGGCCTTGATGAGTGATGCGTCTTTACTTGTTGGGAGTGTTGCCTTTGATTCAGATTTGCATAAGAGAATACTCCTCTTCTTGTGCCATATTCAGCATCTTTTGTAGGGCTCACTGAAGTGTATTTGTGCTGAAATTCAGTGTAGAGCCGACCCAGCCCTTGTTGCTCTAGGTCTGTTAATGACATGACAAGGCACACTCCTACAGGTTATGAATGAAGGATGAGTATTATTTTTTAAAAGCTTATATGTTAATGTCGTTACCCTTTATGTTTGCTAAGGTCATTCTCGTTATGCCCAAATATCCATAATCTTGCAGGCCCAAATTCAGCGTTGTTCATTGCAATAATTAGCAGAGGTGCACTGTTATTCTTGGCTTCCAAATCAGAATGCAATTACGAGGTTTATTTTTGGATTAGCAATTGGCTGTTTTCAGAAGATTTGACAATTATCATATATTTTGTTTAGACAAAATTTACCAACTACAATACACTCTTTCTTATACACTGTTTGAACTATGTGGAGAGTGTCTTAACCTAATTTAGGTGTTAATTTGTTGCATGTCAAATTGGAAAATATTTTTCCAATTTGTAGGAGCGCTGAAGCAATCCATCTGGAGCATTGTATGTTATATTACATTACACACATCTCTCACACCCTCACTCGAACACAAATCTCAAAGGAGGAGAAGCGCTCCGCTTAAAAGGGGTGATGAGTGGTATAATGAACCTCCTTCACTTACAAATTAAATACTGTGTGTTTTACATTTCCTCTTATCCTAATCACGGAATATTAAATGTTTTGTTGGAGCATTTAACTAATGGGTTTGATGCATGGGAGAGGAGCAGGTGAGTTTTAAAATTGGATACAAAGATCAGTTTCACCTCCACCCTCCAAATACTGGGTAGACCAAATTGTGGAATACAAAGCCCCACCCAAGACTATTTTATTTGCTCCCACTGCCATAGATGGTGCTATCCCACCTCGCACATACTGGAGTGAAATACGAGGAAGACAAGGAATTGATATAACACATTGTCCATTGCAATTTCACCAAGGAAGTTTGGGCAGTCTCCAACCCACTAAACTCTCGACCACAAGTATGGGCAGGAGACCATGTAAATGCAACACTCCACTAGATCAACAATGCAGCAAATTTGGTCAAAGGATTGGCCATGGAAATCATCCAGTTGATAGGGCTTATACCAAAAATGAGTACTTTCAGAACAAAATTGCCAATCCCTACAAGGACTTTCACAAACTAAAAGCCAACAGAGCACAGTGCTCAGCCCCAAGGACTCGAAAGGCCCCAAGCATATTCCTATACCTATAATTTGACTTTCTCGAGGCATTACTTCAATGACACCTATCATGGAAAATCAAGCTGCAGCAAAGAAAAGGGCCAAGTGATCAGACCTAGCAATGATCAAATCTCCTTCAAACTAGGAATGGGGTATGCCACAAATAACAGAGCAGAACTGCTCGTTACCTGCACTCTTTTGAACCTAGCATGGAATGATTATAAAGGACATTGACATATTTGAAGACAAGAAAATTATAATTGGATGGCTCCAAGGGACTCTTTTCAGCCTAGCATGGAATTATTATAAAGGACATAGACATATTTGGAGACTCAAATATTATAATAGGATGGCTCCAAGAGGCCCTGCAACATCCAACATCAGCCATCGAGTGTGACATCAGCAGTCGCACAAAAAGCACAAGGTTCATCAAAATTTATTTCAAAAATACATTTAGAAAACTGAATTCTGAACCGATGCTCTAGCAAAAGCTGCAGCAAAGTTAGAACCTAGTATCATTTCAGGAACTGTACACTACCAGAGGAAGCTCCACACAAGTATCCCAATATATCTTCTGAGCATAAGATAGAATAGGTGAAACTGTTTCCTGGTAAACAGTCCTCAAATATTTTGAATTGGATTTTATCGTCTTTGAGTTCGTACTTAAGTGAGGATTATTGTTACCCATGAACAGTGATCACCAGATCTCTATTCTCTTTTCTTCTCCTTCCATCATGCACTAATTTGTGGTTGAACTGCTAATTTTCTGCCATTTTGCACAGCTCTACTATGGACTGTAAAATTATCTCAATAAGGTATGATGTTTTGGGTCACAATGCAGTACATTATAAAAAAAATTGAAGTTTTCGGTGAATTAAAATTACTTTTAATAAATTATAAATTAAAAAATAATAATAAACAAACAAGCATCCTGTTCTAAATGTATAGAACTTGGATATTTTACACTGGGAAGTAATAAATAATCACATTCAACCCTGTCTTTCTAAAATTATCTTGAATCAATTCTCTAAGATACCCTATGAGTTGGAAGCATTGTATTCATTGATTCAATCAAGAACCGTATTCTCAATTTAAAAATTACACAAAAATAACGTTCCATTTGTTAAATAGCTTTTTCTTCCACGGAAAAAATTATTGTACTGATATTTCAAAGAAGAAATCAAATACACTTCAACTGGCTTTTCTGCACATATTCCACACAGCTACCCCGCTTCAAAACAAAACAGAATTTACAGTCTTACCCTTTCAAAACCCAACTTACAGCCATGCTAGCATATGTTAAATAGTTATGATGCAAAAGAGAACACAATTCTTCTCTGTAATTAATCCACTCCAAAACAATACAGTACAAGCGTTTCCACAAATAAAAACCTCACAAATGCTACTACATACCTGGATTGACTGATCAAATAGATATATACATATACACCACAACTATCACATACAAGAGCAGAAATATTGCTTCAGTTATTGTGAAAATTAAAACATATATGAAAGCTTTGTAACACGAGTTGAAATATAAAAATGCATATGCTCAATTTAAAGGGGAAATAAATAAAGAAAATAATGTTCCAAATTTCTGATAGAAATGGATTTACTTTCACAAATAGAAATTCCAATCTTTCTATGCTTAATAGGATTTAAACAATATGAAGAAAAGGTCTCCATACCTCATTTTTACCAAATTCTGGAAAAAATACAGCACAGAAATACAACCCTTTCCATTGGTGTACAGGAAGGGATTTGAAACAAGAAAGAAGCAATGCCTTTTCCCCAATTTCCTATCTAGCCGGCATTTTTTAACTGTCTAGAATACCTTATATCATCTGTAATTGAGAAGATCTTCGATGCTCAACTCTCTAAATCTTCTAGTAGAGACAAGTGGACTAAAGGATTGAGCAAACTTAATTTTATGTAATCCTTTTGACAAAGGAAAAAGTGGGTTCACCTTTTGTTTGAAGGTGCATGAGAGGAATATAATGGAAGCTGCAGTTAATTCATATCATCTGCAGCTATACCGTTGTTTTTTCGATGTCAAATTATGGACAAACAAATACACATGCTCTAGGCAGCTTTTCCAATTTGTAGCAAAGGGAATTACCCTCGACAACTGAATGATGAGATGTAACACTCCCCATAGTTTCATATAGCCACTTGTTCACAATATTTTTCCTTTCTAGAAGATTGAGTACTTGGTGCATTCAAAGAATTGGCAAACAGATAAAAAATAAAAAATAAGAACAGCACCTACTGAACTGCCAATTATGACAACAGATGTGTTGTTTATTGCAAAACGCCGACTTGTGACAGCACAAGAGGATTAACTCGTATAAATTGCACCTAATACAATCAGCACTCTAAAATTGGCTTGTAAGGTGGTGGTGATCATCAAAGAGGATTTGGAGATCAGCACTTTCAAAGAGCACAGAATAGAAATATTGCTTAACAGTAGCGCACTTCCCCTCAACGTGCAACTTCCAAAAGAATTCAATTTTTTAATTCAGATTTGGAAGTTGTGAGTACACCTTATGCACAGTTCAGGACATCCGGCATCAGAAATACATGCATGCAATTAACAAGTATTCGGCAATAAAAATATAGAAACAATGGACTTTTGATTAAATAAAATCCAAGTATCTCATTGACTCCGCAAAATTACTTAAAAAAACAAAATGAAAAGAATATCAACTATTTTGTTCTTCAACATTTGATATGCAACAATTAGCAAGTACGAAAATCTAATGAAACCATTTAAAAAGTAAGTAAAGCTAGTATTGGTTTTTTTAAAACATTTTAGATGTAGGAAGGAACCATTTGTGCAAACACTTGGGAAAAAGCCCGCTGTTTCAAATATAGTTATGGATATGGCCAAAATAAAATGCAATAAAATTAAAAAATACATGTTAAAGAACCAACTAGAACTAACAAGCAGAGAAGAAAATATACAATCACAGTATGCTTGGCAAGCAGCACAAATTAGAAAAACAAATGACGTCAAAATATCAGAGTGAAAGGGCAAACTTAGTGAGTAATACTACAGATATCCTAAACAGTCTGGAGCATTTCAAGGCTCAATCCAAGACAGACTATATTGATAGGGAGCAAGCAAACAACTAAATCAAACCCATATTGACAATAGCATCCACCTACCTTACAAACTTAAAATTCTACCTTAATTTCTTCAGAATAAGAAACTAGATGGAGAACTGCATTTCAGGATGAATGAGCAATGCATTGTGTCTCCTCTATCTAGTTAGCTTCGAACAGCAAATAAGTTGAATCTCGAACAAAGGTGCCTGTAAAGAAACATGGAGTTACATATCAGTTTCGGGTGCCTTATCAAGTGGGCTCACTGCACCAGATCCCTTAAAGTTCCACAACTGCCTTCTTTCCATTATCCCAGACAAAATGTTCTATCGATTTATAAAAAACATAAACAGTGCTGCCTCCCCTTTATTACCTGCAACAGATCGAGAACATCCCAATGTAGGGATGTCCTAGAAAACCATGCTAACACTATTAGTCATTGACTGCACCTGCATTCAAAGTATTGAGCAGTTTTCTCATCTGAGTCAAGCTTGTCGTCCAGTAAACCTGTTCAGTGTATGTTTACCATCAATGTCTGCAAAAGTCATTGCAAAAATAATAATATAGCCAAAAGCCTATCTTCAAGAACTAACTGACACTAGCCAAAGGTGCAAGTGTCTCAAGTGACGCAACGAAGTCCAACCTCGTTTTGTCAATCATGTCAAATACCGTCATTGAGGAGTTATTTTGTGATTTCAAAAAATTATGTACTGCCTTTGATGGAACCCAATAATGTTACCTATTGCTTCTCTGAATTATCTTCAACTGATCATTACAGCCAACGTACGCTCGACATGGAGCCAACTCTTGAAATAATCCTTGCAAATGTATATGTTCTGGGATTTGTTTTTAATTACCGTTGATGCATATTGATTTTGTCAACGGCAACCAGGAATACTTATCACTTCCAACCATATTTAGGCTACTAGTGCGGTAGCCCTGTATATCATAGATATCAACCTAGAGAAAGTAATCTGAGTCGAGTGGTGAAATTAGATCATTCAACTCCAAAAAGTCTCCACCTAAATAAGCTGGAGACAGTAATGCCTCAAAATTTGACTGTTCAACAGTGTCTGCTCCATGCATAGACTCAACCCTGTGAACATCCCTTTCTGTATGTAAATTCTTATCAGCAATATTTTGTTGCTGTGTATCATTTCTGATCAAATTGCCTGCTTCATCATTAAAAGGGCCAATGCCCTGCATTTCAGCAAAAGGCTCATCAAATAAACTGGACCATTCATCGACACCAACTGGAATTTGCAGCAAATCACGAGCAGTCTGGATGCAATATAAAGCAAATTAGGGCCAACCAAAGCAGAGAAAGATGCACAAAATGTTAAATCTAAGAGATTAAATAACTTGAATTCCAAATTTAATGGATAGAAAAGGAACACTTCTACTTTCAAATCAAATAAAACATAATTTTTCGAAGTTTTCTCATAATCATTTATCACACATCAACAAAAATATGCAGAAGCTCCAAAATGAGTTTTATATCAAATGGAACGAATTGAAATGAAATATTTTTCAAATCCCAATAATAGCCACTAACAGTCAATGGGACTGTTGAAGTAATACATAACCAAAAAAACAAGGGAGTGCTTCAAGCATCTCCATTAGAACTTAAACGAATAAGAGAGAAAGAAGCATGTGGGTACTAAGGGTGCTTTAAAATTGAAATAAAAGATAGGAACCAAAGAGAACCAAGTGGCCATAGAAGTCTGGTTAAAGCCATTAGTCGCCGCTTCTAACATCCAAGGTCAAGAAGAGGCTGGTGATAAGAATCACTACGTATCATGTTGTCTTTATATAGCCCACCAACAGACAAATCAATTATGGTTCCCTAATTATGAGATTTTCTTCAGTTGGAATCTCCAACAGACTGAGATAAGAATTTCATGAGATACATACTGGATCTCTAAGGAAGATATTCCAGCATTGTCATCTCCTATGAGGAGGGCTATACACCTGGTCCTCATAATGTATCAAAGCTAATAAAGAACACCTCTGCCCACATGTTCACACTTGGGCCTCCAGGCTATCATAGTGGAAGCTAGATCACAGTCCTCTAGGGTCTATTGTTGTTTTGTGGACTTTAGAAAGGTCTATGATTCGGTGCCCAGACATTATTTGTTAGAGCAGCTTTGTGGCATCAGTATTTCAGTGCTGGTTATTGTTCAACGTGAGGCTTCACAAGACAGTTGTAGGTCTGTCTTGGACAAACATAGTCACTCTGATTTTATTAGAAGCACCATTGGAATCAAACAAGAATGTCCATTCTCCCCGACCTTACTTGGGTTTTATACTGATGAGCTTGAAGAGCTTCTTAGGGGAAATCAAGATGTCAGTGAATCCTGAATCATGTCCACATCTCCCTGCTTCTCTTTGTTGATGACATTGTCCTTCTCATTTCCTCCCCTGATTTTTTACAAGGGCAGTTAGATGCTCCATCCCATTCTCGAGATCTTTGCCTCCTGATTAACCTTACTAAAAACCAAGGTAGATCTTTGACACATCTCAGGATGCATTGTCCAAAGTTCATTTCTCCTTCAATGGAAAGTCAATGAAGATCACTTAGTTTAGGCCTGTCCTGGGGCCTATTGATTGGGCAAAGCCAAAGAGAGTTCAAACCATCGTGCTTCAACGATAATGGACAATTCGTTGCAAAAGGATTGTTCTTTAAAACATTAATCTAGTCAAGTTTTGTGTTCACCCCTTTAATATTGAGGGTTTATTCAAGCTTATCTTGTCTTCATAGACCATGGTCTCTTGATGCCTCTGAACAATGGAGATATCCTTATGTAACTCTTTGTTCTTTTAAGGAGATTTCCCTTGTGGTCTCCACAGCATTAGTGACACATGATTCTTTACCACTTTGTTTTCGGTATTGAACTAAGAGTTGCTTTGGCACTCCCACATTGTCCCTATACTAAATGTATTCTATAAGTCCCGTTGACCTAGTTTTGTGATCATTTATTGGGCATTAATAAAATTATCTCATCTTATCTATACTTCTGCAGTTGAGTATCTCCATCAACTGACTCCTCATCAAGCACTCCTTGATGCCCCTCCTCACCTTCTTCACATAAAAGGGAACGTTAATGAGGTAATCAAGCAAAACATATGTCAACAATTTGTTCAAGCTGCTTGGGCTTCATCCCCTCAAGCTCTTAGACCCAAGCCAGCTTTCTATGTAGTATGTAATGCACATCCTTCGCATTATCAGTGGACTTGTTGTTTGCCTAGACTACCTATACTAACATTGGTCACGTGGCCTTAAGATCCCTCGTGGCATGTTCCCACCAATTGTTAGTCAAACAGATTGCCACATCCCTCAAAAAGACAGGACATGCAACCCCAGCTCCTTGCATGAATCTAAGGACATGTAGAACATCATTTTCAGGGGAAGCATCTATTATGAGATTCGAGAGATTTCATTGTATTTACAAGGATACAGGGAGGTCTCTCTACTTTCTTGTACTACCCCGACAAAAGATGTCTTCCATTGTTCCTAAAAGAGGGAAATACCTTTAGGCAGCATGCCCTATGCAGCCCTGTCGAATTACCAAATGGATGTCATCCTTCCTTTAAACCCATTTCATCCAATGAGAGAGTTGAGTGCCTTTCAGATACTACTTATCTTAACTTGGATAGTAGCAAATCGAACAAACAATGCCTTCAGGTTACTACTCAAGCTTCCCCAACACATACTCGTCATACTAGTTTGATTAGTGGACGTGGAATGGGGATGGTTGCCCCCGACCATGTTTAGCACAGTTCCCTTTGAGAGAACCTCACAATTTTTCCTCACTTTTAGGTGCTTGTCGACCTTGGTTACCATGAGAGCTTTTCTACAGAGCCCCAAATGCCTACCTCTACTCAACCAGCCCCCATTAATCTAGACCTTTCTGTAGACGGCACTATTAAACACAATATTGATGATTTCATAGTGGTCAATGATTCAGGTTGCCCCTTTCACCTCAACAATCATTAGAGGTTGCTCAACTGACTTGCTCTTCTCATTGACCTTAATTGCTCTCTGTCTACCTTTACAAGGGTTTTCTTTACTACATGCTTGAGGTTCACCCTCATTTTTATATGTAATATCGCACTTGTTTTTGTTTTTTTCTATAAAGTAGATAGTAAGATACCCTGAGCACTCCTTATCTAGTTATTAATACGTGTACACTCGAGTCCCATGGACCTATCTTTGGTTGCTGATGGATATTAATATAATTCCTTTCTCCTTTCGTTCTTTCTTTCCTTATTTATTAGCAAGCAATAATATGATATCGTGTGACAATTCTGATAAATAATTTAGCAACTTCTCTAACATATCCGATGTTTCTATCTTGCACTAATGAAAATAGACTCGTAGTTGGCCCAATGGAAACTCTTGTTTTCATGTTAGACTAAAATATTTCAAAATAATAGAGTCCATTTTCCATCTAGAATAAATTGTTTAACAAAATGGAAGTTTGAATAAAATGGGCTCATGATGCCAATCCAAGTGATTCATGTGGAGCCTATAAATTTCATCACGAGAAATTCAGTTGACCTTTCTCTTTGAGATATTTGGAACACCAATGGATAGGAAGGGGTGTCTTTATGTCTAGCCCATGGTATAAAGAAAATTGGCCTCTTGAATATCAGAGTTGTTACCAAACAGATTCTTGACTAGCTAAGTCCCCCAGAAAACCAAAATTCTAGATATGAATAAGCAAAGGTCGGGACTTGGACAACACTTGAATCACAACTTGTGGAGATGCAATCTTGGCAGGAACATTGTTGGAAAGCATAGAGACAAGGGTTTTCATAATCCTTGTCCATCTAGACAAGGTCCCAAAATCTATAGCTATACAACAATGCCATCATGACAGTGGTATGAAAAATGTTGAGTTTAGTCCTAACGCCCTGGAACTGAAGATGGAAATACCTCGCTGTATTATATAAAGTGCAACATAACCCTTAATGTTGCTTTTGGGGCAGCACGCCGTAAACCTTACTTAATCTCACCTTTGAAGGTAGAGCCATGGAAACAGAAGGCCCTATGAAGGGAAGGTTAATCTCACCTTGAAGCTAAAGCAATGTAAAAAGAAGGCCCAATGAAGTGAACATCAAGGTACGTGTATGTGGATAACATTTAAGTAGGGAACGGTACACACAAGAAAAAGTCACGCATTAAGCGCAGTCTTAAACGTCATTAAAAATCGCAGGTCCTTCCAAAGACCAAATCTATTTTGTGTGAAATTTATAATTTAATGGTTATCTCCGATGACAGGATTTTCAAATTTAATTGATATGAATATCTTACATATCAATTAGTTGTGGATAAAGTTTAAGTTAGCTGTACTCTGAAAAACATTTTTTTTACTTATATGAGAGAACTCGCAAACTCGAGGGAAGTCTGTAGCTTTCTGGAGTCAAATGAAGGTTGTCTGCAGAATTCTTGGAAAAATTATAGTAAAAGTTACAAGAAAAATTAGTATCCTATATGTATACGAAGTGGACAAGAGTTCGACTCTCTTGATCCCCTCGGGGTTCGGTTCCATAATCAGGGCAGACGGTTTACCCCATTTACCATCTATGAATCATGGGAAAGTATTCGGAAGGTTTTCGTGAGGTTAACCCTTGGAAAAATAGAAGCGGACAGAAGTTCTTCAAGGGGGCTGGCTTACAATTCCCTTGTATGGGCTGCACAGAATGGCATACTTATGCATGAATGCAGTTAGTTTCCTTGTTACTCCGAGTTGTTCTCCTTCAGCAGCAGCATGATCAGGAGATCCATTTCAGCCTAGACCCTTGTGCAGAGTTGTTTTGTTTTTTAAACAGAAGGCACAATTATGAGGGTGAATTAGTTTTTAGTGGCAGAGGTGGGGCACATGCATGCCTGCATGCATGTTCCAGATTAGGAAAGCACAGATCCCAATGCAAGGAGGCATACATCCCAATCTTACTAAGGTGCATTGTATGAGAAATTTGTCTATTCAGGGATGGCACTGTTCCCAAGTTAAGTAGGACATGTGCATGCATTCACTTCACCTTAGTGGGCATTCTATTTCAGGGAAATTTATCGATGAATGAGGGCACATTGTCCAAGGCACATTAGGGTTAGGATAATCCCCTTCAAGGAAGGCGCTTCACTGGATTTGTCCAGAGATACATTGTACCCCTCTCTTCTCTTGTTTCATAAAAGATACAAAGGACACTTCGCCATTTTGGTTGGAGAGTTTTAGTTTTGAGCCAGGGTGTTACCTATACTTGCAGATGTGATCTTTCTTTCAGTCTAATAGAGAGTTACATGTGATTGATTGTATCAGATTTTGTTTGCTCCTTCCTTTTTCAGATTTCAGTGTTTGTGGATCTAGCACTCTTTTGTCAGTTGTTTTTAGGGGTTTAATCAGTTGCAGATTCCCAACTGTATGGTTTTGTTTTACGAGTGCAGATTTGCTTACCATATGCTGAAAACTTTAACAGGGTCTCAGAGCTGTACAGCTTAGTCCTCCAATTTATGTATGGAGAAAGTTTCTCCTGTGAGAGTGAGCTGCAGTCAGAGGGTTTCAATGGGTTTGATACCCAGAACTTTCTACAAAATGGAGGTATGCATTCCTGAGATGGGCACTAGGATCTGTGAGAAGGGTCTGTGATCGAGATGCCCAGGAAGCTCCAATGTTTGGAGTTTTGGTTTATCCCTGTGAGAGGCAATCTGCACCTGTAATGGTTGCTGGTTTGTTTTCTAGCTGATCTATTTGTTTGAGGTGTGTACAAGGAGCTGCAGGAATATCTAACTTTGATATGTTTGGACTCGAAGAGTGTGACAGGCTAGAAGGAGTTTCCAATTTCACTCTTTGAAAATGCAGACTTTGTTGGAGGAGTTTTTAAAATATTGTCAAAGAAAAGCCTGTAGTTCCCATCCATCCCCAACAGCTTCCTTGGTATGAGAAGAATATTATGTGGCAAAGAGAATCATTCTAGATTTTGTGAAGGACTATTTGATCCCTCATATTGCAGGTAAATCGGCCAAATAAACATATGAAGTATTGATCTCTCTGTATCATAGTGTCAATGTCTCTCACAAAATGGTCATGAAGAACAAGCTCACCAACACACAAATGACAGATATGATGGCAAACTACTTGAGGAAGATCACCGAGGTAAGAGATCATCTATTTGTTATCGAGATGAACATTAAGTATGAGGAGAGGTGACAAGACTCAAGTCAAGTGAAATACTTCCAGTGCTGCAAGGTGGACTTTGTAGGGTGGTAAGTGGAAAGTACATCCAAACTCGTGACCCTCCACGAGAAGGCGCTTTCTACAAACTTATGGAACAAAAGGATGGGTGGCCAACTATGCATCTTAGTGTCCTTAGAAGAAGAAAGCCAAGCAACAGCAGCAGCAGTTTGCAAAGAGTGCAGAATCTTCACACGGAGTGGATGAGTTGGCATTGAAGCATGAGACAACTTTCTCCATAGTATTTTGCCTTTCCACTAACTCCGTTTCTGGTGTAGGGTGGTATGTGGACAGTACATCCAAACTCGTGACCTTCCATGAGAAGGCGCTTTCTACAAACTTCTGGAACAAAAGGATGGGTGGACAACTATGCATCTTAGTGTCCTTAGAAGAAGAAAGCCAAGCAACAGCAGCAGCAGTTTGCAAAGAGTGCAGAATCTTCACACAGAGTGAATGAGTTAGCATTGAAACATGAGACAACTTTCTCCATAGTATTTTGCCTTTCCACTAACAGCATTTCCGGTGTAGGGTGGTATGTGGACACTACATCCAAACTCGTGACCCTCCAGAAGAAGGCTTTCTACAAACTTCTGGAACAAAAGGATGGCATACAAGTGGAGTTGGGTGATGATGCCACATATCCACTTACTGCAACAGACTCTGTCTCTTTCCAAATACCTTTAGATAATGTTCTCATGTTGCATGATGTCCTGTATCCTTTTCAAGTTTTAATTAAGACTCTTCTCTCGATGTCTTGCATAACAGTTTTAAAGTGTCGCTGAGTTTGATAATCAGTGGGGGATCATTTGAAAGTGCAGCCATAAACCTAGTTAAGTTTTGGCCAGTGTCCAAAATGTGGCCTTTACACGTTGCTAGCAAACCCAATGAAGCATGATGCTTTAGTGCATGAGCATAAGCAATTTGGTCACACCTCCACTATGGAGCATTTCCTCTCTTCAAGGATATGGAGAACAGATCGCCATAGCTCAAATCGAGAAAATGGGTGTGTACAAGGGTTGTGCACTTGACAAGTGTGTGAAGACTACTCTCCCAAGCAGCGAGCATAGATCAAGAGGGAATCTTCATCTAATCCATTTAGATTTGTTTCGACCAATGCCTTCAACTTCTTTGACAGCTAGTTTGTACTATGTTCCCTATATTGATTACTCTCTAGAAAGACCTAAATTTACTTTATGAAGACTAAAGTTGAAGTTTCAGCAAGTTCACAGAGTTTAAAGCATTCGTGAAGAATTAGACATGTAGGAAGATAACAGTGCTTCGGTTAGGCCGTTGAGAGGGAACTGATGATACCTTACAAATTACAACCCACAATAGAATGGGGTTGCAGAGAGGAAGAACTGATCTATCATTGACATAGCCAATGCAATGATCCACAAAATGCATTTGGCAATGGGTCTTTGGGTAGAGCCATGCAAAACACAGTTGCCTACAATTTGGTAGATGTTCCAACAGGATATTGATGGATGTACACGAAAAGAAGCCTTTACTGATGACAAGCACCAAGTATCACACACTTCTGTGTATTGAGATGTCATGTTTATATTCATGTGCCTATCAAGAAGAGGACTAAACTCGAACCCACAAGCATTAAGGGTATTTTTGTTAGTTACAAGGAGACCTCCAAGGCTTACTAGACTTACATCCTAGCACAAAGGAAGGCAATGATAAGCCAAGATGTTAAATTTTATGAGGATGCATGGTACTCCGAGTCTCAAGAACCTCTTACAAATGGGCCACCATGCTTCTCAAAGTCCCGAGGAGAAGAAAGCCAAGTAACAGTTAAAGCAACTTGATAGGAGTGCAAAAGTTTCAAATAGAGTATATGAGTTTAACAGTACCCGACAATCCACAACAAAAAGGGTCGCAGAGAGTAGGAACCCATTCATCATTGAGACAACCAAGGCCTTGATCAATAAAATGGATTTGTCCATGTGTCTTTGGGCAGAGGCATGCAACACAATTGTGTACAGCCTAAATCGTTGTCCCATGGGATATTGAAGGACAAAACACCAGAAGAAGCCTTCAATGGTGAGAGACCTCAGGTTTCACATTTTCATGTATTTGGTTGTCTTGTTTATATTCATGTTCCTGAGGAAAAGAGGATTAAACTTGAAACCTCAAGCATCAAGGATATCTTTGTTGGTTGCAACAAGACCTCCAAGGCTTCCCGGATTATACTCCAACACAATGGAAGACAATAGTTTGCAGAGATGTCAAGTTTGATAATGATACAGGGCCTAATTCTCAAGACCCTCCTACAGAGGTTGAGTAGGGTAAAAAGCTTCTTGTCCCAAATGCTAATCGGGAAGAGGAAAAATCAGATTCATATCAGCGGGGTTCCAATGAAGGAGCAAAGGCCCCCCTTTACCATCTAGTTCAGTCAAGAAGCCCAAATGGCTTACCCAAATTTTGCAACAGACAAGAGAGCGAGTAGGAGCACCAAAATCTTATTTTTAGAGTGAGTCCCCCCCTAAAAAAATTTCTACTTATGTTGCACTGATGTCCTCTTTCATTGATAAAGAGCATAAAAACTATGAGAGGCAGTTGCTGAGCATGCATACTGAGATGCCATGACTGAGGAGTATAACTCACTCTACAGAACGATGTCTAAGAGATTATTCCAAGACCAAGGGAAAAATTAGTGATGGATTCCAGGTGCTTGTTCAAGATTAAACATGCAGTTGATGGGAGCATAAAGAAGTACAAGGCCAAATCCATAGACAGGTATTCTCTTAGAAAGAGGGAGTTGTTTATGATGAGAAATTTTCTCTAGTTGCAAGGTATAATTATATTATGGTTGTCATGTCTTCTGCATCATGTTTTGGTTGGTCTTTATACTAGATGGATGTGAACATTGTTTCTCTGAATGACGTGAATCAAGACAAATTGTACATTAATCAACTGAGGGGTTTTGAGATACATGCACGATAAACCAATGTATGTAGACTGAAGAAGGTCCTTTATGGGCTGAAGCAGGCAACATGGGCATGGTACTCAAGGATTGACTTCTGCTTATCCTAAATTTAATCTTTCTTATTTATATGATCTGCTTGTCTTGGCTCTATATGTAGATAACTTGATTCTTACAGATAGTTCTGAGGAGCTCATTTTGTGGTCCAAGGAGAAGTCGGCCAGAAAATTTGATATGAAGGAGACCTAATGTTTTACTTCCTAGGTCTACAAGTTTGGTAAGGTACAGATTAAGTCTTCCTTGGACAAGGGAAGTGCACAGTGGAGATTATGAAGAGATTTCAGATGCTTGATTGCAAACCCTTGGGCACTCTTATGGTTCTAAACCCAGTATTAGTTGTTGATTTAGATTATGAAATCTTGGTCCTTCGTATAGGCAGTTAATTGATTCCCTGATGTATCTTCTAAAAACTAGGCCCGATATATGTTTTGCAGCTGAGTACACTGAATCAGTTCATGGTTGAACTGGTTGAACTGGTTGAACTGGTTGAACCTCAATAGATTCATCGGATAGCTGCAAAGCATGTATTTAGATACTTTAAGGGAACAGTTCATCATGGCACGAGGTATGTGGAAGGTGGTGAATTATTGTTGCACTGTTTTGCTGATTCTGATTGGACAGGAGATGCAAGTGCTAGAAAGGCACTTTTGGTTTATGTTTTTATCTTGGGCACAGGTATGATTTCTTGGTTCCACTAAATGCAGGCAACAGTTGCACTCAGTTCAGCAAAAGCAGAGTATATGGCAGACTCTTCTGCTTATTATGAGGTCATACGGCTTTGCATGTTGATAACAGAGTTGATTGATCAGAGGTTGGATCCCTCTTGGTTTGGTAGAGAACACCTTCCTAGCAAAGATTACTTGTTGCTCTAAGTTGTTCTCCTTCAGCCAACGTGTGATCAGCAGATACATCCCAACCTAGACCCTTGTGCAGATTTGTTTTGTTGTTGATGAGGAAGGGACATTAGTGAAGGTTCATTAGTCTTTAGTAGGCAAAGGTGAGGCACATGCATGCTAGCATGATTGTTCCAGATTATGAAGGCATGGATCCCAATGTAAGGAGGCACATGCATGAGATATCTTTGGAGGGCACAAATCCCATCATCTGTAAGCCACATTGCATAAGGAGTTTGTCTATTCTAGGAGAGCACAATTCCCAAGGTAAGTAAGATGCATGCTTGCATGCATTCACTTCACCTAGGTGGCCATTCTCTTCCAGAGAAGCTTATTCATGCATAGGGCACAACATCCAAGGCACATTAGGATTAGGTTTGGACCTCTTCAAGGGAGGTGCTTCACAGAATCTCTCCAGATTCATTGTGCCCCTTATTTCTCTTGTTCTATACAAGAGACAGAGAGTGCTTCACTATTTAGATTAGGGAGTTTGAGTTTCAAGCCAGTGTGTTAGCTAGTTGCAGATGTAATCTTTTCTTTCAGTCTAATAGAGTGTTATGTGTCATTGATTGCAGTAGATTTTGCTTGCTGTTAGACTTTTTAAATTTATGTTTTTGTAGATCTAGCACTCTTTTATCCGCTGTTTTAATAGAAGTTCAAGCAGTTTCGGATTCCTCACTGTAGGGTTTTGTTTTTTGAGTGCAGATCTGCTTACCATATGCCAAAAACAGTAAAACTTTAACAGGTAGTTCTCTATGTAGCGGAGGGGCAAGTGCCCAAAGGGATGCGTGCTCCAAATCAAGGATGTCCCCATACCAGAGAAGTCCAAACTATTAGTTACAGAACCTTTCCTTAGCTGTACCCAACTATCCCCCAGTCATACCCAGCCACTTCCACCTTTCAAACACAAAGTAAGAGAAAAAAAACAAACTCAACTTTCAAAATAACATTATAACGAATTACCATAAATCATAGAAAGGATATCAAGTTCACATCGCATTTTCTTTTGGAATTGTATTCAGTAAACCAATTACGTTTGGGGAACTACAAACTTTCCATTCAATTCAATGTTCAATAAATTCTTTATAATGTGAGTATATTTTCCTCCCCAACTTGCAGGTTTCTTATGCAAATAGTACTACTTCTAGAGAAAGAAAGCAGTTTTTCTGCACTATAAGGTTATTTGAGAGGATTTCTCTCATATTTTTCATTCATCCTCTGTTATTGTTACCCTCCTTGACTTTGAAGTCATTATTTTTTTAAATGAAATATGACCGTTTAAATCTTCAATGTAATTAGTTTTGAAACTTCAACTTTATTTTTATCTATATACAGTGAATTGAGGTACATATTTTTTTAACATACCCTACCCTGCTGAACCCTTGCAATCTTCAATTTATTTTTTGAAACTTTAATTATATATATATATATATATAGAATTGAGGTGATGTTTGTGTTAGCTTTGTTCTTAGTTCCTACTTATTCAAACTATATGAAAATAAACTAGACTAAATTGTTGGATATCTGATGAGGGATAGGAGAGGATTTGAAGGTTTTTTTTCGCTCTGCAACTAGGGTTTGGTTTTGAGAGTCGATTTCTGAAGAAAACTCTGGCGGCCATGGTTCCTACCATGGCCGCACCTTCTCATTGACGGTTTCTCCTTCTGATCTGGAGTGGAGGCGACACCTTTGCGCGGCGACCCATTGGGGTGATAACCAGTGGCGGCGGCGGCGGAGGCGGAAATACGTGATGAAGATCTGGATCTGGGCTGGGCTAGCGGCGTTGGCGGTAGCAGGGTTTCTGAACGCAGGTGGAGGCTTTCCTGCTGAGGTCATTGTGCCCATGGCTCTGCGGCGGCGCGCTCAGTGGCGGACGGGCTCCTCGTGGGCTCACTCACATCGACAGGCAGCTGACTGCTTGACGATTTCCTGTTTTCAGGCGGCGGTGGATCCGTGGGGGTTTCCTGTTGGGTTTCCTGAGACACCCTCCTTTCGGATGGTTTCTCTTGGCTGCTCGAGGCTTCATTACTATACCGGTGGTTTTTCCTTTCTTGCAAATTTTTCTGGGGTTTACTGTTGCTTGGAGCCTTGACTTTTGGGTGTCTTTTTCATGTAGCTCTATATGAGCGGGTTCTTTCATTATTTTTAGCTCGTTTCTTGGGGTGCTTTGGCACTTGTTCTCTGATACTCGAAGCTGAAAAGCTTATTTTCAGAAAGGACTCGCTGAAGCCCTTATACAGAATGTAATTTGATTATCTTATTAATGAAATTACTGCTTTTTTCCAAGGAAAAAAAAAATATTGAATTGAGGCACATATTTTTGAAGTACCCTGCCCACCATGCTCCCATAATAGCCTAACCACAGTTTAAAGAGCCTCCCATAATAGCCTAACCACAGTTTAAAGAGCCGTACAAGGTACCTTGTATTGATACCCTGCAAACACCATACACTTGAACCCATGCAACCATGACATCTTTTTCTGTAAAAAAGTTAAAAACACTAGATATAACCAGGGAATGCTAAGTATCCATATATTTATCTTAAAGAGTATAAACCTTGGCAAATCTTACTGATTCTTAGCATGACAATTATTAAATGATTGACGATTTTTTGTAAAAACATTCAAATATTCAATTCAATGTTTCAATAAACTCCTCATAATATGAACGTTTTTTCCTCCCCAACTTGCAGGTTGCTTATGCTAATAGTACTACTTCTAGAGAAAGAAAGCAGATTTTCTGCACTGTCAGGTTATTTGAGAGGATCTTTAATTTTGGATTTTCACTGTGTCGTAGTTTTGTGACACTGTGTCGTATTTGAGAGGATTTCTCTCATATTTTTTGTACATCCACTGTTATTGTTACCCTCCTTAACTTTGAAGTCATTATTTGTTGAAATGAAATAAGACCCTTTAAATCTTCAATGTAATTAGTTTTGAAACTTCAACTTTATTTTGATATATATACAGAGAATTGAGGTATATATTTTTTAACATACCCTAGGGCCTACCCTGCTGAACACTTAAAATCTTCAATTTATTTTTTAATTTTCCCTGGATATAATGTCTCCTTAAATTACCATGGCAAGTCTCTTCAAATACATTGTCCAACACTCAGAATAATAACATTCTCACAGACTCTCCATTGTACCAGTTGATATTGGGACTAATGGGTTCATTACATTGCCTTCATATGATTAAAAAAAAATCAGTCAATTGTATATAAGATCTAATATCTACTAATGTTTTCTTTAATTGTGCATATTCATTATCAAGATCAACAGAAGGTCACACAATGCAAGAGACCAGCAAATGATCTTGAGAATTATAACAGAAAATTGGAGTCATCAAAAGTATCTTCTTCAAAAAATTCTCATGGGAATAGGAATGGCATAAAACATGCTCCATAACAAGATGGATAATTACTAATGGTTGTAATGAAAAGCATGAAGAAATCTGACAATAATATAACAAGAAGTAGTTATTAAGGATTGGCCTTACAAAAAGGGTAGTAATTAATATGGCATAATCGGAAGTCTAAAGGTAATAGGTCAACAACAAACGCAAAAGAAACAATAACAGCAAGGAAATGGAAGAGATCAAGTGTTACTGTTAACCTTTCATTGTTAAACACTGCCGACCAATATTTTACAGATCAACATTGTTTAGTAGTGCAATAGGTTGTGCAAAGTTTATAAAATGCAAGTTCTGTATTTCTTTTCCAAATCATATTTTATAGGCAGTGAATATAAATATCACCCAACCATCATACACACCATATGTTGTTCAGAGTTTAGCCAAAGTACATGGTATAGGCATCTGTGCACTCTCTACACAAGGAAACTACCCCATCAAGTTGTGGTTATTCCTTGTCACTTCCAAGCCAAACTCATAGTGTTTTGTGGCAGCTGAAAAGACTAGGCTTGTAGATGGTCAGAAGGCTCAGCAAAAGAATTAGATGCTGATGTATTAGATACTTAGGAAAAATATGTGTATTGTTAGCAAATTCATGAAACAAAGGTGTGGATTGTTAGCGAATTGAAAATTCATGACCTGAGATAATGGAAAAGGAATTGAAGAGGATCAAGGTTGGGCAGTTGAGAGAAAACTCAAGCCATAACAGGCTGACTCCTAGAGTAAAAGGACAACACCCAAAGATATATTAAAGGGGAAAATCAATCACAAAGCAGGATTAATAACAAGAAAAAATAAGCATTTAAAAGTGTAAATCTTACCTGTTCATTATCTGTTTCATTAAGACATTCCAGCAAGAAGTTGGAAATATCTTCATCCGAAAGAATGATGTTTTCCTCTGGAGCAGCAGTAAGGGGTCCCAGAGGTGAATTTCTCTCCTCTGCCTCAGCCTCCCCTGCAGGTGAGAGCATAATATCACCATATTGTCTGTCTTCCATCACAAGTGCAGACTGATTATCTGTTGATCTTGAATCTTCCCTTGAAAATAAAGCTCCATGCTGTTCTCCAGTTTTTGCACCAGAGCCACTTTTCAGGAATACTCGACAAAGAACAAAACGGTCCTGCGCAATTCACAAATTTCAAGTTAGAGACACAATAGTCACTTCTCATCAAATATATAACACTCATAAAAAGTTTATCGGAAAATTTACTGGACAAAACTATCAAACTGCCACTTACACCAAATATGCAATGCATTCATGGCATTATTCCTTTTTTAAATGAATCATATATTACATTGAAATGAATATTCAAACAAAGGATACTTAAGTTTAGGCCAAGTCATTCAATGGCAAACGACTCAATAAGAAATTGAATATCCATTATCATAAACCATGGTGGATTAGGAGGTGTCAGGGCATCTGGCAGAGTCAGATTCTTTTAAGACTCGAATTCTTGGGCAATACGTAATTAAATAGCCATATATACAGTGCTCTATATTACGCACACAGTTTCTTACTTGGTTATCAAAAAGGGAGGATGCAGATATAGTCATAGCAGGTAGAAAAAGTTAAAAACACTAAGATGACCATTTCCAATGGAGTTAACAGACAGGCAAGAAGATAAATTACTACTTTTGTCACAATTGTTAGAAGATGTGATTTATAATAGTCCAGAGAAACATGCCTCAAAACCAACACCCAACAACAACATTACCAGTAAACTAATGCTCTATCGGCATGCAATTGCATATAAATGTTTATGCATAATTAGTTAGTAGTTTAACGATCAATTGAAATTTTGGCAAATCTTGAGCCATATCTAATCATTCCTGTGTTACCAGATCCACCACCCCAGTGTATAGGATCCGTGGATCCAGATCCAGATCCGCCTAGGATCCATCATGGAAACGGATCCGGATCCAGATCCACCTAGGATCCAGATCCGCCTAGGATCCATCATGGAAACGGATCCCTTGGAGAAGGAAATGGATCCTGAGCCCATGAAAAGGATCCTGTGAAAAATCAAATGTAACTTGAAATTTTGAAATGGATCCTGGAACTTCTAATACTTTTGTGACGCGTCTATTTCCCAAAAAACAATTTTTTAATGTAAAAACTTCCAAAACCCTAAATACCTAAAGGCTAATACTATAAAATACTGGTCAAGGTCTGATCTATCCTTATGTCAAGATCTGTTCTCGACCTCTGATCTATCAAGCTCTGCTCTCAGTGTTTCTTTTTTATCTATCTTTATGGTCAAGGTCTGCTGTTGCTCACTTCTTTCATATGAACATGAAGCGGACCTTGACTTCTTTATGGTCAAGGTCTGCTGTTGCTCACTTCTTTCATATGAACATGAAGCGGACCTTGACTTCTTTATGGTCAAGGTCTGCTTCATGTTCATACTGAAATAAATATCTATCTATCTTTATGAGTTACACTGTTGCTCACTTCACCCACACTGCTATTTAGTCTTGCCACAGCCTTCCAGAAAACCACTTTATTCACTGCTGATATAAGCATGTTTATGTGGCTCACAAACTTTATTATGACTTGCTTCATGTTCATACTGAAATGTTGTTAAAATTATCAATTATCAATCATGGTTATAACTCATCAAATTATCAGTTATGATACATTGATGGGTAATAGTAATATATATGCATTAAAACTATCCTTCTTTGCTATAACTTATAACTCTACTCTTGTATTTCCTGAATAGTTTTAATTCTTCACTCTAATTTTTATTTATTATAAAAAAAAATTATATTTTTTGGTGCTTGCTGTTTCCCCACCATATCTGGATCCTGGCTTTTCAAAAATCTGGCAAATCCGGATCCATATCCGTAACCTTATCCTGGTAACTTAAAATAATTCACTCTCAACTTCCTCTGTCTAACAATTAACTCTTGTTCACCTCTAACTAAATGCAATTGAATACAGGAAGCACTTGGGAAAAAGGCAACACAAGGGCTGCTAGGAATGCTTCCTTTGGTGCATGCATTTCTAGGCATCTGTTCTCATTCTGTTTAGGAGCAGGGAAAGGAGACCCAAGTCAACGAACAGTTCAATGCGCTGAAGCCCATTAACAAGTTTTAATGGCAAATCATTGGAAATTGGCCTAACACAGTAACCTAGTATTAGTTATTTACGTTGCTGGAAACTGCCAAAGAGTGGGGACTGTATCAGGAAAATTTTACAAGTTATTTATCAATAGATGGCTATTTCTTAGCCAGTTTCCTAATAAGGAAATTGGCCAAGTGGCCAAACTTTTAAACATTAGCCAATATTTTATATAAAAGAGTCTAAATTGTCCTTTTTAGCCAATGTTCACAAGGACTATTCATAAAATCTAAGTTTTTAAGAAGATTTATCTTTGTATTTCTTTATAATCATATAATGTTGAAATTTTGGCCGACAATGCTCGACTTATATATATGTGATTTCTTGAAGCTTTATCTTAGCCATGCCAAATAATATCGCCACACTTGTCATAATAGAATCAATGACATCTGTACACTAGGCAGTCAAATCACTGCATGAAGGGGGTCCCTAGTCCCACAAACAAGGGGGTTTCATACATCAAAGTTAGTGTCTAGTTAGGCCATGACCTTAAAATTAGATTATTATTATTAGTTGTTGTAGTTAGTAGTAGTAGTAGTAGTAGTAGTAGTAGTATATGGAATCCCACACTTGCCAAGTCCACCTGTAATTGCTGTGATTCCTTGAAGCTTTATCTTAGCCATGCCAAATAATATTCCCGCACTTCTCATAATAGAATCAATGACATCTGTATATGTAGACTAGGCCGTCAAATCACTGCACGAAGGGGGTCCCTTGTCCCACAAACAAGGGAGTCGCATACATCAAATTTAGTGTCTGGCTAGGCCATGACCTTAAAATTAGATTCTTATTATTCTTAGTTCTAGTAGTAATAGTGGTAATAGTAGTAGTATATGGAGTCCCACACTTGCCAAGTCCACCTGTAATTGTTGTAATCTATCTTGCCAAATTTAATTTCATCAACATCCTGTGCAAAATGGCCTGGAATTTGTGGTGTAACTTATGAGGTACAAATGCTGCATGCACAGTTTGTGGTCAGGATGAAACAGTTGACCATGTCTTTTGGAGATGCCTGTCTGCCAAGACTTTCTGGGCATATTTTCAAGCTGAGTTTCTTGGAAAGGTACTCTCATTCAGGACACTTGGATGATTTGGGACTGCCACAACTATTTATGACACAGCTCAGCTCTCCACTATTGGCTTTCTGTATAAATGTCACTGTAAGGATACTTTTCATGAGGAACCATCCCCTCATTGCTTGTTAAAGCCAAATTCAGTTTTTCCCAGTAGAGATCTTGAATCCCTTCCTATTGGGGCACAGACTCCTATGGACGGGAATTTCCTCCTATTACGGGCACAGACTCCTATTACTGGCTTGATTAGGACGGGAATTTCCTCGTAATCTTGTCATTTGAATGTTGTAGCTCTCTTTGTTCCATGATATACTCTTTGTTCCTTGAAGTAATATATGATGCATTTTTAATACAAATGCAGGACTCTGTAAAATTTTAATTGCCATTAGTTTAAAAGCAAGGAACACTGAAATAGTGGAGTTCAAATTGCTATATTCAATACTGAAGTTATCCTAACATATCAAGCAATGGATCAAATGGTTACACCAAACCACAGATGCCCATCTGCAAAGACTTCTTGGGCATGGTTTCAAACAGAGTTTAACTATATTTTTACCAACCCAATTTCTTGGAAAGGTAGTCTCCTTCAGGACACTTGGATGATTAGGGACGGTTGCAAATATTTATCACACACAGTTCAGCTCTCCACTATTGGCTTTCTGTGGAAATATCAATGTAAAGCTACTTTTCATGAGGAACCATCCCCTCTTAGCTCAAGGGAATTGGGGCTTTTGAAACAATAACTGCTTAGCTTGTTCAGGCCAAATTCAGTTTTTTCAGTAAAGATTTTGAATCCCTTCATATTGGGGCACAGAGTCCTACGCTAGCATTTCTGGCTTAATTAGGACAGTAATTTCCTTGTATTCTTGTCATCAGATTGTTGTAGCTCTCTTTACTCCATGATGTACTCTTTGTTCCATGAAGTAACTATGATGCATCTTAAATGACTTAAGCTTAAAAGAATCACTGACATAGTGGAGTAACTGGACTTAAAATTGCTATATTCAATACCAAACTTATTTTAATTTATCAAGCATTGGATGGTGTGGTTAAACCAGAACACAGATGCCAGTCTGTGAAGGCTTTTTAAGCATGGTTTCAAGCTGAGTTTAACTAATCCGAATTCTTGGAAAGGTACTCTCCCTCAAGACACTTACACGATTAGGGACAGTTCCAAATATTTATGGAGCACAGTTCAGCTCCCCCCTATTGGCTTGCTGTGGAAATATCAGTGTAAGGAACTGTTTTTTGGGACACTTGCACAATAATGGGCATCTGCAAATATTTATACAGTTCAGCTCTCCATTATTGGCTTTGTGCAGAAATATCCAGTGTTACACAGGTACATGCTCGCAGGGTCAAGGACATGCTCCTCACACCCTCAAGACAGCAGCGCACCTGATGAAATGTTTCATCACATCATCCATTTTGCAAAACTCCATGAAATGCACGGGGAAATGTTTCGCCAGTGTGAAGGTACGTTTTGCAAAAAGATGGGCTTCTGGGCACCCCCTCCTAAAAAGTGGGGCATCTGGATGACTCCTCCAAAAAAGGTGGGCATGTGGATGGCCCCCTGTGAGATGGAACATTGAGCCATTCACCTGGGTTTCATTCTCATTGCAGAACTATATAGCTCTATCCAAAATGGCCTAAAATTTGTAAAGTAACTCACGAGTTATGAGGTACTTTATTAAAGCATAAAAAAGGGATGGAGTCAAATTTGAGTTGACTTTAAACTTTAAAGAAACACTAATAGAGTGTAATTCAAGACTTGAACTGTGTTCCTCTGATATCAATCTTCTCTTAATCTATCAAGCACTGTGATACGTCCCGAAGTATGGCAAAAAGCATGTGCATGATAAAACCCTGTACATCAAACTTTTATATGCCTCGCAGCAGTCCAGAATTACCTAAGCGCCAAAGCCTTGGTGAGGCCATGCCAAATCAACTATTCAAAACCCTATCCAGTTTGTTGATTGTACTTGCCATCATGAACTCTTAAGTTTTGGATGTTGAGATATTTTTGTTACTGCCAGGTGGGGCTACGATGTTTTGTTAAGATTAAGTAGTTAGGGCAGGTTTGAAACAGATTGAGGCCTTCGATGCCCACTATGATGGCTGCCCCTGCAGCTCGTAAAAAATTAAAATTGCTCATCTACTATTGTGAAACACTGAAATTTTAATAATTCAAGTAAACATTTCCTACCAAAGACTGGCCCAAAAACACTATATGGTACCAAATGACCGTTCTACAAACAAAGTAAGCATTTCCTACCAAAAATGACCAAAGCACCTATCAGGCTACCAATGGGCCATTGGTTCACACTAAGGAAGTGGATGGAATGTTAAGCCATCTACCGATGTTTGTGGCCAACCCTACCTGTATGACGTGAGTTTCAAAGGTGTGAAGCTTGGTGCAAGTCCAAGCAATTTTGGCAGAATAGTACCTTACTATTTGGCAGAATAGTACCTTACTACCTACTCATACCTGGCACTGGGCCGAAAGAAATCCTCTCTTTGCTGCGCGGCCCTTTTTGAGCCGCAAGTTGTAACCTTATGCTTGTACGGGAAAATCCTGCCTTGCCTTTTCTTCAGGCGAGTAAGAGACAAACTACTGGGAATTTTACCATTAATCAAGGGAAAAGGTGATTTGGCAAGTGCCCAAAGTGGGTGAGACCTCTATGACTGAAATCGTGGACAGAAATAACTAAAAATTCGTGAGGAGCCAATTCAGATCTCCCAAGCCATAGTGAGATCGTGAATGCCTAATAAGCACAGACCTCAGACCTCACAGGCCATACTAACGATGTGGGTGTATCATAAGCACAAAGTTCCAATACAGCCCTGAAATTCACCGACTTAAAATCGGCTTAAAACTGGGGATTTTATTGTTAATCTAAGGGAAAGGTGATTTGGAGTGCCAAGGGTGAGTAACACCTCTTATGAGTGAAATCATGGACAGGGATAACTAAAATTTGCGAGCAGCCAGTGAAGATCTAAGCACATCACTCAAAATCGCAAGCCATATTTAGGATGTGGGTGTTTAGTAAGCACAAATTTCCATTGGACCACTGAGCTTTGTCAACTTCAAATCAACTTAAAACTGGGGATTTTGCTGTTAATCTAAGGGAAAGGTGATTTGGAGACTGCCTAGTGTGACAAGACCTCTATAAGTGAAAACGTGGACAGGGATAACTAAAAATTGGTGAGCAGCGGATGTGGGTGTTTAGTAAGCACAAAGTTCCATTGGACACCACTGAGTTTTGTCAACTTCAAATCAACTTAATTCTGGGGATTTTGCCTAGAGTGACAAGACCTCTATAAGTGAAAACGTGGTCAGGGATAACTAAAAATTCGTGAGCAGACAGTGGAGGTTTGCCCAGCCATAGTGAGAAAGTGGGTACCTAATAAGCACAGCCCTCAAACCTTGCAAGCCATATGGAAGATTTGGGCGTTTAGTAAGCACAAAGTTCGATTAGAGCGCTGAGCTTTGCCGATTTAAAACCAACTTTAAAAAAAACACAAAATACACTCTACCCAGTGAGTGAGTGGGAACAGAAATTATGCTGCGTTAAAACAACGAACACTCTACCCAATGATTGGGCACAATAATTATGTTGCGTTAACATGGCAATCCACCCTATCCCATGCGAATAAAATACAGACCCAAATTTTACACACAGCATCCAGCAGGATGGAACCCGTAACTCAGAAGATAAAAAATATCAAGAACCCCTTACCTTTTCCGAGCGAGAAGACTCTCCATCCTCGTCATTGACAAGCCTGTACTCGTACATCATCCAGTTCGTACGCACCGCGTGAGGGGACCGCCCTCTGTGGAACACTAGGGTCTTCTTCATCCCAACAAGCGAACTTTCCGACAAAACCGGGCGGTCTTTACAGGTGGTTTTCCAGTGCCCTCCTTCTGTAGCCCGGTTCTTCCGCGATCCATTGGAGTATTTCTTCCTATTCCCCTCCGTAAAGAAAAACCACTGTCGATCCCCGCCCTGCAAGTATGACATCGCTGGTAAGTCGGATGGGTCATACTTGTAAAGATCAATGTCTGTAATTGCATTCAAGTAAACGGTTTTCGACTTCGACTTCGACTTCGATTTCGATGTGGATTCAGAGACCTTTCCTCTGAGATAATAGCAGACCAGCTCTTCGTCCGTGGGATGAAATCGAAAGCCTGGAGGTAAGCAGTTCAAGTCGCCCATGAACGCTCAGACTTGAGATGTGCTGTGGATTGAATGCAGAGATTTCTTTGTTGAAGGCTCGAGGGTTTTGAGTTCGTGTTCGACCCCAGTCCATTCAACGCCGCTTTCGTTGGTGTTGCCTTCTCTCGTCCAACAACTGCAGAGTCAAATGTTATTACAATTGGAATCAATATATTTAGCAATATGTCGTCGTCGTGAAGCTATCGGAAACGTCGCTACAGATACACAGTGCCCCACCAAGAATCA
Organism: Larix kaempferi; assembly: GCA_027924585.1. NCBI lineage: Eukaryota > Viridiplantae > Streptophyta > Pinopsida > Pinales > Pinaceae > Larix > Larix kaempferi. Next base: position 107,760 of record BSBM01001504.1, on the reverse strand, counting down.
AAAGTGGAACCCTTCTACGACTTAGGGTTTCAAAATTAATTTTTAAATTTATTTGTCGTTTGGCATTTAGTGTGATTTATGATGAAAGAAATGAATTTTAATGTTATAAAAATTAACATTGATTTATCTTTTTACTTTATAATTGATTTAAAAAATTTAATTTCCTTATTAAATCTAATTTATAATTTAATTTACTTGTTATTTTATTTTTTTTATGAAAAGAAATTAATTTTATAAAATTTCAGTAGAGGATTGTCACTTGGAAAAACACATCACTTATTTTAAAGAGTTTATTTTCCATTCATTTATGTTTAAACATTTTTCATACATATTTATTTTATGGAGAAAGCTTCTTGAGAAAGTAAAGTCATTTAATCATATAGTAAATTTTTTTGTTAAAATATGGTGATGTAAGAGGTGAGAGTTCTGATTGATCTAAAAGTTTGATTAATTTTTTAAGAATTTATTGATTTAAAGTTGGGTAAGACTTATTGATTTAAAGTTGGGTAAGACTTTAAGGGAGCATTGTTCTATCAAACACAAAATTTTAAGAGTGGTGGAACTTTGATCATGATTAAAAACTTTAATTAGTTTTATGTTAAATTTGTTGTTGGAAATAAGGTATTTTTGAGACAAGAATAAAGCAAAGTTGTGTAATCATGTAGAAAACTTCTTTTGAGTTGTTGGGATCCAACAACATAAGAATTCGAAGTTCTATCAATCTAGAACTCTAATTAATTTTTTTACAATCTAAGTCGATTCAAAATCAGATAAATACTTAGAACTTGGATCATGGTGGAACTATAACTATGATTGAATTTTTTATTGAATCCATGTCAAATTTATTACCAGGAAGAAGGGATTTTTCTACAATATTAGCATGTTCTCATCTAATCATGTTGCAAAATTCCCCTGAGTTGTTGAATTTGACAATGTAAGATGCCAAAGTCCCCATTGATCAACAACTCTAGTCGATTTTTCAACAATTTGGATCGATTTATAATTGGGCAAAACCCCATGGGACATTGTTCCACTATACATAGGACTTGGATCATTGCAAAGCTTTGATCATGACTGAACTTCTATCAATTCATGTCAAATTTGTCATTGAAAATGTCCTTTTGCTACAATATTAACTTACTCTCATTTAATCATGTAGAAAACTTCCTCGAAGTTGTCGGATTTTGATGACATAAGAAGTCACATCAATTTGAAACTCTAATCGATTTTTGACAATCTAGTTACATCCATGATTGGGTGAAACCTCGAGGGGCATTGGTCCACCATATACAAAATTTGGATGATGGCGGAACTCTAATAATGATTGGAATTTCCACGGAATTCATGTCAAATTCGTCATCAAAGAGGTCTTTTTGCTACAAGATTAAAGCGGAGTTATATAATCATGTAGCAAACTTCCCTCGAGTTGCCAAAATCCAACAACATAAGAAGTTAGAGTTCTCATCAATCTAGAACCTTGATTTATTTTTCAATAGTATAGGTTGATTAAAAATTAGACAAATCCCTAAGAGGTGATTTGTACACTTTGTGGATATTCCACCAAAATAGTTCGTCACAAAAAATCTTACAAGTTTCTACTAACACTTTGATGTGCAGTGTCTTACTTAAGATTAATATTTAATATTACTAACTTGGCACACAAAATATTGAAATAAGTTGAGATAGAAATAAAAGAAGCTAAAACATATACCACACCATCCACACAATGACTAAAAGATGTACCTAGGGAAACCCAATAAGGGAAGACCTATACAAAAGATGAGGATTGTGTATTTATTTTTCTTCTTAGCTCTGAAATGCAAATAATAAAGAAAGGTGAACTCACTGTGAAGTTTCCATGGACACTATGGACTATATGATTGTAATAAGGTCTTATACTTCCTTTGTTATATTCCAATATCATGGTCCCTTGCTCTACTCAACTATGGAACAATAAATCAATACAACAAGAATGGAACCCCTTCATTTCCTATTGGCTCAATGTTTAACATGTCCTAATAACCATTGAGGGTTAGGATTAGGGTTTCTACATGCCTCAAATCCCTATTATATTTAGGGTTTACCCTTCTAAAATCTTCTTGAGAATCCATATGTGTGAGTAATGGGCACTAGAGTGGCATCCATTCAATACCATGGTGTTTAAAAGGATAGATAAACTTGCAAGAGGCATAACTTCCTCATACAAACTCCAATTAAGGTCTTTGCAGCATTGGAAAGCTCTTGATGTGTAGAGAAACATCAAGAGGTCAATAACTTTGTTTGCAATGTGTTGACCCCAAAAATAGTTGTTTAATGTCTCAAACAAACTCTAGAAGTTTAATGGCCCCAAACCACCAAAACAGGTTGTAATCCTAAAATGGGCCTTATAATCCTTTAGCGCCTATTTTTCCACCCATAAAGCACCCAAATATATGATAAATTATATAATGATCTAGTTCAAATCATGCATCCCCATTTTGGGAGGCTTTTAGTCCCCAACAACTTTTATGAAATGAGGTGAGGAAATATTTCCTCTACCTTCTTCGTGGAGCACTATTTAGCCTTGCCTCGAAGTGTCCTTTCATCCCGACCTACCATAGTTCACTTCGCCTTTGTTTAGTTGTTCTAGGCTTCTTTGCAAAACCATATAATACACTAACTCTGCCTAAGCTTATGGTGATAAGTCCTCCATGGCAGGTAAAACTTGCTCATTAGTTTCCTAGTCTAAAATGGAAGGCTTGTAGAGTTCTTGATTTTCCACATTCACCACTACATAAGTGCTCATATATAGAGGTAGACTGAATATGTAGGCATTATCACTTGCCTTCTCTAACACTTCAAAAGGACCATTTACAAAGCCTTGATCTTCTCAGCGGGACCTTGTAGCCTTTCGTTGTTCAAATGCAACTAGAATCTATCTCCCATTTTGAATGCCTTCTCAATTATGTGTCGGTCATGCCGAGCCTTGTACTTTTCTTGTAACCTCTTAAATGTCTCTTATACTTGCAAATGGATTTTCCTGATCTTGTCAATGAATTTTTTAGCCTTCAATGCTTCTCCTATGGTGTCTTCCTTTACTCCTTTTTACTTTTCATATACAACATACAAGGGAGAAGTTGTCAAATACGAAAAGCAAGTTTCAAAAGGGGGCTTACATGTGGAAGTGTGGACTGTTATGTTATAAGAGTGTTGAATATAAATAAAATTTTCATCTTGGGCACTTTGATGCTTTTTATTGTAGCCCTCAAAAGTTGAACCAATGCATTGTTCACTAGTCTTTGCCCATCTATATGTGGATGAAAAGTTGTGGAGCTATTTAACTTGGTGTCCATCTTCTCCCAAAGTGTGGTCCAAAAGACAATAAGAAATCTAGTATCTCTACATGAGATGGTGCTCCTTGGTATCCCAAATTGCAAACGAACCTTTCCAAAGTACATGATTGTGGTATCTTATCCATTGATGATCTTTTTACAAGGCATGTGAATGCACACCTTACTAAACCTATCCACTACCATGAATAAATATCCATTTCCCTTAGAAAACCACCCACAAAATCCATGGAGATGTTTCCCATGGTCTAGTAAGTATAGGTAAGGGCTGGTATAAACCATGCTTCATATCACTGGGTTTGTTAGTATAACAAAGAATGAATCCTCTAATAAATTGAGCTACATCTTCTTTCCCTGTGGGCCTATACAAATGCCTCTATAAGTTGATCATTGTTTCCCAACACCAAAATGCCCTAAAACTTTCGAGTTGTGAGTCTCTCTTATAAGCGTCCATCTTTCTCCCTCGAGAACACAAAGCTTATCCAACATGTGAGCAACCCCTTCTAGATATGGTAGTCAACCATGCTATCACCTTCTTGTACATGAACTCAGCCTTGTAATTGTTGAAATACCTCCTTGAAGTCCTTTTATTTTGTGTTTTATTCTTTGTATGCATCATGGTTGAAAGCCTCCATGTGCATATGAGTACCCAAAGTTGTAATTATGGGTGTAGATGGCCTCGAAAGCAAGACTACCAACTTATTAGTATTGTCCTTGATGATAAGATGAAATTGTTGTAAAAAACCCATCCACTTGGATTGTCTTGTTTACTAAAGATTACTCAGACCTATTGATATTGTAGTGGCTAGTGATCAATGTGGATGATGGTTTTCTTACTCATTAGATAGTGCTCCCATTGCCCAATAGCTTGAACCAGGTCATACAGTTCCTTGTCATGTGTAGGGTAGTTTAGGACTATGCCATGCAACATTTCAGAATGACCTCCTCGCATCAAAACTACTCCCATAACATATCCACTTGCATCTATATCCACTTCAAATGGCTTCTACAAATTGAGCAATGTGAGAACTAGTGCTTGATTTCATTTTAGCCCTTCAAAATCCTAATATTGATCTTTTCTCCACTAGAAACTCTTGTCATTGGTTGTTATGGCACGGAGTCGTGTAGCCACAACTAAAAAGGATGTTATAAAATTTCGAAGGTACTATGTTTCCCCCACAAAGATCTTAACTTTAGTGACATTAGTAGGAAGTGGCCAATTGGCAACAACCTCCATCTTCGCATGATCAATCTTGAGTTTTTTTACACCAATCAGATACCCCAAATACAACAAGTACCCATGGCCCACGTTTCTTTAGGTTTATTAGTTTCGATGTTTTTCGGGGTCTTTAACGCCTACATGATATGTGAGATACGATCTTCCCAAGTAGAGATAAAAATCAATATATCATATAAATACACTGTTACAAATGAATCTAGAGAGGGACACAAGACATCATTCATTGAATGCATAAATGTAATCAGTGCATTACATAAACCAAAAGGCATTACCAACCCTTCATATAGACTTTATCTCATCTTGAAGGTAGTCTTCTAGGTAGCTTTTTATTTTACTCATACCCATTGGTATATTGATTAAGATCCAACTTGGTGAAGTACTTAACATGTTGCAATTGATCTAGCAAGTCATCGATCATGCGAGAAGGGTATTGATTATAAAGAGTGATCTTATTCAACACTATGTAACTGATACACATTCTTCAAGTACCATCCTTCTTGGGAATTATGATGATAGGCGACCTGTAAGGTGAGGTACTTAGTCGAAGTACTCCTTACTTTAACAATTGTTACCACTATTTCTTTACCTCATATACTTCCAATATGAAGTATATGTATAGTCCTATGTTTGGCTTTAGGAAATCAAGCAATAATTGTGTCTTGCGATCCACTTCACTCTTGGGTGGTAACCCTTTAAGCTCGTGTTTTATCTTTACTAATTCATTTCCTTGTTGATTATATCTCAAGAAGAGAAATACAAAGTTTATGCTTGAATTAACTACTTTATTGGCCTTGTTAGCACTTACCAGAGAGATCTCGGATTTACCTTTGTGCACATTGACGATGAAATATTTCCCATCATTGATCGAACAATATCGATTTCCTCTCCTTGTGAAGATCACATACATCATGTTCATGTAGGAGCATCGAAACACTACACAACACACATCAAGTGGTACTACATCTATCTCCACTTCATCGATATAGTTCGCATTTCCACTAATAGCAAATTTTATCTTACTTTCTTAGTGACCTCGAGTTTAGCATCCTTATTTACTTATCCCATGGATATGGGTGAGGATGGTCATGAATTTCTAATCCAATCCTACTTACCAAATACTTTGTTATGAGGTTGGACTGCAAACTATAATAAAATAGAGCATCCATCTTTGTCTTATTGACATGGAACTTGATATGTGAGAGTTTAGAAATATCCTTATCCTCTGGATGGGGGCTACTCAAGTTTACCTCTTTATGCATTGTAATGTAACCAATATGTTTGTTTACATCTGAGCTGCTCTCTACCCGGTTTCTTGAGTCCATGGATAACATGTTCTTCCTTTTGGCCTCCTTGTGGTTCTTTGGATTTAGCTACAAGTGTAGCTTCTAACACCTACCTTTAGTATGATCATTGATATTACAATGGTTACATTGGTTGTTTGGATCCTTATCCATGCTTACAATAGGGAGACAACTAGATGATTTCCATATAAGCTTAAACCTTTTGGTATCCTTACCAATATATAGTTTTCTTTTAATAGTATTTGAGGAAACAAAGACCTATTTCATATAACAATGAATAAATGCATATCTGCACAATTTTGACCATCACCTTTAAATCCTGGGGGGCACTAGAAACCTTTAAGTTGAGATTCTTATTGATGTTTGCAACTGCACATCAAAAAAAATTTCACACTATGTGCCTATGGTCAAAGCACACAACTAAAACTTTCACACTGTGTAGCCCATGGTTAATGCATATAATTATTTTTCATGTCTCCTATGGACCCTACATATCTCTTGAATTTCCCCTGGAAAATTTGTTAGGAAAAACATAAAAACAAAAGCAAACAATAATAACAATAGAGCACAAAATTTATGTGGAAACCATGTTGTGTACAATAAACCATAGGGAAATGTCAGCTTTGATCTTTTATTATTACTTAGCAAAAACCTTACAATGTTTTCTTCTCTTGTGTTACAATGTTACGGTCACTTCCTTTTTATACAATACATATGAGGATTCTAGAAGGAACTAAAATATACTAGAAGGGTATATAAATTTTTGCCTTAGGAGATCTACACCCCCGAGGGAGGGCCTAGCAACCCCTCGTTTGACCCCCCTACGCACCCAACAAATATAAATCACGCATGAGACTATACATGGACTCTATAAGATGTATATTAGAGATCTAGATATTGACCTAATCTATTGATAATATCCCACTTGAAGTCAATATACATGAATTTCTAGACATTGACTTCATCTCCTAACATTTCCCCCACTTGAAGTCAATATATCGAAAGTTCCTTGCCAATGTTTTACACCTACATGTTGTAATACCCCATTTTTCCCTTAATGTTATTTGGCTTCAATGTAAATACTGTATATATATGCAGTGTGTGTATTTGCCCTAGTGTGGAGATCAAGGCCAAGGCCCCACTAGTGGATGTTTAAGGTTATTGCTTAGGCAAGTATTTAGATAGTTTGATTATTCATGGGATGCTAAGCCATGAAGAAATGTAAATGATGTAATTATTATTAATGAATAAAATATCCAAGAAGCTGGCTAAGAAGGAAACTAATGAGAAGGGGCCACGTGTATCCACTAGGGAGAGGTGAGGGGGTTATGGGATTGGTTTCCCATGTTGCCACATGTCCGACTGTGAACCCGTTTGAACTCCCTGCTGACATTAATGTGGTTGCAGAGGGTGGTTGAGAACCATGTTGCTGAAGCCGATAAAGTATGGAGCATGCCTGCGATTTCGTATGGCAGGACATGGCTCCGGTTTCTTGTCCGGAAAGGCACTCAACGCCTGGAAACTCGCATAAATTGTTTGAATACCCGTGGGTGGAAGAAGGACATTCATTCATTTTCCTCATCCATTCACACACTTGCCATTTTTCACGATCCATTGATCCATAGAGAGAGAACTAACTCATACATTTCTGCATACGCAAAGTCAATAGAGTGGTATAACTTAAAGATAATCGTGTTTTCCTTTGTAATAGAAAATACCAAAGAGTTAATAGCCATAGAAACTGTGTGAGCAAACCCAGTCTATCGGTTACGGGGTGGTAAGATCCTGTGAGGAAACTGCAAACCTGAATAGTGCAGAGAACCGTGAGAACCTGGGAATTGGATTGCAAAGGATAGATTGCGGAACAGAGCCCTGTCCGCAAGCCTGGAAGGAGTCAACTGTTGAACTATGGAAGAAGGTTGGGTTGCTTGATAAACCCAGTGAAGGTTGTAATCTCATAGAACTAGCAACTGTACCTTTCTATGCCCATCCTGGAATAACACTAAAAGGGAAGAGGCCTTGAGGGACTGTGCAGCAGAGAAGAGGGTCTTCCTTGTGTTGGATGTGGTAGGTAATGTGGCTACCAGGTCGACTGAGTGTTGAGATGTCTGCAGCTCCGTGGTTGAGCTCATTGGCTTAACAACGCCTCCCTTGCTGTCCTTGTTCGCTTGATAAACCCACTACCAGTTGTCTTAGCATGATCAGCTTATCTGATATGTTTGATAAACCTAACGGTATGCTGGCTTGGGATGACAGTATTGCTTGGTATGCCTGATAAACCCACTGTAGGCTGGCTTAGCATGACCAGCTAGCCTGCAACTCTGTGGTTGAGCTCATTGGCTTAACAACGCCTCCCTTGCTGTCCTTGTTCGCTTGATAAACCCACTACCGGTCGTCTTAGCATGATCAGCTTGTCTGATATGTTTGATAAACCCAACGGTATGCTGGCTTGGCATGACTGTATTGCTTGGTATGCCTGATAAACCCACTACAGGTTGGCTTAGATGACCAGCTAGCCTAGTATGCTTGATGAAACCAACTGTATGTTGGCTTGGCATGACCCTGCTGTTGGTATGCTTGATAAACCTAACTGGAAGTTGGCTTAGCCTGACCAGTATGTCCCTGAATGATTGATAAACCCAACTATAGATTGGCTTAGCATTGGGATGGAACCTTGACTGTGAGAGAACCTGTTAGCCCTCCTTAGTGGATACACAGCCCAGCTCAGAGGTGATCTCTCAGCTGAAAGAGTACAAGCTAGACAAAGATCTAAGGTTGGGTGGAACATTGCTCTCACTTAGCGAGTTGCTTCAGAAATTAAAAGATAAGTACTTCTTGTTATGCTAAATGATGGTGTTTCTTTGTTATGAAATGGTTGCTTATGTTCAATTGTGGAATGCATGTTTACATGAATTTGATTAACAAGAGTCATGTGCAGGATTGAGTAAAGGGCTTAGTTCATTGTTATATGTATAGCATTGTATTGCATGAGTTTAATGCATTATAAGTCTTGCATGTGAAAGACGTAATTGCCAGGTCTAATTTGATGCATTTTACATGTTATGATATGTATGATTAATCGTGTGAATGAGTTGTATGCTTACATATGATCCTTGAGAAAGAGGGGAATTCCCTGGAAATGTTTCAGAACCCCTCTGTGGGTCAGGTGGAAGGGGAGATCATGGCAGGAAGAAGGTTGAAGTCTTTAAGTGGAGTTATGGACATAAATTCAGTGGGAAATTTGACATGGTAGGAGTGTTCAGATGGGGCAGGGATTTCACCATTGGATAGAGTCTCCAAGAGCTTTCCAACGGTACCGACCTTGTCTCATTTGGACCAAGGACGGGGAAGCTATGCCCCTTAGAAGACTGTGTGGAAATTTACCTTGCAGGAGTGTGGTTCCGCATGCCCGCATCCGCAATGCGGATTGCGGATTGCGGAAACAAAGAAGTTTGAGTTACGTTTGGACTTCTGCACTTCCGCATCCGCAACTGCGGAAGCAACCTTTGTCGAAGGTTGAGGTTTGACCTTCTGCACCCGCAATTGCGGATTACGGAAAGGAAGCTTTTCGGTTATGAATTTTTGCACTTCTGCATCCGCAATTGCAGATTGCGAATTCGCAGTTGTGGGTTGCGAATTGCGGATCCGAGTAATTTCAACTGTGTGTGTGTATTTAGTCGAATTTGGAAGAAGAAAAAAATGTCAGGGTCTCCCGTGGCCTAAGGAGGTCAGTGGGGACATGACACATGTCATTGCCTAATGCTGCCATCATCATATTTTCAACAAGCCCATAGAAGTTTTGCACCATTCAAACTTTTTGTTTTCATTGGCTTTGTAAGCATCTTTAGTATTCTCATCAATATAAAAATTGTCCAATAGGATCATACGTTCTTCCACCAATGAGACAGTACTTATTATCAATATGCTTCATGCAATCATGAAATGTTGGATTCTTCACTAAGTGAATAGTGCTTTGACTGTCACAAAGCAAATAAATATTCCCCTGCATTATCTTGAAGTCATCCATCAGTCGTTATGGCCATATTGCCTCTTTGCTAGCCTCAATTCCAACCATGTATTTTAATTCAATGGTTGATAAATCCACCATTGGATGCAATTTAGATGTCCAACTTGAAACTCCACTAGAAAGAGTAAAAGTGTATCCTATTGTAAACTTCCATCCATATCTTTCTCAACCAAAATCATAATTTGAAAACCTTTAATTTGTAGATTTGTCTAATCAGTAATACATAGCAACATCTGAAGTACCCCTTAAGTATATGAATATCCACTTCATGACGTTCTAATGCCCCTTACCAAGGTTCACCATGAACCGCCTAACAACTCCCACTATTTTAGCAACAATCGGTCTAGTGCTTACCATGGCAAACATGAGTCTCATTGTTGATGAATACTATACACGAGACACGCTTGTCTTTTCTGCTTCTGTGTTAGGACACTATTTGGAAGACAACTTTATTTGTGCAGGAAGTGGGGTGCTAAGTGGTTTTTCATTCTACGTATTGAAGCATTGCATAATCTTTTATGTATATGAATTTTGACTTAACCATAACTTCTTACATGTTTTGTCCTTGTGTATCTTCATCCCTGGAATTTGATTTGATGCACCTAAATCCTTTATTTGAAATGTCCTTGCCAAATGAGCCTTAAGATAAATGATTTTCTTCATGTTGAGGCCTGCAACCAGCATATCATCAACATACAACATCAAGATTGTAAAACTGCCATCACCAAACCTATTATAATATGCACGATGGTCAAGTTCACTTCTACTAAAACCTTGGGTCTTCATGAAGGTGTTAATTTTTATGTAGCACATCCTTAGCGCATGTTGTAATCCATGTAGAGATTTCTTGAGTTTGCAAACCAAATTCTCTTTCGCTCTTTCTTTATAGCGCTCAGACTGATCCATATAAATTTCTTCTTCAATATCACCATGCCAAAAGAAGTTTTTACACTTAGTTGTTCCAACCCTAAATCATGCGCTACTACAAGTGCAAATAAAACCATTACAGTAGTAAGCTACTTCACAATTGCAAAGAAGATTTCATTAAAATCTATAAATATCCCATCCAATAAAGGTGGTGGTGAACTAAATCATCGATCGATAGCAGGAAAATTTACATATCGAAGTGGTTACCTAATAAATGCAACTGGATATATATAGGGCACTGCAGCTTATGGCAACTGCAACTGAGGTTTAGTTCACTAGGAATACCAATCATAATAAACTAAGCTTATGGGGCACTAACCATGAGACACAACTAATCAAATGAACAACCATTGATCCAAGACTTCTGCACATAGCCTTTTTCCACCAAGCGAGATTTATAATGTTCCAACAACCCATCATTCCTCTTCTTTACTTTATACACCCACTTATTTCCAATAATGGTTATTCATCGTGGGAGATCCACAAGCTCCCATGTTTCATTCTTGTGTAATGCTTTAATTTCTTCATCCATGGATTTCCTTCATTTATCTACATTCTCAGGTTCCCTAGCATTCTGAAATGAACTAGCTAGTTAACCATCATCAATTAACAAAGCAAAAGAAGACTAAAAATCAAGAGAATACCTTTCTAGACATCTCTTGGGACACGTAGATATTCTGAGTTCTGGTTTTTTAACTTGATGTTCTTCATGTTGATTAGAAACTTCATTTTCATATTTACTTATTTCTACTTCAACAGGTACGGTCTCACGTGTTTATTGTACCTGCTTCCTTTGCATGGATTTTTCATTAAAAATAACATATCGGCTAACAATTACCTCATGGTCAGTAGGATCCCACAATTTAAAGAGTTTAAACACATCACTTATTTTAAAGAGTTTATTTCCCATTCATCTATGATTTAAACAATTCGCGTCCATATTTATTTATATGTAGAAAGCTTCTTGAAAAAGCAAAGTCGTTTAATCATATAGTAAACTTTTTCTAAGTTGTTAGAATATAGTGATGTAAGAAGTGAGAAATTTCATTAATTTAAAAGTTTGATTAATTTTTCAACAATCTAAATTGATTCAAAGTTGGTTAAGACCCCAAGGGAACATAGTTCCATTGTACACAAAACTTTAATCATGGTGGAACTTTGATCATGACTAAAATTTATACTATCTTCATATAAAATTTGTCGTCAGAAATAAGGTCTTTTTGCCACAAGATTAGACCAAAGTTGTGTAATCATGTAGCAAACTTCCCTCGAGTTGTTGGAATCCAACAACATAAGAATTCAAAGTTCCCATCAATCTAGAACTCTAATTGATTTTTTGACAATCTAAGTCAATTCCAAATTAGACAAATACTTGAGAGGCATGGTTCCACCATATATAGAATTTGGATCATGGTGGAACTATAACCATGATTGAAATTTCTATTGAATCCATGTCAAATTTATAGCCGGAAAGAAGGGTTTTTTCTACAATATTAGCATGCTCTCATCTAATCATGTTGCAAACTCCCCCCAAGTTGTTGAATTTGACCATGTAAGAAGCAAAAGTCCCCTTTAATCAACAACTCTGGTTGATTTTTCAACAATTTGGATCGATTCATATTTGGGAAAAAACCCATGGGACATTGTTCCACTATACATATGACTTGGATCATCGCGAAACTTTGATCATGACTAAAACTTCTATTGAATTCATGTCAAATTTGTCGTCGAAAAGGTCTTTTTGACACACGATTAACTTACTCTCATTTAATCACGTAGAAAAATTCCTCGAAGTTGTTAGATACTAATGCCATAAGAAGTCAAAGTTCACATCAATCTGAAAAGTAATCGATTTTTTACAATCTACGTAGACACATGATTGGGTGAAACCTCAAGGGACATTGGTACACCATATACAAAATTTGGATCATGGTGGAACTCTAATCATGATTGAAATTTCCATGGGATTCATGCCAAATTTATCATCAAAGAGGTGTTTTTGCTACAAGATTGAAGCGGAGTTGTATAATCATGTAGCAAACTTCCCTCTAGTTGCCAAAATCTGACAAAATAAGAAGTTAGAGTTCTCATCAATCTATAACCTTGATTGAATTTTTGATAGTCTAGGTTGATTCAAAATTAGAAAAATCCCCAAGAGATGATTTGTGCACTGTTGTGGATATTCCACCAAAATAGTTAGTCACAAAAGATCTTAGAACTTTCTACAAACACTTTGATGTGCGGTGTTTTACTTAAGATTAATATTTAATATTACTAACTTGGCGCACAAAATATTGAAATAATTTGAGATACAAATAAATGAAGCTACAACATATACCATACCATCCACACAATGAATACAAGATGTACCTAGGTAAACCTAGTATATGAAACCTACCCAAAAGATGAGGATTATGTCTTTCTTTTTCTTCTTAGTTATGAAATGCAAATATAAAGAAAGGTGAACTCACTATGAAGTTTCCATGGACACTATGGACTATATGATTGTAATAAGGTCTTCTACTTCCTTTGTTATACTCCAATATCCTAGTCCCTTTCTCTACTCAACTATGAAACAATAAATCAATACAACAAGAATGGAACCCCTTCACTTCCTATCGGTTCAATGTTTAACATGCCCTAATAACCATTGAGGGTTAGGATTAGGTTATTTGCATTCCTCATTTCCCTGTTAGATTTAGGGTTTTCCCTTCTAAAATCTTCTTGAAACACTACAAGGAAAAGGTCATGTAGCAGAGGTTATAGCAGATGCTACGCTCAAAAGAGTCTAAATATCTGTTTATAGTGGAGGTCACTGGCGAAGGCGAGCCATCAAAGGTTTTAGCGGAGGTTTTTTTCCAGTGAGATTATTTTAATTTGAAAGCACCGATGTGTTTCCTATATCGATGCACCGGGAAGCCATATACTATGTTGCACTGCGTCCAAAAAAATCATCAAATGCAAAAAACAAAAAACAAAATCTAAACTCATGCGTTACTTAAACATAAATGCCTCGATGCGTTTCCTTAAACATAAACGCCCCGTACTATATTTTAATAAAAAAATTAAAATATTATTTTATTAAAATATTCCTAAGATTTTGTTTAGAATCCTATACGCGATGCATTACCGAATAATAAACGCTCCCGTGTGTGTGTAGTAGAAATGAACGCACCATATAATCTTTTATTAACAAAATAAAATAAAAAAATTATTAAAAAAACACTTTAAGTTTTACGTAAAGACCTCATCTTGGTGCGTTCGTTAACATTAAACGCCCCGGTGCGTCTTATCATAACGAACGCACTACGATATATTTTGTTAAAAATAATACAACTATTTTATTAAAATAAACTCGCAAAATTTTACTTAAATTCTGATAACGGTGCGTTAGTCAATAAACACCCCGACGCGAGTCATAGACTCTAACTCACCGCTCATTTTATTACTAAAAATAGAAAACTATAATTTTATTAATAAGCAAATTTTTAAAACCTCATTCTGGTGCACTAGATGATACTAAACGCCCTAGTGCGTGAACAACACCAAACACACCGATCATTTTATTATTTTATTTTAAAACCTATTCACACCGGTGCACCTGACTGTCAGACGCACCAAAACAAGGTTTAATAATAATAAAAACACGTTGTCAAACTCATTTTTACCCTCTTCAGTGCGTTTGAGCCCATCTGCATCGGTGCTGCACCTCACCCACCTGGACGCCCTCACGTCCGTGGTGCACATGGACAAATTCCTCACTCCTATTGGTTGCTGACTCTAGTTTGAATTTTTTCAAACGGTGGGCAAAAATTCAAATTTTACATCCATCACCAATATGCCTCCGTGACGGGTCGTTCAACAGGTAAATTGATTCTTACTTCATAATTTAATTTTTTAGCAGATTATTTTTTAAAATTGAGCTTCAAATTGTCTTATTTAAAATATATATATATATATAAATTTGCGCAATGTGTTTGAGCCTTTCGGCTCATACCTCCTGACGGTGCACCCTGTAAAATTTTACATGGTGCACCGTGAGCGGTGCGAGCCAAACGAATCAAACATACTGTTGCATTGTGAAAATTTATTTTAAAACATTGAACTGCTTATTGGTGTGCTGGACACTAAAGTGCACCAGTAGCTAGGTACACTTTTTTGTACTAAACGCATTGGTTAACAAATCCTCATAGATGAAAAATTAAATTATACGGTACTCATAGTGCACATCAGTGCACTGGTTTTCGGTGCTCTGATGTGCAGTAGGCGCACCGTTGGCACGTTATCATAAAAACATTAAAATTTCATAAACAACGATGCTTGTAGATCGCGTTAACACACCGGTAACGATGCATTGAATCTATCTAAACACACAGACATCTAATTTTATAAATTATGAACCCCAAAAAATCATAATTTAACGATGCTCATTGGGCACGTCAGTGCACCGGTACCTAGTGATCTGGTGTGCCCAAG
This sequence comes from Larix kaempferi, assembly GCA_027924585.1. NCBI lineage: Eukaryota > Viridiplantae > Streptophyta > Pinopsida > Pinales > Pinaceae > Larix > Larix kaempferi. The sequence goes on along the minus strand of BSBM01001504.1, from coordinate 92,460 downwards.
GACCACCATGAATATATTTCCATTAAAATATTAATTTAATAAACGACAGTGCATTCATATTATTTAAGTGCACCGTTTCCCAGTGCACTAACATGCCTAAGGAGCACCATGAATAGATTTCCATTAAGACATTAATTTAATAAAAGGTGGTGCATTCAAATTATTCAAGCGCATCATTTCCTGGTGCACTGACATGCCCAAGGAGCACCGTGAATAGAGCATAGAAAAAAGATAATTTAACGTGGTTCTCCTAGTGCATGTGAGTGCACCGGTGGTAGATGCGCTAACATGCTTTAGGTGCATCGTCAACCAAATTTTAGAAAACAGCCCGGTGCGTCTAATATTGGGCGCACCATTTAAATAAATTTTAAATATATAGAATCATAATAGCGATGCGCGTTACATATTTCAACGCACTGTTCACGGTGTAGTTTTTATATAAACACACCATTGGCGGTGTAGTTTGTGTATAAAAGCACCGGAAGTGGTGCACCTATGTTATTGAGGTGCACCGCTTATAAAAAAATATTGTTTTGAGAAAAAATGTATTATTGATGTTATTAAATAAGATTTTAATTTAATGAAATATTACATGTTTTTATATATCTATTTATGACATTGATTCATATTATATGTGAAATCGAGACTTGAGCGGCGACAAGTTGCTCGGTAGGAGCGTGCATAGTTGGATCAATTCAACATGGTTAGAGAATGGGAGGCTAGGGAGAGGGAGAGGGATTTGTACCCTCGCCCCATTACTGGTCAAACTAGAGATCTCTTAAGGGATGTCGCCCTCCTGAAGTTCTATCAGGAGGCTACATCCCTCAAGGGAAACTCTTCATTGTTGTGTCAGTTCATCTAATGCTGGGATCATCAGAGGCAGGAATTTCGTGTTGGTATTGGTCAGTGGTTCCAGCCCATTGAGGACATCTATTTCATCATTGGTCTCTCCAGGAGAGGGAAGGATTTTCCCTCGTTCCCCGATGTCCCAACTAGTGTTGCAACAGAGAGTCAGTTAGCTTACTCTCTTAGATATATCAATGACAAGGTCGTCCATCCCTTTGATTTTCAGGTGAGCGGTGGGAAGCTTAGGATCTTTGCTTTTGGTCGAGAGGAGGTTAGGTGCCTCTCTCTTTTGCTTACAACGCTAGCGTACTCCACCAATGATGGGCAACTCATTAATTCCCCTTTATTGTATTCTGTTAACTCTTTATTGAAGAGACCTAGATGCATTAGGTGGTTTGCCATTTTTTTGCAACAATTTGTTATGATTTGGATAGATGTTGTACAGAGATTGATGGGAGGTCCAACTTCCCTTTCTGTTTAGAGATTTTTTTGTCTATTTTTTTAGAGGTTTCTAGCCACTAGGCTATCTTTTCAGTGTCTCCCTTACATGCCAATGACAGAGGTGCATATGAACATGTGGGGGAAGATGATGCCAAAGAGTGACCAACCTGACTTCCCGGATAGGATCACGTCAGATGTGCTCGAGATGCTGGGTAGTGAGGAGGACCACACACTAAACATTGTGCCATATCCATATGCATGCTTGGAATAGAGAGGGTGCCCCGAGATCTTCTCCACACCGGAGGAGCCACCGTATGAGAGAGGTAATATTATTGTTATGTTAAATCATTCTAGTTGCATTTTATTATCTTTATACTTAATGCAAATGAAATATCTTCTAAATATTAAATAATTTAATGAAATTGTCTAATTATTATTCATGTGTACTATATTTTTGCATACGTTGGCACATTCGATGGTGAGGTCGGGCCACCTCCTCTTGTTTAAGAGGATGAAGATATGAAGGAGCCCGATTAGGCCAAGCCACAGTTGGCTGGTAGACATCCTGGCCATCGTCAACACAAGCCCCATGATAGCACTAAGATGGGGCAGACAGGTTGGTGACATTATTGGCAAATGAGAGGGTTCATCTTGTATGAGTGCACAACATTATTCGACAGCCTCACCATGTGGAGATATGGAGTATTCTTCCTCGTGAGATGAGGTTATTGATGCAACATATTATCGGTGCATGCATTCAGTTAGCTTCTAGGAGGGATGACCATCAACCTCCTCCTCCACCTCCTCCACCTCCACCCCCTCCTCCATCATTTTCGACATCTACTACTCCACCTCCTCCTCCATCGTCTTCAACATCTACTACTCCATCTCCTCCTCCATCAGCTTCGTCGAAATATCATCCACCTCATCCTCCTCCACCTCCTCCACCTCCTCCTCCATCAACTCCTTAATCATCTCCTCTACTCCTACTCAACCAACCTACTAATCCTACTTCATCATCTCCTCTACTCCTGCTCAACCAACCTGCCAATACTACTGGTTGGCCCGACCATCCACCTTTTCCTGCTCCAATCACCTTTATTGTAGATACAATGCTTAGAAGGGGTATGATTCAACTTGATGGACCTATCTATGTTGCTCTTAGGGTTGGTTTTTTTCCAGGAAGAGGTACTGATGCCTTTGGCTCTATTGGTGGAGGTTTCGATGCCTTTGACTTTGTTGGAAGAGGTGTTGATACTGCCTCTGGCTATGTTGGAAGAGGTGTTGATACTGCCTCTAGCTCTATTGGTGGAGGTGATGATGCCTCTAAACCTGGTGGGCGAGATACCGATGATGCCTCTGGTGGAGGTGGATTAGATATGTCATAGCAGTTATTGGAATTGAGATATTTATTTGGCATGTATCATCTGTTTGATGTTATATATGTTCATTCATATATATATATATATATATACTGCATTTTTCATGTTTATGTTGATGTTTATTTATATGTACTTAGTGGTGATGTGTATGTTAGCTTAGGTTAGATGATGTTTGTTAGATTTGTGTGATGGTTATGCATGTTATAAATAACGTGGCTTGTGTTATGTTAGATGCTAGAAATGTAATGTTTAAGATGTGAAGCTCATGTTTATGATGCTATATCAATGATTTTTATGTTTTATGTTAGGTGGTGAAAATGATCATGATGATGGTGTGATGATGTTTATGTTTATGTTTATTATGGTATGATGATGTTTATGTTTATGTTTTTTAGGTGGTATGATGGTATATATTTAAAATTATAAATTATGATATTTATTAATGTCATGTGATTGATTGATCATGTATTTAAAATAGTAATTGTTAGGTGGTGACAATGATAATGATGGTATGTATATGTTTATGTCGTGAAAACGATGATGATGGTATGGTTAAGTTTGCGATGGTATGATCATGATGTTTATCTTTATCTTTGTTAGGTGTTGAAAATGATGGTGATCATATGCTTATGTAAAATAACTTTGTACTATTCAAAATGTGGGTCTTAAATCACTAACTATTTTAGTCAACAAAAACATCACAATTTGCATTGTAAATTATGTTCCAAAAGAAGTTGTTGTATGACTTAACAAGTTTTCAAAGCATTATAAAGTTTTCAAAGTTTTCAAAATTTTAGCATCATTTCGACCATTTTTCATATTAAATAATTCTTGATTTGAGAATAACGTACATGTAGTTAACACTCATAAACATAACATATCAACTATCACTACAACACACGTCAATATTTTAGACCTTTGTAAAGAAAGTTATTGGATTTTTAATTTTGGTCAAAATTTTAGCATCCTTTCGACCATTTTTCATATTAAATAATTCTAACCTAAATTTTGTAGACAATTTGAAGTATGGTTTCATATATAGGTTGATATATTGGTTAGAAAATGAGTTTGAAAATATGCTTGGCTGTTAGGTCATCATAAATGTGAAAATATGGATTGGAGTAATGGTAATTGAAAATGTGGAAAAACGTTTCAAGTAATTTAATATAGGTTAAATTTTTTATTTTTACATAATATAATTGAATTATAATTATCATTGAATTAAATATTTTTTTGAATTTTATATTGATAACGGATGAAGTTGTGGCAACTCTATGATTTATGAATGTTGTTTAATATGTCACAGTTCACGTTTATAATTGTTGTATAGTTTGTAGTCATAGTATTATGTTTATGTAATAATAATTTTTTTATTTGGTTTTCATATTGTTTTCATATAATTTGTATGGATATAATTCTAATTTATTGTAATTAATTTCTTAATAATGTAGTAAAATTTCTTGTAATGTTATTCTTATATATATAATAATATTATTAATTTGTTCTAACTTTATATTGAGCATTACAAAATACTATATAATGATTTTTAATAAGGAAATTAAGTTTTCATCATATAATGTTGCATGTAACTTAATTATTAGAATGATAAAACATAATTAAATTAATCATTTTTTATAAGTGTAACCAAACATCATAACAAAATGTCAAGTATTACCATGTAATATTATTATAATACATAAATATGAACATCACAAAAAAATGTAAATATCAACATCAATATGACCTATCAATGTATCACTCAAATTTTTTATTTTTTTTGACAATAACTCACTTTACAATGACAAATAAAATCTCTAGTAGGAAGTAAAACAATACTTAATTAAAAGAACACCATTTTCTCTCTATAAAGCCAAAAGTTGCATTCTCCAAACTTATTACTATTAATCATGATATTCAATATATAATGTAACATTAGCACACATTGAAGGAACACATTTTATACCCTCTAAAACATTTAGGTGAAGAAATACTTCACTATAGTGACTTGGCCACACAGATGGCTCTTTCTTGCTAAAAGTTTAGTTGAGTCAATTGAAAGGAAACTTCAAATACATGAGGATTTGATCTGATGGGTCAACAAGCCACCAACAATGAAACTTCAAATACATATAGATCGAATATGCATATCCATATGAACTAAATGGAAAGCAAGAAAGATCTTCTCTAACTATGGAACATATTTCACATCAGGTTGGTTGTTAACCAACTCAATTTGTTTAAACACTACATCCAGTAATCAACTTTCCATTTCCACCTTAAGGACATGAAAAATAAACAATATAATTAGACCCTTCCTGATAACAATAACAAAATCTTATCTCAATATGTAAATGATGAAAAAAAACATGTACATATCACTCTTTTTTGTCATCACCCTCATTATTTTCCTCGGTTGGCATGATATCACTGTTGTTCTCATAAACATGTTTAGATCTAGGGTCATGTCTTAATATGAACCACCAATCTCTATCCAACACATCCAAGTGAAAGAACACTTGGTTGCAATGTTTTGGGAAAACAGAAAGCTCCTTACTTTCATCCCACATCTTTCTAGAGTTGATACATATCAACCCACTTTCACGATCTTCCTTTACATCATTCCTCTCAAATGTGTCCCACCACCCGCACCTAAAAATAACACATTGGAAAGATGAGAAGTCCACTTGAATGATCTCCTATATTTTTCCAACATAACCTAACATCCCTCCTATATGGTTTCGATCGTGGTGGCTAACATGACTAGATCGGTCAAACTCGACTTCGATTCCACAATCTTGTGTAAAATGTCCACCATCATCATCCTCGGTGTGAAAATGATGTCCATAAGCCCACATAGATGGGAATGAATGCACTTGTAAAAAATGTTAACAAATGATGGTGTCATATGTCTAGTAACCCAACCATTAATTTAATAAACATAGATATTATAATATGGTATGAGCTGAGAATTTGCAGGAAGACATGTTGCAGCTGAGACTGGAGTATACTTTGCGAGGTAGAAGAAATGATCGACGTTTCGAGCCCTCCACTAATGATGATGAGCCTCAGTGGAGGGCTAGTGGAGGGCTCGAAACGTCGACCATTTATTCTACCTCGTAGAGTATACTCCAGTCTCAGCTGCAATAGATGCTATAATTCAAAGTTGCATTATAAAGTTATAAATGTACTGAAAGAGATTATTACTGAGTTGTTGCGCCCAATCCCAATGTTTAGCGCATCCTCCTCTTCATGCGAGTAACGACCGGATGCACCATATTTCTCTTTGAATTGGTTCGTAACCCAACTGTTGGGACAAATCATTGGAATATTTTCTTTTAAATGATATGGAAAAGGCATGCTTCTACCATGCAACCGCCTGTATTCTTTTTTGTCAATGCCCCATTTCCTCCTCTTCTCTTCATACAATGCGACTCATGGCTGTGTTTCCTCCGTGTTGTAAAGAATGAATTTATTGATGGCATCGATTTTTGAATTCATTATTGTATTCATAGAAACAAAACCACATTCAGTATGTGTGGGATCAAATATAGATTTTGAAGTTTGTTGTGAATAGTTAGTATGTGGAAATGTGAATATCAAAAGATAAGTGACTTACTCTTTAACATGCGCTTTTTTCCTTTCGTTTGCAGTAGCTCCACTTCCCTTTTGTCCTCATCACATTCATCATCCCAAATGACTGCGTCCGATGTGTGGTCGATTTGCTTGATGTACTCACTAGCATAATAGAATGACTCATATACTATGTACCCCTCTTCCATAGACCCCTCGGGTTTTTCCATTTGTCGAACAAATCCCTTCAATTTTTTCATGTACCTCTCCAAGAAGTACATCCAATGACATGAAACTACCTCGACTAATTAAACCTCATCGACTAGGTGAATTAGAAGATGAACCTGCAAGTCCATGAAACTCCCCGACGATTCCTTCTCAAACATACAAACAATCTCAGCTATCTCTTGAAGCCACCATGGAATGCTAGTGATGTAAATCTCCTTTGATGTGATCCACCATACAAATGCAAATAGTTTAGATATGGCACATCGTAGGTCATCAGGAAAGTCGTGGTTCACACACGCATGCACCAACAACGGATAATGACACTACAAATTAAATATAAAAAATTATTTGCATTAATTTAACTTGCGTGATAAAAGATATAAATAAAAAATAAAAAAACATTTTTTTGACATTATACGTACCCTCAGAAGGTTGAGATGGTCATGTGATTTCAAACCCGACAAATTTTCATCTACAGTGAAGTAGTGTCGTAGAGTAGACCCATATAAAGAAGGCACCCTCACACCCAATATAAGTTCCTTTGCCCACGAAATATCATCTTTCTTCAAAACCCATGGGACATTGCCTTCTTTAAATGACCAAGAGGGGCCAACCTCTCCTCTATTTTCTTGTCTTGGCCAATGCTTCCTTTCAGTATTTGAAGAAATTAGATCTCTCCTGACTGCCAATGTGTCACTTTTTTTCGATGATATGTGCCACCACAAAGAAGATGAAACATTTTTGAATATATGCATGGGATCTAGTAAGTGGGAAATCTTAAGATGCTCTCAATATGGGAGCTCACAAAATACCGATTTCCTTTTCATCCCGATGGGCATTTTCTCAACATAGGTGTTGAAGAATTCTGGATCATCGACCATATGCTCCCCATTTGAATCAAACATGTTTGTAAATTCCTTCTCCTTCTCTCTGTCATATGCCCTAAGCCAGTCAGTCGGTGCCATTATTTCAGGCCTTTGGGTTCTATCTGGTTTACCATTGAAAGCAAATGTTGCTCTTCTATAAGGGTGGTTTTCTAGGAGGAATACGCTCGAGCAGTTGTATATTGGATTTTGTAGCTCTTTGGACCATCTAGCCTTCAAAGAAGGCCCACAAAATTTGCATCCATGATAACCTTTTGTTACAAGACCTATGGTGTTATGGTGTACAGAGCACGTTAGTGTTGAATATCAATACAGTTGCACCGAATTAAATATGCCAAGAAATATTGCTTTGAATATAAACAAATCAAACAACATATTTACTAGAGCAAACTCCTAACGTCGGATAATCATGTGTGGTATATGCACATATTCCATACAATGTAAAACTCCTCTCTGTTGGGATGGGTTTCGATATGTCATATGTTAGGAACCCATGTCTTTACTTTGTTAGTATATTGTTGTTGGACGCATATGCTTTGTAAGTCGTCCCGTGGTATTTGTTGATCAATAGTTTGTGTTATTGTTGTTGGCGCATATGCTTTGTAAGTCGCCGTAGTATTGTTGATCCATAGTTTGTAGTGGCCCATGGTTTTGACCCATAGTATTGGAGCCTAGACTTAGTATATAAGTGTGTGTTGAGACCTATGAAGGCACCGTGAAGTTATTTGTATTGAGCTTGCTCATAGGAGGTTTCCCCCTCGAAGTGGCCTGTGATCAATATAAAAGTGATTCCGAGTTCTGTCATTTCTGCTATTTCGCATATTCTTATTAATTAATTGTTGCAGGTGCATCACATCTGGTATCAGAGCACTTTCTTGGGCTCGCTAGGTGAAATTTCTACCAAATTTTTTTTCGCATCTGTTGTAGGTTCGGATTTGGGAATAATCCCTATCCGCTTAACTGTGGGAAGTACTTGGGCATAAGCCCTAAAACTCATTGTGAGGAGTACCACAGGAACCCCGAAGTAGCTGGCCCATTGAGAGGACCTGCCAGTGAAAAGGGAAACGACCCTTACCTGATTGACTAGTTCCCACCGGTGAGGTAAACCAAGAGTTGTCGTTTGTGGCAAAGCGGTTATCAGTTTTACCTGAGCCGTGGAGTGAGGGGTACTGCCCCAATACGCAAGCCATTAGACAGCATTGGTGGCCGAGTGAAATCCCTGAACTGTTAGGAAGTCGCACATACCTGGGGTCCATATCTATTTTCAGCTGAACCGTTGTCGATCACTGTTGCACCGTTTCAGATCCAGCCGTTCAAATCCATTCTGCAAGCCGTTCCAGATCCAGCCGTTTTCAATCCATTTGCAGATTTATCTGTTTCAGATTCCTTCCGAGCTGTAGCCGCTCCAGTTTGCAAAAAAAAAAATCAGTTTTTTCTCCATATCTCCCTTGTTTTCACTCTGTTTCCCTTGAAATTTTTGGGGAACCCCTGTCATCCCATTCTGCATATTTCATTCCTGAGGACCCTATCCCCAATTCCCCTTCCCAAAGCCCAAAATCCCACATTTGTCTATTTTTAGGGTTTGCCATAACTTCCTCAGATTTCACCCAATCACCTTCAAATTTTACCACAGAGTTCCTTTCTGAATTCTGCTTCTTTGTCCCCCTCTACCAAATTTTCCCATTCTTTCACCCCGCTTCTGAAATCCTCATTTTTGCTTCCCTGTCTATTCGACAGTGTCCAAAACCTAGTCAAACCCCAATTACCCTTCAAATTTGTTCCCAAGTCCAGATTTTCCTTTACTGAAGCAGTTTCTGTTTTTGTTTTCCTACCCAGTCAACCAAAAAAAAAACTCTTGGTTATGGTTGTCACCCGTGCAGGCGCAAAAACCATGGAAGACGCACTTGCAGCCATCCAAGCCAAACTCCAGGATCTGGATGAAAAATTTCTCGGCCTCCATCTTAAACATTCAGCTATGAACAACAAACGGCCGTCCGAGTCTTCATCAGACAATGGGTTCTCTTCTTCCAGCAATTTTCGTGGTCCGAAGCTTGATTTTCCTCACTTCAATGGTACTGATCCAACTGGATGGATCTATCGTGCAGAACAATATTTCAGTCTGCATAATACTTTTGATGTTAACAAAGTTCCTCTGGCATCCTTTCATTTGGAATAGGAAGCGCTTCAATGGTACCGTTGGTACATCAAGGCTCATGAAGAGCCAAAATGGCCAGACTTTTGCCAGCTCCTTTTGCAATGATTTGGTCCTAGTGCTTTTGATGACTTCACAGGAGCCCTCCCTAAACTTCGCCAAATTGGCACTGTGAGAGAGTATCAAACCGAATTTGAGAAACTAGCCAACCACACCGAAGGATTGTCTGATGACTTTTACCGGAGTTGTTTTATCAGTGGTCTAAAGGATGCCATCTGCTCTGAGGTCAGAATGTTCTGTCCCAACACAATGATGGAAGCCCTAGGGTTGGCTAAGTTGGCAGAAGACAAGATTGCATCCCAACAACGCTCCAAGCCCACTTTTGTTCCCTTCCAAAATATGGGTTCTCAATGACCACCTATACCGCAGGCTCCTCGACCAACTCCTATCAAGCGTTTATCTGAAACAGAGATGCAAACAAGCAGAGAAAAGGGGTTTTGCTATAATTGTGATGTGAAATTCACTCGGGGACATAGATGTGTTTAGCAAAAGCTCTATCTCTTGGATGTGGATTCTCCACCTGCCTCTGAAATTGGTGACGAAGATCCAGAAACACTGGATGCTCCGGTCGACATTCAGGAACCGCCTATTGACCCTCCGTCTCAGGATGACCAGCCAGAGATATCTCTCCATGCTTTAGCTGGAATCACCACCCCCCAAACAATGCGGGTCAGGGGTTACTTCAAGAAGCTTCCTCTTACAATACTCATTGATTCTGGTAGCACTCATAATTTCATTGACCCTCGGATCGCCAAACAAGCTGATTGTTTTATCCGTCCTTGCTCCAACTTTGAAGTCATGGTTGCCAATGGGGGCACCTTACCTTGCAAAGGGAAGTGTCGAAATGTGCGTATCTCTATGGGAGATTATACCTTGCGCTCTGACATGTTTTCCTTGACCTTAGGCTGATGTGATGTGGTTTTGGGCGCTCAATGGCTACGCACACTTGGCCCTATCTTATGGGATTTTGCTGAACTTTGAATGCAGTTTTCCCTCAATGGACAAAAACACACATTCACAGGATTACAACCAGGTTCTCTCAGCATCATCAGTTCACATCGCATGGAAAAAATCCTCAAGAAAAATTCACATGGTGTCATCACTCAGATCCATTCCATTCAGATGCAACCATCAGCGGTCTCCATTACTCCTTTGGATCTACAACAAATTCTGGATCGATATACAGGTGTCTTTGCTGAACCAGTGGGATTGCCACCTTGCAGGCCAAAAGACCATCGTATTTAGCTCCTTCCTGGCAGCGTTCCTCCCAACATCAGGCCCTATTGCTACCCATTTCACTAAAAAATGGAGATTGAAATGCTCGTTCGGGACTTATTGAAGCAAGGTATTATTCGCCCAAGCACTAGTTCCTTTTGTTCTCCAGTTATTCTTGTCCGCAAAAAAGATGGGTTATGGCGCCTCTGCATTGACTTTCGAGCACTTAATCACCTCACCATCAAGGATAAGTTTCCAATTCCTGTTGTTGATGAGCTTCTTGATGAGCTTCATGGGGCTCACTTTTTCTCCATGTTGGATCTTCGTTTTGGGTATCATCAAATTCGGGTTCATGAGGATGATATCCCTAAAACAACTTTCCGCACACATGATGGCCATTATGAGTTTTTGGTCATGCCCTTTGGCCTCACTAATGCTCCTTCCACATTCCAGGCCTTAATGAATAAAATATTTCGACCCTACTTGCGGAAATTCATTCTGGTATTCTTTGATGATATCCTCATCTACAGTAAAACATGGGATGAACATCTCCAACATATGGATCTTGTCATGCAACTTTTCTCTGACCATCCTCTCCATGCCAAGCAGTCTAAATGTGTTTTTGGACAGAAGGAAGTTGAGTATCTCGGGCACATTATCTCAGCACAAGGGGTTCGCGTGGATCCTGCCAAAATCGATTCCATGACCAATTGGCCGCATCCTCAGACACTCAAGAGCCTTCGTGGTTTTTTGGGGTTGACTGTCTACTACCGCAAGTTTGTCAAGGATTATGGGAAGATTGCAGCTCCATTAACTGCTCTATTGAAAAAGGATGCTTTTACATGGACACATGCTGCTCAGTGTGCATTTGACAAACTAAAACAAGCTATGTGTACTACACCTGTTCTAGCTATGCTCGATTTTTCCAAGCCCTTCACTATTGAGAGTGATGCTTGCGGCAATGGACTTGGTGCTGTTCTCCTTCAAGATGAACACCCCATTGCGTTCACCAGCAAAGCCCTTTCAGGTAAGAATTTAGCTGCCTCTACCTATGAGAAGGAAATGATGGCTATTTTGCATGCAGTACAGAAGTGGCGCCCATACCTATTAGGGAATCATTTCTGCATCAAGACTGATCACCAGAGTCTGAAATATTTCTTGGAACAACGTGTCTCCTCCCCGGCACAACAGAAATGGGTTAGCAAACTCATGGGTTATGACTATGAGATCACTTACAAGAAGGGTAAAGACAATATTGTGGCAGATGCTCTTTCTCACACATTTGATGCCCAAGGTTCTCTTTCAGCTATTTCTATGCCTGTTCCAAATTGGTTGCAATCTGTTCAACAGGGTTATGTCAATGACTCTTCCTTATCTCAAATCATCCAATGCTTGACCAACAACCCTTCTACTGTACCACATTACTCTTGGGATGGTGCTTCTCTGAGATACAAGGGTCGTCTCATGCTTCCCCAAAGCACAGATCTTCAACAGGCTGTCTTCTATGAACTCCATGCTTCTCCATCGGCAAGGTACTCTGGGTTCCTCAAAACGTATGAACGGGCACGGCGTAACTTCTTTTGGCAGGGTATGAAAAGGACAATTCAACAGATGGTGGCCGAATGTGATACCTGCCAGTGCAATAAGGGTGAAACAACACTCCTTCCAGGATTGCTCGAACCCTTGCCCATACCTACCCGGATTTGGACAGATATTTCTATGGATTTCATTGAAGGGCTCCCTAAATCTGGTGGGAAGACAGTGATTCTCGTTGTGATTGATCGCCTCTCCAAATATAGTCATTTTTGTGCTCTCAGCCATCCCTATACAGCCTCCTCAGTCGCTCAAATTTTCTTGGACCAGATCTTTCGTCTTCATGGCATCCCTTCTTCCATTGTCTCGGATCGTGATGCGACTTTCACCAGTCATTTTTGGACAGAACTATTTCACCACACTGGCACCAAACTGAAGATGAGTTCAGGGTATCACCCACAAACAGATGGTTAGACTGAAATTATCAATAAATGCTTGGAAACTTATCTTTGTTGCTTCACCTCTGAACAACAACATCAGTGGGCAGAGTGGCTCCCTCTCGCTGAATGGTGGTACAATACCTCTTACCACACTGCCTCTAAAATGACCCCATATGAAGCAGTCTATGGTCAGGCACCTCCAGTTCTTCTTCCATACACCCCCACCAGTTCACCAGTTCAGGAAGTTGACACAGTCCTTCGAAACTGCGATCAGATTCTTCGCATTTTGCAAGACAATCTTCACATGGCAAGAAATCGCATGAAGCAACAAGCTGATCAGCACCGTTCTGAGCGCACTTTTCAAGTCGGCGATATGGTTTTTCTTTGTCTCCAGCCGTACAAGCAATCCTCCCTGAAACTCAAAGGGCATCATAAGCTCGCTCCAAAGTTCTATGGGCCATATCGGATTCTTCAGAAGATTGGGTCCGTTGCTTATAAATTGGAACTTCCTCCTTCTTCCCGCATTCATCCAGTCTTTCATGTCTCTTGTCTGAAGAAACTTCTTGGCACCAACATCAGTGGACAAACGATTTTACCCGAACTGGATAATGAAGGATCCATCCTTTTGGATCTGGAGGCCATCCTCAATCGGCGCACTCGTCAGCTTCGCTCTCGCTCTATCACAGAGGTCTTAATTCAGTGGCACGACATGCAACCAGAGGATGCTACATAGGAACCACTCCTTCAAATTCAACAACAATTTCCACATCTAAAGCTTTGAGGACAAAGCTTTTTTTAAGGGGGAGGGGATGTTAGGAACCCATGTCTTTACTTTGTTAGTATATTGTTGTTGGACGCATATGCTTTGTAAGTCGTCCCGTAGTATTTGTTGATCAATAGTTTGTGTTATTGTTGTTGGCGCATATGCTTTGTAAGTCATCGTAGTATTGTTGATCCATAGTTTGTAGTGGCCCATGGTTTTGACCCATAGTATTGGCGCCTAGACTTAGTATATAAGTGTGTGTTGAGACCTATGAAGGCACCGTGAAGTTATTTGTATTGAGCTTGCTCATAGAAGGTTGCCCCTTCGAAGTGGCCTGTGATCAATATAAAAGTGATTCCGAGTTCTGTCATTTCTGCTATTTTGCATATTCTTATTGATTAATTGTTGCAGGTGCATCACATCATATACCTGTATCCCTTCCCATAATTCCTTGAATTCATTAATCAATGGTTATAGGTAAACATCCATATTTTTCACTTGTCTTCTACCAGGGACTATAAGAGCCAACATAAGATGTTCATTATTCACATACAACCATGGGGGGATATTGTTATTGATCACTACTACAAGACAAACAATATATCTGGTATTTGGTTGGGCGAATGTGACGCCATCAATGGATATGCTCAATTGAAGGCTCTGTACTTAATTCTCGAATTTATCAAGCCATGTATCCTCTATATGCTTAATTTCTAATGAATATGTATGCTTCATTTTTAATGAATCTGTTGGGATTCGCATAACTCCTTCCCCACATTGGTGTGAGGCATGCCATCCCTGTAGCATAGCTAATTCTTTGTAATGAAAGAGCCTTCAAATCCTTGGGATTATAGGCATGTGCTTCAATATCTTATGAGGAGGACCATGTGCTTTAGCCTTGTTATTCGATTCTTTGTACCTATCATGCCCACATTTTGGACATATCTCTTTGTGTGCATATTCACCTCTATATAGAATACAATCATTGGGACACACATGATATGATATGTACTCAACACACTACATTTTCAACATTTGTTTTGCCTCTTCGCAGATGTCGGGAAAGACATTATCACTCGGAAGTACCTTATCTTTGAATAACCCATAGTTAGTGGGAAATATAAATGTACAATGTCATTTAACGTTGATAAAATCTACCATTTTCAATGTTGATTATGTGACAAGGTTCCTCAAAATATAAGGTAGTTAATGGTCAGTTACCTCAGAATTGCCGAGAAACATGTGTTTGACATGCCATACTTTTCTTTCAAGTTGTATAATAACATTTTTGCCTCCAATTGTGTAGACTTTGACCAGCCATATCCAAAGAGAGGGGTGGTGGAAACCGATTTAGAAGAAGGTTTCGGTGATATGAGCATCATCACCTAGCTCATTGTCTTGGAATGCATGTAACAACATTGCATCATGGCACTTATTTGTCGTAATAACTCATCCATACCAACCTCTACTTCGTTTTCCCCATTGCCAACATGTGAAGAACTACTATCACTGTGTGCATTCGTAATTGGTGAGTATGGACACATTGGAAATTGAATAGGTGGTTGATTCAACCATGCTTGGTATGATTCCTCTCCAAGTTGCGCTCTTTTTTCATCCTTCTCTTGATTATACATTATATTGGGGTGCAATGGAAGATGGTAGACAGGTCGCTCATCATCAGAATCCTGATTTCAAAAATATTGAACATTACATCGATGATGTTAGTAAGCGCAATGCAATTGGTTTAATCCAACTTTATACAAAAGAACTATTACATAATCATGTGATTCATTTCCAATAGAAAATATTAAGCTGCAAACAATTTATAAAGCAAATGTTTAGATTAAAAATTAACAAATACAATTAATCGCAGAAGAGCATTGTATCCGAGCTAGAAACACATGTAGTGCAATTCATGAGTATGTGTCATAAAAGAGATCCATCTCACGATGAATTACAGTCGATGAAACAAGGATTGTGTCTTGAAGATGGCATGTTACAGTTGGCGGGGTAAAGCGGTTGTCCATTTTTATCTACAAGCTGCTTGCGGTATCTTGCTCCTGATAAGAGCTTACGACGTTTTGAAACTAGTGGAATATCTTGTGCATACGAACTCGAACTTGAATTGGGATCCCACAATATAGAATAAATTGATGTTAAGATTCACATGGATAAGTAACATAAATTCAAATAAAAAATCAAAATATAAATAAAACCCAAACTTGTTGGAGATGGAAAGGGAGAACTCGTCGAACTTTGAACAAGATGGAATGAGATAGAAATTGAATAATTTACCATTTGATACTATAACCTTTTATCCCCGCATTTGAGCCAAATTAGTAATCAATATACGTCTCTACAGTCCTAAGATAATTTTAAGAACTATATCACAATCTAACTTCCAATAGAGTTTGGAAACCATTTTGTAAGAACAAGGTGAGTTTAAGCAACATATATATCCTATGAAATATTGTAATTCGTGTGATTGAATACTAAATGAACATTTGAGATGAATATATAATTTTAAGTTGACATATCAACCCACTAGATTTTCAAAGTAATCCGGTGCACATAATTTAATTAACACGCATTGGTGTTACACCTTTTGTGTAATGCACTGGTGTGTCTTCACAACAAACGCACCATATATCAACATCTGCAAAAGTGCCGCAGAATAAAATATCTACTACATTCAACAATGGATATTTATCGATGCATTTTTACGAAATAATTCACACCGGTGTGTTATATAAATACATGTGCATCGGTGTGTATGAATTCAACAAGCAATGCTGCATGGGTTTTATTTTTTAATTTTTGTATTTCCTTTTTATACGATGTAACATTGAAATACTAACGCCCCTATGCGATTAGTGTATATATGCACTGGTGCGTCAAAAAAACAAACGCACCGGAAATGTTGAAAATCAAAATTTTAAAAAATTGCACAAGTTATTTTTGCTCTAAACTGAAGAAGGGCGACAATTTTAAAATTGAAGACTAATTCTATAAGGTGTTTAAAAGCAAAAAATCTAAACATTATTTCATTCTTTCGCTGAAATTTGTAAGGGAGGGTTTTGGAAGAGAGACTTACATGGAAGGAGTTTGAAGCAACCAAATTATTTCGAGGATCGAAATTTGTTAGTTGTGGTGAATCAAACAAAACCCTACATAGTAAAAATTTCAAGTATGTAAAATATTACTATTGATCTTATTATCCTATTTAGATTTCAACTAGATTTAGAAAAAAAAACTTCATAGTTACCTTCAATGTTGCAACCCTTATTTTCTCACTGCTTCTTTTCGTTTTACGTGTCTGCAATTATATGGCTGAATTTTTTTACTTTAGGGTTTAAATCCCTCTATTGTTACACAATTACGAATTTTCCTTTCAAGGATTTTAGATTTGATGAGTTTGTAATTATATATACAAATCATAGAGTGAGATGGGGCCACATTTTGGGTCGAATCCGTAACCATGTCGGCCCCGTCAAGTTTTTTTTTTAAATAAAAGCGCATGCATAATTTTCGGTGCATTGATGTAACATGAATGCACCGGTGTGTCTGTACAACTAGTACACCAGAGCTGATATGCGTGAGATAATACTTTTGAACTTTAAGAAACTAGTAATTACCAAACCTTGCTAATCTAAAATCAATCAATCTCTAAAATTACTCTTACAGAGAGGAAGCCCAACAACTAAATTAACCCTTCGGGAAAGGAAACAAACCAACTAGAATTTTTTTTGCATAAAGGAAAGGATCTATGTCTAATTTTGTAGAAATGATTCAACAACTATTCTAACCAGCAAAACGTAAACTAGACCTAACTAATTTTGCAAGAAAGGAAAAGTGTACTGCTAATTCTCAGATCTATAATCCATAATTCACAACAACTATTAAATCAAATTCAACTAACCAGAATTCTCTATTCAACCACCAAGATGTTATTATTCTCCAATCACACATCGTATCATAAACAATCTTCCTATATCACATAACCAAACATCATCCAAGACAATTGCAAGAAAATAATCGATCTAATTAATGTTCTGAGCATTAATAGGAAAGCACACAATTAAGTTATGATAACAACGAAACAAACTAATCACACCACTCTGTTACAATTTGCAGAAAAGAAAGACACTAAACTACAACGGCACTTGTCTTCTGAAGGGGGCCCTGCCTTCGGAGATAGGAGTTGGGCAAGCCACTCAATCACACAAAATTACTCAACGCATCAGGAAATAGCAACAACTAGTTTTATAAAATGATAAGTCTAGATACAAGAAGGTTCAACAGTTATGTGCAAAATTATGGCTAATCCTCCCCATCAGGAGAATCAAAGTCTTTATACATTTTACAAAACCTGAAAAGAACTAAGAGTTCAAATTCCACGATCCGAGGTTACAACAAAATGCTAAACATGGTAAACTACCAGCTCAATCTCCCTAAAATCTCATGAACCATATTAAGATTATGACCTTACAAAGATGAGATCGGGTATAAAGATAGAGAAATCTATTCATCCAACTGGCACAACAATTCGGAGGAGGTTACGGGTTGTTTAATGCATTACAGATCGTTCTGTAAAGTTTCTGCACCCATTCTTTAGTTGGCTTGGTTTTGCAGCGCAATGAAATGATCAATGAAGCCTTGTAGATGTTATCGTAACCACCTTATGACTTTCAAAGCTTTAGGAAGTAAGTACATAGTCAACATTCTGTTGGTATGTAGCCTGACAATATGGATTCCACAACTACTCTTTTGCAGGTTCTGTAGCTAATCTGTAATATATTTCGTAGCTACTTTAAAGCACTTTATGTAGCTTCCAAAAAACTGTAACATGCAACAAGCTTAAAACACCAAACCCTTTTAATTAGTCAAAAGCATCATAACCATACCCCTACTCATTAGTTAAGTAACAAATATGCAAGGAACATGATCACTACATACCGATGCTAAACTTGACAGATTACCCTTTAGGAATGATTAATACAGGTATCAAAAACATACAAAAGGTGACCAAAAAGAGTGCCAAAAATATGCCATATATGAAACCCTTCAAACGCCCCGAAGCGTGAATGTACATAAATGCACCGGTGTGTTTTATGTGATTAATCGCACCGATATATACTTGTTTTCTATTTTGAAGTTATGTAATTTATTTCTGTAATATATTTATAGCTTCTGTATTTAATGGTCCAGGTTGTTTGTTGATATAAAATGCATGTATGAGTTCAATGAACAACAATTTTAGTCAACATAATGGGAGCACATCCAGAATTACGAAGCAAACAAGTGCTTTTTAATTTTTGTATTTAAATTAATTTGTGTGAATTATTTGTAAATTTAACTAATATGTATTGGTTCATGTGTGACATGTAGAGCCAAAAAATGAGGAAGCTCGATAAGATTCTTACCAATCTAAGTCCAGAAGAGCATAAAACGTTGATGGAAAAGTTTCTAAGGGATGAATCAGGTGAATAAAAAATAAGGCAGTATGAATTATTTCTTCAAATTTGAGTAATAATGTACTTAAGAATATTCACTAATATGTTTCAAATGATTTAATTCACATGTGTTGAATGTTATGCAGGGAGTGACAACAACATAAGTGAATGTCTTCATAAGTTTTATTTATTTATTTATGGAAGATGCAAATGATGATGAATTGGTCCTTAGCTCATCTGGAGTGGTACTAGAAGTTAATAGAAAGGGGAAAGAATTTTATAATACTATGATAGATATAATAGAAGGAACGTATAGACGTACTTTTCACTTACAATACAGAAATCAATCAAATGATTCGAAGAATCAACGCACTTTCCCTTACAATACAGAAATCAATAAAATCATTCAAAGAATCAAGTCATATGTAAACTACAAGAGGCATTTCCAGAGCAATGGTCAATGAGACCTGTCAGACTTGCAATAGCAAAAACATACAACAACAACAAAATAATCATTCAAAAAGTAATCTTCCTAAACATGTTTATGTAGAATATGTATTTATAACTACAGTTGCAAAGCGTCCTTTCCTTTAATAATTTTAATTCTGCTATATTTATTTTTCATATCAATAAAAAAATAGTTTAATGTCATTTTACATTTCTAGGAAGATTATGAAAATCCCAAAGGATGAACGAGGTGATATGGGAAATGTGCCATGAGGTATGTCCAAAAAAGTGTATAAGGAGATGGTTAAGGAAATGGACATAATTGCATTGCAGGAGGAGCCACCTCAACAACAACGTGCTTCAAATGCACATAATCATTGATTTTTTGGATTATGCACATCTCATTAATTGATTAAACATTAAATATTGATTTTCAATTTTTTTGTTGCACAAAAGAAAACAAAATGGAACCTAATCAACACAAAAGACATGACTGCTAGAATTTGCAAAGATAATAATAATAGGATCACTAAAAGAATGACGAGGCACATAAATAATAACAAGAGTGGAGCTCATTTAACCACGGTGATGATCTATCACCTCCCAACCATAGACAAACTATTTGTCTCCCCCAAGCTCACACCTTTCAATAAAGATCAATGTACATCCATATAGTAGTAGCAGAAACCCTAAGAAAACAAGAACAAACTTCTTCTATGCTAGATAACCCCAGAAAACGGTCTCCTAGTAGTTGTATCAAACTTCCTTGTAGCAAAGGCGAACTTGCTTGAGTTGTGTGTGCAAATGAGGTGAGATGCCTTATATTTATACTATTTTTTGGGTGAATTTTAACTGTGCCCGACTTGTCTATTTTACTGGGGCCGACTTATTTCTTGGGCTGACTTGTGTGAGGATGCCCCATGTCACTACTACACCAATAAGGATGATAAGGAAAAAAGGGGTTGATAGCAAAGTTTGTGAGTATTTGTGATTTCCTTATATCAAATTAAGATTTCATAGTGGTTGTGATATATATATATATATATATATATATATCACTGACCATCCTTGGATGTCTTGAAACATGTGTTAACATACAAAGAGGAGCCATCGAAAGAATTGATTGACATTGGGTTAAGCAAGGCTTGTGAATATTTGTTGGTGTATCAAAAATTAATTGTGGATTTTGTATGGATCGTGCAGTCAATAGAACAATTGTTGATAGATGGCATGCGGCATGGTTTTGAAAGAATGTGTGACACTCAAGACGCAATCATTGCTTTGGTAGGTCGAATTTCAATTTACATTCATGTATATTATCTATTTTAATTTTCATTATTCCTAGTAATGTAGATACACTCGGTACACTTTAATTGTATGTTTGCAGATGGAAGTTGAAGAAGAGGAAAATAATCAAGCCAACCAACAAAACATTCGATCAAATAACCCAACTGATGCAAGTGGCTCGAGCATTGATAACAGTTCCAACGAAGAATGATGATCCATATTTATTTTTTATGTTAATGCAAGCTATTGTATATTAATTTTGAAATAATTATCTGTGATAATCAGACATTTTGTATAATGTACTGGACATAGTGTCCGAATTGAAAGACAACGGGTTACCAACAAGTGTTTACAATTATATGCATGTTGAAAATGTTGATTATTGTTGTCTCTATGTTGTCCTATTTTGTATGACAAATTCTCTCTTATTGATATATAATAAAATGAACTTTTTTATTCTATTGCATTCTCCAATGTTACTGTCAAATGCTACATTATATTGGTAATTAAATGTATGGATGCTTAAATATTACAATATATACTAGAATCTATAATATAAGAAATTAATCCAAACAAACACAATAATTAAAATTGAAATGAATAGTAGTA
Source organism: Larix kaempferi (assembly GCA_027924585.1). Taxonomy (NCBI): domain Eukaryota; kingdom Viridiplantae; phylum Streptophyta; class Pinopsida; order Pinales; family Pinaceae; genus Larix; species Larix kaempferi. The sequence goes on along the minus strand of BSBM01001504.1, from coordinate 71,150 downwards.
TAAAAAATATTTCAATTTCTAATGAATAATGGAATAAAAAAATATTAAAAAATAATATAGATATTTCACTACAATGTTATGAGTCATTGTTCAACTAATCATATATGGTGCTTTTGGTACTTTATGTCGCACCGGTGCGTTTACTCGAATTATATGCACCGATGCGTTTAAATATTTTATACACCCTGGTACTCCAATGTAAATTAAATGCATCGTTAAATTAAAAAAAACGCCGCATCTCAGTCACATTTACTAGTGTGTTTTTTATTGTTAATCGCACCAGCGCGTTTTAATTGTTAATTTGCACCAGGATATTTAAAGAGTCTGTACGGACCAGTGCTTTTTAATATATCACACCAAGGCATTTTAATTGTTGAAATGCGTCGGGCCATTGTAATAGTTTGTACGCATTTGTGCTTATGATTATGAAATGCATAGGGGTGCTATTATAAATAGACAACACTCGGTTTGGGGGGTTCCAGGTGGAGGGCAGATGGAGGGCCTGGAGGAATTCCCAATGCTGGGGCCTGAAGGAACTGTTTCAACCGGTTTGGGGCAGGAGAGGTCGGTAACAGAACTCTCACCCTCGGATTACCTGACTTTCTCTCCACATAGCTTGTTGCCGGCTATTCTGGACAGTGATGGTTTGTCAGTAGATCTTTTGGGTAGCTCGAGCTGGAGGGAGGCTGGAGATTTTTTCGCTCGGAATCTAGGGTTTCCGGTGTCTGGTTTGCAGGGGGGTTTTGAAGTGGTGGTCAGTTTTGAACAGATTGCGGATGAGGGTGTGGCCCGACAGGTACAGCAGTTCTGTGGGACAGGTTGTGGTGGTTCAGGGGTGGATGTGAGAGTGCCATTGGGGGTTTCTGAACACCGCGGATGTGATAGCCCTTCTGCTATTTTTGGGTCATCGAAGGCAAAGGTGGGAGTTCCATCTGGGGTCGGGGTGGTTCATAAAGGACCCAGCAAGCGGTGCAAGAGTAGTTGGATTAAAACCAAAATTGTGGGAAGTTATGCAGTAGGTGAAGATATTGCCTGGGAACGGGTCCTTGAGATGTCTCGTCTGACGCTGGTGGGAAGGGTTATGGGCAGAAACTTCGCTCGACATACAGTGATGGAGTGGGTTGATACTCATTGGCGAGAGTTGCTGGGTTATACACCAGAGGTGGACATGCTGCTTCGGGGATGGTTCGCAGTGGTAGTTCAATCTGAGGCAGATCTGCGCAAGATTCTTGACAGGAATTGGCATTTGAATCATACTCCGGTATTATTGAAGCCCTGGCATCCACTTGTTGATGCTAGTCGGGAGAGAGTCGATTTGATTCCTGTATGGGTACGACTTCCGGGACTACCCCTGCATTTTTGGGATATCAGTCATTTTTGAAAGATTGGGGATATATTGGGAAATTTCCTGGAGGCAAATCTCTCTTATCTGGAGACGCATTACAAGCAGGTTGCAAGAATTCTGGTCAATTTGAATATCCGGGAAGGTCTACCAGAGGTCATTAATCTGGAATGGGGGCCTGTTAGTATCTCTCAGATTCTGGATTATGAGAATGTGCCCTTTCCGTGTAGGCGGTGTCATGTATATGGACATCCGGCGTCTGCTTGTCAACTCTCGGTTCGCACACTTAATGGGGGAAGAAGAAACCCTTCCACTATGGACTTTACGGAAGAACCTTTGGAATTGTTGAACAATGAACCGGTGCCTGTGTTGGAGGACTCTGGTGGTGAACGGATTTGTGAGGAATTGGAACCCTCAAGTTTAGACTCTGATGCGGCTCCGGACACTCGTATTGGATCCAACTTTGCTCCTGTTGCTGAAATAGTTTATTCTGCTCCTGTGGTAGAAGCTGATGTGCCGGGATCTTCTAACACGGGTATTCTTTCTCTCTCACTTTCGCCCTCTGTACATTTATTTTTAAATCGGTGCTCTTTGGTTGGTCTTGATTGGGTGGAGGGGCTGAAAAAATTATCCTTGTCGGGGCACTTTGAGAATCTCCCCTTGTCAACTTTTTTGGCTCCATGTGGGGTTAATAATTTCACGATGGTCGAAACCTCTGCACAGAACCCTGTTTTGCCTCCTCTTTTTTTGGAGGACAATTTGGCTATTCTTGAACCTGATCCTGGGAAGGTGGCTGAGCCTTCAGGGCTCTCCTCTCCCGAGTCTTCTGAATCGAGGTATTTTCTTCGCTCATGCACAAAGACCTCTGGGGGGGGATTAGGAAAAGAAAAGGCGCCGGTTCGGAGAGGTAGGGGACGCAAGTCTCATTTCTCAAAGGCTCAGATCAGGGCCAGGATGGATCTTCGGGAAGGGAAACAACTCTCTATTGAGAGGGCACTTAGAGCGGTGAATGCCCGGAAGACTATTCGGTTATGAAGATCATGTCCTTTAATTGTCGGGGTCTGGCTGGGCCTAAAAAGAAATCAACCTTCATAAGGGTGCTTACTCTTGAACACCCTGATGTGATCTTGCTACAAGAGACTTTAGGGTTAGGTGATAACATCAAGGATAGATTGGAACATTGGATGGCAGGCTGGACCTTTGTGACTCTGGATGTTAGGGGATGATCTGGGGGTTTGGCAGTGGGATGGAAGAATTGTGCAATTAAACTCATAAATGCTTGGGGGATGGCTTCTATGTTGGGAGCTGAGTTTCTCTCTCTTGATTTGGGTTCTTGTTTTACTGTGGTAAATGTCTACGGGCCCTATGTAAATAGAGTTCCTTTCTGGGACTCACTTCTACAGGATCCGCTCTTGGATGGTGAATCGGTTGTGGTGGGGGGAGACTTAAATTTTACCTTAGGGCAATCAGAAATTTGGGGCCCTCTAGCTCATGTGGATCCGCTGGCAGGTTACTTTCAACAGAAGTTGGTTGGTAAAAAATTATTGGATATTGAGCCTATTAAGCTGAAACCCACCTGGAGGAATAACAGGAGTGGAGAGGCTCGGGTGGCGAAAAGACTGGACCGATTTCTGGTGGCTGAACAGTTGGTGGATAGATTCCTCCAAATCAGGCAGTGGGTAGGGAGTGGTGGGGATTCTTGTCATGTACCCACCCTTGGAACCAATGCAAGGCCGAGAACATGCTACCAATCTATGGGGATTTTCATAAGGCTCAGCCCATTCATTAGAGGCATACAGTTAAACAAAGTGTGCAGATGTAAATCAAACAAATATGCACGGCGGAAACAAATTCATCCACACACATATCTTCATATGCACTCAGTATATCAATATCAGTCATCAATTAATTAAAACAATGCGGAAGTAAATACATAGACATCAAAACACTTATCTTCATTTTTGCAACTGCCCAAGCAACTAGCTATGTCGCTGCAACGCTCCACCCAGCCATAGGCTCTTCGACAGCTTATACTGAGTCCGTCCGAAGGCCACCCCCGAGCTGGGCATGATTCTCACAAGGGAAAGGGAACATTCCAGCTCAACCACAGCCCATTAACCATTTTATCTCAGCCAAGCCAGTCCAACTGGGTTTATCAGGCTACAAGGGAACAATGGGTGCTCATTCTCAAGCTCAAGCCAGAATAATGGATTATCCATTACCCATACCCCAAAATACTCTTTCTTCTCACAGCAAAACGATTATTGGCAGGGTTACACATTTACAACAGAGGTGTTCACAAAACAGGGTTCACATTGGTTCTCCCAACTCGTGGTTCACCCACACGAACTGTGGAATTTCGATTTCAACCCCAGGGAGCAAAACCGATTTCTCTCCACTGGTTAGGATCCTTTCCAATGGCCTAAACGACCTCCAGGAAGACCCAAAAACGTTCTGCTCTCTTTCCCCACTGGTAACCAACACAAAAACACCCCTTCCCAGCTAAAAGATGAAGGGGAACACAGAAAACCGAGGGAGGAAAACGCCCAGGCAGCTAGAGCTGCGTGAGAGAGCAAGGCCATGGTGAATAATGGCTTAGGGAGCAATTTCATGTCTCTATTCTTGCCCAAGGAGACCAACACGATTTTCCATGAAGGGTGGCTTGCCCATACCCGATTTTGGACAGCCATACCTCCCCATTCCCAAGGCATTAACTACCCAAACCAACTCTTGGGAGAAATCAATGGTTGGGTACAAAAGTCAACATGGGTAGTTGAGGGTTTGATGGGTTCTCTCATAGACACTTGGCTTGACTCTAGTGGCTCAAGGGTTTGAATGTTTCCCCCCCCCAATCCCTTGTGAAATCATGCCCCCATCTCGTTGTTGCATTGCATAGCTAGTTGTGGGTATTTTTATTAAAAAGCATATTACATGATATTTGAATTTTCAATGTGCATTGCTAGCATGCAAACCATATGCATCACGAAATCGATGGCGGGGCCTTGGCCTTGAGTTCCTCACCATGATTTCATACTAAGATTACATCATTTATAACGTTAATGCCATGGGGCCAAATTGGGGACATTACATTCCCCTCCCCTTGGAATAACACCGTCCTCGGTGTTTCAACACTTCGGACTATATACCCACTTTACACATGATTCATAATTCACAGATGGTGGCAGGTCTGTCCTGCAATTCGTCTCTTTACTTTGACCTTTCACGATCAAGTCCTCTGGCTTCCACAAGCTGCTCCTGTTAGCTTTGGTCTTCCATCTCCACAAGTGGGCATTGCTCCCGAGCAATCCCTTCCGTTTGTTTATCTTCCAGCTGATCTACAAGTCTGGAATTTCATGGATGCCATCTTTCTTATTGTCCCGACAACTATCTGTGAGACTTATCATGGCAATTCCTATTAGGACAAGCATAACACAATAATAAAATTAGTCAATTATTTTCCTAATTGACTTAGAACGTCCATGCTTTACTCATGAGACTTCCACACATTTCATGCTTTCCCACACACACATGAACTCATTCAAAATCATCCTTTCACAAGAAAATAACTATTTCAGCATTCACAATTCATTTCAAGCAATGAAACACAATTTGTTTTCATTTATGACATGCACTCAACAATCCTTTGTTTCTAAGATGCATCAGTCAAAAGAAAGAGAAGAGTAAGAGTTTTCCCCCTCTTAGTCTTGTTCCAATCTGGAGCCACACCATCACTGGTGGTTCTATGCTCCTTGGCCTTTTTCACTTCAATGTGAATGCTTGACTTGCCCTTTATTGGCTATGACACTTAGTGTCTAAGGTCTGTTTAAAGCTTTTCAACTTGGGTACCCCTTCCCATTCTGCTTACAGAACCTTTGGCTGCTATGACCCACTCATGTCCACTAGCACCATCTTTCATTACTGCTCATACTGAGCTCTTTAGGATAGTCATATGTCCACATGCATCCTCCAGATGCTTTCATAGTCCTTGCTTCCAGCAATACCTACACTCAAACATTGAATCAATTCACATGCTTAGTGTATTTTTATAAGGTTTATCTCCAAATGAGAATTTAAGAAATCATAATTAAATCATATACACATGTATATTCATAAGCAAGAGTTGCAAGATAACCAAATACTTATCTTTATTGGATGTCTTCACTTTACTCCACAGGATCCTTCTTTGCTTTCCAAGCATTGGATTTCTCGTGGATACAATAATGAATGTTGGGCCAGCACGCAGGCTACTCCACAACCATTCAAACAGGCAATGCCAGGCCAGTACGCTGACTGGTTTTATCAATTGTTTAAGGAAATGTTGGGCCAGCGTACACGCTGCTCTACCATATCAAGTAGTTAATGCCCAACTAGTCACTCTCTGGACTTATCAAGAACTTTATAATGTTCAACCAGCTACTCCCTGGATTTCTTAATAATTTATATCGCCCACTCATTTACTCTCTGGATTTACCAACAATTTATATCGCCCACTCATTTACTCTCTGGATTTACCAACAATTTATAGTCTTTCAAGGTCTTGCCTTCCTGCAATGACCAAGGTTTCCAACAAAGAAACAATAGTGTATCAGCTTAGCCATTAGAAGACTTATACCTGAAATCTTCATTATTCCAAACAAGACATAAATGAAAACGCATACTTATCTGTATTGTTTCCCCTTTGGTCCACAGGATCCTGCTTCGCTTCGCAAGCCTTGGGATCGCCTATGGACTTGGATATAGTTAATGATTAACCAGTACACCTCCCCATCGGCTGGATTTACCAAGCATTTGGTGGTGCCCAACCAGTCCCATACCTGGTTGGCCCTCTCCAGTGCCGAGCCAGCACATTCTTCTGGGTCATCGACCAATGGAAGGAAACTGTGCCACCTGACCAGTATAGGTCAAGGCTCTATTATGGAGCCATAGGTATCTCAGGGTTTTCAGTCAGTCCTCGGCGCTCGCCCTCCCACTGCTGACCCAATAGGCATCTCAGGGTTTTCAGTCAGTCCTCGACGCCCGCCCTCCCACTGCTGACCCAATAGGCATCTCAGGGTTTTCAGTCAGTCCTCGGCGCCCGCCCTCCCACTGCTGACCCAATAGAGATTTTATGCCTTTACCATTGTCACCACACCTTCTTGCACCGTAACCCTTCACACACATCAACTCTTTTATTGATACAAGGAGGCCACTCTTTCTCTTGTGCAAATCGGTGGTTCCTTTTAGGAACTTTATAGGTGACTTTCTTGACTGCAGGTTAACATGACCCCTACTCACACAAGGATGATACCTTCTCTTATTACATAGCTCTTCGGGCCTGTCCATCCCTTCTGGTAATATTTCACGTGAGCATAGAAAGGTTGCCAATTCCCATACAGTCCTTTTGCGTACCCTTCTTCACTTTGCCCTTTAATGTGCAGTATCAATCTGCATCTGTGTAGGCTGACAACACAAGAAGGATAAGCAAGCTCATCAGTATTGCTGTTCAAACTCTTAACCACATTTCATATCATTCACTATCAAGTATTGAAACACCAGGAATGCGTCCATTCCCTTAAGGTGTAGTCAATATTGAAAACCCTATCATGACCCAGCACCAAAAAAGGTGTGCACCCCCTTTCCGATGTGCGCCATGTAGGCCCTAATCATACTCAAGCAGTCCGCAATAGTATAAATAAGATAGAGCATGCTCTGCATATTAACCCTAATAATTTAGACATGCATGTTCTTGTCTAGGGTCACAGAATACTCATTCATTTTGCATATGTGTCTCACATGCCTTCTGGGCATAGCTTTACCATCTCACTTTCATGGTTTACCGACATGTGGTTTGGCTGAGACAATGGCGTTTCACCCGAAACCCATTTCCCAAGCATGGGGTCTTTCCCATCTAGTTTGGCTTCTGCAGACCGTCACACATGGTCTTCCTGCAATGTGTCATCCTGGCACACTTTATCAAATAGCCAAACAGTCAGCAACATTTAGCAATACTTCAAATATGATTGTTCCATAACCAATCAATAGCATTAATAATTAAATTCAATATGAATTTACAATTCTGTCTCCTACAGAAATTGATTTGCTTAGCAATGAGGCTATCCTCATATTGTTTGGCTCTTGTAGGTGGTATCACTCTGCCCATTATGGTTTCACCCTTGCTACCATACCTGAACATCCTCCTACAACATGTCCTCCTGACACAATTCTATATAAGCCAAACAATCATTAGCAATTATAAGCAAATTCTCAAATCTGAAATTTGTAAATCTGTTTTCCTACAGAAATTAGATTTGCAACTATGAGACTATTCTCATAAACTTAAACCAGACAATTTTCAAATTTGTTTCATGCATAAATTACAACCATGAGAACCTTCTCATAACCTTTGGATTCTGCACATGGTAGATCTCGGTCTTTACTATGGGCTTATCCTCATTGCCATACGCAAGACTTTTCTACCTGAAAACTGAAACCTCAATCAGCAAAACACGTTGTGAGTGAAATGCAATGAAATATATACATTTCTATATATGCATCATTATCACAATAGAATTTCAAGACATAGTCACACTATCCATGCAACTTAAATAAATCGTAAATACTCATTATCTCACAGTCATATCATTCATGCAACTCTGTCCTAGCAGCCCATCGATCATGATTGGGCTCTTCATGCACTTACTATTCTGCATTCATAACAGCCCATGAAATGATCCTAGAATTATCATCAAATCATCATTTCATTCATTATTTATTTTGCAATAACATATGCATCATCCCTATGCATTCATACAATGCATCACAAGGTTTATAAAATCTCTTAATGCACATCTACTCAATGCTACCTTGCATTGTTTCATGAGTACTATGCATTCAAGCATATTATGATCGAAACATGAATATCTCATATAACTTGCATTATCATAATCAGGACCACCAGTCCTCACTTGCTTTGGTTATTAAGTACATAACCAACATACACATGGCATGATATAAATTCATATGAATGCATTGAGATTTCTAAATAGTCATAGGATGTAAGGATCATTTCCTTCACTTACCCACACCTCACCAAGCTTGGTAGGTTAACAGTCCCAATCGGTATTCAATATCACATGCAAACTAACTCAACATAGCTCAAACATGGTTGAATAGATCTTACCAAATCCTCTTTCAACATTCATGCAATTTGGCACCAATAATCATTACCTGCATGGTTACCATTAACATCGCCTGATGTTACCTGATCAGTTGGCCTCTTACCAAGGCTGCTCAGTCCTTCTGCCAACTTTATGATCATAGATTTGTTGCACCATCCTTTCTGCATAAGGTTGTTGGCTTCATGCAACAACATCCTCAGCACATTTAGCCATGCTTTTTGTTATCTTTGGTCCTACAGCCAATACCAACATCAATAGTGATTATCAACCATGATATTCTCCATTAGTGGTTCATTGCATATGCAGACTTCATTATTCTACCAATATGCAATATCCCATTTAGGCACAAGCATTTCCATATGCACTATGCAATGTTTGTTAAGATGCTATCTAGCGCATATACATCTATGTAATCCCTTACATTTTTAACATTCTTATGCCATATGAAAATTTCATAATTATAAGTATAATAACAAACAGGGGTTTAAGGAATTCTTCCCTTTTCGATCCCTCATTGTAACATGGAATTCCTCTTCCATATCATGCAATTGTAGAAATTGCCCATATTGACAACAAAATTTGTTTGTCAAAACAGCCGCTGGCACTCTTCTGCACTAAATCGCTATGATATATGTAGACCTCATTCAAACTCTGGTCATGCATCATTGTTCCCTGCTGGACAAGCTTTCCAATGCCTATCTTCATACTTCATTCCGACACCGGGTGTGGAAACTGCATCTTTTCAAAAATGACAACTTTCACTCCAATTCTGCACATTTTATACAGTTGCATTTTGGTCCAGAATGCCAACTTTAGCCACCTGTGGGAGGAAATCCATGAAGAATCACAAAAAATTATCTATTGGGTGAAGTTAGTCCATATAGCAAGGAACACTCAGCAATTCACGGATTCCAATTCTGATGCACCCTTCATCTTCTATGAATTTTTGGGTTTTACTACTTCTCACTTTTCACATTTTTACAAAATTCCAAATTTTGGGCCAAAAATGGCTATTTCTCAAACGGTGCATTTCTGGGAAATCTTCGTCTAATGGAAACTGTCCATCTTAATGAGAATATGAAATGTCTAGTTCAGTAAATTTTTTGATTCCCACATCTAGGGTCACTTTTACTACCCACAAGCTTTTCAAAATCTCGAAAAAGTGGCCCGGAACAGTGCTTTTTGGCCTTCTTGCTCACCCCGACTCCACATCCTTTGGAGTTTGGCTCCAAGATTCTGAACTTAACATCGTGCCTGCTTCATGGCCGCGCCTAATCAATTTCAGCTCAAACCGACCTTCCGTCAAGCCTCGGGACTCCGTCCTTCGAAAGTCACTACTATCCATTTTCTGTCAAATCGGAGTGTAATGGGCTAGGGGTCTTCACTGGTTCTTTCATGGCCCTTGTCAATGGCCTCCGAGCCCCACAGGAATCATTTCATTATGAGTCCGGATGTTCCTGCTATTCAAAAATCAAGTTTTCGTGCCCCCGTTGTGGGATGGGCTAGGGGTCTTCACTGGTTTTTTTTTTTTTTTTTTGCGGGCCCCCGTTGCGGGATGGTTCACCGAACGCTCCCGCAATTGCGGAGCCATTCGGCGAAGGCTCCCGCAGTTGCAGAGCCATTTGGCGAATGCTTCCGCAATTGCGGAGCCATTCGGCGAATGCTCCCGCAATTGCGGAGCCATTCGGCGAATGTTCCCACAACTGCGGAGCCATTCGGCGAATGCTCCCGTTGCGGAGCGATTTGCCGAACGCTCCCACAATTGCGGAGCAATTCGCTGAAGCCTTCCACAATTTCGGAACAACTCGCCGAAGTCTTCCTCAACTTTGGAACGACTCGCCGAAGTCTTCCGCAATTTCGGAACGACTCGCCGAAGTCTTCCGCAACTTCGGAACGACTCGCCGAAGTCTTTCTCAACTTCGGAACGACTCGCCGAAGTCTTCCGCAATTTCGAAACGACTCGCCGAAGTCTTCCGCAATTTCGGAACGACTCGCCGAAGTCTTCCGCAACTTCGAAACGATTCGGCGAAATCTTTCCGCAGTTTCGGGACAACTTCCCGAATTCTTTCCGAAACAAACTTTAAACAAAATTTTCGAAAACATTTAGAAATTTTTTTCGCTTTTTCGGAGCAGTTCGCCGAATTTTTCCGCGTTGCGGAACAACTCGCGGAAGCTTTCCGCAAATTTCGGAAGAGAATTCCTTCCGCAAATTTCGGAAGGGAATTCCTTCCGCAATTTCGGGGCGACTTCCCGAACTCTTCCGCATTGCGGAAAAACTCGCGGAATGCTTCCGCAGTTTCGGAAGACATTCGGGAATTCCTTCCGAAACAGTCTTAAACAAAATTTTCAAACAGACTTGAACAAATTGAAAACTTTCTTTCTATCAGAGATGACTGTAATTGGATTTGGCCCATAGAGGCCCAATGCTGCAACCAACAGCTCTGATACCAAATGTCATGTACCCACCCTTGGAACCAATGCAAGGCCGGGAACATGCTACCAATCTATGGGTCTTTTCATAAGGCTCAGCCCATTCATTAGAGGCATACAGTTAAACAAAGTGTGCAGATGTAAATCAAACAAATATGCACAGCGAAAACAAATTCATCCACACACATATCTTCATATGCACTCAGTATATCAATATCAGTCATCAATTAATTAAAACAATGCGGAAGTAAATACATAGACATCAAAACACTTGTCTTCATTTTTGCAACTGCCCAAGCAACTAGCTATGTCGCTGCAACGTTCCACCCAACCATAGGGTCTTCGACAGCTTATACTGAGTCCGTCCGAAGGCCACCCCCGATCTGGGCATGATTCTCACAAGGGAAAGGGAACATTCCAGCTCAACCACAGCCCATTAACCATTTTATCTCAGCCAAGCCAGTCCAACTGGGTTTATCAGGATACAAGGGAACAATGGGTGCTCATTCTCAAGCTCAAGCCAGAACAATGGATTACCCATTACCCATACCCCAAAATACTCTTTCTTCTCACAGCAAAACGATTATTGGCAGGGTTACACATTTACAACAGAGGTGTTCACAAAACAGGGTCCACATTGGTTCTCCCAACTCGTGGTTCACCCACACGAACTGTGGAATTTCGATTTCAACCCCAGGGAGCAAAACCGATTTTTCTCCATTGGTTAGGATCCTTTCCAATGGCCTAAACGACCTCCAGGAAGACCCAAAAACGTTCTGCTCTCTTTCCCCACTGGTAACCAACACAAAAACACCCCTTCCCAGCTAAAAGATGAAGGGGAACACAGAAAACCGAGGGAGGAAAACGCCCAGGCAGCTAGAGCTGCGTGAGAGAGCAAGGCCATGGTGAATAATGGCTTAGGGAGCAATTTCGTGGCTCTATTCTTGCCCAAGGAGACCAACACGATTTTCCATGAAGGGTGGCTTTCCCATACCCGATTTTGGACAGCCATACCTCCCCATTCCCAAGGCATTAACTACCCTAACCAACTCTTGGGAGAAATCAATGGTTGGGTACAAAAGTCAACATGGGTAGTTGAGGGTTTGATGGGTTCTCTCATTGACACTTGGCTTGACTCTAGTGGCTCAAGGGTTTGAATGTTTCCCCCCCCAATCCCTTGTGAAATCATGCCCCCATCTCGTTGTTGCATTGCATAGCTAGTTGTGGGTATTTTTATTAAAAAGCATATTACATGATATTTGAATTTCCAATGTGCATTGCTAGCATGCAAACCATATGCATCACGAAATCGATGGCAGGGCCTTGGCCTTGAGTTCCTCACCATGATTTCATACTAAGATTACATCATTTATAATGTTAATGCCATGGGGCCAAACTGGGGACATTACAATTCTGATCACTTTCCTATCTTTCTAGAGATTAAAAAAGGACCAAACAATCCGCCTAGCTCCCTTAAGTTCAACAGAAACTGGTTAAGTGATGATTCTTTCAAAAGTCTATTCTTGGATCTTTGGAGGTCGTATGATGTGGAGCATGAACGCACTGCAGCCTTTCAATTTGCTGAGAACATTCGATGATTAAAAGGAGAAGTTAAAGAATGGGCTATTGCTAAGAAACTTAGGGAGGATAATGAATTGAAACTGGTAGAGGCTGAACTACTACAGATCTATGAAGGGGATGGAGGGGGTCTACAGACTCTGGAATCCAAATTAGCAATGGCTAGGTTGGAAGGTAAAAGAAATACCCTTCTGATGGAAAAGGAGGAAACCTGGAGACTCAAGAGTAGAGCGATTTTGCTGGAATGTGGGGACGAGAATACTAAGTTTTTTCATGCATACGCCAGGGGGAGGAAGGCGGCAAATACTATTTGGAGCTTGAAAGATGAAGATGGAATAGAACATTTTGATTTTGAAGGGAAGGCTAGATGCGGGGTGGGACACTTCCGGAATCTATTTAGGGCCCCAGCCCAGGCTTCTATTGCAGAAGTAATTAGGATAGCCCAATTGTTTCCGCGGTTTGCAGAGGAGGAGGATAACAGAATATTGATGAGTGTAGTGACAGAGGAGGAATTAAAGGAGGTCCTTGGAAGTTTTTAGAAAGACAAGAGTCCCGGGCTGGATGGGTGGATGATTGAATTCTTTCTGGAACTTTATGAAATTGTGGGTTTGGATCTTTTACAGGTGGTAGAAGATACTCGTATCACTGGGAAGATACCTGCAAGTTTCAACTCTACCTTTTTAGCTCTTATACCAAAGACTGATAATCCGGTTACGCTCTCTGAATTTAGACCTATTTCATTATGCAATTGTATCTATAAGATTGTATCGAAGGTCATTGCTCGTAGACTAAAGGTAACACTCTCTGAGCATATATCAGCTGAACAATTCAGCTTTCTGGAAGGTCGTCAGATTCATGAGGCCATAGGGGTGGCTCAGGAGGGACTACACAGTTTGAAGACCAGGAATATCAAAGGGGCTATTATAAAAATTGATCAGTCTAAGGCATACAATAAGGTGAGTTGGATTTATCTCCGACTACTTCTAACTCATTTGGGTTTTGGTATCAATTTTATTAGATGGATCATGTCTTGTATAACTACTGTATCATTCTCTGTGTTATTAAATGGAGCGTCCACATCTTTTTTTCATACGGAAAGAGGTCTTAGGCAAGGCTTCCCTCTTTCTCCCCTTCTTTTTCTTCTGGTGGCAGAAGGATTAAGCAGGGCTATACATGAGGCTAAATTACAGGGGCGATTTAATGGCATTGGCATTGGTGACCAGTTATTTATCACACATCTTTTATTTGTGGATGACATACTCATCTTCTGCTCTGGAGATTGAAGGGATACTCGTGTTCTGAAGGAGATTTTGGAACTTTTCTCTCATGCTACAGGGATGGATATTAATGCTGAAAAGTCCACACTCACTACACATTTGCTGCGTCCGGAAGAGGAGCGGGCATTTGTTGAAAATTTCCCATTTAACATTTCAGGCTTAGATGTGGGCCTGAAATATCTGGGTTTCTCCCTCAAAGCAAATGTTTATCTGAAAAAGGATTGGAGTTGGCTGATAGGTAAGGTGGAGAAAAGATTGAATGTTTGGAGTCACAAGTGGATGTCGAGAGCTGGGAGGCTGGTTTTGGTTAAGGCCATTTTGGAAGCCATTCCTGTATACTGGATGTCTCTGTCATGGATTCCTAAGGGAATCCTTGAAAATATCAGGAGGATTTGCTTCAGATTCCTATGGAGTGGTAAGAAGGAAGGTCAGGTAACTCCTTGGGTCAACTGGAAGAGAATTGCTGTACCTAAAGGTCTTGGGGGTTGGGGATTAAAAAACATTTTTCTGTTTGCATAAGCTTTGGCAGCTAAGGGAGGCTGGCGACTTATCAAAACTAACAGTTTGTGGACTCGTGTTATCAAAGGAAAATATTTACCAGATATGAGTCTTGAAGAATGGATTAGGAGCCCCAGGAAGTCTCATAACGGGGGATCTGTGATATGGAAGGCAGTGGTGAAATCTTTCTCTCTGGTGGAGAATAATCTGGCCTGGGATGTAGGAAATGGAGAAAAGGTGAAAGTTGGTAGAGATCCTTGGACCGGGAGCGAACAGTTACATGTGCTGCCTGATAATGTTATTAATGCATTGGAACATAGGGGGATCATCACTCTAAATCAATTGGCTGATCAGAGACCTGATGATCCGTGGATACAACATTGGAAAAATGCAAATATGTTGGGCCTGGGGGATCCAGAGTCTGGTTATTTGAATAATTATATCAGAGGTTTGAATCGGGCGAATATACAGCTTACGGAACAAGAGGATGTTCTGATCTGGGATTTATACTCCTAAGATGGGTTATTTAATGCTTAGCACAGATGCTGAGATTAGGGATGAGGTCTGGTGGTGGAAATCACTGTGGAAAATTAAATGTCCATAAAAAACCAGACTTTTTATGTGGTGTGCTTTAGCAAATCGGGTACCGACCTGGGACATTCTTCAGAAGAGAAACTTTCAGGGCCCGAGTTGGTGTGTTATGTGCAAGAAGGAACTGAAAACCATAACACACCTTTTCATCAAATGTCCGTTCACGATTGCTGTATGGAAAGAGTGCTCAAAACTAGTCTGCTTTGACTGTAAGTGGGAAGGAACTTTCGTGGAAAATGCGTGGGAGAACTGGTGGAGACTTGTAAAATAAAAAAAAACAAAAGTCTTTACCATTGCTGATTATATGGGGGATTTGGCTGGCAAGGAATGGGGCAATCTTTCAGGAAAAACCATGTATCCTTGAGATCATTTGTGCACAATCGGTGGGCATATATCAAGCTTGTCCTGAACACGTAAGGGTTGCAAAACAGAGAAGGATTATGGATGTTGAGATAGATAAATCTCACCCGTGGGGGTTTTTTGATGGAGCAGCAAGTAATGAGATCTGTGGTGGGGGGGCATATTTATATTTATCAGATACACATTTCTTTGAACTCACTATGGGTCTTGGAGAGGGATCCAATAATTATGCTGAAATCATGAGTTTAAAACTACTACTTATTTTTGCATCCGAGAAGGGAATCAATAGGTTGGCAGTGTATGGAGATTCTATGAATGTTATTAACTGGACCAATCAAACACAAGCTTGCAGAGATATTAGACTTGCAAATGTTCTTCATATTATTCAGTTGGTCAAACAATCTTTCGACTTATTCACATGCCGGCATGTTTACAGGGAAAACAACCAAAAAGCGGACCAGGCATCCAAAGAAGGGCAGCTCATGGTTTTTGGCATTTGGAAAGTAGCTGAAGAAAGGGATGGACACCGAACTGAATTCTATCATAGACCTTTCATTGACTGATCTACAACATGCTGTTATATATATATCTTTTGTTAAAAAAAGCAAAGAGTATTTAAAATATGTATAAATTGCAGACTTATATGCGACAAAGAGAGTTTTTTTTTGCATAAACTGATGATGATGTAATAGCAAATTAGTCCGGTGGGACAGAATTGTTATCTTGGGACAAAACAGAAAAGTACAATATTTTGCATTTTTGAAAGTAGACGTAATAGTCTCATCAAGTGAACCAAAATGTTTTTGGACTTAGAAAATTCACTGTTATAGTGAATACTGAATGTAATTCTGATCTCTGATGATGAATGGAATTACGCTTTTTTCGTTTGGAAAAAAAAAATAGACAACACCCGTCAAAGTTTAAAAATATTAAATGTTTATGGTGCATGTGACGTGAAATGTCGCATCGGTGCGGTTCTGTTATAGATAAGCACCAGTGCGTATAAGCTATATGTAATTATCGGTGTGGTGTTAAAATTTGGTGCTCTCCGGTGCTCTATCTGTTTGAGTTTACCAGTGCGGATTATTCATATTGTTCAACATTGGTGCGTTGTATAAATGGACGCACCGATGCGCAGTTTTCCAACAAAGCGCACTAGTAAAAAAACATTCGCTAAAACCTCCAGCTTTAGTTATAGAATATATCTGTAATAACCTCCGTTAAAACATATGCTACCATTGGTGGAGGTTGTAGTGGAGTTTTTTTGGACAATTTTTGCCAATCTTGTAACACAAAAAACCTTCGCTATGACCTCTGCTATAAGGCCTTTTCCTTGCAGTGAAAGTCCATATGTGTGAGTAATGGGCATTGGAATGGAATCTATTCAATACCATGGTGTTTAAAAGGATAGATAAAATTGCAGGAGGCATAACGTCCTCATACGAACTCCAATCGAGGACTTCGCATCATTGCAAAGCTCTCAATGTGTAGGGAAACATCAAGAGTTCAAGAAATTTATTTGCAATGTGTTGACCCCAAAAATGGTTATTTAATGCCTCAAACGGACTCTAGAAATTTATTGGCCCAAAACCAATAAAACATATTGTAATCCTAAAATGGGCCCTATAAGCCTTTAGCGTCTATTTTCGACCCATAAAGTACCAAAATATATGACAAATTATATATTGATCTAGTTCGAATCATGCATCCCCATTTTGGGAGGATTTTAGTCCCCAACCATTTTTACTGAACGAGGTGAGGAAATATTTGCTCTACCTTCTCCCTTGAGTACTATTTTGATTTGCCTGGAAGTTATCCTCTCATCCTAACCTACTAGAGTTCATGTTGCCTTTGTTTAGTTGTTATAGGCTTCTTTTGAAAAACCATATCATACACTAACTCTGCCTGAGCTTATGGTGCTAAGTCCTGCATGGTAGGTAATACTTGCTTGTTAGTTTCCTAGTCTAACATGGAAGTCTTATGGAGTTCTTGATTTTCCACATTCACCACTACATAAGTGCTCATATATGGAGGTAGACTGAGGCTGTAGGCATTATCACCTACCTTCTCTAACACTTCAAAAGGACCATTTGCATAGGCTTGTTCTTCTCACTAGGACCTTGTAGCCTTTTGTTGTTTAAATGCAACTAGACTCTATCTCCCATTTTGAATGCCTTCTCAATTATGTGTCGGTCATGCCGATCCTTGTACTTTTCTTGTAACCTCTTAAATGTCTCTTATACTTGCAAATGGATTTTCATGATCTTGCCAATGAATTTTTTAGCCTTCAGTGCTTCTCCTATGGTGTCTTCCTTAACTCCTTTTTGCTTTTCATATAGAACATATAAGGGAGAACATGTCAAATATAAAAAACAAGTTTCAAAAGGGGACTTACATGTTGAAGTGTCATGACTATTATGTTATAAGAGTGTCGAATATAAATCGAATTTTGATCTTATTCTCTTAGATGCTTTTGATTGTAACCCCTCATAAGTTGAACCAATGTATTGTTCACTACTCTTTTCCTATCTATATGGGGATGAAAAGTCATGGAGCTCTTCAACTCAGGGTCCATCTTCTCCCAAAGTGTGGTCCAAAAGGCAATATGAAATCTAGTATCTCTATATATGAGATGGTGCTCCTTGGTATCCCAAAGTGCAAACGAACTTTTCCAAAGAACATGATTGTTGCATCTCCCCCCTTGATGGTATTTTTACAAGGCATGTGAATGCACATATTACTAAACCTATCCACTACCCTAAATAAATATTCATGTCCCCTCTTAATTCCTAAAAAACCACCCACGAAATCCATTGAGATGCTCTCCCATGGTCTAGTAAGTTTAGGCAAGGGTTGGTATAAACCATGCTTCCTATCACCGAGTTTGTTAGTATAACAAAGTATGAATCCTCTAATAAATTGAGGTACATCTTCTTTCATTATGGGCCCATACACATGCCTCTATAAGTTTATCATTGTTTTCCCAACACCAAAATGCCCTAAAAATTTGGAGGTGTGATTCTCTCTTATAAATTGCAGTCTTTCTCCGTTGGGAACACAAAGGTTACCCAACATGTGAGAAACCCCTTCTAAATATGGTAGTCAACCATGTAAACAACTTCTTATACATGAACTCAACCTTGTAACTATTGAAATACCTCCTCGAAGTCATTGTATTTTGCGTATATTCTTTGTATGCATCATGGTTGAAAGTCTCCATGTGCATATGAGTACACCAAGTTGTAATTATGGGCGTGGATGGCCTTGAAAGCATGACTATCAACTTATTAGTATTGTCCTTGATGAGAAGATGAAATTGTTGTAAAAACCCCATCCATTTGGAGTGTCTTGTTTGCTAAAGATTACTTTGGACCTACAAATATTGTAGTGGCTAGTGATCAATGTGGATGATGGTTTCCTTGCCCATTAGACAGTGCTTCCATTTCTCAACAGCTTGAACTAGGCCATAGAGTTCCTTGTTAGGTGTAGGGTAGTTTAGGACTATGTCATGGAACATTTCAGAATGATAACATATTGAGTTACCTCCTTGTGTCAAAAATACTCCCATAACTTATCCACTTGCATCTATCTCCACTTCGAAGGGCTTCTACAAAT
Source organism: Larix kaempferi (assembly GCA_027924585.1). Taxonomy (NCBI): domain Eukaryota; kingdom Viridiplantae; phylum Streptophyta; class Pinopsida; order Pinales; family Pinaceae; genus Larix; species Larix kaempferi. The sequence goes on along the minus strand of BSBM01001504.1, from coordinate 52,302 downwards.
TGGGAAATACGAGAACTAGTGCTTGACTAATCTTTCATTTTAGCCCTTCAAAAGCCTAGCATTGATCCTTTGTCCACTGGAAACTCTTATCAATGGTTGTTATGGCACAGAGTGGTGTATCCACAACTAAAAAGGATGTTATAAACTTTTGAAGGTACTATGTTGCCCCCACAAAGCACCTAACTTTAGTGACATTAGTAGGAAGTGGCCAATTGACAATAGCCTCCATCTTCGCAAGATCAACCTTGAGTTTTTCTACACCAATCAGATACCACAAATACAAAAAGGACTAATGGCCCATGTTTCTTTAGGTTGATTAGTTTTGATGTTTTTTAGGGTCTTTAATACCCGCATGAGATGCGAGAGACGATCTTCCCAAGTAGAGATAAAAAAAATCTACCATCTACATACATTGTTGAAAATGAATCTAGAAAGGGACACAATACATCATTCATTAAATGCATAAACGTAATCAGTGCATTACATAAACCAAAAGGCATTACCAAGCCTTCATATAGCTTTGCCTCAACTTGAAGGTGGTCTTCCAGGTGGATTTTTCTTTTACTCATACCTAGTGGTATCTTAATTAAGATCCAACTTGGTGAAGTACTTGGCATGTTGCAATTGATCTGAGAAGTCATCGATCGTGGAAAAAGGGTATCGATTCTTAAGAGTGATCTTATTCAACATTATGTAACTGATACACATTCTTCAAGTACCATCCTTCTTGGGCACTATGATGATAGGTGACCCATAAGGCGAGGTACTTAGTCGAAGTACTCCTTACTTTAATGATTGTTGCCACTATTTATTTACCTCATATATTTCAAATATGGAGTATTTGTATAGTCCTATGTTTGGCATTGGAAAATCACGCAATAATTTTGTTTTTTGATCCACTTCACTCGTAGGTGGTAACTCTTTAATCCCTTTTAACACTTCTTTACACATCCAAGAAATCCTCTGATTGGTGTTTATGGTCTTTAGTATATCCCTCTATAGATGATTTTACCTTCACTAATTCATTTCCTTGTTGATTATATCTCAAGAAGAGAAATGCAAGTTTATGTTTAAATTACCTAATTTATTGGTTTGTTTAGCACTTGCCAAAGAGATCTTGGATTTAAGTTGTGCACATTGATGGTGAAATATTTCCCATCATTGATCAAACAATATTGGTTTCCTATACTCATGAAGATCACATCCATCATGTACATGTAGGGGCTTCAAAACACTACACCACACACATCAAGTGGTACTACCTCCATCTCTACTTCATCGATATAGTTTGCATTTCCACTTATAGAAAATTTGGTCTTACTTTCTTAGTGACCTTGAGTTTAGCATCCTTATTTATTGATCCCAATGGATATGGTTGAGGATGGTCATGAACTTCTTATCCAATCCTACTTACCAAATCCTTTCCTATGAGGTTGTCCTACAAACTAGAATAAAATAGAGAACTCACCTGTTTCTTCTTGACATTGATCTTGATATGTAAGAGTTTAGATATCTCCTTTTTATCCTTTGGATGGAGTCTACTTACGTTCATCTCTTTATGCATTGTAATTTAAACAATCTTTTTGTTTGCATCCGAGCTACTCTCAAACTAGTTGCTTGAATCCATGGCTAGAATGTTCTTCCTCTTGGCCTCCTTCTTGTGGTTATTTGGATTTAGCTATAGGTGTAGCTTCTAACTCTTATATTTAGTACGACCATTGATATTACAATGGTCACTTTGGTTGTTTGGATCCTTATCCATACTTACAATATGACAATAATTAGATGATTTCCATGTAAGCTTCAACCTTTTGATATCCTTACCAATATAAAAAAAAAATAGTATTTGAGGAAACAACGACCTATTTCATATAACAATGAATAAACAAATACTTGCACAATTTTGACCATCACCTTTAAAGCCTATAGGGCATTATAAACCTTTAAGTTGAGATTCTTGTTGATGTTTTCAACTACACATCATTAAAATTTTCACATTGTGTAGCCTATGGTCAAAGTACACATCTAAAAATTTCAAACCATGTAGCCTATGGTCAAAGCACACAACTAAAACTTTCACATTATGTAGCCCATGGTCAATGCATACAATTATTATTCATGTCTCCAACGAACACTACATATCACCGTAATTTCCCTTTGAAAATTTGTTAGAAAAAACATAAAAACATAAGGAAACAACAATAACAATAGAACACAAGTTTTATGTGGAAACCCTGCTATGTACAGGTAAAGCCACAAGGAAATATCAACTTTGATATTTTATTATTACTCAAGAAAATCCTTACAATTTTTTCTTATCTTGTGTTATAATGCCAAGGTCACTTCTCTTTTATACAATACATATGAGGATTCGAGAAGGAACTAAAATATACTAGAAGGGTTTAGAAAATTTTCCCTCACAGGGGCCTCACACCCCCTAAGCGCCCAACAAATAGGAATCACTCATTGGACTAGACATGGACTCTATAGGAAGAATATTGGAGATCTAGATATTGATTTCATCTCCTAGCATTCTCCCATTTGAAGTCAATATACATAAATTTTCTTGCCAATGTTTTCCACCTACATGGCATTTCCCAATGCTGCCATCATCATATTTTCAACAAGCCCATATAAGTTTTGCACTATTCAAACTTCTTTATTTTCACCTGCTTTCTAAGCATATCTATCGTATTCTCATCAATATCAAATTTCTCCAATAGGATCCTATGTCCTTCCACCACTTTTCTTACAAAATGGTACTTAATATCAATATTCCTCCTGCAATCATGAAATGTTGGATTCTTCACTAAGTGAATAACACTATGACTATCACAAAGGAAAGTGATATTCCCCTACATTATCTTGAAGTCATCCATTAGTCACTCTATCCATATTGCCTCTTTGCTATCCTCAATTCCAACTACATATTCTACTTTAGTGGTTAATAAAGCCACCATTGGCTACAACTTAGATGTCCAACTTACAACTCCACCAGAAAGAGTGAAAGTATATCATATTGTAGACTTCCATCCATCTCTATCTCCACCAAATTTATAATTTGCAAAACCTTTAATTTGTAGATTTGTCAATCAGTAATACATAGCAACATCTGAAGTGCCCCTTAAGTATTTGATTATCCACTTCACGACATTCCAATGCTCCTTAATAGTATTCACCATGAACTGCCTAACAAATCCCATTGTTTGAGCGAAACTTGGTATATTGCTCACCATGCAAAACATGAGGCTCCCTACTATTGATGAATATTGTACACGGGACATGCTTGTCTTCTCTGCTTATGTGTTAGGACACTATTAAGAAGACAACTTGATGTGTGCAAGAAGTGGGGTGCTAAGTGGTTTTTCATTCTACGTATTGAAATGCTGTAGACTCTTTTATGTATATGAGTTTTGACTTAACCATAATTTCCTACTCGTTTTTTCCTTGTGTATCTTCGTCCCTAGAATTTGATTTGTATCTCCTAAATCCTTCCTTCATTTGAAATGTCCTTGTCAAATGAGCCTTAATATGAATTATTTTCTTCATGTTGGGGCCTACAACCAACATATCATCAACATACAACATCAAGATAATAAAATTGCCATCATCAAACCTCTTATAATATGATAGTGCATGTTTTAATCCATATAGAGATTTCTTGAGTCTACAAACCAAATATGCTTTCCCTCTTTATTTATAGCCCTCAAGTTGATCCATATAATTTTCTTCCTCACGATCATCATGTTGGAAAACAACTTTTATATCTAGTTGCTCCAACACTAAATCATGTACTTCTATAAGTGCAAATAAAACCTTTACAGTAGTAAGCTTCACAATTGCAAAGAATATTTCATTAAAATCTATACATGATTTCCACAAATAGCGTTTTTCCACCAAGCAAGCTCTATAATGTTCCAACAACCCATCATTGTTCTTCTTTACTTTATACATCCACGTATTTCCAATAATGTTTCCTCTTAGTGGGAGATCCACAAGTTACCATGTTTCATTCTTATGCAATGCTATCATTTCTTCATCCATGGATTTCCTTCATTTATCTACATTCTCAGATTCTCTAGCTTTCTGAAATGAACTACGTCAACCATCATCAGTCAACAAAGCAAAAGAAGATTGAAATTCAAGAGAATACCTTTATGGAAATCTCTTTGGACATATAGATCTTCTGAGTTGTGGTTGTTGAACTTGATGTTATTCATGCTTATTAGAAGCTTCACATTTTTCTTCACTCATTTATGATTCAACAGGTGTGATCTCATGTGTTTGTTATACCTGCTTCCTTTGCATGGATTTTTCATTAAAAATAACATCTCGGCTAGCAATTACCATGTGGTCAGTAGGATCCCATGATCTATAGCCCTTTAATTTATTATCATTACTGAGAAAAACACATTTCCTTGATTTTGGGTCAAGCTTGGATCTATTTTCTTTAGGCACGTGGGAAAATGCATCACATCCAAAAATATGCAAATGAGAATAATCAATTGGTTTACCACACCAAACCTCCTTTGGAATCTTTCCATCCAATGCAATTGTATGTGATTTGCTAATCAAATACACAGCTGTATTTACAGCCTTTGCCCATAATCCATTATCTAACCTAAATGTGTTGACCATTCTTCTTGCATGTTCCGAGATTATGCGATTCATTTGCTCAACCACACCATTTTGTTGTGGAGTATATGCAGTAGTTGTCCGATGCTTAATTCCTTCTTATGTAGAAAATTTACATATTCCTTGGAGCAATATTCTCCTCCATTGTAAGATCCGAGACATAAAATAGACTTGCCCAAACTTTTCTCTACTAGTACCTTGAACTCTTTAAATTTCTCAAACACTTCCGACTTATTTTTCAAAAAATACACCCACACTCTTCTAAGATGATTATTTATAAAAGTTAAAAAATATCTAGCACCATTTATAGACAAAGTGGGGATTGGTCCAAACATATCAAAATGAATAAGTTTTAAAATATTATAACTTTTAATAGAGCTTGCAGTAAACCAAACTCTCTTTTGTTTTCCAAAATTAAAGTGCTCACACAAGTCTAAGTCATAAGACGTAATCCCAAAAACCATATCTCAATCATGTTGATTTTTCAAACCTTTTTCACTCATATGTCCAAGCCGTTGATGCTACAACATCACTACATCTAGAACATTCCCAGAGTCTATTGTTGCTGCATGATTTGTCATTGGTTCACCACATAAACAATACAGGGTCCCATAAGATTCTTCTTTTTCTACCACGAGGGATCCTTCGGTAATTTTCCAATGATTGTCACCAAAGATAGTAGACTACGCCATCTTATCCATTATCTTGATTGGGAGAAAATTCTTTGTAGATATGACACATGTCATACATCACATGGATTCCTTTATCTGCCATCATCTATCTTGATCTTAACGTCCCCTCTTCCCACAATTTCCAAAGCATGATCATCACCCAAGTAGACCATCCCACCACTATAGGGTTGATATTTGACAAACCAGTCTCTATATGGGGACATGTGGAAAAATGCAATTGAGTCCAAAACTCAGGCATATAAAAGAGATATATTGTTACTAAGACAGAAAGACTCAGATGTGGCTATCTCTTTTGAATATGTTGTACTAAATTCATCTGATGGTTGATTTGGCTTTTCATCCTTCTTTTCTTTCTTCAGATGCCAACAATTCTTCCTCGAGTGCACTAATTTCCCACAATTCCAACACTTCCTTTTCAGCCTATGTCCTTTGGACTTGGATCTAGATTGTGACCTCCCTTGTTGACACCTTTCACTACATTTCCCTCTCACATATAGGGCTTCATTGGTAGAGGGATCCAAAGACGATTTTTTCCTTAACTCTTACCCTAGTAAAGAAGCTACTGCATGATCAAATTTTAGAGTTCCTAATGATGAGTTGGTGATGGTTACGATCATATTACCCCATGTATCTGGGAGGGAATATAGTAAAATGATTGCTCTGTCCTCATCCTCCACCTTTACACCATTCGAGAGCAGTTTGGTAATTAGGGGATTAAACTCATTTAGATGATCTGCCACAATTGAACCCTTTTTAATCCTTGTCTTATTTGCCACAATTGAACACTACCTCCTTAGATGATAAAGTTGTTTTTTCAAGAAAAACTTATTTTGTTGATTGCACTGAGTAGCGAGCTGCTCTATAGCCCAATATGGTAGATATGTTGTCAGGTTCCTAATGTTATGCTACCAAAAATAAAAAAAATAATAGTTAAAAAAATTCATGTCGGCTCATAATATAAAAAATAAAACCAAATAAGAAGTAGAAAAAGTAGCAACATTGAACAAGAAAAAGTTTTATAGGAAAAGATGAATTGTAGAAACCACCTTCATGTCCAACTTTATTCAATCCTCATCTGTCATGCAAATCAATTTTTTTGCAACCCCTTTCAAGGATAGGGCTTGGTCATTATGAACCAACAAATCCTCCACCTTCATCTCCCATAGGGAGAAATTCTCAGCATCAGACTTCTCAATCTCAAACTTGGTTAAACTTCTTGTCATTGTTGCAACTCCAGTCGTAGAAAATGTCTATGAGTTTTCAGGCTCTGATACTAGATGTTAGAAAAAATATAAAAACAAAGGCAAACAACAATAACAATAGAACACAAAATTTACGTGGAATCCCTATCTTGCATGGGTAAAACTATGGGGCAATGGCAACTTTGATCTTTTATTATTACTCAACAAAAAACTTATAATGCTTTCTTCATTTGTGTTACAATGCTAGGGATCACTTCCCTTTTATACAATACACATGAATGTTCTAGAATAAACTGAAATATATTAGAAGGGTTTAAAATATTTCACCTTGAGGGCCCTACACCCATGTAGGGGTTCCCGTTAATGCCCCCCCACCTTTGAGCCCCCTATATGCTTGGTGCATTGTTTGCTTGGTTTTGCAACCAAGCTTGTGCAATGGGCACCTATCAACAATGTGATAGCAATTTCAATATAGAAAGCAAAAACGGTTATGAATTAAATCTAAATCTAAACTAACATGTGCATATAACAAATAAATCTAAAAACGATTCATAGAAAGAACAAGAAATAAAAGAATGTTTTGTATTAAGATACCTCAAATGGTGAGGACATGATGTTGAGCAACTCCAAGGGTGAGTAGCTCCAGGCTCCAATGGTCTCTTCTCCAAGATGCTGAAAAATGGCCAAAAGTCTCAGGAGAGATTTTGATAGCGTGAGGATAGGATGATGGATGGATGGAAAGTGAGGAGCTCCGACCACCTTTTTATAGTTTTTGGTGGTGGAGAATACTATTATGGTTTTGAGAAAACCAATGGTATTGACCAACATGGTTTAGGTACCTTTTTCCCTCTTTTTTCCTTTTTTGAATATTTTGAATATTTTTATTCCCTTTTAATATTTTTTGGGAATTCTGGACCCTTTTTGAGGGTTTTTTTAATGTTTTTTGAGGAAAAATATATCTTTTGAGGGGAAAATGGGTGTATTATGGTCTTTTGGTGACCTTTTGATGGCTTTAGAGGCTCAAATGGTGGAAAAGTGGACAAATGGGTCATGTGAATAAGGAAATGAGCTAGTGAGCACTTTTTGGGTGTTAACAGATTGCCCCCTGATGTGTGAGGGCATGAGCTCATCGTATGGCTGATAGACATCATAGTTCTTTTGTATTTTTCCTGGGGTTTGGGGAAGAGAAGAGACCGGTTGGAGACTGGATCAACGCCCCCTTGGAAGCTGCAAAAACAAAAAATATTACATGGCCTCAATATGAATGAGGAATAATCTCTGATAATGGATGAGGCGGGCATACCCATGCTCGTATCAAGACGTATACATAACAATTAGTCCCAAGAAGGGGGACCTAAATAATACATAAAAAATCTGCTGGTACATCATAATGGTCCAAAGGGGATACTATTTTTGGATGTACTCATGATCATAACATGACTGATCTCAATAACTGATACACTGGAATAAAGCGACAACCGTTTTGAACAAGGTCTCAGAAGGGTTGATGAACTGTTGAAATTGAAGGTGTCCAACATCTATAGGGACTCAATAACTGAGAGTCATCTCTGAGAAGTACATGTAACTGTATACTCGAGGGAGTATAAAACTGGGGTACATCTGAATATTGTCGCCATGCGCAACCTGGATATCTATAGGAAAATGTAACTGGTTGTTTCCATAAGTAGACTCTGAAATGTGGAAGAGTCAGGTGGTATCTGGGGTCTTCGACAAATAACTGAAACGACCGATACCCTGTGTGAGTCTCAACGATGCGATCAAGGTGTTGAAGTCGAGCATGTGAGAAACAACCATTTGGAGAGGCACTGGGGACTCTTTTCGAAATGATTCTTAGGCACTCATCATAAATGGTGATGAGTCCAAGACACAGGGACCTCTAGGTCTATCCTCTGGAATAAATTTGGTTGACGTCGACAGAGGGAGACCAACAACTAACAAGGCAATTATGTTTCCTTGATAGGAGCGCGAGGTGTAGAACTGAAGTGTGGTAGTACTGATGGTAGGATTGACATACTGTGGGGGTGGGAAATAACTGAGGTCACAGGGTGGGTGGACTCAAACTTCCTTTGTTCAGAGCATGATGACATGGTTGACTTGGTAGTGTAGGAAACTGACTTTTTGGGGATCATAGCTTTGAGGACTGAAATGTATGTATTGTAGATTGGAGTGACTCTGGGGGGGGACAAACTGTAGAATACTCTGAACAAAGGCGACCAAAATGGGGAAGCTGCCATATGAGTAGACGTGATCTGTTGTGGTGCCAAGAAGCACCATTGGGTCCTTCTTCGTAGTTTTAATGAGCTCCAAGAAGGGATAAAAGTGTGCTCTGAAATGGTACAATCCTGTGGATTTTGTGAGTCCATAATTGTTCGTGCTCATGAGTGCTTTCATTTTTAAGGAGTCTGAAAACGATAAGGAGACTCTGCAGTGGTGGTGGAGTACCGTCCTGTGGATTTATATGAGCCCAGGATGGTGTTTTCTCATGGTTGCTTTCATGTTTAGAGAGTCTGAAAGCGGTAAGTGGACTCCATTGGTGTTCTTTTTCGTAAGTTAGTCTCCAAGGCCCAAAAAAGCATAAAATGATGCAAATGGAGAACTCTTCTAGCTGATGTGACTAGAATATTCCTTTTTCGTAATTAGTCTACAAGGTTAGGAAAAAGGGTAAACTTATACCAGGTAGACGCCCTTTCAGATACGTTTAGCGAGCATGAAATGAAGCAAGGTTGCTCGACGATCTTTTCATTGTTTTAGGAGTCAGAAAAGAGCTTAACAAAAACTCCCTAAGTGCCTTTTTCGTAAAAGGAATTGCTCGGCTCGAAAAAAGGGGTTAAACTATACCGAACAAAAAGGTATTGATGAGAGCGAGAAATGGTCTCGAGCGTTGTCATGAGTGCGGAAAACTGAATCCGGTGACATAAAGATTGTCCAAAATGGGCAACGACCAATGTGGCACGCAAACCGATGTGATGAGTGGCATTTTGAAAAAATGCTCGAAAATAGGGGGTGAGAGCGAGAAATGATCTCAAGCATCATCACGAGTGCGGAAAACTGATTTCGACGATATAAGATTCCTCAGAAACGGACGATGGCTGATGTGGCACGCAAATCGAGGCAACGAGGGGCATGAAAAAAAATGCCCAAAAAATATGGTGGTGAGAGCGAGAAAAGATCTCAAGCATCATCACAAGTTCAGAAAACTGAATCCAATGGAATAAAAATCGCCAATAAACTGACAACAGCCGATGTGGCACGTAATTCGAGGTGGCGAGTGGCATTTTGAAAAAATGCCCGAAAATAGGGGGTGAGAACGAGAAATGATCTCAAGCATCATCACGAGTGCGGAAAACTGATTCCGACAGTATAAGATTTGTCAGAAACAGATGATGGTCGATGTGGCACGCAAATCGAGGCAATGAGGGGCATGGGAAAAATGCCCGAAAAATCTGGAGGTGAGAGCGAGAAATGATCTCAAGCATCATCATGGGCATGAAAAACTGAATCCGGTGATATAAGACTCGTAAAAAATGGATGACGATCGCTGTGGCACGCAAATCGAGGCGACGAGGGGCATGGGAAAAAATGCCCAAAAAATCTAGAGGTGAGAGCGAGAAATGATCTCAAGCATCATCACGAGCGCGGAAAACTGAATCCAATGGAATAAAAATCACCAATAAAATGACAACAACTGATGTGGCACATAATTCGAGGTGGCGTGGGGCATGGAAAAAATGCCCGAAAGCGTTTGGTGAGAGCGAGAAATGATCTCAAGCATCATCACGGGCACGGAAATATGAATCCGACGGTGCAAATGGTGCGAAAAACGGAGTTCATAAGGACTCAGGAATGGTCGAAGGAAATAACTAGGTTAAAATATGGCTACAAATAAAGGTGAGCCCACCCAACCAAGGATGCAGTGGTGGGGAGAAATGATGACCCGTGGGGGAAGAATACTAGGTGTATCAAATCAAATCAAATATACAAGTGATATGTGAGCTCAAAAATGTTTGAGATCACGCATGTGAAAAAGTTAGCAGGGATAATGACCTTCCCCCATGCTATGTGCATGGGGTTTATGATTGTGGATCACATATGTGTTGGTTTGAACAATGGGGTCATTGAAATACTGAGATTGACATGATGGGGAAGGTTCAAAATGATTGATCATGCCCCCTATCCTAGGGTCGAGGTAATCTAGTATGCCCCCTAACTCAGAGGTGTCAATGTGGTGCAGATGTTGTCTCAGAGAGGGATCAATAGGGCATTGAGCAACTACTGGCGGGGGGGTATACCATGAGTATGTGGGCCGTGGTGGCATACTGAAGTGATGATATGATGATGGGGGATTCCCCTTGCGAGGTGGATGCCCCCAGTATCTTCGACGAGAATCACGATGATGATGAGTAGGCAAGGTTTTGGGCTTGCCCCCATGTTGTGGACATGTGGTTTGCTTGTTGATTTGAAGGGGTTGAACATGTGTGTCAAAGGGATCAATGGAAGGGGCCGATCGGACAAAGGGGTATCCAATGGAAACCGTGTAAATGGTGTTAATTTCTTCCGAGGAGGAAGATGGTGGGGTTCTTGCCTTGGGGGCAAAAAGTTGACAGTTTTGACAATGTTTGACTGCGGTGATGCAATCAGTAAATAATGAGGGCCAAAAGTAACCTGCGCAGATGATCTTTTGGGCGGTGGCCATACCGGAGAAATGGCCCCCGCAGGCACCGCTATGGCAGTCATTAAGGACTTGTTCTGCTTCTTCATGAGAAAGGCAACGTCATAAGATTGTATCGATGCCGCGTCGATAAAGTACATCGCCTAATAGGAGATATCGAGGGGCGTGGTGTCGTATACGATGGCGTCCGTAACGATCGATGTTGGGTCAAAATTTTTGTGTGCGGAGGTAGATTAACATGTCCCCGTACCATGGGTCGTCAGAGGAAATGATGAAAATGTGGTCGTCAATGAGGTCCGTTTGGATAGTGGGTCATGATGAAGAGGATGGGAGATCTGTGATGAGTTGAGAGAGTGCTAGGGCCTTGGTGCTCTTTGGGGTTTTGAAAGTGTTGATGTGATGTTCCACAATGTTAGGATCGAGGCCAGGCATCTCGGTGTAAGACTAGGCGAAGACATCACGAAACTCTTGGAAGAGGTTCTTATATGCCTGAGTCTCCGCTTGAGTGCATGATGCGCCTAGCGAGATGAGCTTAGGCTTTCCGGGTGTGGTGGAAATGTAGATTTTTATGATAGGGGAAATGTTGGACATATTCCCCTCTTCGAAGGCATCCGGTGCTGGGATGGGGTCTTTAAACCAATCAACCTTAGTTGGTAGAAAATACTTTGATTCGACTGATAGTTGGTCTTCCACGGTGGATGTAGCGCCTCAGGGAGGAAGTATGATCGATGGTGCATATCATCCCAAGGGTAGTCCGGGGCAGTGAGTATTTCTAGAATTTGCTCATCGGTACAAAAGTAATCAGACCATAAATCAACTGGTTCGGGTTTGTATGTGGTTGAAATCATATAGATGGTATTGATTTCTTCTGAAGAAGATGATTTCGGAGGGTAGATCTCCTTGATGAGGGGAGGAGATATCTCTAAGTTGGCATTGTTCATCTCATATAAAGCTGCTCTATAATCTGGGAGATTAGGGCAGTGGTGTGAATAATGGCCATAAATGCCGCATATCGCACAAGGGTGGTTAGTGCGAAGCGTTTTGTCGCGAGGTTGAGGAGGTGGCTCAAGTCTTATCATTGGAATTCCGGTGTCGTCATCCAACATATTCATGTGTTCTTGGAATGCAGGTAATTGTGGACATTGATGAGTGGCATGGCCTACGTCGTCACACAACGAGCACTTAGGGGGAATGCGAGTAGTTGGGGGGTTCTTGGCTACCTTGGGGGTTGCTGGGGGGGTGTGAGTTATGGGTCTAGTGTTATAAGTTTGTGGGCCTCTGCCCCCTGTGTTTCGTAACGGAGGTGGGGCGTTTCTAGACGTTGATGCCGTAGTCACTATTGGGGGTGGTCTGTTTTGCAGATGAGTGACAGGAGGGGGTGGGTGGTTGGTAGTAGCGATAGGTTGTACCGATTGTAAAATAACAGTCGGATTCGGTGGGGGGATCGGAGCAGGTAAGTACCATATAGGTAACCCTAATGTTAAACTAGGAAGGTTGAGTGTAGCCATTACTGGCGAACTGACAACTCTGGAAAACGGGAACAAGAATGGGATAGTATGAATTGGCGTTGTTCCAATATGAGTAGGCATTGTGGGTGTTTGTGGTAGTGAGGAGGGCTGCTGTGTGGTGTGCGATAGGGTGCACAAATCGGATGTTTTTGTTATCGGTAAAGGTGGTGGGATCGATGGAAATGTGGAAGTCATAGGTGACTCAGTGTAGATTCCAGGACCAATTGACGAGACAAATGATGTCGGTGCAGTTTGAACGGTTTGTTCAATCATTGGTAACACATTTTGAGGGGCTGTGGGGGCGTTAGGATCATAATATGTGAGTTGATCAATCTTGATAACACGTCCTTCATGTGGGAACATCATGAGGCAGAACACAGATGAAGCGATGGCTTTCATTTTGTACATATAGTTACGTCCAAGAAGGAAGTTGTAGTCGAGCTGGGCATTGATCACTTCGATGTCGATGAGAACCAATTTACCGCCTAGTTCTACGGGTACGTTCGCTAAGAGGCCTTGTGGTTGAGCTGAGCACCCATCGTAAGCTCATAATGATGTGGTGGATGGTTGTAAAGTGGGGGAGCCAAGTTTCTGCCACACAAGAGTGGACATGACGCAGGTTGAAGCTCCTTCATCGATGATGCATCGATGCACAACAAGGTTTCGAATGTTTACTGATACTTGGAAGGCCAAATTTGATGGCAATCGAGGTTTGGCTTGGTCTAAGTCGAAAGCCATCATGTGTGTATCGTCAGGGTCTACTCCTCCGATGGAAGATAGTAGTAGTTTTCGTTGTGCAGGGCATGTTTTCAATACCTCTAAAGCAGACATCGCAGCGGGGGATTGTGCTAAATCTTCCATGATGTTATAATTGGATGCTGCGCGAGCATTAGGATTGTTGTTAATCCTTCGCAAAGGGATGCGGGGGATTTTAGGTCCTCCGTCCAACGTCATATTTGGTATGCGTAGTGGTTGATCTGATGGAAGGGAGGTGGATGCGTCAGTGGGAGGAGTTTCTGGGGGTGGGCCGTATTGATTTCTGCGAGTCTGGAGGTTGATGTCATTGGATGACATCATTAATAAATGGTGTGTGCCTGAATCCGTATGCTGATAATCAGTTGTGGCATAGGTGATTTGCTACTAAGGTGCAACAGATCCTTGTGGGGGATCCATTGGGCGAGCATTTACTACTCCCTGGTTTGGCAATGGGTTTTGCAATATCATGGGTTGCGGTTGATTAAGTGGAGCTGGCTATCCAGCGTGGCCCTGGCGTTGGGCATCATCAGCCCAAAGCTTATGTGCTTTTTCTAAATGGGGGTAGTTGTGAGTGTAGTGGCCATAGACTCCACATATAGAACATGGATGGTTTGTTCTCAGGTTATTGATTTTGCCTGCTTGGGATGACGATAAGGATTCTGGTTGGGGGGAGAAGCATTGTTATTATTTGGAGGATTGGGTGGTGGTGGACCTTGATTATGTTGTTGGTTGTTACCGCGGTTACGTCCTCTTCCGCGGTTTTGTTATCCTCCCTGGTTGCATTGGTTGTTTTGGTGTTGGGGCTGATTGTGTTGTGTGTACACTTGCTCTTGAGTAGTGGGAGGATTTTGGGGTGCCGCGGGTGCGGGATCAGGTTGCGGTGGATAATAAGCTGGTGGGGCCGGAGGAGGTCCAGTTGCCTGCTGGGGTTGTTGGTAACCTTGAGCTATTGGAAGTGTTGGGTTAGCTGGTGTAGCTTGGTGGGGGTAATACATTGGTTGGGCCGGTAAGTGAATTGGGTTCTGGGTGGCCGGTTGGTTATAGTATGTGGGTGGTACATATGTCGATGGCGCTTGCCCGTAGAAATGTGGTGGACAAGAAGGTCCATGAGTGTGATGAGTTTGATTCATTGGAGTGTACGAAGTCGTCGCTCCAGAATTAGATGTAGCCCTAGAGAGGTCTGGGGCATTTATGGTGCTCACCATGCTAAAAGGTTTATTTTGTGCCGTGACTTGGTCGATAATACCATCAGCGGCATGTGATGCCCCCGAAGCGTCACCGCGTGAAGAATCGCCTCGTGGGGCGTTTGGTATGATGGTGTAGAGATAGCCTGACTGGGCATAAATGAGGTCGAACTGTTGAGCTTTTAAGATAGCTTCTTCTTCTGACTGGGGTCGTTCAGAGGCTACATCTTTGGCTATGAGGGGTAGGAGTGATTTGAGAAACCAATCCAAAAATATACGGTCGTCCAGTTTTATCTTCCAGAGGCTACGACGCTTGCGCCACTCATGGATATGGTCGATGATGTGGGTAGCTGTGTTTTGTTTGCAAGACAACAGTATTTCAACTCCTGCATCATAGCGTACAGGTAGCTGAAAAAACTGAAGGAAAGTGGAGGCGAGGGACGTAAATGTATGGTGGGTCCCATGTGGTTGTTCAATGTACCACTTGGCTGCAGAGCCAGTGAACGTTCGTTACAACAGTCTTAGTCTAATGGAGTCATCCACTATGGAGTTAGATGAACACCATAGGTGAAATGACATTATGTGGTTTTGGGGATCCTCCCCAGGTTTTCCTTCAAACTTGGGGATGTCCAAGGGGAGCTTTGTAGGCATGGGTGGCCATGTAGGGTTGTGTCTGATAGGATCGTTGGTTAACCTAGCTAGGTATGGTAAGTTCAGACTAGCCATGTATGGTAAACTAGCAGATGGGTGTGGCGTAGTGACTGGGACATAACTGTTAAGGGTGGCATTATGTAGTGGTCCAGTGGCCCCTAAGGGTATGCTAGGTATTGAAGGTATGTGTCCTCCAACCGTTGTGGTGTGGGATGGGCCAGCGCTCCCAAGTGCAAAATGGGTTGCAGAGGGGTTAGGAATAGTGTCAGGAATTCCTGGGATCTGGGTTGTGGTAATGAGAGGGGGTGTGATCCTTATGTTGGGCATACCCATAATAGGAGGTAGTCATGTGTTGGGCATACCTAAAGGTGGAGTGACCCCTATATTAGGCATGCCTAAAGGGGTTGTTGTTACCATGGGTGGCATAGTAGTGGAAGGGTTTGTCGATGTATCTCCAATAGCACTGGTGAAAAGAGGGTCGTATTGTGATCCAGCCATGGGGTTGGTTGGTGATATTTCAGTAGGGCTTTCGGATTCAGCCTCGAAATCAGATGTGAAGTGAGGCGCGTCAGAATCGGATGACTGTGTTCTATGTCGATGAATTATTGAGTCAAGGGATAAGGCTCTATGTCTATGCCGTGTAGAGTCAAGTGTACTGAACTGAGGGGGTTCACCCTGAAGACGGCGAGATTGTCTTAAATTCTCAATGGTGAGAACTATATAAAAATTTCAGTGGAAGGTGGTGATGTAAAAAACTCGAAACCCTAGTGCAACCATGAGTGCAAGAGGGGAGTGAAAAAATAATGGCTCGCAGGCCAACAACCAACCTCAAAAGCACTTATTATAACAGTTGTGCTATAATAAGTGGAGGGATCCAACAAAGTGGTCAGAATACCAAAAGTCAAACAGTTCCTAGAAAAAAGTGGTGCTCACTAGACCAAAGGTGGGTATTGTATCATGTAAACACCTAACTAGAAGTATTGTGAGTCAACAAACGATATTCTCTGCAAGGTGATGAAATCCAAGTCAGACAATATAGAGTGTTGAATCAACGACTAGATATCCCCCTACCGGGAGGGACACTAGGTAGACAATCCTAACGAGTGGTAACTAGGATACCTCATTCATGACACGTTCGGTTGGGTAAATCTGCAGTTTGGTTCTATTGCCACTGTACCCCCATACGGGTGTACACCGAGAACTTCGAAAGGTATCCTTCGGTTACTGAATGGATTGCGGTATTCCACTCAGGCTTCCGGAACCAGTCTGGCTACTTCAACCCTCCTAAGGGAGAGGCCTTCCCGATAAATTGGTTGATAACCGTGTCAAAATTATAAGGGATTTTTGGGACCCTAAAGACAACCACTATGTCTCAAATGTAAATAATTGAGGGGTTTTATTGGTACACCTATCCCCTCGATTCTACCTAACTACAAGATTCTTTTAAGTGCTCCCCAAGTGGGGTTAAAAAAGTTTGTTGAGTTAAGGTAGATTTTAAGGCTCAGTTTAAATAATGTGGCAGAGTGGGTGCACGTGTGATTATTGAACTGAAATTGATTTGCCTCGCTTGGGCGATTGATTACAAATGAAAGAAAAGACACTTCCAATTTGCAAAAAATAAAGGCGTTTTTTTTGAAATGTAAATGCTTGAAAAAACTATTCAAAAATAATTTAAAATAATGGATCTTTGAAATAATTTAAAGGGACGCAAATAACATAAATATTTCAATAAATAAATGGATCTCTTAGAAAATTGTTTGGGCAAACTATTGAGCAAATAAACAGTAAAACCTTTGATCTAAATAGAATGCAGAAAATCTTTCTTTCAATTACTGAAAATTTAAAAAAAAACTTTTTAATGGAGCATATATAAATAGAAAAATATTTAGTATGGCTGTAAAAATGCAGAAAAATTAATGCTGTAAAATAGGCTAAATGGGCAAAAAATACAGCAAAAAATATTTTCTAAAAAATTGGCCGAATTCAAAATAATAGCATCGCGGGTTTTGGGGCAACAGCCGCGATGTGCAGCGCAGGTTTTGGCCGCGTAGTTGCGATGTGCAGTGTGGCAAATGGCCGCGAAGTGCAGCGCGGGTTTCGGTCGCGATGTGCAGCGCGGAAAATGGTCGTGAAGTGCAGTGCGTAAAATGGCCGCGAAGCCGCGGCCTGCTGTGTGGAAAAAGGCCACGAGGTCGCGATGAGTAGCGCGACTGTCGGGCGAAAAGCCGAAAAACGGACGCCGAAAAACGAACCCGAAAATGGAAATTTCAGGCTGTTAATGGAAACATAAAGGGCCAAGATCTAGAACAGCAATGGATCTGCTGTCTAGGATGGCAGATATGTGAATTAAAATGATTAAAACTAACAAAAACTAAGATCTAAAGCAAAAAACCAAGATCTAAGAATTCAAAGCCAGCGGAGTGGCAAAAAACTGTTGGCTTGGTTTTGCAACCAAGCTTGTGCAATGGGCACCTATCAACAATGTGATATCAGTTTCAATATAGAAAGCAAAAACGATTATGAATTAAAACTAAATCTAAACTAACATGTGCATATAACAAATAAATCTAAAAACGATTCATAGAAACAACAAGAAATAAAAGAATGTTTTGTATTAAGATACCTCAAATGGTGAGGATGTGATGTTGAGCAACTCCAAGGGTGAGTAGCTCTAGGCTCCAATGGTCTCTTCTCCAAGATGCTGAAAAATGGCCAAAAGTCTCAGGAGAGATTTTGACAGCGTGAGGATATGATGATGGATGGATGGAAAGTGAGGAGCCCCTACCATATTTTTATAGTTTTTGGTGGTGGGGAATACCATTATGGTTTTGAGAAAACCAATGGTATTGACCAACATGGTTTATGTACCTTTTTCCCTGTTTTTTCATTTTTTGAATATTTTGAATATTTTTATTCCCTTTTAATATTTTTTGGGAATTCTGGACCCTTTTTGAGGGTTTTTTTTATGTTTTTGAGGAAATATATATTTTTTGAGGGGAAAAAGGGTGTATTATGGTCTTTTG
This sequence comes from Larix kaempferi, assembly GCA_027924585.1. Classification (NCBI taxonomy): domain Eukaryota; kingdom Viridiplantae; phylum Streptophyta; class Pinopsida; order Pinales; family Pinaceae; genus Larix; species Larix kaempferi. The sequence continues at coordinate 33,961 of BSBM01001504.1, read as the reverse complement.
GTGACCTTTTGATGGCTTTAGAGGCTCAAATGGTGGAAAAGTGGACAAATGGGTCATGTGAATAAGGAAATGAGCTAGTGAGCACTTTTTGGGTGTTAACATGCATATAAATCGCACATTGGCCTAGTCATGAACTCTACGGAAGAATATTGGAGATATGGATATTAACTTCATATTCTAACAAAATTGTCATTGTATCTAGGGAAATCCATTTCCCAGAGTTGATAGAGAGAATCAATTAGATATTGGATAACAAGACCACTTTGAATACAAGTAAACCACTATTATTTATTAGGGGCCCCAATACTAAGAATAAGTCTCAAAGGAGCCACCAATCGAAGTACCAGGTGGAACTAAAAGAGGATCCTAGGGAATTCCTATCAGAGGACGACCAACGAAAGATTCCATAGAAGAGATGAAATTAAGCAACCTTTTATAGAGGACAATGCCCAAAATACATCTACCAGAGATGGAAAGAAGCCACATTTTTGGGGCATAGAACCAACAACAACCACTAACAAATAGGGTGAATGAAACCAATTGGAAATAGTAACCTTAAACTACTTGTCAAGAGGATATTTCTTACCCATAATTCTACCAAGATTCTAGTAGACCATTGTTTTCCAACTTATCCTAATACTAATTCCTCTACACCCAATATCCCATCTTTGAACCAAATGAAATCAACCATGGCTTCAAAACTTTGGAGCAACATTAAAAAAAGCATGTGTGAGTGTGTGCAAATGTAACTCTTTGATTCATACCTTTGTTGATGTGTAATGGACCTTAGATGATGCATGCAATTATTGTCAATGCACGTGGAGGTTATAGATGTTATGAGAACCAACACCTCTTTATGCAACGCTATAGTGTCAAAGACACCCCTTTTTTAGTTCACCTAAACATAGACAAGAATCATTGTTTGCATGATAATATGCTTCACAATTGCGTTTTCTTAAGACATCAAATAACTCCATGTCTTAGAAGTTTCCTTTCTCTTGATTGCTTCTTGCTAGGAGATGAGCTAGAGTGCAATCCGTCAGCGTTTTGATGTATTCGTGAGATTGACTATTATAGCGAAGTACCTGATATCTAAGAGAGATTATACTATGATTAAATGGGTGATAATTAATCCCTAAAGGATGGCATGTGCTTTTGCTTGGTTTTTTGTAATTGTTCTCAAGCCCCACTCATAGTTCGGTTATTGATGTCCACTGAGATCAAGAATGATCCCCGCTACACTTGCCACCACTAACATAACCCATCCTTTAAAGCAAAGTCCAACTATAAAATGCACCAAGTTAACAAAAATATTACCAAGCATGAAAAAAAAGTTTAACCATTTCTAGTTTTAGGCCAAAAACCTCCATTTTCAGTCGTACAATGAGCTGGTCCAAAAGATGCCAATGAATAAATGAGTTGGTGACATTTTGTACTAGTAGATAAATTTGGGATAAGATCCAATTCAAATCTACTCATTTCATGCAATCTTTACCATTTCATGTAATCTTTATTGACTAATGCATGGCATACACTCCTTGCAAACCAACAATTGGTCTATTGCATATTGACGAGTGGTATTTGGAAAATGCACAAGTAGCATATTGATTCCCTACCTTTGTTATGGGAATGTTGCTTTGGTATATTTCAATCATAATGCATATTTTTTATTTCAATTTCTTGTGTTAGTGTTTCCAACATGTTCATTAATCCATGGTGCAATAAATGGATCACAATCGCCCACACTTACAATATGCATGCCCCATATGTGGATTAAACATTTTTTTTTCTTACAACCTATTTTTTTTTCTTTTTATCTCAAATAAGAAGTTGGCTATTGAATTGGCATATAATAGATTTGGATATTGCTACCTATGGATGAATTGATTCTATCCAAATCTATTTAGCAGCACACACATGCTTAACAAGGCTTGATGATGCAAAGAGACAAACCTGCGATAATCTTAATGTCTACATGATTGTGCTATGTTGTTAGAGTTCACAAAGGATGCTCTTGCTTCAAGCATTTAACCATAATTTCAATTGAATTGTATTATCATAGAACATCGTAATGGAATTTTCTTCAAGAGATATAATAACAAGACTTGAATCTTTGCCTTTTATTCATTAAATTTGCAGAACTGCATGAGGATGTTTAATCTCAGAGGTTCTCAGTCTCCTCTGTCTTGAAAATGGTGGTTGAATTCCACATGGTTCTCCTTGTCCGTGTGGGATATGATAATCTGCATGTTCTTCCTTCAGTGAACAAAAAATACTCCCTTTCGCCTTTACCTTTGTTGGTGTCCTAAGCCAATCTGAATTCGAACCCTTTTTAAGATCTTCCTTCCTACCTTTTAACGACGTGTCTCTGTCAGTTCAGTTTCCCCCTTTTGCTGGAGTTGAATGGTCACGGTGGTTTAACTCCCTGTCCATTTTCAAACACATTCCCTCTTATGTGTGGATGGCCTGCCACTTAGCACGAATCTTCCTGGAACACATGGAGTAGTGAAAGAGTAAAAGCGTGGAGTTACAACATGTTGCAGCATGGAATTGGAGTTGCAACATGCAGTAACAATGTAGTCTTCATGGGATGTGTGGCTTAGTGCGCATGAGTTACAACCCAAAGTGCAGTGTGCATAAGGGGAAACACAAGTCACAGTTAAAGAATAACCTGGAGTTACATCATTATGATTCACAATGCAAAGAATAGTATGGAGTTACAACATGGTCTTAACATTAGGGATCAACAACCATATTGTTGCAACCACTTATTTGTCCTACTTCTACTTGCTCAAAATCGAAATGTTTTTGGTTGATACGGATTTCCCAAGGCCAAGGATGCTCCTGCATCAGACACCCTTGGTAAGAAAACTTTGAGCATCCTTCCCAAAGAGTTTTGGGAAAAATGATCCCGTGGTTCTTCTTTCTTCTTTTCCACAACCTATTTATGAACCCGATAGGCTTATGCTCTGTAAAAACTCATGCTCAAGAAGGATTGTCGCCTTAAAAAATCCATGCCCAATAGGGATACTACCTCCCCATCCTCCCATTGTATTAGGATCAACAATTCATGTTGTCCATCCTTCACATTCTACCCTTGGAATGCAACACTTCTATCAATATCATAAAGAACATCATCCTCAAGGCATTGATTTTGCATGTCTTCAAAACTCATGGTTTCAATGTTGTCCACCAATTCCATATTAAGATCAAACCTCTTACTACAATGTGCTCCTGAATCCAACACTTCATTTCACTATCCTGCATCATCAATCTTCATTGCAAATGATTTAACTTCATGAATATATTCATCAATGGTGCTTTATGATTTAACTCCATCTTCTATATGTGGCTTTAGAAACACACCCTGTTGATTTCCTGAACTCTTCTGCTCACTCTCAAATGCACTATATTTCACATGAGGAGTGTTTTCGTCTTCTTGTTGGCCTTTATGAACACCATCCTTGTCATATTCATCCATACACTCCTTTGTATCTGCCACTCTGTCAAATATCACCTCAACATAACATAAGGTCCACTTTGCCACCAAAGACAATCTTCTTGTGGCATTTGTAGCCTTCAATTCTGCTACACATCTATAATTTGGCCACAACCTTTCATCAAAATTAGATTTCTTTCACAAATCTTGTCATCAAGTCTATCCTCCACTTACATGACATATTATGCTATGTTGGAAAATAAGTGCACATCTTCCATTCCCATGGATTCTTAGGAAACAACCTTCAAGGACTCAACATCTTTCACATATTCAATCTTCCAGTCCGTTGAAATACCTACAAAATAGTCAACAATTTCAAAATTGTGGTTTGAAAATCCTTCCAAAATCATAACCTTTGCAAAATATACAACCTGCTCTTCTTCTACCACACAACCTTCCATCGTCAAGGCTTCAAACATCTCTTTGCACTCATGACAAGGCATATTTTCTCCAAATCAACCCAGATATTTCTTTAATTACTCTTAGTGAGTAAAAGTCCCATGAATTTCTCTTTTTGTCACTATACCTCAATTTCACAACCACTGCACAAGATTTATCACGAAGACGAGATTCTTCAACCATATCTCCTTTCAATACATTCCCTACACACAATTTTCCATTATGTACAAACTTCAGAAGAAAAAACTTAGTGATCTGTAACATGCTTACCATTTCAATTCTATAAATGTCCCTATACTTCCTAGCCTTCACTTGTTTCCTGTTCACCAACACATTCATCTCTAGCATGGTGTTCAAATAAGTGTTCATCCCATTGGACAAATTCAAGACCTTCACCAACTGAACTATCCTCATCTCAATCCCTCTTCTAGAAATATCGCAACAGGTTTCTTTGATACCCTTGATGTAGTATCGAGATGCTATCAAGGTCCCACAACATAATGCTTTCACCACAATCCAAAAGGAGTTGCAAAATTCAATGGAGTTGAAACCTCTTGTTACAACACTCCTAGTATGACCTTCCGCCTTCAACAAAAATATCTCAATGAACTTCATCATACTACTGTAATGGTACATACCTCTTCTTTCCATAATAAATATGTCATGATGTCATACCTCTGCATTTGTTCTATTCATCCTTCGCTTATGATCCTTTAAGAGTTTCAGAATATCCAACTTGAAAAAAGTCCATTTCCCTTCTTGGAAATCTTCATTATTTCAGTCTTCAATGCACGGATATGTTTATGTTCTTTCTGGAACAAACATGTCCCTTCCATCACGTGCTTCTTCTAAGAGAATATGAATCCTCTCATCATCTCCATCCTAATCTTGGCCATTAGATTCACTAGAATATTCTCTTTCCATGTGTACCTTCACATGCTTTCATTGCACCTATAAACATAACATCAATTGTGTTAGGGAAAATAATAGTTATTCTTCCCATCGCACGCTACAAGCATCTTTGACATGTTCTATTGCTGCACTTTCCATTTTCTTCAGTTGACTCCTCTTGAACCTTTCCTCCATCATTTGATATTTGCACTTTCTTGACACACCAATAAATTCTTCATGCTAATTCCATCTCAACAAAGCGATCATCCATTTAATAATGCAAGCTTGTAATGTCCCTTTTTTAAAATTTTAAGAAAATGCCCAATTTTCCACTTTTTCCCCAATTTCGACCTTTGACTAGTTTTGATGCCTAGGTCCCAATTTTGGTCCAAATGGTCCCAAATCTTCAGGGAAGGTGTATTAATGATATTAGGACTTAAATATGATGTTCAGGGATGATATATGGCCACCAAAAGACCTCTGCAAACTCTCTTAAGATTCTGGTTCAAGTATACAATTTTCCTAGTAATTTGGGGTTCAAATCCCCCTGGGGTAAGTACTGAAAAGAGCTTCATAAACGCCTCCAAACCCACTCGAATTTCTGAACAGAGGTAGGGGATATTTCAGGGATTTTATTAAGGTCCCAAATTCATCATTAATTAGTTATAAGGTCTGTTCCAACCCTCTCCCAAACAACATCAAAAACCACTAATTCGACCCTTGGGGAAATGGCACCAAATCTTCTTCAAATGAAAATAAACTGAGTATAATGGATTCAAATTCTCAAGTACTGAATATGAAACTTGTAATACACATTAATGGCATTCCATTCATCACAAATATATCAGAGAAACATTCCTTTATTCGAAATCATCATCATTATAATGGCATACATCAATGTAGTGGGGAAATGGACATTGTTTGCTCATTAATCTTCATTTTTACACACAACCACATGGTATTTCGACCTGAGACTTCCTGAAGGTGAAGAAAAGAGTATATAATGTTATTACAATCAGAAATACATCAATAGAAGCTCTCCCAAGAAGCACAATAGCTCACCAAAAACGTCCTCCCTTAAGGAGCATGAATATGCCTTCAAAACTAGAGATGGTGCTGCACTAAACAAACCACGAGCTTCCCTATAGCTGGAGCCTGCAAATAAAACTCCATTAAAGCTCCATGAAAGACCTGAGTGGCCTCTCCAAACACCAACTTGGATGGGAATCTTTCACCCTCGAAATTGGCTAAGGCAAGAAACTAGTCATCCACTAGCTCTCTCTTCACAAATGCAATTTTTATCAAATCATCAAAAGCCATTCTCATACTTGATTTCTACATTTTATAAACAACATTAGCCTTCTAAGGTTTGAAATCCTCTCAATAGCTTCAAGATATTTCCACTTAGGAAATATTCCACATTTGCCACTTGTCTCCTAGTTCCAACTTTCCATCTTCTCCCAAATTCGAATTTGAGTCTCTTTGGCTTCTTCCACTCCCATGAGCGCCTTCCTTGAGCATATTTTTGGGGATGACATGTCATAATGGTCAGATGTCAGAGGTCAGGTCTGCAATTTGTCATAGTTGTCATAGATTCTCCATCATTGGTGTCATAGGGGCTAGGGAATCTAGCCCAAGTGTCCACAAACTTCCAATTTGACTCTTTATCTTCCATGGAGGTTACCAATCCATCCCAATTCGACCTAAGATGCTCAATGCCATGTGTTATGACTTACCAAATCACCCAAGAGTGTTCACCTTCCCATGAATTCGAATTGGCAAGAGAGAGATGTCATGTGTCATTGAAAAATCAAGCTAGTGTGGGTCCCACACCCTCCATATGTCTCCAAAGCCACTTGCCACCTAGAATTTCTCTTGAATTTATTTATTCACCATATTTATTAAATACTTGAACCCTTCTAATGTCTAAACAACATTTATTAGCTTCCTTATTACAATTCCACATGTGCCCCTCCAACCTAGGAAACTAGTAGGATTGAGGGATTGTCTTACTATGCAATTATTTGAATGGGGACATTACAAAGCTGCTACTGCATTCTTCTCACCAAACTCAAGGATGTTGCACTTATGCCTTCCATGCATATGCTCTGTCCTCTCATAACATTTCCATCTCCTTTTATTTCTGCTCCAAGTCTTCTGCCTTTTGTATCCATGGATACCCCATTTGAACATGGGTTCTTTTCCTTGCAAGGTTAATATTCTCACGATCTGCTACAATTGTTTACCCACTGTCCTCAATCCACATTCAACAATCAAGAATTCTTCACATGCAAACTTTCTATTTCCTTCATTGTATATTATCACTAGACCAAGTAATGTAACACATGCCATACCTTCGTCAACAATCATAATTTTTCCAACATTTCCTTCAACATTATCCTCAAATTTGAACATGCTTGGAAATCATATCCACCATTTTCCTTCATCATATTCTTTGTTCTCCAACTTCTGTTGCACCAAATATTCTTCAATGTCGTTTGGTGTACATTCTTTGGTATTGAACCCTATCACAACTCCTTTTCCAAGTTGTGGATTACAATTTGTTGCATCTTTCTCATGGATAGTTTTCGTTGTTCGATCATCAACAAGATCTTTAAGGCCATTTCCAACATCATTTTTAGAACTCAGAATCCAACCCAAATTCTCTTGCCTATATTTTGTTGCAAATTCATTCTCTATTTCTTCTTGGGCTTCAACAAATTTGAGCTCAACTTCTTCACTTGGGAATTCTTGGACAATCATCTTCTTCTTGTCATCTGAATCTTCATAACCTATAAGGTTATCTTGCACCACATATTCTTGAGTGTCTTCATACATTTGAAGATCTAATATCTCATTTCTCATGTTACCATCTTCAATCCTTGTATCTTTAACAACCTCATGACCTACAAGGTCATCCTCTCAATTTCTTCCTTTCACACCTGCAAAAACAACAATGTCATCACATGATTCAGGGAAATCTCGAGCTCTCCCAAGAAACTCTAGTTTTGAAACCTCTCCACTTGTTTCACTCAGCACCTATGGTACACATTTCTCATCATATTCTTCTTCAGGCCAACATATGATCTCAAGCTCTTCAATTCTATTTATGTCACCTTTATCAATACCTAGACTAGGGATTTCTTCATTCTTCTTGACCTCTACAATCCTTGGAGGTTTCCTGGACAAATCTATCTTCTTCACTGTTAACACCCGATGTGTCCTTTCCATTTTTGGACTTCTCCACATACTTCTTGCTCTATTTTCTCTCAAGAACATTCAACCATTCTTTTAAGGCTTTAATCAAGCAATATTTAGACTTTCTATCTTCTGTAGACCTCTTCTTTTGAGAACCCTTCTCCAATGTTTCCACAATTTCAAACATCATTCTTATTTCCATTTTCTTACTATCCTCATCTTCCTTCTGGTTAGCATTTGTTTTGTTTACTCCCATATTTCCACAACACATGCAATACCTTGTCCTTGGAATCTTTTCCTTTTGCAAACTTTTATTCACTTTCTCTTTATCAAGCAATCATCTCTATTAATTTCAGAGATGTTTCCTCCTCATGACACAATTCTTGGCAACTCTAAATTACCAAAACCTTGTTTGTCTCCTACGAAACCGCTTCGCCAACAAACTTCCACTCACTAGGCTTCCCTCTTTAAAGGCCAAATGTGACACTTCAATTTCAACTCTTGGTCCCTTACACCTTCTCGGGTTGTTCCTCTTCGTGGTTGTCTCCAAGCAGCTCACCTTGTAGTCTTAAATCTTGGTTACCCATTATAGGCCTACCTCACTGGAATTGTCTCCCACAAGCTCCACTTCGAGCAATCGCACTTACCAAACACCTTCTCTCAGGTATCACACCACCACAATCTCTACAAGGAACAAATATCTAGGAACCAATTTCACAGGTGCTAAATAGGTCTTAGATAACTCTATAATTCTACTCTAGCCAGAGCTGAAATCCCATTCTGTTATTTCTCCAGTCTTCCCAACACATATATGAAATTGGGCTCTAATACCACTTGGAACAAAGGGATAGACCTGTAGCACGATTAACGTCTACAAGCCTGTGCTCTACAGTTAGAGTTCACAATGGATGCTTTTTCTTCAAGCATTTAACAAGAAGTTCAATTGAATTATATGATCACATAACATCATAATGAAAATACCTTCAAGAGAAATAATAACAGGACTTGAATCTTTGTATTTTATTAATTAAATTCACAGAACTACATGAGGATATTCAATCTCAAAGGGTCTTAGTCTCCTCTCTCTTGACAATGGTGGTCAAATTACACATGGTTCTCTTTGTCTGTGTGGGATATGACGATCTGCATGTTCTTCCTTCAATGAATAACAATCCTCCCTTTTGCCTCTACCTTTGTTAGTGTCCTGAACCGATCTGAATTCAAACCCCTTTTCAGATCTTCCTTTCTGCCTTTTAAAAACATGTCTATGTAAGTCCAGTTTCCCCCTTTTGCTGGAGTTGAACGATCATGATGGTTTAACTGCCTGATCATTTTCAAACGCATTCCCTCTTTTGTGTGGATGGCCTTCCACTTAGCACGAATCTTCCTGGAATGTGTGGAGTAGTGAAAGAGTCAAAATGTGGAGTTACAACATGTTGCAACATGGGTTTGGAGTCACTGCATGGTGTTGTAACATGCAATAACAGTGTAGTCTTAATGGGACGTGTGGCTTAGTGCATAGGCGTTACAACACAAAGTGCAATGTGTAGAAGTGGTAGCACAAGTCACAATGTAAAGAATAGCCTGGAGTAACAACAACATGATTCACAATGCAAAGAATATTCTGGAGTTACAACATGGTCTTAACGTCAGGGATCAACAATCATAGTGTTGTAGCCACTTATTTGTCCTACTTCTACTTGCTCAAAATTGATTTTTTTTTGTTGATGCGGATTTCCCAAGGCTAAGGATGATACTGCATCAGTTGAAAACCCCCAACAGTAGGAAGGAAAGGTTCATGAATTTCCATCAAAGGTCCATCCCAGTTATGCATGATAGATCTACATTATAAGTTTCTTGAATTTGCATAAATAGAAACATACAACTTCTCACTAGCATAAATGCAAACATATGATAGGGGTTTGCTACCATGTAGCCTTGTTTAAACTACAATCAATAACTAATGAAGAAATATATAATTGAATGATAAATTTGAAATTAACCTTATTTAAAGTTACCAATTATTTATTCTAGGAGTTTGCGAGAGGAGGTTGAGAGGTTAAAAACACTTTCACATCATTCTTTTGTAAGTGTGGCATAGTTATGCCCCCATGGAGTAAGAAAGGTTACAAATAATAAGACAAGGCACACATGTCATCTAATTTGAAAAGTTGGGGTGAGCCCCTCCTATTTGTCAAATAGAGAAATAACAACAGGAACCAAGAGAAACCCTCCCCAATGAGCTAAAGGCAATGGAGAGAGCCCTCCTAGTGTTCTCTAACAAAATGGATGCCTCTCCAAGGAAGACAAGAATCCTTAGATAAGCATTCCATCTAAGGTCATCAATTGGGAGATTGAATTTATGAAGAACCATACCCTAATTTATCATTTCATAGGATTATGGCCTCTACAGTGCATTATCATACCATGATTGCAACGATGTCAAGGGTAAAAAAATCAATTGACTTGAGTTTATGCACCAAGGGTTTCTTCATAGCCATCTTTTCACTTCTAGGGGATACAAGGAGAATTTTCAAGATAGGGCCCTCTTTACTCGACTTGGCAATTTTACACATCCAATAATAAACAAAATTATTTGATCAAACCAAACAAGACCTTGGAAAAGCCTCGATATGGATTGATTTTACTCCCTCCCTATATAATTTTGGATTTAAAATATTTTTTCCAAGGAAAGATTTATGGGGAACCCAAGAGACACTTCCTCATATTTTTGGATGGCATCCCTAGTAAACCTATTAATGTAGACTAGTGCACTCCACCCAAGGCAATTCGAACTAGGCACTTGCTGCACGATGATGATAGTTCAACCTCCCTGGGTAACCAAACCCAACCTCATCTATAATCAATGCCCCTAATCTAACCAAAATGAAGGATGATGAGAAATATGGCTAAACCATAAACCTCTCTAAGAAATGGGTGAAATCCTAATGAAATTAGGAAGGGTGAATGATTTATAAAAATTATATATATTGAAGACATTATAATGGAATATTACATGGATCCACACAAAAAAGATAACCTTAGCAAAACAAACTTATTCCTCATTTGGGAAATAAAAAGAAAATGCACAATAATTGAAATGTTTGCTTAGAATATTAAAAACAAACATACAACAATTGAAATGTTTGCTTAGAATATTTGGAAGACTATTGAGTACACCATAATCACTTCAATTGAGTGCACCATAATCACCTCAATTGGATAGGGAACCAAATGCAAAATGACATTGGTTTTCATTATCCTTTCACTATATGACATCCATATCAAAGTGGAGATAACTAGCACATATCGTCCTCATCTTAATCAATCTAAATTAGAATGTTGGGAATCACTCAAAAGATACGATCCATCAAAACGTTTTGAATGAGTCATATATAATAAGATGGGATTTCAACACTACAACCAACATGGATGAAAAAGAGGACTAATGAAAATCAATATACACTATATGACATCCATATCAAAGTGGAGATAACTTGCACATATCGTCCTAATCTTAATCAATTTAAATTAGAATGTTGGGAATCACTCAAAAGATACCATCCATCAAAATGTTTTGAATGAGTCATATAAAATAAGATGGGATTTCACACTACAACCAACATGGATGAAAAAGAGGACCAATGAAAATCAATATACATTATATGACATCCATATCAAAGTAGAGATAACTCGCACATATCGTCCTCATCTTAATCAATCTAAATTAAAATGTTGGGAATCACTCAAAAGATACCATCCATCAAAACGTTTTGAATGAGTCATATATAATAAGATGGGATTTCAACACTACAACCAACATGGATGAAAAAAGGACTAATGAAAATCAATATAACAATTTAAGCATTACTAGAAATGATGGTTAGTTTACATTTGGTAAACCTCATATACAAAAATGGTCCTTTTATAAGGAAAATTAAATAAAGAGGAGACCATCTAACCAAAATGTATACATCAATTACTTGTTAGTGATGCAATGTTTACATCAATTTCTTGTTAGTGATGCAATGTTCATAGATGCTACATTAGTGGAATCCTTGACCCTAAAAGAAGTTAAATCCCATCATTAACCAAATTTTCTAAACTTTGTAACATAATGGGAATCCTCATAAGAGACCTTTTGTATTTGAATGATGTGCAATATACATGCGGATTTCAAATTGAATATGCAAAATGGTTTGTGTTAAAATATGATCCTGTAGGGAATAAAGATGTACATATTGTAGAATTAAAAAAATAAAATCTAAAAGTGGATCTAAATGACTGGAACAAGTGAACTATTTGGTTATCTTACAAATGAGACAAGTTCTTTAAGAGGAAATCTATATTAAAGAGGAAATACTCCAACATTTTTAAATGAGACAAGTTCTTGATGAGGAAATCTACGTTAAAGAGGAAATACTTTGACATGTTTAATAAATGTTCTCAGTAAGCATGAATATTCTTCCCTTAGGAAAATATAAGGACAGTGAACTATTGGGATATCTTACAAATGAGACAAGTTCTTTAAGAGGAAATCTACATTAAAGAGGAAATACTCCAACATTTTTAAATGAGACAAGTTCTTGATGAGGAAATCTACGTTAAAGAGGAAATACTTTGACATGTTTAAGAAATGTTCTCAGTGAGCATGAATATTCTCCCCCTTAGGAAAATATAAGGCCAAGAGCATAGTAAGCATTAATATTCCCCCCTTAGGAAAATATAAGGCCAAGAGTTACAACTATAAAAGTTTTCAAAGTGAAATAAAAAGTTGGATGTTTGAAAGAAGGGGACAAGAACATTGAATCCTTTCACCAAACTATGAGGAAGAATTAAATTTGCAATATAAAATGTCGAATGCAAAACTAACAAAGAAACACATTAGATAAAAGTTAGGAAATTGAGGATAACGTATTCCTTTATTATAACCATCTCATGATAAAACCTCTAATAGGAATATCTAAAGCAATTAGACAAGTATGTTCACATATTCCCTCACTAGTGACATAAATCCAAAACATGAGCCTATGTAAGTTGTATCCAAGGAAGAGGTATTTCAAGTGTTTCAAATTTAGCAAAAGGGAAAGCCTCGAGTCTCTGATGGGTTTTCTACAGATATATTTGACCTGTAATTGTATTCCTATGGATTGTACATTTTGTCAATACAAATACCTTGCTGAATAAAATAAATTTGGTTGTCTATGTTCTATGCATTCACCAATAGACATGAATGAGCTTTACTTCTCTATTGGGTTCAAGGTTTGGTTGCCTCGTTTGTGGTGCTAGAGATAAATAAATAAATAGTCCTTTGTTTTAACTGTCAACCATTGTTGAGACTAATAGTTAAAGCTCTGCATAGAGAGTCAGTAATAAATTTGTTTATGCAAACTTAAATCAACACTCTACTAATTCATAATACAAATATATATAACTTAGTTGTTTGGAAGCGCAACTAAAACTATGTTGACATCACCAAATCTCTACAATTTAAACCATTGAGAATTGATGCTCTTAAAAATGAGTGCTCTCTTCACTTGGGTGCTAAATAAAAATTATTATGAATTATTGTTTATACACCCTCTAATAATCAATGTGCATGATGACCACTGCATGGTTGTAGGTGGAATTGCCACAATACACATTGGTTGTAGAAAGCACTTGCACATGGAATTAACTAAATGAGACTCCTATGGGCAATACTAAGTGATCACCCTCGACTAGTGAATCGACAAATTATTAGTTATGTTATTGCATTATAATTACCTATACACATTTATGGATTCTATAACTAATGTAGAGCAATCGGTTTTGATTGGGCAATTTGGGGTCACTATGGTTTGAAATCCTAGTAGATTAAAAAGGAATGGGAATGGTGAAGAGAATGGTTAACATATGGTTATCTTAAGCATTCAATCTAGCTTGCCAACAATAAGGGAATGGAGGATTGTTGTGGTTCTAAGCATGTAACTTCCTATTGATTCAATCATTTTTCACATGTGATAGATATACCAACAATCAATAAATTCATCGTGGGTAATTTTTCTTAGTATTGTAGCTAATAGATAATCGCACAACATTCAACCAAAATCCCAATAGAACTATCCGTTGATAGATGAAACCACCCATGCTCAAGCAAATGGATATTAATATTTAGCATATGGACAATGATTCAAATTATTGAAGTTAACAACATTCATAGCTTGAGAAATGCATGGTTTGTATGTAATGCCTAAATACCTCAATGAAATTGTTGTAGAAACCGATGTGCTATTACATAGGGGTTATAAAATGCACTGACAATGAATTCCATACTAGAAAATAGATTCAAGAAATTGACAAAACGCACAAGTGCTAATTTAACCCATTATCCATAGGAACATTCATACAACCATTGAGACACCATGGACAATATAGATTTACCCTGGAAACCCAAATGAGAAAACCAACATTAAATGGGGGGTATTATTATGCTTAGGAAATGGTTACAAAGGTGAGATGTGCGTTCTCAATCAAGGACTTAATGCATCTTACTCATAGGAAACATTGTAGATGATTTTGGCTCAGAGATAACCTTCGATCTTTGAACAGGCTTCTTTTTCCAAGTCCTTCATTTTCTATAACTTCTCTTCTTATTCATTACCTCTCAAACTATCTTGCTATCCTCTTCCTTCAATGCCCTCTTGTACACAACCTTCATATTTAATGGCTACCTTGAAGGCCAACTATTAAGAAGAGTATTTTCATCTTCTTCTATTTTTTTTTTGTTCTTTCTTTTTGACATTTTCTTTTTCAAATTCTTTATTACAAAAATTAGAAAATGAGGGATATTTAGAGTATCCATTTTAGAACAATATTTGAAAGAATATTTTTGGAAATAGTCAAGGAGGTTCGCATGCAGATAGTGAAAGAATTGAGAAAAATTAAAAATATCCCTAAATATTTTAATGCCACTTTTAATATTATTATCCCTTAAGAAAATGTCACAATTATAGATAAGTTCAAACCCATAACAACATGTAACATTTGACAGAAAATAGTCTCCAAGATGATGGGTAACAGGCTCAAATAATCCTTTCGATGATAATAACCAAAGAGCAAGGAGGGTTTATCAAAGGCAACCGTATTTTAGATGGGATCATCGTAATGTGGGAAACAATCCATTCCATGCAAAAGTAGAAAATGAAAGGAATGATGATCAAATAAGACAAGTCTAAGCCATATGATAGATTGAGTTCTAGACCTTTATAAATTAACTTCAATTGGCCTTTAGATTTGATGAAGCATGAATCTAGTGGGTTATAAGTTGCATTTCATCAACCTTCTTTTCAATCCTATTAAATGGAGCCCCAACAAAAGTATTTCAACCGAACAAGGGATACAAACATGGTGACCATATATATTTATTATCATGGCAAAAGGATTAGGTAGAATGATAAATAACTTAAAAGAGGGACATAAACTTGAGAGATGGAGGAGAAGGAATGATTAGAATTATTTTTAAGTCAACTAGATGGATTGATATTTCCATCACTTGAAGAAGTTTTAGGGTTACGCAAGAAGAATATATCCTCTCAATTATGCAAAGGGAGAGAATGTGTAAAAGGACAGATCTAACAATCCATATCCCTAATCAAGGTTTTGAATGGAAAAGGACGAGGGATTTAGGTAGTCCATTAGGTTGTACTAGGTGCACCCCACATACTCCTTTTTCTAGGTAGAATGTTGATTGAAACCTTCAGTACGAATGTAGGTGTAGATAGATTGGTCTGGGTAAGGAGGTTTTCCATTATCAATAATCTTAATGGGCCCACTGGTACCAATGATTGAATGGTTGATCATTCCATTGGTTTTGGTGGTGGAATCAAGGAGGTAGGAAATAAAAGGACTCAAGGTAGCTATCATTTAACTCATTGAATGCTACTCAACTATTTGAGGATGTGAATAGGTGTGGAAGGAGTGTGATAGAGTAAATAAATCAACAAATTTACTCTTTAGATTCCAACTTTACAAGAGAGAGGTATATGTTTGGAACCATAGGATTGGAATAACTATGAATGTTTTACAATTGATCAAGCCAGACAAAGGATTTCATTGGGGATGATTTAACCCCGAAAGAATTGGTTGAAGCATTAATGAAAAATGTCGATATAATGAACTTAAAGGGGAATAAGTTAGTAGTAGTTCGAGCTAGTAAGAAGAAAAGGAAACGTGTGAGACTTATGAAGGATAAGATTTAGTTGTTTTAGGAGAAGACATCATTATGGGTTAGGTGCTTTATGTTTAGGAAAAAGGTAGTGATTGGATGATTTAATGGAAGATTGATTTTTGAGAAGAGTTTATTTCATTGGATTAACAAGTTATGGAAACAACTCTTTTGTTATGTCTGTATTTTTCACATAGTGGGCAAGGGATGGCTGGCATTTATTTTTAATTCAAGAAAATATGTCAAGTACATGAAGAAGGGAAGGTGCCTCTATGGCCCAAATATCCTATACTTGAAGGGTTGGTCACCATGTGTTGATCCAATACTGGAAAAAACTTTAGTTTAACCAATTTAGATTAATTCACTAGCTTTTCCTCTAGAATTGTAGAATCACATTACTTTGATGGCTATTAGAAATAGTCTATGGAATTTCTTGGAAATAGATGAAAGGCCAACATTTTGGGTGAATAAAATGGTAGCAACAATACTGATTAAAATGGGTTTAAGGGAGGTTTTACTAAAGCATATAGAAATTAAGGCTAGTAAGTGGAAATATGTCCAATTGGTGGATTACATGTGAATCCCATTTGGGTGTGTCTATCACTTGTATGTTCATATGAAGGATGATTATCGTCTAAATAATGGTAGGAAAATGGAAAATGGTGGACACTAATAGTCCTAATAATGTGAAGCTAAAAGTCTTAGAGGAGAGATAGAGCCAAGGGTGGAGGTTGATTCCCTTTACTTGGACCCCTTTGCACATTTCAACATTTGGGAGATATTAGCGAGTAGGGCATCAATGGGATAGATCATGATCAAAGTGGGAACAACATAGGATGGAAGATCTACAAAACATCAAATTAGAAATGGTTTTAGGGCATAAACTTGTTAAACAATTGATCATGGGCTCCGACTTGAATATAGTCATGTCAAATTTAAATCAAACTATGCCATCTCAAATCAAAGGTATGTCTCAAGATCAATTTTTAAATCCTCCTATGTCAAATTATTATGATCTATTTATAGTTCTAATATAAGGCTCTCAACATTACATTCAAGCATAAAAAATTGAGATAGATATGAGATAGGTTAATGTCCTTGTAAGGGAGAAAGGTTTGGTAACCCTAAACCCTCTGGCCCCTATCGTCACCTTGGACTCTACATCAATTGTTCAAATTATGAATTTAGATCCCTTAAGCCATATAAAGAGGTGCATGTCGATATGGATCTTTAGGTAGTTCCCCATATCAAATTTGAGGGAGGTACAACTATTAAGATGAAGTCCATATACCTTATGAGGTCAAGGAAGTTTAAATCAACCCTAAAAGGAAATGGGGTAGCAAGAGGAATGAGCCTAGAAATTAGGTAGGAAGGTAGTCATTGTAAACCATAAAATAAATCATACCTAAATTTAGCTTATAAAATGATGAGAGGGAAATCTAAAAAGGGAACAAAAAACAATCAAAGTGAACCTTAGAGTGAGGATTTCCACAAGGAAAAACAAAAAAATGTTAATTATTTCTCCAAACATTGGGGGGGTTTGGCAACTCCCATAAAATAATTCCCAATTTTTTTTGGTCGACCTATATAAACTGGACATTATTATGATACAATAAACAATGGGCGAGGGGAAATGAAAGGAATACTATCTTTGTTTCTAAAAGGCTAGGATTTTATGACATTAGATGCCGATGGGATATCAATAGGTGTGTGGCAGGATGGAGTAGATCTGTACAACTTATTTTCTCTTATTTGATTAATGCAAGATTATGGACTAGAATCTCAATCCTTGGAAACATGGATACTTTCTCTTTAGTTAACTTGTATGGTGGAAAGGAGTTTCAGGATGCGTTTTCAATGAAGATTTCATCCTACCTAAGAATGTCATTGTAGGGGTGCACTTGAATTTTACAACTATAAGAGCTGAGGTATGGGAGTTAAGTTTAGGATGGATTTGTTGGATTATTATTTCTTGCACAAAATTGAGAAAGTAGGCCTATGTTACATTGAACCTACCAATTTGATGCCAACTTGGAGAAACTATTATGCAACCAATTCCCAGAAATAACATAAAAAGAGCAGAAATAGACCAGAAGAAAGTAATCCACGCCTTAATAATGAATAATAGAGATGAATAGCAAGCCTCTCAAGGGGACAATCTCCTCACACAATGTACTAAGTACATAAGACAAGAGAAGATACAATGATGACTAAAATGAAAATATCTCCTTCCTATATATAGGAGACAAAGGTGTATAATAACAACTAATAGACCCACTAATAGACCCAAGATGACATCAATAATATGTAATGCACCACAATATAGGGGGTAGTGCACCACTCTATAGGGGGTAATGTGCCATTATTGAGGGCTTAACATGCCCCTCCCCTTCAAAAAGTGTTGTCTGCAACGCTGAAGTAGTTATGGATGTTGCTGTATAAAGGAATTGTCTTCCCATGTTGAATCTTCTGTGGCTAGGTTCTTCCATTTAATGAGATACTTTGGAATTGATCGATTTCGAAGCTGTATGATTCTTGTTTCAGTGATTGATTCAGGCTCCAAGATGATTTTTCCTTCCTAATCAAGTTTTGGTAATATAGTTTGAACTGGTAGCTTGTCGTCGATTACCTTCTTTAAACATGAAACATGGAAAACTGGATGGACTCGTGAAGGTGTAGGCAATTCCAATTCGTAGGCCATACTACCAATATTTTGTAGCACCTTATAGGGGTTGTAGTATTTAGATGATAATTTATTATCCTTCTTGGTGTTCTTCAGGGACATCTGTTTGTACGATTGTAGTCTTGAAAACACCCAATCCCCTACATTAAAGCTTCATTCACTGCAGTGTTGATTTGCTTGTTGTTTCATTCGATTATGTGCCAAAGTCAAGTTGTCCTTTAAGAGTTGAAGAACTTGTTGTTGATGCTCCATGTGGTATTCCATTGTTTGAACCTTAGATGAGTCTCTTAGTGAATATGTGATGTATGGTGGATGATAGCCATAAAGTGCCATAAATGGGGTCATTTTTGGTGATGTATGGAAGGAAGTGTTATACCACCATTATGCCAAGGGAAACCACTTGACCCATTGTGTTTGTTTATCAGCTGCAAAACATTGAAGATATCCTTCCAAACATTTGTTCACTATCTCTGTTTGTCCATCATATTGAGGATGATAAGATGAGCTATGAGCCAGTTGAGTACCCAAACAAGAAAATAATTCAGTCCAAAAATTGCTAGTGAAAATCGGATCCCTATCACTTACTATAATATTTGGAGTACCATTTAGTTTTTGCACTGTTTCCATAAAAGAAATGGCGATTGTGCTAGATTTGAAAGGGTGAGATAGTGCACAAAAATGTGCATATTTAGTAAGTCTATCAACAAACACCATGATGAAACTCTTTCCTTCAGACTTTGGTAAACCTGTGATAAAATGCATTAATACCTCTATCCACCATTGGATTGGAATGGCAAGTGGTTGTAGAAGACCTGGGGTCTTAAATGTTTCCACTTTATTTTGTTGGAAAACCAAACATTTTGTCACAAGTTTTCAAACATCAATTTTAAGACCATCCCCAAAAAATATTTCTTGACCCTGTGGTAGGTTTTTAAGAAACCCGAGTGCCCTCCTAGTGATGAGGAGTGGAATTCCAAAAGTACCTTTTGCTTGAGTTGGGAACTCTTACAAATATATAAGTGATCCTTGTACCATAGCAAGTCATCTTTCCACATAAATGTATTAGAGGCACTGGGATCCTGCTGTAGCTTTTGAATGAATGTCCATATTTCTTCATCATTCTTCCATTCATCCCTTGCTTTGGTTATCCAATCTGGTTGGATGACGGAGATAGCATAGAGAAGTGCTTCAACATCCTCATCTTTCCTGGAGAGTGCATCTGACACAACATTTTGCTTCCCCTTTTTTTAGATGATTTCAAAGTCATATCCCAACATCTTTGTTACCCATTTTTGCTACTCTTCTAAATATAGCCTTTGTTCCAAGAAATATTTAAGGCTATCATGATCAGTTTTAACCTTGAAATGTCTTCCTATAAGGTAGGGGTGCCATTGCTTTAGGGAATGTAGAATTGCTAGAATTTCCTTCTCATAAATTGGTTTGTGTAGATTCTCCCCCTTAATTGGTTGGATTTCAAAGGCAAGGGGCCTTCCATCTTGCATTAGAACCACACCAATGCCATTCCCAGTTGCATCGCATTCCACGATGAAGGTTTTTGTGAAATCGGGTGTACCCAAGACTGGAGCTTTTCACATGGACTCTTTGATATATTCAAAGGCCTTAGTTGAGTCTAGAGTCCATGAATATGCATCCTTTTTTTAATAATGTTGTTAAGGGTGGTGCTATTCGCCCATAATTCTAAACAAACTTGCGATAATATCCTGTCAACCCGGGAAATACCCTAAGGTGTTTTAGGGTTGTAGGGATCTTCCGTTCCCGGATTGCATTAATTTTGTTAGGGTCTACCTTAACGCCTTCATGAGAGACTATATGATCCAGGTGTTCCACCTCCTGTACTCCAAAGAAACATTTGGAGGGTTTTACATATAATTTTTTCCCTCTAATTGTGTGATCACCTTATCATCATGTTGAACATGGGATTCCCAAGATTTACTATAGATCAGTATATCATCAAAGAATACTAACAAACATTTTCGAAGAAAGGGCTTGAAGATGGAATTCACCAAACCTTGAAATGTGGAAGGCACATTTGTAATGCCAAAAGGCATGACCAAAAACTCATAATGGCCTTCATGAGTTTGGAAAGTTGTTTTTGGAATGTCCTCTAATTTCTTCATTCTGATCCGATGATAACCTGAGCAAAGATCCAACTTGGTGAAGTAAATTTCCCATGTAATTCATTTAACAATTCATCAATAAATGGAATGAGGAATTTATCTTTAATAGTGAGCTTTTTGATCTCTCTATAATCTAAACACATACGCCATGAGCCATCCTTTTTGTGCACCAATATTACTGGAGAAGAGTTAAACTTTGGCTAGGTTGAATTATTCCAACCTCTTACATTTCTGCGACCATAGGCTCAATTTCAATTTTCTGGGCATAGGGATATCTGTAAGGCCTGATAAACCTGGAACCAAGTGAATAGCATGATCATGTTCTCAAGTAGGTGGGAGACCTATGGGAATATTATCAAATACCTTTGAATGATTGTCGAGGACCTGTTGTAGATCTGGAGAGATGGACAATTTAGGTGTTTGAACATCTAGTGAGAAAATTTTTGTAATTACACCCCGTTGTTCCTTACACAAAAGCTTGGTCATGCCATCAGAGTTGATTATCTTACCAGGTCTCCTTGTGACACCTCTTAACACAAATTATTTTCCTCCCTACAAAAGTTTCAAGAAAATCTCTTGAAAATTAAAAGCTAATGTTCCCAGGGATTGTAGCCATTGGATCCCTATGACCACATCAGCCTCGCCCATTGGAATGGCGATAATTGGACTATTTAGGACATACTCTCCCATAGAGAGATCTATCTTATGACATTTTCCTAAGCAATTTATAGTTCCTCCATCCACAACCATCACTTGAAACTCTGGTGCTTGATATATAAAGCAATATAAATCCTGTGCTATCTTACAATGAATAAAATTGTGGGTACTGCCATAATCAATTAGTACTATTACCTTTTTCTTCTTGATATAGCCTTCTATATTGATAGTTTGAGGAGTGGTAATTCCAGCCAAAGCATTACAAGATATGTGTTGATGTATATGTAACTTCGGAATGTATTTCATATATGTATATTGTACTCCTATAGAGATGGTATTATTCCTCTATACGGAAGTGTTTGTATTCCTATAGAGATGTTATTATTCCTCTATACAGAAGTGTCGTCATTTATATTGTAAGTGTCGTAACTTATACTTGATGGGTTATTAGACCACCTTGTTGGGGTCGGCCCTGTATAAGTCATGTGGGTTGAAGGGTTATTAGAACACTCTATTGGGGGTCGGCCATGTGGGTCAAAGGGTTATTAGACCACCCTATTGGGTGTCGGCCCAGTCAACATTATGTTATGTGGTTAAGTTAAGGCCGACCTAGTAAAGGTTATTAGGCAAGTCAAGTCAAGTATAAATATAGTGCGGGAGGCACTCTATTTCATCATTCTATTCTCTCTCACACTCTCGAGAGAGTGGTGCACTTGTGGAGGAGGAGAAGTTGCTGTTAGGAGATGTCTATCTCTTATGGTTGGGTTGTAGCATTTCTCTATCCATCTCTGAGGAAGTTATTGGGGTTTTTCACCTTTATAGTTTTCCCCAAGTAAACTCTGTATCTCTTGTGTGCTTGCATTATTGTGTCCATGATTGATATGCTGTATATGCTGTACATGTTGTTCTCTCAGTTAAGATCCTAGATCAGATTGAAGTAAATTCTGAAAAATTAACATGGTATCAGAGCTAGCCTGAAAGAAGGCATGGTATGGCATGTATGACACTTGTTGCAATTGCGAAGCTAGGGCTTGATATAGCAAAAACTCGTCATCGTAGCACTTTCGCTATAAATAAATTTAGGCAAGGTTTTAGGATCTAAAAATCGTACAGGATGAAGATAAGATCCCCATGTACCTTGTGTCCAAAGGAAAACCTCTAATTTGTTGTACTTTGTGATTTATGATCTGTACAATATAGGGTTTCTACCTCTTCCAGATCTCAGTCATAAACAGGTGACCTTGGAAAAAAGGTCATAAATTGGGGTAGGAAGCTCCAAATGAAATTTTGTAAAAAGTTCCAAGTAGTGCACGGACTGTAATTTCTTAGGTAACTTTTTCACAGGTTGAAACTGAACCAGTGACACGTGGCACACCGTACAAGTTCGCTCTCCTGTTTTATCCTATAAACAGGTCACGTTGTGACACTTGGAATAACTATCTCTCAGAGAATCCATTTGAGGTCAGACCTATGGGGTTGGAAAGATGACAGGTCGAGCTATCACAAGAAATTTTTTCAGACCCTGTGGATCGAAAAGCTCAGAGTTACACTAGAAACAATTAGGTACATATTTCTGTCAAAACATAATTATTTTTGAGCACCATCATTCATGGCTTCCGGAATTTAGGGTTTCGGAGAAAGTTGGAATTTTTGTAATCGGAGACTACTGCTGAATACTACTCATCAAAATCGAAATTTAGAGACCAAGACCAGAATTTTTGGTTGGGCAGAAGGCCGGGCTTGATCAGACCCTAGTCCGCGACTTTGATCGGAAAAGTGGAAAATTAGGGCTTCTGCAAAAAATGGAAATTTTTGAAATTTGTGACCACGGCTGGAAGCTCCTCAGAAAAATAGAATCTTAGAGCTTTGGATCTAACCTTTTGATTGGGAAGAAGGGTGGGCTTTATCAAACCCTCGTTCGGGGTCATGTCCAATGAATCCAGAAGTTTTAAAAGCAAATTTGAGGGGTGAAACTTTGCAGTTTTCAAATTAGGAGTATACCAACTTGATCAGCTCATCAAGGCGCATATTTCTATCCTTTCGGAAGTTTGAAATTCAAAGTTTGAATTTTTAGGGTTTCTCTGACAAACCCTAATCCAGCTCCAGATCTAGTTCCAGCAAATCAAGTGGATTGGGTTAATCCTAGAAGAGAATGGATTGGTCACCTGCATAAGTGAAGAAGTTCTTGTTTCAGAGGGAGATGAGGCTAAGGCCTTACATAAGAAGATTACAAGCAATCTCGACAGGTTTGACTCATCCAGGTATGTTTCGAGATTTGTTCATGATTAATTTTATGGTATGTTTGTCTTCATGTTATTACGGTTAGTATAATCTTGATTAAATTTAGACTTGTCGTATCACCTTAATAAAAATCATGAATGCATGATAGAAGATATTCATTGATTAGGGTGTTGACACTTATGATTGTACTAATGCATTATGGTGTTGTATGAGGTTTATGTTGTCCGCTAACATGAAAGGTACACCAAGAAAGACAAATCATGTTCTAGTTCAAGAACATATGATCATGATGACATGAGGACAAAGATTCATCCATTGTCATGAATCACTTAGAAGATCTATTTGCGAGGTATGTATAACTTGGTTCTATAATGGTTAACCTATGAGATATGCAGGTTACTAGCACAAGTCATTGAAGAGAACAAGAAGACATCATATGGGTATGTTAGACATAACTAGCTAACATACCAATCTAGGTATGTTTTTCCTATATCAAGTTAGAATCCTACCTTGTGTTAGGATCCCTTATATAAGTATACTTGGTATGATTGGTTATGCTTATTCATAAAGTTAGAAATGTAAGTAATCAAGGGTTTATGCATTTTATGTCTCTTATCTTGATTGATGATTTAACTAACCAGAAGAGTCCTATGATCAAATAAGAATATGCATGAGTAAAAGAAGACTTCCTTGAAACCTTGAATACTAATGTTTATTATCTGTGTTTGAAATGATCATGACTATACATGTTTAAGATTATTGTGTTTTGATAAGATTATACTAATGAATGTGTGATTATGTATGAGATCTTGAGGATAACACAATGACGATACTAATAAGCATGCATAGTGATGGATATAAGTTCAAGGACAAGTAGTCCAGGAAGCAAAGATCAAGAGGGGGCACACTCCAGTTGTTCCTGCAAGGAAGCAAAGATCAAGAGGGAGCACACTCCAGTTGTTCTTGCAAGGAAGCAAAGATCAAGAAGGAGCACACTTCAGTAGTTTTTGCAAGGTTGCATATATTCAGAGGGAGTCCACCCAACAACTAAACAAAGATAACTATTTGAATTATCATTTCTTGCATAGTTGATTGTTTTAAATAATACAGTTCAATGATGTATATACTGATGTTCCTAGAATTAGGCTGTGTATTTTGGCATATTAGAATAATTGCATTAATGAACATCATACTATTAATATGCATATAATGGGTAAGTGGCCTATGGCACTGTACAACATTCCATTGCTACTTATCTAGAATGAAACCTCTTTGCTGACATGTTGGGAGTTGTGCACACTCTTAACAATGTTCTGGTAGAGATTGGAAGGCGTCTAGAAAGTTACGGGATATGGATAAATGTTGTATTGAATCATTGGCTAAGATAATTGCATGACTCTATGACATATTTCTTTATGTGTAAGAATTTGTTCTGAAAACTATGAGATGTTTTCTAATCATGCAATTTAACTTGTTGTGTAGGAAAGATCGTATACCATCACCTACAAAAGAAGGACTACAACATTTGTTCAGCAACAAAGTTATCTATTGAAAATATTGGAGATATTGAAGTTCCCAGGATCTGGGAAGGATGTCATGATCGAGGAGTACCAGTCGATCATGAAGATGTTTGGAATACAGTCCCAATACCTGAAGGGGAGTCTGTAGTGACTTCCAAGAGGATCTACAAGATCAAGCATGTTGCAGGTGGTAGCATAGAGACTTTTGCTCCTGTAGCCAGATACACTTCCATTAGATCTGTACTTGCTCTGTTTGCAATCATGAAATGGAAGATACACCAGATGGATTTCAAGACAACTTTCTTGAACGGTGTAATTGAAGAAGAAGTGTATGTGGAGTAGACACTTGGTTTTGAGACACATGACAGGGAGTCATATATGTGCAGAACTTGGTATGGTAGGATAGACAACTTTCTATCCAGTTTGGGCCTTACCAAGAGTAAAGCGGATTCCAAACTTTACTACAAGGTTGAGGAAGGCAATCCAGTGATACTACTTTTGTATATGGATGACCTGTTTATTACAGGTGAAGATAGATTGATTGCCGACACGCAGCGGAAGCTTGCTTCCAAGTTCGAGATGAAGAACTTGGAGATGATGCACTATTCTTTAGGCATGGAGGTGTGGCAGAGTACAGATGGAATCTTACTTGGATAAGGGAAGTATGCAGTGGAGATCCTGAAGAGGTTCGGGATGATGGACTGCAAGGCCATGGCCACACCTATGGCATCGAACCTGAAGCTTCTGTGTGATGCTTCATCTGATCCGGTTGATGTTACTGTGTATCGTCAGATGATTGGGTACTTGATGTACCTAACGAACACGAGGCCAGATATTTGCTTTGCGGTGAACACATTGAGCCAGTTCTTGACGGATCCCAGAAGTGTTCACCTGGTTGCTGTAAAGCATATTCTGAGGTACCTGAAGGGTACAGTTGGTTATGGGCTCAAGTATGATGCAAATCAAAAGTTTAACCTGCAGGGTTATGTTGATTTAGATTGGGCAGGCAGTGTTGCAGATAGGAAGAGCACTTCTGGGTGCTGCTTCAGTATTGGATCAAGTGTGATCTTTTGGTTTAGCAGGAAGCAATCCTGCGTAGCACTAAGTACAGCCGAGGCAGAATATGTTGCAGCCTGTGTGGCTAGTTGTGAGGCAGTATGGCTGCGGAAGCTACTGCCAAAGTTATTTGATCTCCCGTTGGATGCTACTGGTATCTTCTGTGATAACCAGAGTTGTGTGAAGCTGTCTAAGAACCCAGTGTTTCACGACAGGTCGAAACACATAGAGATCAAATATAACTATATCAGGGATATGGTGTAGAGAGGAGTAGTGAAGCTCCTGTATGTTGCGATGGATGAGAAGATTGCAGATGTATTGATGAAGCCACTAGACAGAGTGAAGTTCGAGTACTTTAGAGAGAGGCTTGAGGCTTGGTGTTCTTCAGATTGATGACACTTCGAGGAAGAAGTGATGGACACATTTGCTGAAGCCATTACAAGCATGGGAAGGAGGATCCTTCATGTGGCTGTGGATGTAAGCATTGGATGATGAGCATCAGGACGATGCTCCAGTTACTACTCTATATGTGTATGTATGCATCATGTTGGATGCTTGATATGATCACTTGGATCATTTATATGTATATGTATGTACGCATCATGTTGGATGCTGGATATGATCAGTTGGATCATTTGTATATATATGTACGCATCATGTTGGATGCTGGATATGATCAGTTGGATCATTTATGTATGTATGCATCATATTGGATGCTTGGACCATGTATCTGTATATGTATCAGGTGGATACGATTGTATGATCAGGTGGATCATGTATCTGTGTTTGTATCAGGTGGATACATTATATGATCAGGTGGATCATGTATGATGATATGTATCAGGAAGATACTTGGTATGCATCAGGTGGATGCATTGTATGATTAGGATGATCATGGATGATGAGCTTCAAGATGTTGCTCCAGATATGCATCAGGACGATGCAGTGATGAGTATCAGGACGATACTCTAGATGATATGCATCAGGATGATGCTATGATGATGATCAGGATGATCATATGTATCAAGTGGATACCTTACATAATCAGTTGGATTATGTGTGATGAGTTTCGAAGACACAGATGCATAGTGCCTTTCCGACATGGTGGTAGATGTGTTCTCCCATGTGCGTTGATGTAAGTGCAGATCCTTTCCGACATGGTGGTAGATGTGTTCTCCCATGTGCGTTGATGTAAGTGCAGAGCCTTTCTGACATGGTGGTAGATGTGTTCTCCCATGTGCGTTGATGTAAGTGCAGAGCCTTTCCGACATGGTGGTGGATGTGTTCTCCCATGTGCATTGATGTAAGTGCAGAGCCTTTCCGACATGGTGGCAGATGTGTTCTCCCATGGTCGTTGATGTAAGTGCTGTGAGCCTTTCACAGATGGTGGTAGGTTGGTCCTCCCATGCCAGTGAGTGTAAGTGCTGTGTGTGTGCATCTGGGATTGTGCTTCGTGATACTCTATGGCCGTGGACAGGTTGTGCAGTAGCATGTAAAAGGTCCTGGGAGATCCGATAGGTTGAGCTGTATGCTCGTAATCAGTCCTGGGATGCTCTTTCGAGGTTTTGTTGACGCACGTACTAAGTCCCAAGGATTCCACAGTATGGCCAGTGATGATGAAGACCTGCAGGTGGTGGGCCTACATCCAATATGAAAAAGGACTGGCTCTGTAGAACTTCCTATGATGAGTAGATTCAGAGATTGATTGAGATAGCAGTAGCAGTGACGATGACGATGACTCGATGACGATTATTCAGTGACGATGATCCAGAGAAGAAGACTTGTGCTAGAAGACCTGTGTTGAGAAATACCTTCCTAGTTAAGAGGGAGTGTTGATGTATATGTAACTTTGGAATGTATTTCATATATGTATATTGTACTCCTATAGAGATGGTATTATTCCTCTATACGAAAGTGTTTGTATTCCTATAGAGATGTTATTATTCCTCTATACGGAAGTGTCGTCATTTATATTGTAAGTGTCATAACTTATACTTGATGGGTTATTAGACCACCTTGTTGGGGTCGGCCCTATATAAGTCATGTGGGTCGAAGGGTTATTAGACCACCCTATTGGGGGTTGGCCATGTGGGTCAAAGGGTTATTAGACCACCCTATTGGGTGTCGGCCCAGTCAACATTATGTTATGTGGTTAAGTCAAGGCCGACCTAGTAAAGGTTATTAGGCAAGTCAAATCAAGTATAAATAGAGCGCGGGAGGAACTCTATTTCATCATTCTATTCTCTCTCACA
The DNA here is from genome assembly GCA_027924585.1 of Larix kaempferi. Lineage (NCBI taxonomy): Eukaryota > Viridiplantae > Streptophyta > Pinopsida > Pinales > Pinaceae > Larix > Larix kaempferi. The sequence goes on along the minus strand of BSBM01001504.1, from coordinate 5,221 downwards.
CTCTCGAGAGAGTGGTGCACTTGTGGAGGAGGAGAAGTTGCTGTTAGGAGATGTCTATCTCTTATGGTTGGGTTGTAGCATTTCTCTATCCATCTCTGAGGAAGTTATTGGGGTTTTTCACCTTTATAGTTTTCCCCAAGTAAACTCTGTGTCTCTTGTGTGCTTGCATTATTGTGTCCATGATTGATATGCTGTATATGCTGTACATGTTGTTCTCTCAGTTAAGATCCTAGATCAGATTGAAGTAAATTCTGAAAAATTAACATGGTATCAGAGCTAGCCTGAAAGAAGGCATGGTATGGCATGTATGACACTTGTTGCAATTGCGAAGCTAGGGCTTGATATAGCAAAAACTCGTCATCGTAGCACTTTCGCTATAAATAAATTTAGGCAAGGTTTTAGGATCTAAAAATCGTACAGGATGAAGATAAGATCCCCATGTACCTTGTGTCCAAAGGAAAACCTCTAATTTGTTGTACTTTGTGATTTATGATCTGTACAATATAGGGTTTCTACCTCTTCCAGATCTCAGTCATAAACAGGTGACCTTGGAAAAAAGGTCATAAATTGGGGTAGGAAGCTCCAAATGAAATTTTGTAAAAAGTTCCAAGTAGTGCACGGACTGTAATTTCTTAGGTAACTTTTTCACAGGTTGAAACTGAACCAGTGACACGTGGCACACCGTACAAGTTCGCTCTCCTGTTTTATCCTATAAACAGGTCACGTTGTGACACTTGGAATAACTATCTCTCAGAGAATCCATTTGAGGTCAGACCTATGGGGTTGGAAAGATGACAGGTCGAGCTATCACAAGAAATTTTTTCAGACCCTGTGGATCGAAAAGCTCAGAGTTACACTAGAAACAATTAGGTACATATTTCTGTCAAAACATAATTATTTTTGAGCACCATCATTCATGGCTTCCGGAATTTAGGGTTTCGGAGAAAGTTGGAATTTTTGTAATCGGAGACTACTGCTGAATACTACTCATCAAAATCGAAATTTAGAGACCAAGACCAGAATTTTTGGTTGGGCAGAAGGCCGGGCTTGATCAGACCCTAGTCCGCGACTTTGATCGGAAAAGTGGAAAATTAGGGCTTCTGCAAAAAATGGAAATTTTTGAAATTTGTGACCACGGCTGGAAGCTCCTCAGAAAAATAGAATCTTAGAGCTTTGGATCTAACCTTTTGATTGGGAAGAAGGGTGGGCTTTATCAAACCCTCGTTCGGGGTCATGTCCAATGAATCCAGAAGTTTTAAAAGCAAATTTGAGGGGTGAAACTTTGCAGTTTTCAAATTAGGAGTATACCAACTTGATCAGCTCATCAAGGCGCATATTTCTATCCTTTCGGAAGTTTGAAATTCAAAGTTTGAATTTTTAGGGTTTCTCTGACAAACCCTAATCCAGCTCCAGATCTAGTTCCAGCAAATCAAGTGGATTGGGTTAATCCTAGAAGAGAATGGATTGGTCACCTGCATAAGTGAAGAAGTTCTTGTTTCAGAGGGAGATGAGGCTAAGGCCTTACATAAGAAGATTACAAGCAATCTCGACAGGTTTGACTCATCCAGGTATGTTTCGAGATTTGTTCATGATTAATTTTATGGTATGTTTGTCTTCATGTTATTACGGTTAGTATAATCTTGATTAAATTTAGACTTGTCGTATCACCTTAATAAAAATCATGAATGCATGATAGAAGATATTCATTGATTAGGGTGTTGACACTTATGATTGTACTAATGCATTATGGTGTTGTATGAGGTTTATGTTGTCCGCTAACATGAAAGGTACACCAAGAAAGACAAATCATGTTCTAGTTCAAGAACATATGATCATGATGACATGAGGACAAAGATTCATCCATTGTCATGAATCACTTAGAAGATCTATTTGCGAGGTATGTATAACTTGGTTCTATAATGGTTAACCTATGAGATATGCAGGTTACTAGCACAAGTCATTGAAGAGAACAAGAAGACATCATATGGGTATGTTAGACATAACTAGCTAACATACCAATCTAGGTATGTTTTTCCTATATCAAGTTAGAATCCTACCTTGTGTTAGGATCCCTTATATAAGTATACTTGGTATGATTGGTTATGCTTATTCATAAAGTTAGAAATGTAAGTAATCAAGGGTTTATGCATTTTATGTCTCTTATCTTGATTGATGATTTAACTAACCAGAAGAGTCCTATGATCAAATAAGAATATGCATGAGTAAAAGAAGACTTCCTTGAAACCTTGAATACTAATGTTTATTATCTGTGTTTGAAATGATCATGACTATACATGTTTAAGATTATTGTGTTTTGATAAGATTATACTAATGAATGTGTGATTATGTATGAGATCTTGAGGATAACACAATGACGATACTAATAAGCATGCATAGTGATGGATATAAGTTCAAGGACAAGTAGTCCAGGAAGCAAAGATCAAGAGGGGGCACACTCCAGTTGTTCCTGCAAGGAAGCAAAGATCAAGAGGGAGCACACTCCAGTTGTTCTTGCAAGGAAGCAAAGATCAAGAAGGAGCACACTTCAGTAGTTTTTGCAAGGTTGCATATATTCAGAGGGAGTCCACCCAACAACTAAACAAAGATAACTATTTGAATTATCATTTCTTGCATAGTTGATTGTTTTAAATAATACAGTTCAATGATGTATATACTGATGTTCCTAGAATTAGGCTGTGTATTTTGGCATATTAGAATAATTGCATTAATGAACATCATACTATTAATATGCATATAATGGGTAAGTGGCCTATGGCACTGTACAACATTCCATTGCTACTTATCTAGAATGAAACCTCTTTGCTGACATGTTGGGAGTTGTGCACACTCTTAACAATGTTCTGGTAGAGATTGGAAGGCGTCTAGAAAGTTACGGGATATGGATAAATGTTGTATTGAATCATTGGCTAAGATAATTGCATGACTCTATGACATATTTCTTTATGTGTAAGAATTTGTTCTGAAAACTATGAGATGTTTTCTAATCATGCAATTTAACTTGTTGTGTAGGAAAGATCGTATACCATCACCTACAAAAGAAGGACTACAACATTTGTTCAGCAACAAAGTTATCTATTGAAAATATTGGAGATATTGAAGTTCCCAGGATCTGGGAAGGATGTCATGATCGAGGAGTACCAGTCGATCATGAAGATGTTTGGAATACAGTCCCAATACCTGAAGGGGAGTCTGTAGTGACTTCCAAGAGGATCTACAAGATCAAGCATGTTGCAGGTGGTAGCATAGAGACTTTTGCTCCTGTAGCCAGATACACTTCCATTAGATCTGTACTTGCTCTGTTTGCAATCATGAAATGGAAGATACACCAGATGGATTTCAAGACAACTTTCTTGAACGGTGTAATTGAAGAAGAAGTGTATGTGGAGTAGACACTTGGTTTTGAGACACATGACAGGGAGTCATATATGTGCAGAACTTGGTTATGGTAGGATAGACAACTTTCTATCCAGTTTGGGCCTTACCAAGAGTAAAGCGGATTCCAAACTTTACTACAAGGTTGAGGAAGGCAATCCAGTGATACTACTTTTGTATATGGATGACCTGTTTATTACAGGTGAAGATAGATTGATTGCCGACACGCAGCGGAAGCTTGCTTCCAAGTTCGAGATGAAGAACTTGGAGATGATGCACTATTCTTTAGGCATGGAGGGTGTGGCAGAGTACAGATGGAATCTTACTTGGATAAGGGAAGTATGCAGTGGAGATCCTGAAGAGGTTCGGGATGATGGACTGCAAGGCCATGGCCACACCCTATGGCATCGAACCTGAAGCTTCTGTGTGATGCTTCATCTGATCCGGTTGATGTTACTGTGTATCGTCAGATGATTGGGTCCTTGATGTACCTAACGAACACGAGGCCAGATATTTGCTTTGCGGTGAACACATTGAGCCAGTTCTTGACGGATCCCAGAAGTGTTCACCTGGTTGCTGTAAAGCATATTCTGAGGTACCTGAAGGGTACAGTTGGTTATGGGATCAAGTATGATGCAAATCAAAAGTTTAACCTGCAGGGTTATGTTGATTTAGATTGGGCAGGCAGTGTTGCAGATAGGAAGAGCACTTCTGGGTGCTGCTTCAGTATTGGATCAAGTGTGATCTTTTGGTTTAGCAGGAAGCAATCCTGCGTAGCACTAAGTACAGCCGAGGCAGAATATGTTGCAGCCTGTGTGGCTAGTTGTGAGGCAGTATGGCTGCGGAAGCTACTGCCAAAGTTATTTGATCTCCCGTTGGATGCTACTGGTATCTTCTGTGATAACCAGAGTTGTGTGAAGCTGTCTAAGAACCCAGTGTTTCACGACAGGTCGAAACACATAGAGATCAAATATAACTATATCAGGGGATATGGTGTAGAGAGGAGTAGTGAAGCTCCTGTATGTTGCGATGGATGAGAAGATTGCAGATGTATTGATGAAGCCACTAGACAGAGTGAAGTTCGAGTACTTTAGAGAGAGGCTTGAGGCTTGGTGTTCTTCAGATTGATGACACTTCGAGGAAGAAGTGATGGACACATTTGCTGAATCCATTACAAGCATGGGAAGGAGGATCCTTCACGTGGCTGTGGATGTAAGCATTGGATGATGAGCATCAGGACGATGCTCCAGTTACTACTCTATATGTGTATGTATGCATCATGTTGGATGCTTGATATGATCACTTGGATCATTTATATGTATATGTATGTACGCATCATGTTGGATGCTGGATATGATCAGTTGGATCATTTGTATATATATGTACGCATCATGTTGGATGCTGGATATGATCAGTTGGATCATTTATGTATGTATGCATCATATTGGATGCTTGGACCATGTATCTGTATATGTATCAGGTGGATACGATTGTATGATCAGGTGGATCATGTATCTGTGTTTTGTATCAGGTGGATACATTATATGATCAGGTGGATCATGTATGATGATATGTATCAGGAAGATACTTGGTATGCATCAGGTGGATGCATTGTATGATTAGGATGATCATGGATGATGAGCTTCAAGATGTTGCTCCAGATATGCATCAGGACGATGCAGTGATGAGTATCAGGACGATACTCTAGATGATATGCATCAGGATGATGCTATGATGATGATCAGGATGATCATATGTATCAAGTGGATACCTTACATAATCAGTTGGATTATGTGTGATGAGTTTCGAAGACACAGATGCATAGTGC